>OW679194.1:253730731-254014218 GCA_940337035.1 Agriotes lineatus
AATGTAAAATGCTCTAATTATGGAGAATTTTATAATGGAAAACCCTGCACCTCATTTCCACAACTATTTTCATGTTATGATAATTACAGAAATAATAAATTTAGATATTTTACTGCCATTAGCAGAACAAAGAACTACGTGTTCTCTCTGTCAGAATTATGCGAATTTATGTAAAAAACGCGAATTAAACTAAAGAATGAAATTCTAACAAAGTCGATCATGGTTAAGGAAGTCGCAAAACTCCATCGACGTCAGCAAATGGTGTAAGTAATTTATTTATGTTCACGTTTTCTAAACGGATACCTTTAACGTAATCTTCTTAGTTAATTAAGCAATAGCTTTATACTGTTATGGATTAATTAATTTCAAGTAGAAATTATGATAGTAAACTAGATATTACGTTTATTTTACAAAAAGGCGATGTAAACCAAGCCAGTTTGTTTCTGTACTTACTCCGTGACATTAAAATCAAAGACATTTTTTACCCTACATTCCAAAGTCCAAGCAGATTCTGCTGCTCACAAACATTTAAACGATTGAAAACAGACAGGGAAACTTTCTTTTCCAAGATAATGCACGACCCCACTTTCCTGCATCTGTGCAGCAAAATCTAATGTACAGATTTCGATGAGAAATGCATCTTCCCTACAGCCTTTGCTGCAAGGAAGACAGAGATAGGGGAACTTGATTTTGAGACCGATGTTGAAATGCAGAAGATTTTTTGAATCGTTACGGTAACAACGTGCAAAGCTTTTTTAAAGCGTAAATTATAATTTGGTGCAGCAGGCTTATGTGTCTTAATACTACTACATAGATTCCTTTTATATGCTTTGTACCGGCCAGCTAATAATTGGCTATGTCCAATATCTGTGGATATATTTAGTAGGGTTATTGATATAGAAAATAATTATTAAAGCTCTACATCGACTTTCAAGGCGTTACATGCATCATGGGCTTATAAACAACATGTGACCATAAATTTTAAACTGCTACACACTTACATTTTCCTTCTGCGGAAAAGGGGAGAAAGCTGCCGCGCGGAAAATGACAATAATCTTCAAAAGTTTGAAGGCTGCAATTTAATATACTTCACGGATTTTCTGATATACCCGCCAGGCTGTGTTGTGAATGTTTAGCCCGCGAGAGTTTTAACTTTAATAAATATCAATGCGTATATATGAATAAAGCTACGCGTTTTCGTGATATTGTTGTGCAGCTGATGTAATATGAAAGTTAACAGAAATCACTCAAAGCAATTCTATAACGGGAAGTTTTGGTATTACTTCTTTTGAGTAACCTATATCTTTTTTATCACTTATGAAATTTTATTACTCAGGATGTTTAAATATACCATAAGTCAATTTCCCAATAATTTATTATTTTTTACTTATTCCCTTAGCTATCTTTACGTAATGTAATTTTATTACATCTATTTTATAAACTATACTAAGATTCAGTTTTAATCGATTCAAAAAGGCTTCAAATGAAGTGGACGGGCTGAATCCTTTTCTCGGGAGTTTGAAACTAAGAGAGGGTAAGATATAATTCTGGCAAACTGTTATGACTAGAAAGCCTGATATGGTTCGTGACAAGGTTCTTACTGAGAGACGAATAAGCGAGAGATACTACGCCCATTTTTTATCCTTTTTACTGACAGTGCAGCAGACATTTAAAAAATATTTTAAATTTGAAGAAATGTTACGAAGATAAACCTTTACAAAACTTTACTATTATCGTCTCAATCACATTTAAATTTGCTATTTCAATAATCGTATAGTAAAATGTGTAACTTTAGATCAAACCTTGCGGTAGCGGGTAGGCACTGCTCATTTCTCCCAGATGAGCATAGACCTACTTCAGGGATCTAGCAACCCTGCCCACGCGGGCTCTTGGTTTCAGCCACTACCTTTACCGGGGGAAACCATGTCATATCCTTACCATGTCCCGTCACATATACCCACTCAAATTCCTATCCTTTTCTAAACCATCTTCCAACCCGTCTAGCCAACGTGGAAGATTATGGCTAACCCCACTCCCCTAAACATGGCGAATAGTAAAACCAACGGAAATGGACCCCAGGTGGGTAATACATTTAATGTCAAGTCCTACACCTCGCAAGAGGGCTGTCTCAAGGATTCTGGGGGAGGCAAAAATTCGCTCATAACACCTAAAACCAAACACAATAGAACAATTAATAACTAAACTATACATAGCTACATATAACATCAGAACTATGCAATCAATAGATCGTCAGATAGAACTAGAAGAAGAACTGAAGCAAATAAAATGGAATATCCTTGGCATCTGCGAAACCAGGCTACCGACAGAGAAATGTACAGCATTAAAATCGGGACATATATTATACCACAATAATAACAACATAAGTCATTATAGAGGAGGTGTTGCCATCCTAATAAATAAAAATATAAAACATCTAGTAACAAAGATGACATCTATATCACCTAGAGTCATATATATCATCCTGAAACTATCCAATAGATACAGCCTCCAGGTAATACAAGTATATTCCCCTACAAGTTTATCAACAAAGGACGAGATAGAACAACTCTATGAAGACATCTCACTAACCCGTAGATCCGAAAAAGCATATTACACAATTATAATGGGCGATTTTAACGCCAAAGTCGGAAAACTCAATGAAGACAATTTACCAAACAGGGGAAACTTTGGATTGGGCATATCTAATGAACGGGGGAATATGCTGATGAACTATTTACAAAATGAAAATATGTACTGTATGAACACCTTTAAAAAAAAGAGGATGGACGTGGGGAAGCCCTGATTCACGAACAAAAAACGAAATTGACTACGTTATAACCAACAGAAAATATATTGTCGAAGACATCTCAGTATTAAATCAGTTCGATACGGGCAGCGATCACAGACTTGCCAGAACAAGAATAGAAATAAACATGAAAATAGAAATAAATAGACTTATAAAACCAAAGCTCTTTCCTACTTCCAAAGAACTAAAAGAAAACGTTGATAAATATCAAGAAGAACTGAGAAAGAAATTATCCCCCGCAAGCCGTGGCATAGAAATGGATATAAATGAGCTAGAAGGAAAAATTATATAGAAACGCCGTGAAGACAGTAACCAAAAAGATATGCTCAAAGAAGAAAAACAAACACTCGAAATTGAGCAAAGAAACACAAGAAATGTTAGAAAAAAGAAGAAGAATGAATAAAGACTCTATAGAATATACAGAGATGAACAAAATTATTCGTAAGTGATCAGTATTTCAGTAAAGATTTAGCCACGAACTTGTACACGAGCTTATTTGTAAGAATCACAATAAAGTACATTATTCGTTCATATTTTAGAATGATATTAGAAAAAGTTGTTCAGAATGTAAAATTATAGCGAGCGGCAAAATTTCAAAAATACCGATGGGGCCAAAATTATACGGGTTGTATCTAATCAGTCTTACAAAAACTGCATTACAATATTCTACGCCTGCAACTAAAACGAAAACCAGTACCATTTTGAATTTTACGGATTATCCTTTAAAATATAAGCAATTTAAGATTCGTAAAATTGGAAACGCGGCAGGTGCAATGCACAGGTTAATACATATAGTCTGTGTTAAAATTTAGTTACAAACTAAACTTGACATTTCTGCAAAGTTTAAAGTTAACATTTTCGTATGATTTCCGTTTTTACGAGAGTTTATCCATTTTGTTCATTTAAATTTGAAAACATCAATAAATTGCTGTTGTTGTTTCTTTCAATACTTTTTTACTTGCCTCGACTGAAAGACGAAAGAAGTATTATAGTCACGAAAAAATCACCTTCCGACACTTCTTCAGATTTTCACGTTTCAGGGTCCATAGATGATGAAAAACAGGTTTTCTCAATTCCGTCTGTCTGTCTGTCTGTCCGTCTGTCTGTCTTGCTGTCTATTTGTTGGAGCTAGACGATATTTTGCATACATATTACGTATCTACCTAATAAAACCGAGAAAATTTCAGACAAATATACAGGGTGAGCACTTTAAAATAATAAAATTTGGTTAATTTTTGTTTGAACTAAGAAGTACATATGTACAGTGTGATCAGTAAAGTCCGCATCATATGGGATTTTTTTTTATTAGTAGCTTTTTTCGAAATTTGACTTTGGCATCAATTTGTGCTTCGATCGAGATGAAAATTAACCAAAAAAATAGTAGTCACGTCATTCGCATTATCTGTCAAATTTTATTTTTTTTTTAAATTCAAAAGTGGAGTTATTTCTTAAAATATCGAAAAAAGTTATTAGAAAAAGTTTTTCTAAATGCAATTTTTAGCCCATATGCAAAATTTCAGCTGTATAAGATAAATTAGATTTTTTGCCCATTTTTTTTAAATTGCACCACTGATGCAAAGTAAGACTCAACCCAACCTACATAAAACTTTTTAGTTTTGACAATGCTTTATTCCACACACATTTTCTTTAAAGTAGCGTCATATTAAATCTGTGTTTTTCTACAAAATCCAAATAGGCCTATTAAAATTTGGTCACATGTGATGCAAAGTTTATTTGTTTTTGACCCTGTATAATGTAACTTCATAAAATAACGTGTATTACTTTTAGACACAAACTTGTTTTCAAAAATAGTTATTTTATGGAGTTACATTATACAGGGTCAAAAACAAATAAACTTTGCATCACATGTGACCAAATTTTAATAGCCCTATTTGGATTTTGTAGAAAAACACACATTTAATATGGCGCTACTTTAAAGAAAATGTGTGTGAAATAAAGCATTGTCAAAACTAAGAAGTTTTATGTAGGTTGCGTTGAGTCTTACTTGGCAACAGTGGTGCAATTTAAAAAAATGGGTAAAAACTCTAAATTATCTTATACAGCTGAAATTTTGTATATCGGCTAAAAATTGCATTTAAAAAAACTTTTTCTAATAACTTTTTTCGATATTTTGAGAAATAACCCCACTTTTGGATTTTTTTTTGGAAAAAAAATAAAATTTGACAGATAATGCGAATGACCTGACTACTATTTTTTTGGTTAATTTTCATCTCGATCGAAGCACAAATTGATGCCAAAGTCAAATTTCGGAAAAAGCTATTAATAAAAAAAATCCCATATGATGCGGACTTTACTGGTCACACTGTATAAGTAATAATTTGTACAAAGCGCAGGCTTTATCCTTGACAAAAATGGAACCAAACAGATACAGGATATATGTTGCACAAGTCACAAAAATGCAGAAACGAAGAAAATCATTTCTAATAGCGACGTTTAACATCCGCACTATGAGACTAGATGAACACCTAACGAGATCGAACAAAAATTAAAATCCATCAATTCGGACATACTTGGTTTATGTGAAATAATAGTGTTTATCTTACAGTAGCAGCTATTATCATACATTACACAACTGTTTTCAGTGCTGTTTCCTTATCTCTCCATTTCGGCCGCCGGCGACAAATTCTGTATCTCGGATACCGATTTACCATTGGAGCATATAGAGGATATGAGTCCACGTGTACCAGGGCCTGGACTCGCCTACTTCTGCCAGCCAGAACATATGATATCATGTCATAGGCGTAGCAGATTTTCTTCAACTTCTATTTAAATCGAATAAGCAGGGGGTTCCTTACTATATAATCTTTGCTTTGCGCTTACGTCGTTAGAATTGCGAACGTTGCATAAAATTTGATGTTATTTGACTAGTCATAGAAAATCATATATTATAGTTGTATTGATCCAGGAATGCTCTATTGCGTTTGGCTTAGCATATAACTTAATAAGATCTTACCTTATATTTTGGGTTCTGGAGATTTAATATACAATCGAGGTCAGCAATTTAGTAATGGAATTACCAGAAAGTAATTCAATTACTGGGAGTAATTTAACTTGCCATAAGTAATTCAAATATGTGTAAAGTAATTTTAATAATGTAGAGTAATTTAAATACTTAAAGAAATTGGGTAGTTGACTGTAATAATTAATTACTTTCAAGAAGTAATTGTCAAGTTTTTTTTAACAAAAATGTGAATTACCAATTACAGTTACCGTATTTTGAAAAGTAATTTAATTCCAAGGCAAATCAACAAAATAATTAATTACTGTCCAGCTTTGAATGTCATGCGGCGCCTTGTAGCTTAGCGTATTGTGCTACTTTTGGCAGTGAGACTTTAAAAAAATTGCGTCTGTTTACTAAGGTAAGATTCGACAGAAAGAGAAGCAATTTACTGACATTCTACGACCTTTTTCTAAAAAATTTAAGCTCTTACTAACAAATAGTTTTAACGGCACTATAAAATTACATTGTAGTACTGTGAAATCACTAAATTTTCTATTAACTTTCATTAAAATCAATAAATAATGTGTGCATATGTTCCATATGAAACAACGAAGTAGTAACGGACACTGTAAACAGTCAGTTTGCGGTAGGCACAGCTTTTCCGGAACTTAAAAATTGCACCAATTCCCTTTTCCACATTAAAATAAATATAGCTTAAAAGTGACATATTTGTGGTTCCAGCCACACTATCGTCAATTATCAATTACTTTCAGGTAAAAATTATTAGTTAAAACGACTTGGAAGCTATTTGTTCTGAAATACGTTATTTTTGTTGGCGAAACTTACAACATTATTAAAAAAGCATGAACATTTGCACTTGAAAAGAATTTAACATCTACGATTTGATATTAATATTGTCACTACTTTTGAAAGTAAGCTTGCATTAGTTTTTATTTTGTCAATCAAACCAGGGAAAGCAGTTTTGCCCTTTAATATTACTTTTATAGAATTCGATTTAGTTTCCGAGCTAGGGAAAATAACAAAGAATCAT
This sequence comes from Agriotes lineatus, assembly GCA_940337035.1. Lineage (NCBI taxonomy): Eukaryota > Metazoa > Arthropoda > Insecta > Coleoptera > Elateridae > Agriotes > Agriotes lineatus. The sequence continues at coordinate 253,737,551 of OW679194.1, forward strand.
GGAGGAATGACACATAAGTATAACAAAATCTGTAAAACGAAGCAAGCAACACTAATGTAAAAGAGTAGTAAAGTTCAGTGAAAGTCGGCGCTACCAAGCCGCGACGTCGCTGCTACGTAACCACAACGTCATTGGAACCTAGCCGGACAACCTCCAGAAACGTGTGGTTTAAACGTCCCTAAAGGAGTAAGTGCTACAAAATGCCTTATAAACGAGGTATCATACAGTATTTTATCTGCTTTGCCACTTTTTTAAGCAAAAAAATTAAAATGTTTAGTATTTTTATTATAGCATCGCTTTGTTTATTACGATACGCAAAGGCGTATCGTAATGGCCTCAGTACGAACGCAAAGTAGATAAAGTAAAATGAAGTGACGCGATTATTTCATTAAGACATTGTTTACGTGGTTGCGATGTTAAAATGGTTACTAGGGAAAAAAAATTGTGAATCGCTAACTTTTCGCATTGACAGTGAGCTTTTAATAGTCAGTTATAGAGGCGACCGTAGAAAAATATTTTTATCACGACAGTGTGTAAAATTGCCTTTTAGTTGCCTGTTTTAAGTTTGTAAAACGACTGTTTAATAACATGTTTTCATTAGTTTACGTCGTCAATAGCAACGTGCTTAAAAAATTCCATTAGGCACGTAGTTAGTAGCAACGTGTTTAAAATTTTTAAAACACTCAAAATTAGGACCGGTTGCTAGTAATTCTAATTTACATGTAAAATATTTTTTATATTTACCGTATTTTTTAGAATCTATCGTAGATAAAATATTGTACGATACACATGCGTAAAGCATCTTTAGTCACTCGTGGGGCTTAAAACGCTCGCTCACTCGCGTCTTAACTCTACCTCACTCGTGACTAAAGTGTAGCTTTACGCACTTGTATCGTAAATTACTATTAAGGGTGGATGAGTGTACTAAAGAGACACTTATTACAACACCACCACAGTAATAAGAAAATGCGTGACGTTTGCAGAACTACGAGCCCACATTACAAGCTGGCCACCCATAAGCCTAGAAACTATGTTAACTAACCTCCAGATCATAAAAAGGTACTTTGGAGCCAGCTGCGTTCTAAGGAATGTAATAGAATCAACAAGTCCTCTGGTTCAAGAAAAACTGATCGGACAAGAATTAATTTACCACATACTTTTTGTACGGTCTTGGGTTGCAGATGATTTGCGAAATAGGCTCTAAAAATACGACTCTTATAATGTCAAATTTAAATTCAACCAGATACAGTGAGATGCAAAAATTTATTCCTAACAGAACCTTTAATTCTGTTAAAAAGTAAACTTCCAATAAGTACTTCATACTACGGTGTATCCTGTTAGGGTAGAATTTTATGTAAACACGTGTTTATAGTTTCTGTTTCTGCATTTGGTAAACGGTTACTCTTGCACGAAAACTTTTCAAAAGTGCTACACCTGGAATTCAGATATATTTTTTACAAAATAATGAAGATAAATTATTTCTGGAAACATATATCGTAATTTGAGATTGCCGAAATGTGTAGCAAACGGGCCAGCTCACTTTTAACTAAGGTGTAGGTGTATCTAGAAGCTCCAGTGGCTCAAGGCAGTTCAAACAGAAAAACCTACAGGTGGAAATGTAAACCCCGAACTGCATAAACTCCCAAAAATAATAACAATCAGAAGTTGATTAAAGTCACTCGTACCTTATTATTATTACTATGTAATAATAGTAAATCTATAAAAATCATACAACACTAACACCCGTATGCATAGTCGTTCGCCAACGGCTCGCCGGCGAGTCGCCGGAGTTTCGTTATGAATACTAAGTTGGCGGCACTGTACGTCTATGTCGAATTCGAGGTTAGCAGGTTAGATTTTGTGTCAGTTTCTGTCAAAACTGACGGAAAACCTAACCTGATAACCTACGTTTGGAAGTACTGAAGTGTATTGTCAGTCTATGTCAAATTCGAGGTTGGTAGGTTAGGTTTTGTTTGTTATTTGACACAGACTGACGCAAATCTTAACATACAAATCTCGAATGTGACATATTTTGAGATGTGGAAAAATGATTGGACGAAAGGCTTTTACTCATAATCGGTTAACAATAGATACGTTTTTAACCTTCGAAACAGTAGGGAAGCGAGTCATTGTTTACTTTACTTTCCCAGCTAGCCGGGAAAGGTTAGCAACAGCGTCGCGGATTCCATTGTTAAAGTGGCTTACCTATTAAAATGGATAAAAATACGCATTATTTGAAACTTGCCTAATTAAATAAATAATAACAAAAACCGATTGTGTGTAAAATAGTACATATATACCGGGTGACAATGAGAACAGGGTCATGCTTATATCTCCTTTATTTTTTAATAGATTTGGTTAAAATTTGATATGTGGATACTAGACATAATTTCTGATTGAACAACACATACATAGTTGAAATGGTCAACTTCCTGTTTCACCGGAAGTGCCATTAACTTTGATTTTTTAAAGAGATCACCCTATATACTTTAAGTTTTTTGGAATGTACAGCTCAAATTACATGCGATACGTTTACTAAATTTTAATTTTTCTAAACAACAAATTCTTTGTTGATCTTTATTTTTTCTCATAAAATGCCGTGATTGCAGAAAATGTGTTCTATATGACTCTAGTAACGGATAATAATACATATTTTATTAATTTGATCAATAGCAAATCGTTCATGAAGTGTTCATGAAGTCAGTTTTTTAAATGGCACCCACCAAGGGCCATCGTGCCATTAGATAGAAAGTTTAATTACCAATCTAACGATATGCATCATCCACCACTTTACCGTTATATAAAACGGAAAAATGTTTAATTAATAAAATTTTAAAATATTTTTTGGAAAATATCTAAGCAAATTTGGCTACACTGCCGTATGTAATTTGAGTCGTAGATTCCGAAAAACAAAATATACAGAACAAACCATTTAAAAAATCGAAGTTGACATTTCCGGTAACACCGGAAGTCGGCCATTTTGATTATATCTGCCTCTCAATTAGAAATTATGGATATTATCCTTGTAACAATTGTCTCTCGACATTAATGAAACACTTTCCACCTCTGTATGTAATATACTATTACCTCACTGCTTTCGCGTACGTTGTCATAGCAAACAACGTTAGTGATCAAAACAAACGCTTTCTCGTTCTGTGTCCAAGTAAGAAACAATATGTTTCAACAGCAGGATTGAAAAAAATTATTTAAAGGATTTAATGCCCCAATACCATGCGGAGATTTTATGGTATACGCATGTACACATAAAATATGTAGTTATTTAGTAGTACGTAGAAGCTGCTAAACAAAGCAGAAATTCCTAAAATTAAGGTGAGTATTAAGTCATCTTCAAATCTACTAATTACTAGGTTAAAAACCCATATATACGCCGAAAGGTATCAGCGCCCAAATCGTAAACCACAAAAAAAACCGCTATCCAAATAGTTGTGATAATCCCTGCAATTACGTCCATAGGCTACATGACTGATACATAGGGTCCCGGGTGGTGTAGCTTGAACAAGCGTCCACGTTCGATCAGTAGAGTTAAGCAACGCTCTTTCTGGTCAGAACTTGGATGGGAGTTCCACGGTTACATTTCTCGACGTCTCGTTGTACGGCTGCCACGGAAATAGTTAGTCCCGGATGTCATAATAACATCATGACAGTCGTTAGTGAGGTTAGAAGTCCCCATAAAATGTACAGCAACGCCTATAATTGGCCTAACGGCTGTTAGCTGAGTACTAAATAAATAAAAAATTTAAAAAATAAAAATAAAATCCGTTTATAACTTAAAATAGTTGAACGCTGCCAAAGCAGCTATTGTTGAAAAATTTATCGGATTAAATGAAACTAAAAGCAGTGAAATTTAAAAACAAGCGTTTGCGTTCTAAATATAAATTATAAGTAAGTCAACCGAAGTAACCTTCATTAAAAGCAACGTTCAGCTAATTACCAAGTAATGTCTGTTTTAGCGAGGAACGTAAATTCGGCTTACTGCGAAATCTCATACGTATGGGGAAGAGTATCTCTGTATCATACTTCAAGAAGCTGAAGGACACTCTCCCATACAATACAGGCAATGCGACTGCAGGCCGTCAGAATGGGTTAGGCAAAATACCCAGTGGAGGCCCTTCCCCAGAGTGTTCGGTGCACACAGACAGGCGAAAGGTGTTACGAATAGCTCAAGTGGTACTTCGGTAAGTTAACGATAAAAGGATTATTTAAGAGGGCTCAACTGTTACGTGTAACTGGAGGTAACTTGAAAAATCACTTGTAGGTGCAGCTGACAAAAGTAACTAGCAGATTTACTTGATGATAACTTAATGTAAAACTTGACGTTGTTTAAAATGCGCGAGACGTAAGGCGAACTCAAAAGGTTAGCTGCTTCTTAAATATCATGATATCCTGGTTTAAACAGGCAGATTACAGCACTATTAGATAAATATGATTACGGAAAATTTTAGGAGAACATTAGCATTCAAAGCGTGGGCCAAAAGAACCTCCAAAAAAGGCATCCTACAATACGAGAAGCAATTTTAAAACTCGATCTTTCAAAATTAGAAGAAAAAGCTCCCCTTATAAAATGGCAATTTTTAAAAAGAATCCATCAGTGGAATATCGATAGTCACCGGAATTATATGCTCCAAGATAAAATAAAATGCCCTGAAAATAAGCAACTCCAAAAAAGTGTGGGAGACAAGGCAAGAATTAATCAACGCCTAGAAAATGCGAATAGATGTTCATCTCACAACAAAAGTAACCACCAAACCTTAATATAGTACAGATATATTATGTTTATCGCACCAAAATAACCGACCATTCAAAATTAAGTACTTTAAATTAGCAGAAACCAACATCATCCTGATCCTAACACACATCTCGAGGGTAATAACGGTATTAGACAGTTCATATTTGCTTCTACTTGTTTAGAGTTTTAGCCATGTTTTTCTGCTAAAATACTTCCTAAGAGAACATGTCTTGCTTTAGTGCTACAACACTGTTTTAGCCAGCCTAGTTTACAACTATGGTAAAAAAGAAATAATAAAAATTCAAGTTCGAGTGTTATTCAGAAAAACACCAACATTTTTAAAATGATTATATAAATTTAATATAAATATTAAAGTACATGCATCGAGGAATATTAGTTCTAAAGTCTAAACACATAAGATACTGCGACTTATCTTTCTAATGTAATTACTACTGACTCCATGATAAAGTAGGAAAATAATCATGATTAGAAAGATTGTTTATATCAAGTTCATTCCAATAGAAGTTCGTTCAATTTCACAAAAACTACTAGCAATTTTCTTAACATTAATTACAAACGTGATACCTAAATTTATTCAAAATTAATTTCAAAATTAGGCGAGATAAACTTTAATTGCAGAAACTTCCAATATCTTTATAACTTGGAACGAAGATGATGAATTCATAACCTGGATTCCAAACGATAACAAACTTTTACACACGGAATCAGAAGTAAACTTTCGGAAAACTCCTGAACTCGCTTCTTAATCAAAATGGAAGGTTACATTAATAAGCTACCAGTTAATAAAACGTCCGTAATTTCGTGTGATAGTTAACAAAATTCAACATAGGCTTTTATAAACGAAATATGTGGTAACAGAAAATGCTCGTTCGTTTTTACCCGTTCGGCTGTCAGATAACTAAAGATGGGGATAATAGAGTAGAAATAAACAAGACTTGTAAAAGGGGCTAGATGTATGGATATGTTAGACTGGCTAAGAAGCTAGAAAAGGTGTCACGTAATATCAAAGTGCAGGTCTACCAGATTATCACTCGGCCGATCGTTACTTACATATTAGAAGCGTGGGCGATTAATTAAGACTACAAAAATAAATTGTGTCTGTGAAAATACGAAAACCTTTGAAAGAAAAGAAAATGAGAAGTATTGATAAAAAGAACAAAAAAGTAAGTCAGAGACTTAAGAAGAGAAATTACCCAATTTCTAAAGAAGCAACGCATTCTTTGTGGTGGTTATATTGAAACAATACTAAAACCTTAACAACAGAAGGAGGTGCAGGTCAGCCAAAAAATTGGTTAGCGAAAGTCTTGAGAGACTAATGGAAGAAAGGAATAGAAGAATGAAAGAATAAAAGTAAAAAACAAACAACAGTGGAAGACTGTCATCGACCTATAGTACTGAATAAACGTTGAAACTTTTATACCGGGTGCTGACTGCACGACGCACCATAGTAAGTTGCATAGTAATTTCTTTATATTCAATTATTTGCTCCCCTAATTATTTTAGAGCGAAAGTGTAAATACATTTTTTGTAGAGAAAAAAATACTGCATCCATTCATACGTTTGCTAATAATTTTCCATTTTCCGGAAGCGAAAGAATGCAAAAAATCAAACTAGCATTTTTATAAAAATCAGTGATGCCATGGAATCATCTAAACAAGCAATGCACTTACATTTGTCTATCATTGCAGTTGACTTTTTAATTTTCACGTTATTTATTATAAAACCATAAACCATAATAGGGAACCATTTTATTTATTTTCACACAAAAATAATGGAAAATCAAATTAAATGTTCAAATAGCCCACCATTCGTTGCTGAATTGTTATAAACGTCAAACAGCTATGACAAACGAACAAACACACATATTGTTTGTTTAGGTAATTCCAAGGCACCACGGATTTTTTGAAAATTGAATTTTCTTTTTCATTGATTTATACTATTCCGTAAAATGGAAAATTGTCAACATTAGTATGAATGGATGCAGTATTTTTCCCTACAAAAAATATATTTACACTTTCGCTTTAAAATAATTAGGGGAGCAAATAATTGAATATAAAGAATTTACTATGCAAATTCCTATAGTGCGTCGGACAAGTCAGCACCCGGTATACATATATACAGGGTCCGGCAACGAAGCGGGGATGGAAGATATTTGTAAAACTGTGAGAGTTACACGAATATTATGTATACAAAAGTTGTAGGTACGAAGGTACTGCACCTTACTAAAATAGCTTTGATTATACAGGGTGTCTTAAAAATGTGTGGCAAATCAAACTTACTTTTTTTCAACAGAATGCCCTATATTTGGGTAGCTTAAAAGTTTTGCATTGAAATACTCATTTTTTTTTATATAAAGTTATATGGGTCTAGCTTCAACTGTTTTGGAGATATTAACGATTCTATGCAAGAAAATGCTGAACTTCAGACGGTTGCTATAAACAACAGAAAACAATTGAATGAAGGAAAACGCTACCAAAACCTTATGATTTTTGTAAACTACCTTTCAAGTGTAAAATGGCGAATCTGGGTATTAATGCTGTACAGGGTGCTCAACATATGCAAATTTAATGATTTCCATTTTTTTTCAAACAAAACGCCTTTATATTTTTGAAAAGCTCTTTTAATGAGCTTTTTTTTATATGTTACTTTATACCTCTAAGTTCTTGTGTTTCTGAGATATGCGTGTTTGGACATAACAAACAATTTAAATCCGTTAAGATGCTTTATTTCAAGGGATTAAAAACAATCGCTGTTGAAATAATGATGTAAACACATGACCTCTCCGAAAATAAAAACAAAAAATCTGGTGTGATACACTCACACAACTTCCTTTTACAGTGATCTTATAATTAGTCAAAAATTTCATTTTTAATTTTTAACCATTTGTTAAAAATTTTCAAAAATTACAAATTCTACAAAAACGGTACAAAATCGAGTGTTAGTTGAAGAGACAAATTTTCTCTAGAATTTTAAGGTTAATTCAAAAATGTAATAATATACCGGGTGTTTTATTTAAAATAGGAGTTAATAAAAAAAATAGAAAAAAAACAAAAGAAAATCACTTTAGAAGTATCCAACTGGAAAATCACCTATCTCACATCAATACACATTAAAAATGTAAGAAAAATGTAAAGTTTAAAAAAAAATCGTTAGAGCCGTTTTTGAAAAAATCGAAAAAAACTGAAAAATCACAAGAGTAAACACCTACTTCCGGTTATGCGATTTTCTTCAAAAGCTTGTTGTCTCATCTACATAGTACACAAAACTTATATATGAAGTTTCAATGCCATACCTCTTCGTTTTTGAGATATTCTGTTCACAGACACACAGACAGACACACAGACAGACAGACAGACCAATGAAAAAAAATATGTTTTTTGGGATCAGGGTACTCTAAAACGTGAAGATCTGTTGAAAACTCAATTTCGAATTTTTGGGGTGAATCCAATACTTCCTTTATAGTAGTAAAAGGAAGTAAAAACCAGGTTTAGAAAATATAAATTCAGTCAGTGTTGATACAAGGAATAATAAACGCGAAAAAACTATAAATCCAGGAATAAATTCATTCCGAGATCAAATAAAATCAGATTAAAAAACAAAAACCATTGCACCTAAAGCTTATACGTAATTACATCAAATGTTCAAATAATTTTCCTTTCCTGCTCTGAGTATTAAATAAAGCTCTACTCATAATCAGAAAATATAATTATTTTGATTTATTTAAATAGAACAGCCTGTATATCACTGTATTTTTAAAAGTGCTTTTAATGAACTTTTCTCTGACATTTTATTTCGTATCCCAAAATTCAATCGCTTTTTTTCCGTATTTGTTATTTGCAGTTTTGAGTAGTGGCTGAATTTTTGTTTTCTAATCTTGGTTTTATCTTTTGTTTGAAGAACTCAAGTGTTATCATTAATTTTCCTGAAATCGTCAAGAAAGCGGGCCATGTCAAGCCTCAGTTTGATCATGAAAGTGTCACTTACAAGACTAGTCACTTTTAAGATTTTTGCAAGACTAGGCATTTTTACTTTGCGTTACCTAGGTGACCGGTTCACCTGCAGCATGCAACTTGATGCAATAGGATTTTATTTTTAAATATGTCAGAGAAAAACTAAACTTCTCCAGCTTCCTCCGGGACTCTTTATTAAGGTTCGGTGGTAAAGCCTAAGAACATACAATATTAAATATCTCTGAGATTGTTGATTTTTGTCGGGACGCTGCCACTGTAAGCATTCCGAGTGGTTTGCGCACGAGGCTTTAAGCGAGCGCTGTTGTAACATGACTTGCGAGCGGTGCGCTTGGCGCCCTCTCTTGACGACGGCTGGAACCGTGGAGCGGTGTAGATCCGTGCTGTCAAAACCTGCGCGCGCTAGGTGTTACAAAGAGGGATTTCAGAAAAAATGTAATACGTTACACAGCATGAAAGTGTCTATGCTTGACTCGGAGGTTTTGAAGAAGTACTCGGACGCTTCGCGTCCTCGTATTCTTCAACAAGCCTCCTCATTTGCAATGTATTACTTTCATGCCTTGTAATGTAATATACTATTAACGGCGTTTGGTTTTTATCCCTTGAAATAAAGCATCTTAGGGGGCTTAAATTGTTTTCTTCGTTCAAACACGCATATCTCCAAACAGTTGAATCTACAGGTAAGAAGTAGCATATTAAGAGATAGCTTATTAAAAGGGCTTTCCAAATATACAAAAATAACAGGGCGTTCCACTTGAAAAAAAATTGAAATCATTAAATTTGCAAATATTGAGCACCCTATATAGTATTAATAACCAGATCCATAATTTTACACTTGAAAGGATGTTTACAAAAATAATATTCTTTTGGTAACGTTTTCCTTCATTCAATTGTTTTCTGTTGCTTACACCAGCCGTTTAAAGTTCAGCATTTTCTTGCTTAAAATCATTAATATCTCCAAAACAGTTGAAGTTAAACCTATATATCTTATATAAAAATGATGGGTATTTCAATGCAAAACTTTTAAGCTACCCAAATATAGGGTATTCTATTTAAAAAAAAAGTAAGTTTGATTCGCCACACTTTTTTGAGACACCCTGTATAATCAAAACTCTTTAAGTAATGTGCAGCACATTTATACCTACAACTTTTATATACCCAATATTCAGGTAACTTTCGTAGTCTTAGAAATATCTTCCAACCCCTCTTCGTTGCCGGACCCTGTATATTGTGTATACCTTGTATTGTAACCCCCGTTTCAACTTTGTTTTAAAAGCGCGTAAATGCATTTAACACCGACTTTTGGACCACCTTATAACTATATTTTGTAGCAAAAATATTCAAGCTTCGCTCGCATTCAGAGATCAAAACACCTGCATATTTTCGCGTTTGAATTTGTCGTCGCATTTTAAATCCACGTTGGCTGTGAAAACAGTGCAATATCTGATTTAGTATTGATTTTTCGAAGCGTTCTTGTTTTTCCAGCAAGCGAAGCCGCTTGTAGAATTGTTGGAAGTCGCGCTTTCAGCGCTAGTAAGAGCGTTTTTTTAAAATTCTATTAATTTTGGTTATTTAGGCTGGATTGCTCACCGTTTTCGCTCATCGAAATCGCTGCAATACTTTCTCCACATTAGACCGAGAAAACCGTTCGGTAAGAATGATTTTGCGAGCTTATTTCACTTTCGAATTTTTCAAATACTTAGGTTGTTTAGTTTGGACTTAAATTTGTTTACTTTGGGCTGATATTCGTTTATTTATTTATTTATTTATTTCGTACTTAACCAACAGCCGTTAGGCCAATTATAAGGGTCGCTGTTTAGTATGGTTTAGTTTGGGCCGAAATTCGTTTACTTTGGGCTAGAAATCGCTTGTATAGGCTGACTTCACGAAGGCTTAACTTCAGCGTCCCGGAGCTAACGTTCCCAGCTTTTCGAATTCGCGGTTGTACGTAGCCAGATATATTCTTCCTTTTGGATGCTAGTTGAATTCAAGCGTCGACCATGGGATCATGCAGTCGAGTTGGCCTTGAGCCTTCGTAGAAGAAAGCACGCATCGGGATTTCCCTGCCGATTGATGGAATTCATTTTTATTTAAACTGTTACTACAGACTCTTATCAGCATCTATTTTATTTATCGTCAAAGGCATTATGCCGCAATTTATATCAGTTTTACTAAGATCTTAGCAAATTAAACTGAACGAGTTGTTTATTTTGTTTCGATATACCTGTGTTTGTAAGTTCGGTGACGCCAACCTTGATTTAATTATTTTGATATTAAATATTTTTGACGGTTACTGTTTGTATTTTCTGTTCGCTCTACTACATTTAGATTGAGGTATGCAGCGAAGCTTACAGGGTAGGTGTTGATCTATTTTACTAGCTAGGTTTGTTTTATTTGGTGTGAATAACGACATGGCTCCCAATTCTTTTATTAATCTACTGTTCGATTGTAAAAGCCCGAAGCATTTCTTAACCTGATCCTTACACCATTCCATTTTCTGCCGAGAGTTAAAAAAGCTAGCCAAGGCCTTGTCAACCCCTGCGTTTAAGGGTGGTACATTATCATCAAGATCTGATCGAAAACGCATTGCAGCCTAACCAAATCGAAAATCATGAACTCCTGCTATACTATGGACGTACCTTATATAAGCAATATTGAAAGTTACTTATCGTATAGTTCTATAGCTGGGCATATTCTTTAATTAATTATTACTAATATCTCGAAGATATAATCTTATGCAGAACTAATTGTTATATCTTTCAGTTAGTGCCCTTACTGCATTTTTATGGGGAGCAGTACGGTAAAAATCAATAATTTTAATAATTTGACTGAAATAATTAAACAAAATATTTTTTTAAATTCTGCAGTGAAGTACCTCAAAATCGTCATTAAAATTCAGGAAGTCGGCAGTGAAGTAATCTGTTGTTTTACGACTTTTTGTAGGTGGCGGGGTTATAGATAAACGTCAACAGACGTCAACATAACCTAAAAAATTGATTAAAATGTTGTAATTTCATGATTTCTCAATTTAAAAAAAGATAGTGTATCCCTCGGCACTGAAGTTCCTTTTTATCCCTCATTGTGGTTTATTTGCCATGGCCCTACAGGCCTCAGCAACTAAATCTACATTCGTGATAAAATGTTAAATTCAGTTTCTTGGTATACAAACTACTATTAAAATACTATCCTTCACATGATTATATAAAGAATGCGGCAGGCTACTAGAACCATTGCAAACGCAAGGAGAATATGCATGTGGCCGTCGTGGTGTTTACCAAACGAACAATTAATGTACGATAGCGGTAAGTCGTTAGGATAATTATAAATACAAGGTATTTATTGGATTTTTGTATTTTTTAAATACAATTACGGCCACATGGAAAGTCCCCTTGCTTTTGCTATGGTCCTAGTGGCCTGCTGCAATCTGTATATCAATAAAAATTAAACAAAAGCTGCATACAGCTTATAGTGCTTATCATGTATAGTTTGAAACCCATTTATATGGTTTATCATTAGGGATAGAAAAAGCATCAAATTCAAAAGTTATAGTTTTATTAGAATCATCAGAATAGCACACAACATTGTTTTCTTAATTAAGTGCCCCATATTTCACATTTTTTAAATCTTAGGGTTGCAAATTTGCTTAAATGGTTTATGAAATATTCCCATTTAAATGTAAACTATAAATTTGAACGTACAGCTTTCCGTTAAAGACAATGCATTCATACTTTATGATACTTATTTATTTTCTTTAGTAACATATTCTGGTGGTTTGGATAAAACTCAACAATATTTGCTATTTAATAGTATTTAGGTAGTCAACAAGTAAATTGAAATTAATAAATAATTATTATGAACCAATAGGTATTATATAATGAAGCTATTTGTTGTCAATTGTCATGGAAAAAATTAACTATGCACATACCGCAGACATATTTTTCGCTTCTTACACGATAATCATTAGCAAGGTACAATGCTACATCCGACACAGCCTACACTAGACACAACGCATGCACATCTGATCTACAAACATGAGCGCCTGCACCAAATGTCTCTTTGCTAGTGCACAAAACTAGCTGTTATCAGACTACTCATAGAAAATCACAAATTCTACCTAATTTTTATGTTCTTGTATAATCTGTATAACCTCCAACAAATTTACTGTAATGTACTTAATTAAAAATGTCTTCAATTATGTAATTACTGAAACTAAATACATACATAAAAATGATTAAAATTATATTTTCTGTTCTGCTTAAATATGGCAACGTTTCATTTGAAGCTTTTTTGTCGTATTTTCTAATCTAAATGCATTTGAAAACCATAACTTCGAATGTAAACCTCGTTTAAACATAAAAAAGTAATTTTACATAGCTAAATTGGGCCAATTTTCATGAAAAGATATGAACAGAGTATATACTGTAATACGTTACAAGGTTACAGTACAGTAATGAATTAGATGTAAAACTTTTCAATAATGTAGTATGATAATATACATGGCTTGGTTTACATAATATTTAAGGAAAAAGAATGAACAATCTTTATGAATGGTTTCCGCCTAATGGGAAACATTAGTTTGAGCCTAGAAGCGTTTTATTCTTTAATTTCAAAATACCCAGCAAAGAGTTCCTGTTAATGTTTGGTTTTATTGCATAATCAATCCTTGATTAAATTCTCGCTTTATAAGATTTACAAAACTCAGTACTCAGCATGCAATTTTTTAAATTATATTTTCTGCTCAAGTATTTGCCGAAAGTTATATTTAGTCACAGAACTCTTAGGAAAATTATTATAGAAACTTAATACTCTTGCAGTTGTATATCTCCATTTCAGAGAAACCATTTCGTCTTGTCCGTCTTTCATATTGTTCGGTTCTTTGTAACTGGTATTATATTTCCGAAATAAAAATGTTTGATTTATCTAAAGCACTAAAAATTCCCATTTGGCTTAGAGGAATACATATTTCATATTGGAATACAAATGAGAAAAACAATTATAATACATTGATATCTTTAAAACATTGGACCATGTTGCTTGTATTCTATAAGGAAACCTCTTTTCGAACTCGTAAACCCTGACAGTAGACTATATATTCTCAAAAACCAGCCTTAATATTAGAATTCTTCAGAAATAGAAAATCATTTTTAACAGTAAGATATTCAAAACTTCTAAAAAGGCCCCTTAAGTGAACTGCTCATCAAAAGTCTACAATGTAGCAAAAGGTAATTGTAAATATATAAACTTTCGTCCAAAAAATGGCTATGTACGTAAAGAATCATACAAACGTAACTTATTCGACCAATATGACTGCTTAGAACAAACAATAAGTAAGTTCCTTTATAGTGGTTATAAACCTTGCAAGTGACTTATTAAATGAATAATGGAGACAAACGATAATAATATGTTCTATGGCCACCACGCACAGTAACTACTGGGTGACCATTTCTATGCATGCTTCCAAATTGTTAAATTAGCCTTTAGATATTCCAAGCCAAAGTTGGGGTAACAAAACTCTAAGTTGTTCAACAGTTTGGGGTTATGGCTGCTAGTTGTCTAAGGCCCTTTATAGTTGATCCCTAACATAATCGATAAAGTAATGTCTGATGTAGAATACCCTGACTCATTCGTCCTACTTCCACCAAAACTTATCAGTGAGGGCGAGCATTATCAGCGATATATAAGAAATCTTCACTGATAACTGCATAAAAAATATTACGTTGTAGATGGCTTGCTCTATTTAGCGACAGACGCCGTAATACGGAACGAAGGACCAATTTAGTTTTTTCATCAGAACAAATCCCAAACCAAATTGTCATGGTGCCCTCACAAACGATTTCTAGAATTTGTAAATAATACAAATTTAATTTTTTTGCTCGAGCCATGCTGTTGTTCATTCTCATCGTCTACATCTCTGTTTATATATTTATCAGATTATTGGTTGTTAACAAACCGTCTTTCTAAGCATCAGAAGATATTTTTAGTTAAGCATCGCCTTAAGGGAAATAGCTAAACATATTTCTTAATATCTACTTTCCATATTTCCAATATCTACATTGATAAAACCTATTCGATAACAGCTGTCGGATGTTAGCGATTTATTCTGTAAAGATTTTGTCGCAAAAACAATATATCGTTGGTATATGATGCCTTACCTCAATTTCGATGAATTTTATATACAATTGTATCCATGCATTTGAAATTGCAAACTATATATTATATAATAAATACATTCATACAAAACAATACATAGATGCTCGGCGTGGATTTAAAAGAGGGCAAGCTCAGTAAAAGAAAGAAACGCAGTGGAAATACAAAGAAATTATTTGAAAAGCAAACCAATTTAGTTAAACAGAATAGTTCTAAGGTTAGTTTAAGAACTGACACCATCACTGATTAGTCTTGCACGCGGAGAAGTAAAAACCGAACGACTGAACATCTTTGCGTGGGCATTAGTTATTGCCAGCGAGTGAGTAGTGTTTATGGAGTGCTAGCGCAAGGTTATTGTTTGGTCGGGCGTGATTATAGTATTGCAGATCCGAGTAAAGTAGCAGCCACTTTGACAGCCTTCTCTTCAATTTTGGCCAACTTTATATTTTTTGAGGTCGTCGAAATTAACCATTCCTAAAGCACAACTTATAAATCTGAAATTTCGTTCCCGTCTCGTTGTTGTGAAATAACATATTATTTCGAGCCCTGGTCGGATATTAAATAAATATAATAACTTGGAGAACACCTGTCGTCCCACCCCACTTCTCGTTATATAGCTAGTGAATCAACGCTGATTTATTCATAATCAATCGTGGAACTGAAGCTGTCCATCTTTGTTTCAAGTTTGGACCGCTCGCTCTTCGAGTCCGAGCTTCCTAGCAATTCAAGGCCCTGGAAAGTACTATCTCGGTCCTTCTTTGCTCAGCTAAGTTTAACTTTCTTGCTTTGCGTTTATCGGCAACAAATAAATTGCTGCATTTCGAGCTAAGCGGAATATGTTTTATTAGTAAACAGCACATGTTGCAAATTACTGCTATTCTTGATATGTTGTATAAGTTAAGCGATGCATGTAGTGAAATATTTATGAATCAACCCTTCAGGCGGGCCTAACTTTTGTATGCATCTCCATTAGAAACGCAGTAATGCATTAAGCGAGCAGGTTATCCATATTGTTTTTCCCTGTTGAATTGTACCAGGGACGAACAACTGGTAAGGGAGTTCTTATCGTTCGACGTAACGTTGGGGCCCGTTCAAATGCATTTCATGTGTTATCTTATTACAAGCAATCCAGTGAGACAAATGTCTCATTTAAAAAAACAAAAAAAACCGTTTTTCAAATAGAACGCGTATTAAATAAAAACTGTACCCAGACCTGGAAGGTGTCAAAGCGGTTGCCTAACCGATCGAGGTTTTAAGGCGCAAAGGGTCGCATCTCCGTTTGTCTGCGTCACGTGACTGAAATTCGTTTCCTGACCTGACATGAGTGACATGACCATTCCAAACATATAACTTTAATAACTTTTTTCTCTATCTCTTACGGTTTGGCTGCTGAAACAGCGTCCCGGACGGACCAGCGTCCCGGACAAGTCTATTATATATATTTATAATTCTACTTCTTGGTAAAAACTCAATTTCATCCTATATTCATCAATCAGGTGGCGCCGCGTACCTCAAAGGTAAATTTTTTTAGACTATTGCAACCGACGCTTTTGTTCCAGCCTATAATCGCTTTTCTTCCGTAACAAGTATCAGAAAGTATAACACACGGAAGCCACTAAAATACTACAGAAATGTATGCGAGAAGACAAAATTGGCATACTTTTGCAAACCTGAATTATACCAAAAAGAGTAAGCGCTAACGGAAAGATGCTCAATTGCTATACTATCATTTCTTCTAGAAATCCAGTTTTTTCTGCTTGGTCTAGTTATAATAGCTTGTTTATTTATAAATATATGACTGTTTATTGTAGTTATGCTAATTACTCGGAATTACTTCAAAAGCTCTGTTTCCACAGAAACACATTTGCTATGTTGTAGGTTCTGTAAGATGGCATTTGATAGTCACAAACTGTCAATAATAAGTGCAAGAAAAGTGTTGCGAGTACCTAAAGATGCTTGAGAACCGAAAAAAACTAGAAGAAATTTAATATTTTATTGTATAAAAGATAACTCAGTTAACTGTACATGTACTCGTGGTTAAAATTTTTACCATTTATTTAGTTTTATATTCTTTATGCAACATACGCATGTTCGAAACGTCATTAATTTGAAAATTCTACATGTCTTAATCTTTATAATATGTATGTATCCCCATGCCGTACCTTTTTATTTTATTTTTGAAAGAATTAACACTGATATTTAAATGCCTCGAGTGGTTCTAAAATGAGATAAACTTGATATCCGCTATGAAATAAGTTTTTTTTATAAAAGAAAAATGTATTGAAATTTAATATACTTTATGTAATTCTTTTGAACCTAAAATGTTATAATGAAACCAACTTTTCGTATATATTAACTAGCAATACTGGTGACCTACGATTTCAATGATAAGTCTTGAATGTTAAATTATTTTCCTCCCCTAATTATCTTAGAGCTAGCGTAAATGCTAGTGTAAATAACTTTTTCGAAAGAAAAAATGCTGTATGCATGCAAACATACTACTGTTTAAATGTTTCTATTTTTTTTCGATTCAACGAGCATAAAATTTAATAACCATATGCTCATAGTGTTTGTTCAAGTAATTCCACACCATCGCTGATTTTATTAAGACTAAGGGTTTCAATTTATCAAGTTTTCTGCTGCCAAAAAATTTTAAACAGTTGTATGAATGAGTTTACTATCGTTTTCTCTACGAGAAGGTTATTTGCGCTTTAGCTCGAAAACAATTAGGTGAGTAAATAATTTAACATAATTTAGTATTGTAACTCTATACTGCGTCACGCAGTAATAAAATCAAAACTAAATGAAATATTACTATACTTCTAATTATAACTGTAAAATACCATTACACATTTTATTAGTTAATTAAAAAATACGAAAATATATTTATGTATTCGATAAAGAAGCCACACTAAGCTCGAAAATGATGCGTTCCAAAGTCCCTCTTCTAATGATCCCGGTATTCCCCGGAGAGCAAAAACCAATCGTCTATAAGAGTCCCAAATGGAATTTATTTGTGGTATAGGATATAGCAGGATATATCGTTCAGAAGGAATTAATAATTGTTTATTGGCTAACACTTAATTGTCTTTCTCTTACTAAACAAATTATTAAATTACATTAAATAACTGGAATCAAATAAATATAGTGCACATTTTTTTTATTTAACCAAAACGGATTTGTTTACACTTGTGAAATCGCCTTATTTGAATATGAAAAGACATATAACAAATTTAGTATGCAATAAATATGAAATAAATTGTATTTTAAAAGCGTTATCGCGTATATTACCATTATACAAGGTGTTTCAAAAATGTGTGCCAAAATTTCTAGGACGTATAGTACATCAAAAAATAAGTGTAGTTTACTCTATAAAACTATTTCCGAAAATGCACTCCCAAGGAGCTACAGCCCCTAGAAGACTTTCAAAAATGGTTTTTTAGCATTTTCTTCAAAACTGTTACAGGTAACTTAATGAAATTTGGCACAGGAGCGTAGTTTTTTATGAGAAATATTACTAATTGGTTAGAATCTTCATATTTTATTAAGGGGAGTAACTTACAAGGGGGCTGAAATGGTTCAATTACCCTATCCTTTATGTGCGTGGTTTTATCTAATACATTTATCAAAACTCTCAAAGCTTGATTTATCTTACATAAAAAAGGCATTCTTGTTAAAATGTTTTGTTTAAGTCATATCTAGGCCTACTCAAAAGATTTTCGAAGGCATTTTGGACAAGTAATTTCAAAGCTTGAAAAACACGTTAACATTCAACTGCAAATTACACGAAAACGGTCAACTTTAAAACATTTTAACAAGAATACCTTTTTTATGTAAGATAAATCAAGCTTTGAGATTTTTGATAAATGTATTAGATAAAACCGCCCACAAAAAAGATAGGGTAATTGAACCGTTCCAGCCCCCTTGTAAGTTACGCCCCTGAATAAAATATAAAGATTGTAACAAATTAGTAATATTTCTCATAAAAAACTACGCTCCTGTGCCAAATTTCATTAAGTTACCAGTAACAGTTTTGAAGAAAATTATAAAAAACCATTTTTGAGAGTCTTCTTCTAGGGGCTGTAGCTCCTTGGGAGTGCATTTTCGGAATTAGTTTTATAGAGTAAAATACACTTATTTTTTGATGTACTATACGTCCTAGAAATTTTGGCACACATTTTTGAAACACCTTGTATATATATTAGAAGTAAGTACTGTTATATTTATTTCAAGTGTTTAATTGTCATTTATTCAATATGCTTCTATAGGACTAATTAAAAACCAACCTGATTTCCTCTTATTTCACTGTTATCCACATTTAACACCACGCTCCTGACGTTCACAGCTAAGCTCATTAACAGCCGAACCTAGATACTCCTCCAACCAACTCGAACATTTCCAAACCCCAGGCTTCTGAACGTTAATGTCAATCGAATAGTCTCCTGGTAAGTTTCCACTAACACATGGTATCCAAACTAATTTCCCATTTCTCAGCTCCTACCTTGTAGTAACCAACCCAAATCAATCAGCTACACTGGTAACTCCCTTCAAATGATTTATCCGTCCTCCGCATAATCACCAAATCCAGTAATTAGTATAACTTATTCCTTGTATGTAGTAAATCATCCAATTCTAATTACATATTATTTTATTCTTCTTACTTGCATCTAATTAAACCATATTCCATTATCGTTTCAATGACTGCACACTTGTATCATTACATAATTATATTTTCACGTAATTTCACTTCCCAGATTTGTTAAAAAACCTTTTTGTTTGTATTCAACCAAATTATTTATACAAATAAATAATAATACAAAATAATTTTTTCCAAAAATATGTCTAAATTTTATGAGTTTGTTATTATCACTATCTTAAACAAATTTTAAAATTATGCTAGTTACAATTATTAATCCACTCTTTTTACTTCCTTTTACTACTATAAAGGAAGTATTGGATTCACCCCAAAAATTCGAAATTGAGTTTTCAACAGATCTTCACGTTTTAGAGTCCCCTGATCCCAAAAAACATATTTTTTTTCATTGGTCTGTCTGTCTGTCTGTGTGTCTGTCTGTGTGTCTGTCTGTGTGTCGGTGAACAGAATATCTCAAAAACGAAAAGAGGGATGGCATTGAAACTTCATATATAAGTTTTGTGTACTATGTAGATGAGACAGCAAGCTTTTGAAGAAAATCGCATAACCGGAAGTAGGTGTTTACTCTTGTGATTTTTCAGTTTTTTTCGATTTTTTCAAAAACGGCTCTAACGATTTTTTTTAAATTTTATATTTTTCTTACATTTTTAATGTGTATTGATGTGAGATAGGTGATTTTCCAGTTGAATACTTCTAAAGTGGGTTTCCTTTGTTTTTTTTTTCTATTTTTTTTTATTAACTCCTTTTTTAAATAAAACACCCGGTATATTATTACATTTTTGAATTCACCTTAAAATTCTAGAGAAAATTTGTCTTTTCAACTAACACTCGATTTTGTACCGTTTTTGTAGAATTTGTAATTTTTGAAAATTTTTAACAAATGGTTAAAAATTAAAAATGAAATTTTTGACTAATTATAAGATCACTGTAAAAGGAAGTTGTGTGAGTGTATCACACCAGATTTTTTAAAATTAGATGTTCTGAGTTTTACCTACTACATGTTCATTATCTTATCTTTCATATTAACTTTCACCACCCTGATTGAATACTCAATTGCTATAGCTTAACAGAATTAAATATAAATTGTCTCAAATTTAATTTTTATTACTCAATTCAACTTAACCAAGAATCTTATTCAAAATTTTCTAAATTGTATTGTATTAATCTTCCAAATTTATTTCTTTTAATTTTTATTTAATAAATGACCTATGTGTATCATAATATCTATATATATATATTTATCGGTTCATAACATTCTTCGACGGCTTCCGATTCCCAGTCTCCATTGATCTCTATTTTCCCATAACTCTTCTTCTACTCCTTTCTCTCTCATTTCTTTATCAATCCCTTCTCTCCATCTCTTTCTCGGTATCCCCGCTTTTTTCCCAGGTGGTTTCCATTTTAAAATTTGTTTTGGGATACGTTGTTCTGGCATTCTTTGGACGTGGCCGTACCATTTCAACTGTTTTGTCTTTATATGGTCTACAATTGTTTGCTTGACTTCCTTCATTTCCCGTATTCTTTCGTTGGTAATTCTTTCTAGTCTAGATTTTCTTGTCGCTCTTCTCTTCTCCAATAATCCATTTCCATTGATTCTAAGGTTTTCTCAGATTTGATCTTTAACTGTCACACCTCGCTTTCGTATCTGACTATGCCCTTTATAATAGTGTTATATATTTTTTTAAATATTTTTGAATCCCATAATATACTATTTAATAAAGCTATTGCTCTTCTGAGTTGGGTGTTCCTGTCTTTAACTGCGTCATCTAGTGTCCCGTCTTGCGTAATTTTCATCTCTAGGTACTTATATTTCTGGCTATTCTTTATTGTATGTCCATCGTTTAATATCAAGTCTTGCTGTATTCCGCCAATGCACATATATTCTGTTTTTCCCATGATTACTTCCAACCCCCACTTTTTGTACCTGGTGTTCTGCAAAACATAATGTGTATAAGGTGGCGTTGACTAATGGTATGTCCATATTTCCGCATTTTCTTTTCCACACCTTCAACGCTTGTTCTAGATATATGTTGAATAATGTTGGGAAAAGACAGCATTTCTGATTTAGTCCTTTGTTAACATAAAATTCATTTGAAGTCTGTTTCCCAATTTTTACTTTCGAGATATTGTCCTTGTATAAGCTTTTTACGGCATAATCAAGGTTGGGTTTATATTCGTTGTCTCTAGGGCTTCCCATAGCTTACCATTATATGAATCCAAAAAATTATATTCCTGTGTATGGCATGTAATAGTTGTGATGTTACAACTGTAACATCATAAACAAAAGGTTTCCATGAAAAGTGGACGTGCACCCATTATGCATCTGCAAAACTATAGTGTCTAAATACATTTTTAATATCGAGTGAGGTGCATTTTTCACTATATTTGTTTTTAAACATTTTAAATTTTGTGTTATAAAACCGTTACGCCATCGAAAGGTAACTATTGCACCTATTTAATCTTAGTTTAAAATGATTTTCTTCATTTACTTCTCTTTCCTACTTAAAAAGACTTGCATTATCTAATCAAAGTAGCCAGTCTTAATTCTATCCTCGAAGCAGCGATTACCAACGTTCTACTGATTTGTAAAACAACACTTCCGTGATTGTGGTCAGTCCATTCTTAATTTTTCGTGGGAATGCACTTGTTGACAACGGAGGCCTCGTATGCCAATATGCTCTTCATTTGTTCAATCTTTGGACTTGTTGCCGGCATTTTGACATAAGCATATATCCGTGCTTATTGAATACCGTTAGCCCTACGTGCTCTGCGTCACCTAGATTGCTCTAAACGCTGCTTATTTGCTAAGCGCATTAAAAAAGAATATAAGTAATGATATCCGGCTATGATCTAATTTCACTCGGCATCTTCTCTGAGTTAATATGGAACCTACTGGTTGTGATTAGCTCTAGGAAAGTAATATGGCGATTATCGACTCCGGTAATTGGCATCCTCACCTTTTTGGCTTATAAGTAGGAGTTGTTATTTGTCACATTTTGAAGGATGATATGGCAGTGATAGCGATTTTGCTTGTACCTCAGAAGTGCACACTACTTAACAGCTTGTGTTTTCTAATGCATAGTTTAACGTATTCAGTCGATTTGAGCATGATACCTCGTATTAACTTAGCTGATAAAACGTGTTCTGGTGGGTTTTGGTGTATTATCTGCCCTATTTCGTGAGACTATGCGTTTGGGTTATCGTGAGGCTAGTCATGGTCGCCTACTATCTTTCGTTAGCGTTTAGAAATTCGAGTGACATTTCGTCACAATGTGGTGGTAAAATTGCTTTTTCTGTTTTGGTTTCCAAGGAAACCAAAGGTAGAGACTTTTGCGTCCGACCCGTTATGGGAGATTTGAAATTAAGGACTGCGTCTACATTGATTTTTCGTTCCTTGGTTTTCGCTTAGTATGAGAAAATATATCAAAATATACCAGCTGGTGAATTTGGGAGATGGCAGGTACTGGGGTAAGTTCAGTCGTTGAATAGTTGTGGACCACTTTATCACACTTTTAGAAGTCTGTTGACAAGTCTATACCTCCTAAACAAGCTGCTTAGGACTGGGGCGAGAACCCCGAGTCGATCTCCTTCAGATGAGAGTAATGTTTGGCACCCCCGCCTGTACATGAATGGCGTTAGATTCATTCAGGGCTCTTATTTTTGACAGTTTGATCAGTTTGCATGATTTCGTATTCAGTACGAGACGATTTTTTGATATTGGTCCTGATTATTTTGCTTGTGAATGCTATCAACCTGATGGCGACTATATTCTAGCTTTGACTTCACGTGTATACCCTGCAGCCGAACCAGCATCCAGGCGAGATTAAAGTTGGTTTTCCTGAGCGATGCAGGATTCATCAGATAAACTGTCACCCTATTTACCGCAATTCAAAAGTGTATCGGAGGGAATAAGTATTCGAATTGACGTCGGTGAAATATATTCTTGCTTATGCCGGTTATATTATGTATGTATTGAGGCACCAGTGACTCATACGTATATGCCTTGAGCTCTGGCTATTGTTCGTAATCTATACCATAAAATCGGTGGTCTCTTTCTTTGTATCTTTGTTCGCTATCTACTCCGAAGATACTGGGCCGATTAAATTGTATGATAGCTTAAAATTTTGCTAATTTTTAAACTTAGATCGTAGGCCGGTTTTTATTTTCAAAAAAAAGCACGAAAAAGTAAAGTAAAATTAAATTATATTTAATTTAATTAAATCGTGTAATTAGCGAAGCGAAGCGTAGCTCGGGTGATTCGCTAGTATTCAATAATTTCTAAGTCTTCTTATTAATTTAGTAGAACAAAAATTCAAAATATTATACAGGGTGATTTTAAAATACACGTATTTATTGAAATCTCACGTAGATAATGAATAAACAAAGTAGACCTACAAAAATGTTCCTATTTAAAATATGCTTCAATTTCGAGGAAACCCCATTTGAAATTCAATGGACCTCAGTTTGGAAACCGCAGGTAAATTTACAAATGTCAAGTAGCCTGTTTGGAAAACGTTCAATATACAAACGCCTGGATTCAACTGCGTTTCCTAAAACTTGGCCGTACAACAGAACCATGTCAACTATTTCATTACTAGTAAAATTTGGCATTATTCGTAATTATTTTTCGATATAAACCATTCAAATGACAATAAACAATTGAAATCTGATGTTTATGGTAACCTGCCTAGCAAGATACTCTCTCTCTCTCTCTCTCTCTCTCTCTTCATCAGCCCATTAGTATACTCCATTGTTGGATATAGGCCTCTCCCATTATTTTCCAGTTTTCTCTGTCGTATGTATGTTGTGTCCAGTTTCTGCCTGCTACTTTTACAATATCATCTTTCCACCTCGTTTTGGGTCTTCCAACGCTTCTACGTCCTATACGGGGTCTCCATTCTATTATTTTTTTGGTCCATCGGTTGTCTCGTCGTCGCATTACATGACCCGCCCATTGCCACTTTAATTTTAAGATTTTTGCACGACATCTTGTACTTTCGTTTTATTTCTCATGTACCTTCCATGGACCTTTGGGCAACTTGCAGTTTGTTAAGTTGTGATTTTGTTAATGACCACGTTTCTGTGCATATGTCATTACGGGCAGAACGCATTCGTTGTATACTTTAGTTTTTAATACTTGGGGTAGTTTTGATTTGAAGGCTTCCTTTAGTTTACCGAATGCTGCCCAACTCATCCTGATTCGTCTATCCACCTCGTCGTTTTGTCCGTCTTTGCTAGGTGTTAACAGCTGTCCCAAATATATGTATTCCTGAACATTCTCTACTACAAGGTTGTCTATCATCACTGATCGATTTCCCAAATCAAAGTTAGCCATAACTTTGGTTTTATTTATGTAAATCTTTAGTCCGACTGTTTTTGATACTTCATTTAGTTCTGTTATCATGTTTTGTAGTTCGTCTAGGTCATTAGCAAACACTACTATGTCATCTGCGTATCGGAGGTGCGATAAATTCTCTCCGTCGATGTTTAGACCTCTTTGATCCCACATTAATGTTTTGAAGATATCTTCAAGTGCTGCTGTGAAAAGTTTAGGTGAGAGAGTGTCACCTTGTCTGACTCCTCTCTTTATGTCAATTAAATCCGTGCAGTCGTGGAGTTGTACTCGAAAGCTACTTGACTTATAAAGATACACGAAAACAAAATTAATTGTTTCTGAGCATTTTGATGCATTACCTACTTAATATTTTTTTCAACTACCATTTCCTAAAGGATGCTATTATTTGACACTTTTGATATGTCAAAAGCATGTTGTTATTGTATACTATGGAATAAAAATTTGGACACATCTGTCACTTTATTGCACACTTCTGCACTCTTTGGTGAGTTTTCAGTTTAAAACAAGGAAAGCGTATCTAACATGATTTTTAACGAGTATTCAATTTGAAATAACGTTGACGTTTTGTAATCCCTTTTAGCATAAATATGTGGTAGTTTAAAAAATTATATATGCAGCTCGTATCAGAAGCTTCTTTTTGCTCTTTTGAGATTTAAAGAATTCGCTTTCGGTTCATTCTTTAAACTTTCTCACGCGTGCAAAAAAGTGTCACTTTAGCTACTCGTTGTTTAATAGTAGTTTTATACAAAGGCACTGAAGTTTCACTTTTTATCACGAATGCAGATTTAGATGCCGTGGCCCGTAGGGCCAAGGCAAATAAACCACATGAGGGATAAAAATGAGCTTCAGTGCCGAGGAGTACATTATGTTTGATTTGAAATCGAGAAATCGTAAAATTACAACATTTTAACAAACATTTGTAGGTTATTTAACGTCGGTTGACGTTTATTTGGCGCCTCGCCACCTACAAAAAAGTCGTAAAACAATGGATTACTTTAATGCCGATTTCTCGTATTTTAATGAGGATTTCGAGGTACTTTAATGTCGATTTCAAATAATAGTAGTTTATTTATCTAGAACGAAAAGTGGCATTTTAAGGACGAGAAAGTTCAGCCGAGGACGGAATTACTTGCGAGGACCTTTAAAAACACTTTTCGTTCGTGGTGAATACAACGGTTTAATGAATTTTAAATAAAAAGTTGTAAATTTCATGTCAACAACTGACGTATAATTTTAAAGTACTTGAACTTTAAAATTTTACTTTAAAGTACTAGGAGTTTAATGTTCCATTTTTTGTACCATAAATAATCCGAAAAATGTCATTTTTGACATCAGTATGAAATAAACAACTATTATTTTATCTTAATTCTCATACTGTGGGTACCTGAATTTTAAAATTATTCTTCTCGAAACTGAATCACATTTTATTGTGCTTTTTTTGCAGAACTGTTTATTTATGTATGCTCTACATGTGATATTAATATATATATATATATATATTGATACCTGTTAAGTTGTCACTTCCGGTATGTAGAGGTGGCGACCTAACGTCCGGGTTTTCCACTTACCTCAGGTGCACAAAATTTACAATATATCTTGAGGGGAACTTGCACAATATGTCCAGCAAAAGAGGGGAAGACATTTCTAAAGTTCTTTTTCATATATATTTTGTATATCTACAGAATACAAAGTCGCTTCCTTGTATATGTTCTATATATAGACACGATTAAAGCGTAATTGCTTCCAGCAGTGTTGCCATGTGTTTCAGAAGTCACTACGCCTACTTCTTATTGCAGCATCGAGTTTGTTAAAAAATACAGCTTATTCTAAGTTCTCGTTACTTAGCAAGATGTAATTAGTAAAAAATAGAGTTTATGATTGAACTATTTCATTGTGGATGAAATATATAAGTATAACAATGTTTAAAAATGTTGGAAATATATAAATGTATTTATACTGTAAGCTTATTTTAGTCAAATGTTGTATTTTAGATTTTATAACAGGGACTGTTCTGTTTATTTTTGTCTTTTTGATAAATTCTTTTATTTCCTTCCCCGACGGATAGACTTTTTTTCGAATGGAAGACTTAAATCGTTCCTGCACTAATTTAATTTCTTCATCAGACCATCCTTTAAAATGTGATTACTTACTTTGTTTAGAAATAGAAACATTTGCTTACTTTGTTTTTGTTTATTTACAAATGAATTAATTTTTCTTTTTTTTTGTGGGAAGTTTGTTCTCATTTTCGTCTGAATCTGCAAAATAAACCCAAATGTTTCAAAAGTTATTATACAATTTAGAATGCTTTATCACCTTCACGGTAATTTTCATTATTAGATATTATCGTGTTTGCAACGTTATCGTCATTCTCGTCGGAATATGTAAAATAATCAAATTGTTTATTACCTGCTTTGAAATGTTTTTTGAAATATTTAGAAATCATATCCTGCTCTAATATACAGTGCTTTCGTAAAGTAGTGGATAAATTCGCTAAATATTCAAAGAATAACTTTTTGAAAAAAACGATGAGACCCGTTGACCTCGTAGGAGGTATGACGTCATCGATGTTTTTTTTAAATGGCAACCCCCTTTTTTATTACGGAATTTAAAAGAACACAATTTGAAATTTGTAAAATACTAAATATTATTTTAAGAAGTATGATTTTACGCTTTTATCAATGGCAGCAATCAATAAAAAACATGTCGGTCGTCTTAGTTACTGTCAGGCAGACAACGGTGCACAATTTGTACATTTAATTTAGTTTTTTTTATTATCATTGCAACTACTTAAATTTATATATTGCAATTTTTTTTCTTAATTTTTTATCATCTGACCTATACTCAAAAATCAGCTTAACGTAAGTAAAAAGATGCTTTCTTTCAAGTTCCGTAATAAAAAAGGGGGTTGCTATTTAAAAAAAAAACATCGATTGCGTCATATCTCTTACACGGACCCTGTGCAAATGCACAAATAAAAATAAAGATCGAGGGGTCCGAGTCTTTTCCAAAAGTTACTCCTTAAGTTTTTAACGAATTTATCCACTACTTTACGAAAGTACTGTATACTATTTTCAAGAGTAAATATGCAAGAGGTCGATTTTCTTAACGAATAAACTTCTTTTCATACGGTTGTTTGGTTGTCATGGTAACCATTTCGAGAACCGAGTGCATGAAAAACGAGCTACAGCTTGCCGAGTAAGGACAGCTAAATTGAGAATAAGTTTATTCAGATAAAGAAATAACCTCATGTGTATTTTAGAAAGTTTAATATTTGTTAAAACTTATCACTATTGGCTGAGTGAAGAAAATTTAAGACTTGTGACTGATTAATAGTTAATTTGAAGATTTTTTTATCTTGAACTATAGAGGAAATAATAGGGTAGCCAGTGTGTAATCTTAAAATATTTAAAAGACAAGATTTTACCTGTTCTTTAACATTTAATATGAAAATTACTTGAGTTGGGTCCATCGCACAAGCAATGATTGTTTTGGAATTCCCTATGTTTGACGTAGTGCTTGCTTTTGAACGAAACATGATTTTGCATGACGTTTTAAGTACTCCTTAAGGAACAGCCCTTTGCAATATGTACAAGGGTAATAGGTAACATCATTTTTGTAAGGTTTTTTTATTACTTGGCGGTTGGGTCTAGTTATTCCATTTATATAAAGGTCAAAATTGGTGACGTTTCTGAATAGCGCACACGCCCGTCGTCTCTCTTTACTATTCTTTGGTAATCGAAAAATGTTCTCCACTTCATCTTGGGATTTATGTTTTCCTTCTAAATGTCTTATAAAGTTTTTGGTGGATGGATAATTTTCACAATATTTGCAACGTAGTACTTTTTGTTCTCTTCTTCTTTTCTATAATGGACACAAACAATAAGTTCATTAAAAAAATTAAATGTATGCTGTATTATAATGTTGAAAAAGTCGAATAGTCATATAAAATATTTTGTACTCACTATAATTTTTTCCGACAACGGCTCTTCAAGGGTCTTATCGATTTCTAAAATTACTGATTCTGGGATATTATCTATTAACCTACAGGACGACGTTTCTGAATTACCACCATCAGGGTCGTCTATAATGCCATTCACATTGAAATCTGCGTCCCTGCCATCATCGATTGTTTCGTGGTTCGAGTCAATGCTCTCTGAGGCCGATACATGACTGCATGTACAATTACCATTTTGATTACACATTTTTAAATGCCTTTTATAGCTAGATTTCAAATTCATATCATCAGTTGTATTAAAAACTACGCTATTTTGGAAGGAGAAAGATTCGAGAATCTTTTATCGCTTGAAGAGGCAACAAATTTGATTTCATCTTCACGTAATTTCTTTTGTACGGGATCTGCACATCTTTGTGGTTCCACCGGACTATTTTCAAAATTGCTATTATCAATCCACTCCTGCAGGTATTAATTTTTTAAATTTCACTGTCAAAAAGAAAACAGCACTAGTCCAACCCCAATTTTAAACTATTTACTTACACGTGTTTTTCTAAAACGAACTTCTTCATATTTTTCCACTCTGCTTTCAATCTCTTCTGTTGGATATTTATCTTGAAGTTTTAGGGTAACCTTTTCTTTTTTATCAAAGTTATTTGTTGAAATTGTTTCTTTGCAATTCAAGTTTACTTCCCTTCCTTTTTTAAGTTTTTCTCATTTTAAAAATATAATAATGACTATTCAATTCACCTGTCATCTGTCAAAAAGTGACCAATGAAAATCCAGAATTCTGACGTTTCTTGACCAACCAAAAAAATATAAGTGGATATATCTTCCTAGAAGGTATTCAAGTGACTATTTTTAACAAATGCGATTTTTATTAGAAAAAGTCAATATTAGTGATCTGTTACTATAGAAATTGCGTAGTTTGTTGTTAGATTTACTGAAAACTAATTTGAAAAAGTAGTTTGGTTCATTAAATAGTCCCTCGAATACCATTCTTAGTCAAAGTTAAGTAGATTATTTTTGCGGTGGTATCACTACTCATGTCCATTGCGCTTGGGATTAGGACTCGTGCTAGCGCACTCGTCCTAATCGTACCAAAGCGCAATGAACATTCGTGACACCACCGCAAAAATAGTCGACATAACTTTGACTACTCATGGTATTATAAGTGACTATACCACTCCCTCTAACATCCACCAATGAAAAACAGCAAAATGCATAGTTAGCATGTACTAACTTTTGATAATGTATATAGCAACTGACAATCACACACCTTCCTGATTAATAGGTGATAATCACACGCCTTCACAAACATCACATTACCTGCTGTCAGTACAATTGTCATAACAACCACATTAACTGTACTTTTAATATTTAAAATACACTATTCAAACGTTGTTTATTGACTCGTGATATAATCTAGCCGAATGCAACTCGTGTTTTCTTGATTATCAAATAATTTCTGTCTCCACTCGATATATTGTTTTAGGCAATCACGCTCGCCCTTCGGACTCGCAATATATCTCATGTACACAGAAATGGTTATTTGATAATCAAGAACCCACTAGTTGCATTATATATGATAATACTATCATGTTTTCAATAAGTGAAATACTCAATTACTACAAGTAAATTATTGCAAAGTAAACACCGTCTTCCTCATAAAAATTAACATATATTTAACATACGCTACATGTTTCGGCTTATATATTAAACCATCTTCAGGCTAAAAGGTAAAGCTTATAAAAATACGGAAAAAAACTAAAGAGCAAACACCTCACCTAATGTCAAAAGTGAGAATGGACCAGATCCTGAATTTTTACTAGAAGTAAGACGATATTTGAAAATATATATATTTAAACACCGCTACCAACGCGAATTACAAATTATATTGCATTCAACAGATTTTCGTCTACAATATAATTATTATATTATTAGTACATTTTCTTTTAATAGCAGTAAGTAACTGCAAAGCTCGGGGAAAAACAATTTAAAATTTTGTATCGTGCCGAAGCAGAATGTGCAGAAAGGTGAATATGTTCCGTTTTAAATATAATGAGTATTAATTATTTTAGTAACTTTTCTTTCTGAAGAATATGCTGCATCTACGAATTCAGAATCACATAATTTGACCTAGTTAAGATTTTTCAGTTTTTTTTTCAAAACTATTTAATACGCATAAAGGAAAATCTTTTTGGTCAATATTCTTAAATCATAATTGTAGGAGTTTCTAGCAATATTTTAAATAGCTTTAGCAATAACTAATTACAAAAGTAGTAGGAAAACATACACAATGCACAATTCTCAAATTCAACAATCAATATTCACAGGAGTCGCCTTACAACGAGTAAAAGCATGACTGTACGTAGCTTAGCAAGCGTGTCAAATTATTATTTGTTAAATACAGATATTGCCGAACTGCGCTTGCAAGTATAATTCCTCTTAAAGTATCACACGCAGTTATTTTAGGATTATGCAGAGACTACATAACCCTAAAACAATCGCAGCCTGAATTCTGTAGCACACCATATATTTAAAATTCGGGAATCGAGATTATAAGAACACTACGGTAATACTTATCTGTGGTAAAATTTCAAACCATTGTAATTATCGCGTTAAGAGTTTACGAAATATTGTGAAACTATAAAGTAACAGGCTCAATAGCAAAAAGGCAACATCTGGGACCAACTTCAACACCATCAAATTTAAAAGCTTCACTTATCTGGATCGAATGATCTGATTTCAGGCTCATAAATGACCTGTGACATAAATCGAAAACAAAAATAAAATATAGGCAAGATGAATTAATTAAGAAAACAATACACATGCGAATAAATGCAGTTTGAAAAAAACAAGTTTCCTTGTTGTACATTTAATTATGCTGAGGTTATTTAATATTTAAAGTTGCCCTTAAGAATAATTATTTAATGTATTTCGGGATCCGTTTGGTGTTTGACTAACTTGAAAATACGGAAAACGATGATTCTGAGAATAACTTGCTTAGAATGCAGCTAAATAATTAACGTAAACTAGAAATTACTGCCATGTGACTAGGTTTTGTTAATTTAGAAAGTTTATCTTAAATTTGTTGCGGATATATTTAGTACATAATATAATACTATTTTTAAACATTGCAATCAATGAAATAAATTAAACCAAATAATATTGCATATGAAACATGTTCCTGATTGAAAATACATTATACGAGTAAGGGCAAATAACTTTCTGAATAAACAAGGAGATTTATTTTACTTACAGGTACAAATAGATTTTTCTTACCTTTGCTATGTACCAGCGCCACTAATAACTTGCATTGAGAACACACCTTAACTTTTCAAGTTCAATTACACTAATATCACCACGTCGAAACATAAAACCTTATATTGCGATCGCGGCCAGGACCCCGATCGCAATATGCAGCGGGAATAATATGTAAGCAGCCAAATAGATGCGAAAACAGCGTTGCCGATAAACGGAAGCAATAAAATGCCGTCTAGTTAACGGACGTGACTTCGTGTTGGCCGTTTCTCACCTTAACAAAACGATGCCAGCGCCAGCGGTCTACAGTTGAACTAAAAGACAAATCCGCAGATATAGGGGGGTCATAGTCGCTTCCACAACAATTTTCGTATTTAGGCATTACTTGACCTGCAGTTCTGAAATTCGTAAAAAAACAAGCAAATCGTTGTGACTTCCGAAAATGGAAGTCACTTCGTTATATATGAAGCGAAAACGTTTAAAGTATATCTACTTTTGAAGTGACTAACTACCTAGTATCAATATATATATATATATATATATATATATATATATATATATATGCATTTCAAAATCACACTGTATTTATACGTACAGTCGTGTTCAAAAAAAATTTGGGACAATGTTTTTTTAATATGTAGGTTCAGTTAAGAATTGAAGAATATCTCCATGGGTTTGCTGCTATCAGAAAGAGTTACATTAAACTTTAACAGGTAATGAAATCTGCAACTCTTTCCGGTAAGTGGAAATCCATGGAGATATTCTTCAATTCTTAACTCAACCTGCATGTGAAAAAAACGCAGCCCCAGATTTATTTGAACACGACTGTACATTCAAACTTTACTATAGTCGCCCGGGACTGAAAAACCAAAACCAAAAACTATTGGTGCTACCACATAAGTTTTTAAATCCCTAATCGTGGGATCGATACATTTCACAACCGCTATGTGTAAGAACACGTTTACGTGATTTGTGAGTTGTACAATTTTAACTATTTACTAATAGTGGTCGTAGAAAAAATATGACTATCAAGCACTGTTTATTTTGTTAAATGCAAACCGCTTTTAATGTAACACGTGAAAAAATTACTCTAATGTTAAATTTAAGAATAGTTTTATCAGCATTGAAATATTTCAAAATTCCCAACACCCACTTCTATGAAATACGAATGTAAAATACCAAAGCCCAAAATTTCATAAAAAATAATGATCGGATCAACCCAATTACTGAATCCATTATTTACTTCTCTCAGTTATTAGATCAAAATCCACGCAACAGGCTTTATAATACGCCTACATAGATTTCCAAAACCAACCTCTGGATAAGTATAATCCTGAAAGTAGTTAATTAAAATTTTAACAGAAAGAGATGAACTGAGATGATAAAGGAAACCTGGGTCGTACCTACATCCACGGCAGTCCCTGTTTAAAACAAATCCAATTAAACAATGCGAATATTTTAAAGTGACGTCCTTACAGTAAAGCTATCGGACACGTTTATCTAACTCGGAATAACTCCACTTTCGGTCTGCCATCATTTTCATTATCTATTTTGTTCTAAGCAGCGAGCGTACAATGTAACAGTCTGAAATTTACGTACGGAACTTTAGTCGCTTGCCACATTCAGGAAAATGTATCGATCTAGTATAGGCAAACTTGTTTGAAGTCGGTCTGCTCTAAGCATCTTAATTCCGATTTTATTAGAATTCTACTGTTGTATTTGACACAAATAAAATTCTGATAATCTTATGACCGCTTCAAGAGCGTATATGTAGAAGTACTGTAGACGCATTTTCATATTTGATTGCGAAAATAAAACACTGTTGAATGTCACAAAACCAACTTGTCAGTGTCAACAAGTGTAAATTTTCTAATAAATATTGCAAGTGGGAATAATGATATTAATTAATGAATTTTTTTGGAAAAAATTGACACTGACAAGTTGGTTTTGTGACATTCAACAGTGTTTTATTTTCGCCATGAAATATGAAAATGCCTCTACAAACACAAAGCATCCACTAATAGTGGAGTTTCTTAAATGCACCTGTCAAATAATTGTTAGGGTCTGGCCCACCCGTCGGAGGGCGCTAGTGTCGCCACTCGGTTAAG
This sequence comes from Agriotes lineatus, assembly GCA_940337035.1. Lineage (NCBI taxonomy): Eukaryota > Metazoa > Arthropoda > Insecta > Coleoptera > Elateridae > Agriotes > Agriotes lineatus. Next base: position 253,771,768 of record OW679194.1, read on the forward strand.
GTCACTAAATCACGTTTAGCGTAGCTAACGTGATTTAATGACCTTACACTCGGTACAGTGGCTATATACAAGACAGTGTGGCCATAGGGATGTCTTCGCCGCTATTGGTCGACGCGAATATCCGCCATTAACAGGCAAAATATTTAGTTACTTCTAAGTTGTTCTCAAAGAGGTTTGCAGAACCTGTTCATTTAGTTATGGAAGAAAATAAAACCTTTTAAATCTGACAATCGCAAATTGTGAGTGTCAAATAATTCATTAGCGTCGCAAGCGGGTGAAATTTTATCATCTATTGCCCTGAAAAATAAAATTCTGCACAGTATTTAAATGTGACAATTTAGAATTGTACTATTGTTGTAATAGCACAAGATGCGTTCGACGTGGAATGTATGATAAAGAGATTATATCGGTGCTACGATGAATGGGGCTTTAGCATAAGTTTAGAGAAAAGGGAGTATTTAGTAATCAACTCGGAAGCACAATATGGTCTTAATAAATGGAGATGTCGCAGTCAGACAAGTAGAAAGGTTTAAATACCTCGGTGCTACAATACAATCGAAGAAAAAGGTTTGGGAACAGAAGAGATCAGAACTCGAATAGTACAAAGTAAGAAGATAGTGGGATGCTTGATATCAATTTGATGGGACAATACTATCCCTAACAAAAACAAAAAAAAAATAGGTGATGTAATGGTAGAGTCGGTGCTATGTTATGGCAGTGAGGTATGAACTGTAACAGCGGAAATACAACGAAGACGAAACACAGTTCAAATAGACGAAGAAGCGCAAATGTATCGAGACGAGATAGAGCGACGAACGAGGAAATAAGACGCAGAATGGAGGCACCAGAATCAGTTGTGGATAGAATTGAACGGAAAGCGTTAAACTGATTTGGTCATCTGATGAGGATCGAGGAGACGACGTGGCCTATGAAGATCTTTAAATGGTCGCCGCCGGGTAAGAAAAAAAGAGGTAGACCATGCAAACCGCGGAATGAGAGTATTCGGAGAGTTATGGAAGAGAGGAACCTGGAAGAAGACCAAGCACAGGACAGGGAGGTTTGGAGACAGGGAACAGGAAGACGGCATTTAGCTGTATTGTAAACTACCATAACTGAAACCGGTTATAAACTTCATGCAACACCTTATTAAAGCACCGCGAACGAACGCCAATGGAAAATGTCAATGTCCAAACATAACACTGTACGTGTAGCTAACATCAACTAGTTAAAATAACTAGCGCCAAAATAATAACCACTTAAAAGCGTTCGATTATTTCTAAAGGCACTGTATATCTCTACGCTCAAATTTGCCTGAAAATGGCGGCCAACAATCGTATGGCCACACTGTCTTGTATACAGTCACTGTACACTAGGCAAGGTTGTGAACTAAGCTATTGTTAATGATGGGTCGGTATGTGAAGAAGTGTTGTTTCAAATTGTGCCGATTTAATGTAGGAGACACAAATGTCCCAAATGCATAAAAAAATCTACTAATAGAAACGTTTTCTGAATGCATCTGTCAAATCAAATAATTTTTAGAGATTGGCCACCCGTCAGGAGGCGCTTGTGTCACCTGTCCGCTTTTTGAAAAGTGCGTAAGTAGTAAACTCATACGTCAAACTGACACCGACAAATCATTTAAAATGCGTGAAAAGCATTTTGAACCAAAGCAAATTGTTGCAATTGAGCACGAGTATTGTAAGATTTACAATACTTATTAAACAATATTGCTATTTGAATTACTTAAAATATATTTGTTATTCGCAAATATTTTGTTTGAATTTTGTATAATTATTGTAAACTTCAGAACCTATAAAGATTTTGCATATTCCGATTTATGCGGTTTAAAACAGCGTACATTGTACGCTGTTTGAAACTTTAAAATCGAGATTCTGATGAAGGCAAATTATGTATATGCAAAATTTGTATTAGTGTTGACGGCATATCCTTGATTAATCCAAATATCGTAGAATAGTTTCTGGCCCACTCGTTGCAGGGCACTGAAACTTTTATACAAGCTTACTATGGGATAAATCGCTCTATTAGTGGTTGCTTTGTGTCTACGAACTTACAGGGTTACAGGGGACAAGCAATAAGTAAATATTTGGGTTTCGTTTCTCAGAGCACCAATTCAAAATAATACTCTGTTATCTACGCCAAAGCTTAACGTATTTCTCAATGCAAACTTACAATAAAATTTTAATTTGTAGAGAATAATACAGCAGAATATGTGCCTACTTAGAAAGTGCGGTTAGTGCATCATAATTGGCAATAAAGAACACAACAGGCATATCTCGTTTGGTACATCAGATGAGTGGTTAAAAAACAATACTTAAGTAGTACGATCATATCCCAGTTAATTGATTCATCAAATAGAGACTAAATTATTAAAATTTTAATTTATACTGACTATAATACGTCCCGATAATAAGAACATCAATCTGGCAGTGCCAGATGGTAACTAAACAGCTTAAAAATCACCAGCCGTACAACCGGGGATTTTGAAAAGTCAGTATGCAGAAAATCTTCAAAAAAACTTCATACAACAAGTAATGTAATACACAACAAAGAGGGGTATCTAAATTGTAATGTTAGTGTGATCGTTATGATTAATGCTCGATTTAAAGATAATAAGGTATATACAGTGACCGCCAAAAAGTCGGCATCAAATGAGAAAAATTATCATTTTAGATTTAAAAAAAAACTTTTTACTGCACTAATTCGTGCTTGTCTGAAAACCTATTTAGCCCTTATCAGATATACTGAGTAATTTACATTAGTTAGAAAATGGCGTTTTTCGAAATTGTCAATTATCATTTTCAGTCTACAATATTTTTCAAAATTTCACATACAAAGGCTTAATTTTAAAATCAATTTTTTTAGGTAAAGACTAAAGATTTTTAATTGGAAAAAACAATAGAAAATGTTAATTATTCCTATAGATTCTTTTATTATTTACCGAACAGTAATATGTTCGCATAATTTTAACGTTTTTGATGCAAAGGGCTCTTTAGGAAAAATAGTTGTCAATAATGATTAATATCTACTAAATGGCTTCTAAAAACTCTAACCTACCCCTGTTAATGAATTACTGTTACACACATTTTGTAAATGTTTTTTTACGATTGTCTAAATGAGGAATTTTTTCTTTATTATGTTTACAATTTTCAGCTAAAACTTTTTTAGTAAATTTTTTCCACATCCTCTCAAAAAAATTTATATTTGACAGATAACGGAAGTCTCGTGACAACTTTTGCTTGGCCCAAATGTAATGATTTTCAACCATCTCCAAATAGGGATTAAAGTGGCAATTTACGACACTGGGTGTTAGTCATCCAGATCTGGAGCACCGAAAATATTATAATACGATTTAAACTGCAGTAGAAATACTGCGTCATAATGGAAACATTGTGATTGGATAATTACCCAGCGGAAACGCTGTGATTGGTTGTATGGTGGAAACACCATGGGTATTGCCGAGAGGGGATATCCACTACTGGTTGATATTTAAGCAAAGGTAAAGGGACATTGAGGTAATCGTTAACTCGACAGTCAGGGCAAAGCAGTTTGGGCACCTTACTTTACTCCTAATTACGTGTTGGTCGCTACTTTCGATCAGCAGGAGATCTCATCGCTACGGCCGATTGAGGGCTGACAACTGTAGTTTTCCCTTTTTCTAATTACGCGGTTGTCGTTACATTCGGTCGGCGGGCGATTTCATCGCTACAGAAGATTGAGGGCCGACACCCGTAATTACTATTACCTTTAATTGCGTACTTGTCGCTATATTCGTTCAGCGGGCGATCTGATCGCTACAGCAGATTGAGGGCTGACCTGCGCAATTTCCTTCACCGATATCACTGGTCAACACAGTTTGGTTTTCTTATACATCAATACGTGTAGTTTGTCGTTTGTTATGCTGATTCTGAATCTGATTTCAATTTGCTCAATCACGCCAGAATTTTGAGAAATGTACTTAAATAGTTTTTTAAGAAAACGCATTAAATTTTACACAATTTTAAAGTTGCTTTTATATAATAAGCATAGTACAAGAAATATTGTTCTGCCGAACATTGAGTGGACATGTATGAACATGTCCTTGCATGTTTCCTAATTCAGAGTACTTAAACCACGCCCATTTTTCTCTGGAATCAATCAAATTAAGAATTGGTCGATTTTTGGCTATGTGGGCCTATAAAGAGCTACACCGGCTCTTTCGATTCAATGTAAATCAGTTTGTGATAGCTAAAGTCTTTTTATTTCATGATGACCCGTACATGTATAAATAATCCAAACAGGACGATAGCATACAGCTCCATGTAATGTACATAAGTACCTAATTAATATTATTTCATTTACTTTTCAATAATTCTATTTTCCAAAACCTAACGTGCCAGAATAAATTTGTTTTTATTACTATTATTAGAACTATAAAAGAAACGAAAATTGTACATAGTTTCTAAAGAAACATTTTTAAAATGAGCATTTGTCGTCTAGTGTTATTTCGCCTTCAACCATCAAGCCGTTCCTTGCACTGACTAAGTCGCAGTATTACTATTACAACATCAACAACTAAAGAGTAACCTATTTTGCACAATTAGTTTTAAATACGAAAGTATAGCGTTTATTGGTTTAATAAATGTATAAAGCGTTTTTGGCGTTTTATTTTATCAAAGTGTGTGTGTGAGAGCCTACTTAAATAAAGAACTTACAGTTACGAGGCTTATAAAGCTATGTACAGACTTGCAACTGCGCCGTGTCGCGAACCGAACCGCCAACCGCGCCGCACCAATTTGGACGGCAAGAGAACGCCGTCGCGAACCAGATAAGAGGTTGCAGAGCGCGGTTCACCGCGTTCCATCTCTTGTCGGTTTCTCGACGGAACATCAAAGGATGGTTGCGCGACGGCGTTGCACCAGTTTGGACAAGTCGAACGAACTTAGACGCGTGCGAGGATGTTTTTATTTTACCGTCCACTAGTATTCATTTAGACGTCGTGCAGTAAGCATGGAGTGGTTGTTTGCCACCATCGTCTCTGCCGACGCTTTCGTTTCTTATACTTTCCTTCAAAGCATAGTGAATGTATATGTACGAGGCCGCTGCTATCTGCAATTGCACATCCATTTTTGTACACTCGAAGTTTTCACCACAATGAACCAGCAATTGAACTGAATGTCCCAGCTGTTTGTACATGGAACGCAGTTCTGTTGCCCAGATTTGTTGCTCAACGCGGTTCGGTTCGTTGGTACAAAAACGCTGCAAACGGCGCGGTACGTGGTTCGCGATGCGGTTTGTGACGCGGCGCAGTTGCAATCTGTACATAGCTTAAGAAACCTCAGGGTCCACAGGTTACGAGAACCTGTTTAACTAATTTATAAAATCTGTGTAATTAAAACAAAGTGATGTACACACCGTAGAGGGTTATAGATTACTAGAGGCCATCAGAAGACACCGGAGTGAGCAATTACGACACCACAAGTTTGTCTCGTTACAATAAATCTAACCTGCTACATTTCAAAGAAATCTCATTTTCGATTTTGTTTTTTTCTTTCGACCTTTTGTGAGTCGTAAAAGAATATGAATAGACAACGTGATATAAATTTTGACTATTATCTATTTAATGGAATGGTGGAGAAACTTAAAAAGCAGTATAAATCATTTGGACACAATTTCACTAGCACACATCAAACTGATGTCCAGGTGTTAGATTTGAAATTACCGCCTGCGGATTGCGAGAGCAAACTCTTTACTTCTCGGCTATCCGCTCTCTGAAAAGTGGAAAGAGCATGTAGAACAACTACCAGCAACAAGACCCTCCCGAGTGAAAGAATAAACATAGATAGGTAGTTTATTCAAACGATGGAGCAAATAAATGCAAGCGGAACAGGCTGTGCGGCCTAATTCGTAGACCTGGGGATAAGGATGAAGACATATTTTTTAGCATATATCAATATGTATTAATTAAAGTTTGCGTTCTTCTTCTTCCTCTTAAAATAGGCTGATAGTCTTTTATTACCGCACGAAGTGCGGTTCTATAAGCCTTTTGTGGTCGTAACCTATCTCGTAGTTTGGTAGAAAGAATGCCCTTTCCAGGGAGCACAACTACCAAAGGTGTTAGAATGATGGCCGGAAAGCGTTCGATGTTACCAATGTCCTCACACCCACTACCTACCAACTGCAAGCGCGAGCACTTTACCAAGCGGCCACAAGATCTCGTTTTGCCTAATTGAAACAATGTGTTGCTAGTAAATAAAGACACCCAATTCATGTATGTGTAACGTATAAGGCAGATTAAATTACAGCTGTCGCCGTATCTTCACACACATTCGCCATACCATTCTGAGTTGGATTTAGTTAAGGTTTCTTGCTGGAATTGTCTCTTTTATATCTTCAACGGTATCCACTCTAATATTCTCTTACTCTACTATTATTTATTCTTTTTACTTAAACGCACCAGATGCTGAACTTTGATTTCATCTAATTAGCTCTTTCTACAATCATCTGTCTTTCGATTGCACCATTTCTTATTTTCTCTATCCTAGATTTCCTAATATTTCTCTTCCAAAAATCCATTTCGGTTGATAATAGTTTCAGTTTGCTTCTCTGTCCAACTTACCAAGCATTAGCAACGTATGTAATTATACTTTGTAGCACTACAATATATATATATATATATGCAACTTCTTCATTTCTTGATATTCTGCGACATTTACCTGCTCATCTTCATAATACATATTATAGTGCATACAACTTTGTATCATATACCGCTTAAAACGAAACCCTTGTCTAAGATCTTATGTATAGTTATAAAAGGCGTTAAAATCCCTAACTCTCATTCTTTTCTTTCTTTGAATTGTAATAAGTCATTGGCTGATAAAATTCCAACCTTTAAAGTGTGACGTTAGCACCAGCCCAAATTAGTGTTTTATACATAAAATTTGTTAGAACTTTAACGCCGACATTAAGTTACAATCGGCGCTTGAATCTCCGGTGCGCGACGACTGAGTGCTAAAGAAAAAATTCCCAGAAGTGCGCGAGTTCGCGTGCAGATAACTACAACCCATCTCTACCTAGACCACGCTAGCTTACTAGATAGACCAGATAGTCGAAGGACCAGTCCAGCTCCATCTGGTGGAACCAACAGTCCAGTTAGGCAACGCCGCCTTCAGCTAGAAAATGCTTTTCAATCCCGAAACCGCAGCTTGATAATGACAATCGAGTTTTACAGAGTAGACGCTCAAAGTCGCAAAACAGGTCTACTGCACCGATGAGTATTTCGCCTTATTCTGAAAGGCAAGTCGCCACCGGTCCGAGCCCACAGATTGAAGAAGCCTTCCAGAACTCCAAATACCTTTCTGAACTCCATTCTTAAAACCGTTCTTCTGGCCTCCGGCTTCGGCACAGGAGAAGAAATCTCGAAACGTATTTTCTAGGCCGCCTGCTCCGGTATTACAGCACACCTCCTTGAACCCATTCTACACCAATTCCTATAGCCACCAGATCTGTTATTAGGGAATCGCTCGCCTTCTCCTACATACCGACGACGCATATCCCCAACCTTTCGCCTCTAAAGCGGCGCTTCTAGGTCTCCCAAGAGGCATTTACGAGTACGCCAATTTCCACTTGATAAGCAAAAAATTAACTAATGAAGATTATTAATATGTGGTAAAAACTGATGGATAGCAGCATTGTTCTATACAAGTGAATCATTGAAGAAATACTAGGTCAACTTTATTGAAAAAATTACATTTGACATATTACATTAATCAAATTGGATCACGTCAAGCTGTTTGTTGCTGAGTAAGACTTCCAGAGGAGTATCATCAGAGAAAAGAAAAACATTCCAGGAGGGTAGCAGTTTGCTGTAGCAGGTGGATGTCTGCAGGTTATCTGTTTGCTGAGTGTTGTAGGAAAATTGGAGTTTGTTGATCTTGAACGGTTGGAACGTGTTGTCTGTCTGTGAATAGTGCATTGCAGGAAGGTGCTTGAAAGGGTCGATTCGCAGATCAAAAGGTGGTTGCCATCTGGACCGTTAGTTGAACCAAATAAAAGGTGAGTGATTTCTTAGTAAAAATCATAACTTGAAATGAAATAAAGACAATAAGAAGGTGAACTAATTAAGGAATAATTACTTACTGTGTTTTTGATATTGTTGTGTACTATTGAAAAGATTGGGCATTTGCCATTTGAAATTTAAATTTGTTTTGACAGTTGGTTGACATAAGTATTGACTTGTGCGAAAGAGACTTAAGATATTAGAACATCAATCTTTTAGAAATCAAGTAACTAGATAAAAGAATCCACCCCTGATTTTTTAGGAGCACATGTCCATTTTGGCAAATCTGGGGCCTTAGCATCGAAATGATATGCCTAACTTTCTTTTGTTCTTCAGGCGTAAGATTCTATTGTGTTGCATTTAATTGTAGCTCCCCCTTTTCGTACGGCTGAATTTCGCAGCTCTTTAGATTTGCTTATGCACGTTCGTTCCGCCTAGTTCTTGCAACAGCAAGAGCTCCATTCCTACAACAGGTTCGTGATAACATTTAAGGCCATAGCTTAAGAATTATATTATACCTTTCTCGACGAACGCGGAGCGGCATCGCTGCCCGATATTGGAATAATCACCTAGCTTCTTCGAGGCTTACCGATATGTTTCCCTGCACGCTTGTGAGCTACCAGATGTTTGTTTAAATTAGTCCTTTACTCTGTCTGCGTTAGAACTGGTCTCGCATAACCTGAAGTGGCGGAATTCGCGTTTGAATATGTTAGCCTATATTTATTTGGCAAACATTTAATAGACTTTCTAACTACATGAATGTAGCATAAACATAGTACTTACCTAGTAGAGTAGATTTTACCAGTTATTTAAGATACTTGTGTGATAAATGTATTCTGGTACCTACCTAGCTGTTTATATTCCATCAGTCAAAGTAACGTATAGTAGTGGACGTGTCTCCCGTAATATCCACGTTAATATTATTTGTAATTTAGGATTTTGTGAAGCAATGTCGCGTGCTGATTGTTGAATTTAAGATTTGTATAATCACGTCATGCTAATGACCGTTTAACAGGGTTGAATTACTCACGTTAGTTTCGTACTTGCAAGATATGCTTTAATTGAATTCAAATTGCGTGACGCATTGATTATTTACTAAGCGTATTACGGGCTATATAATGCTAACCAAGATCTTGGTCTGTAAGACTAGCTGCTAATTAATAATGACATCTGAATAGTCCTTGCATTTGTGGATTTAGGGTTATACTCAACTTTTAATCAAAAATTAACTATTAGTAGCTTTTCCGCGGTCATATACTTTACCGTGCAGTTCTCTGGTAATGTAAATTTGCCGTTTTTGAAGTCAGTGTGTAGTTTCATAATTTACAGTAAACATTCGTTCATTCACGTTTTAATTATTTAAATCATGTGTAAATATTTTGGTGAGATTATTATACCTCTTATGTTACTCTGATATGAGCTGTGATACTTTGGAACTGGTTTGCCATGTGTGTGTACTTTGTATATTTGTATATGGACTACCTATTGCCGATGACATTTTTGCCTGCGTATCTGATTTGTGCATTTGCCGTTACCTTTAATTTTCAGGTTTGGTTAGTAGCGCCTTCTGTAATGTACCTTTTGATTTGAAAAGTGCTGGGTTACTTGCTACTTGGCGCCCATACTGTTCTTTTCAGCTAAAGATTAGAGTCTTTTGTTATACCCACGACCAGCTCCGACTGAAAAGTCAGTGGCCTTTGCTTTTCTCCTTTTATCGCCTCAGTGACGGTAACAATAGTTAAAAACCAATTTTACAAGTAATTTTATTTACTCTGTTTTTCCCCTTTTTTACTTTGTTAAAAAGTAAAATGATTTTTAAAGTATAAAGTTATTACATCAAAGTTGTTATCTAGTTATTAGGGAGTTTTTGCAATTTCGTTGCGATAAAATATAATAAAATAGAATCGTTGAAGCTTATGTTACCTGATGACGTCCAGGATAGAACCAATCAAAATAAAAGTTTTCGATTTTAGCATAACGTTATTTTTACGTGACGTTGTACAAAAAGTCTCTATTATTCAAAACTTACGCTAATTCATTTATATTACGTAGAATTAAAATGTCAAGGAATTATTGTCCTGGCGACCGTAATGACTATTCAGACAAATTTTTGTTTCAGCTAAAATGTGTTCCACAGATAACAAACAACATAAGCAAACTTTTCTCAGAGCTTTTCTTTTATGTTAAACAATAATTCAACCCGTTAATTTAAAAAAGAATCATTATATCGTCCACTAAATCATATTTAAAACAGCGCAGACATTCAGGGCGAAAGAGGAAACAAAGCCGCCTGAACAAAGACGTTAAAGAATACAACGATGGCCTAGATAACCAACTTTAACGTTCTGATGCATGTAAATGAGAGCCGTTAAAGTGTTTTAGAGTTATGGCAAAAATAAAGAACTAAAAATTTCCTCTGTTTGGAATTTTACACTTGTATAAATGGAATAAATAACCAAAGCACTGCACTGGAAAGAACAGGAGAATTCAATTTGCTTTAAAAGCAGAACCTAATAAATTTATCTCGCATTTTATTCTAACAATATGCTTCCGATTCTCCTAAAATTGAAGCAAAGCAATAACGGGATTAATTAACGCAGTTCACTTATAAATAAATGGTTTACATAATTCAAAATTTGTTTGTATTGATGTACAGAAACATGGTTGTCGCACAGTCATATAGGTAAGTGTTTCCCAACAATTTTAGCATAATAGTATATTATGTATTAGAAGCAAAAGTTATACTTTATGTGGTGTGACTGAATGCAAGCTCGTCAGATAAGTCCAGCTGAGCTATATTAAAATACTTTTGCTCTGAATTACATGTAGTATCTTTTCCTCAAACGTTTATAACAAATCATTTAAGAAATGTTAAGAAACCATGAATTATTTTAAGGTAAAGAAATGGGTAGACTGATAAATGTTGCTTGCTTTAGATATCGTTATTATGACGTCACTATAAACAACGTGGACAAAATCCGAAAAAAATTATAATTTTTTGTCTGTCTATCGGCTTTAATTTTGTGAGAATTTGTAATGACGTTTTGCAATTATGTACAAGTTTCTTGAGTGAATATTATTTATTCATAGCAGTTTTCAATATACCAGATTTAGAAATTGATCAGTGTACTCCACCTTCAGAAGCAAAGGCCGTCAAGATAGGAATTTCAAGTGATTTAGATAGTTTACTTTAACTCCGCTCGTCACAGGAGATAATAACTGCTGCTGAAGAGCGGAACTAAAGCGTTTAAATGCCATGGCAATGAAGTGGCACTTTACCATTATTACTGTAATACAGCAGTATAATAACACATTTTACTGACGTTTAAAGAAAAAATGGCAGAAGGCACTATTACAGTGAAGTTCTACAGCTTCGACAACGTTTGACTACTATGTAAGCACATTTGTCATAATGTGAAAATTCATGTTATTTTACAGGTACTTTTCGACCTTGCAAAATTTTAAATATTAGAAATCGAACGTTTCGAGGAATAACCTGCCCTCGTTGTCAACGAATTCACAATTAAAACTAAAAATGAACAAGAAAAACTTAGCTTTCCACTGGGACTGAGAAGTGACAAACTTCCAGTGAATTGCTTGACACCGACAGTTGACACCTACTTTATCTGCTCTTTAAGAGTCGACAGCCAACTTTTGTCTAAAAATAACGAGAAAAAAATAGCATTTTCCTTTGTTAAGTAAAATATTTCCTTAATTTCACATTTAGTTAACATCCATTCCTTAGATAAGATCTTTGTGTTATGCCATTGTATTGTGTGATTGTTATTCCAAGCATGTTCCATAATTTTAGACTTTTTGAACTGATATCTTTTAATCAGACTTTTATACGAACAGGAATGGTTCGGACGGCGAGATTCACTAAATTTTATTGCCAATCCTCGGGCTATTTAAAGTCCCTGAGGTCGTTACTTGCAACGATCGGCGTCTCAGTGGGAATCAGGTTGCTTTGTTTTATGAAATCTGGCTATACGTTTTTTCAAAGGTAAGCCGGAATTATTTGATCTGCATCATGCTATAGCGACCTAAATCCGCGTATTTTGATACCAAACATGGCCCCATTGGCGAGCCAAGTAAAGTTTTTACTTCATTTTACAATAAAGGAAGTATTGGATTCACCCCAAAAATTCGAAATAGAGTTTTCAACAGATCTTCACGTTTTAGAGTCCCCTGAATGCAAAAAACATATATTTTTTCATTGGTCTGTCTGTCTGTGTGCGTGTGTGTGTCAGGCTGTGTGTGTGTCTGTCTGTAAACAGAATATCTCAAAAACGAAAAGAGGTATGGCGTTGAAACTTCATATATAAGTTTTGTGTACTATGTAGATGAGACAGCAAGGTTTTGAAAAAAATCGCATAACCGGAAGTAGGTGTTTACTCTTGTGATTTTTCAGTTTTTTTCGATTTTTTCAAAAACGGCTACAACGATTTTTTTTAACTTTACATTTTTACTACATTTTTAATGTGTATTGATGTGAAATAGGTGATTTTCCAGTTGAATACTTTTAAAGTGGGTTTCTTTTGTTTTTTTTCTATTTTTTTTATTAACTCCTAGTTTAAATAAAAAACCCGGTGTATTATTACATTTTTGAATTCACCTTAAAATTCTAGAGAAAATTTGTCTCTTCAACTAACGCTCTATTTTGTACTGTTTTTGTAGAATTTGTAATTTTTGAAAATTTTTGACAAATGGTTAAAAATTAAAAATGAAATTTTTGACTAATTATAAGATCACTGTAAAAGGAAGTTGTGTGAGTGTATCACACCAGATTTTTTATCTTACAGTAGCGCCTATTACAATACATTATACAACTGTTTTCAGTGACTAAAATGAAGTTTTATTCACAAGTGAGTTTTTATTATTTATACTACTGCATTGTTGGTAGCACTGTCAAGCTATGTCAAATTCGTAATTTTCAGGTTAAGTTTTGCGTCAATCTAACCTACGAACCTCGAATTTTACATAGACTGACAAAACACTTCAGTACTGTCAAACGTATATCACAAATCATAGGCGACTAATTATAAATTTATTTCGCGACATATTCTGACTGCGCAAACTAGGCACAAGAATTGCTACTGTAAGATAAAACGCCGTATATCACATGTGAGCGAAATGCCATTATAAGCTCGTGAGAAATTGTATCGCTCGTGCTGGGACACTCGCGATTCAAAATTCTCACTCGCAAATAATGATGCATTTCTCTCACGTATAATATAATCGACTATTAAATTAAATTATTTGAATTTGTATCCAACTTGCATTACATATCATTTTTTGGTTATTGTTGTGCTACCTTTGTTTTTAACCGTTGGTTAGCTAAATGTAAACACGTTAACCTTGCTCAAAAACTACATTTTCTCGCTGATGATCATGTAAGTCAGTGATACAGCCTTAGCAACAAAATGTGTAAGTCGGTGATTATATTTGTTTGCTGCTTTCCCTTGACAACGTAACTTAATACTATTATTAAGTTCCTAGGATAATAAAATTAGCAACGCAAGATGCAGACTTAGAGGTTTTGTTTATAATTGCAAGTGTTTATGTGACATGTGACACTCACAGGTAACACGACTCAAGAAATTTAATCCTGGTGACAGGTGACAAACCAAACGATTTTTTCAAAAATCTAGGAAAATTTCGATAAGCAGCGGGCAGCCAACAAGCCGCGGCTGCGCCTTGGCTTGTACTTGCCTACCTCAAATGTTAATAGGCCCTTACATTCCTTGTTACTTAAATAGCTATTGTTTAAAGAAGTAGACGATTTAGTGGCTTGCATCAAACCGTCAGTCGGCGTGACCTGTAAACAGAACGATATTTGTTTCGGAGAGCAAAAAGTTTAAAATTTTTATTAATTCGTTGCTTGACTGCATGTAGACAGCGTGATGCATCAAGGTCCGTGGTTCTTTTCTCTCGCAGGAAGTAGACGAATCAATAAATTTATTATCAAGTCGCTAGTTAAAACATATTTTAGGTCGATCTTAAAAACGCTAAATACCCAAAAAGTCGCAGCTGATAGTTGAAAAGTTCAAATGTTAATTAGTCGATTATGCAATAACAAACAGTCGTTTATTTTCGATTTCTCTAACAGCCAATGTCAATTATAATTTTCAAAAATACCATTTCACTTCTTCATAAGCTGTGAATCGACGTTTATAGTTTAATTTAGAGTTGCTAGCTAAAGGAAACTCTAGTTTATTAATAATGATAGTAAATATAAATTACATGTTTGACACACTGTGTAATAAGTATCCAAGATGATTAGATAAACCACTAATTAATCAGTGTTGTTTGTCGTAGGGATGGGCGCGTGACGTGAAAACAGTCATGTCACGTCGTGTCACGGCGTGTCACGTCGTGAAAGTGACTAATATTTGAAAATCGTGACGTGAACGTGAGTGAACGTGAGTGACAATTTCCAAGGCGTGATTCACGTCTCACGTTAATTTCACGTTAAATATTTAGTAACGAATAAAAAGCTGCAGGGTGCAGCAACTTTTAAATTCATTAAGTCACAAATTGTGCCAAATAAGTTACATTATGTGGCTTTATTTTTGTACCCTAATTACAAATCCTTAAAGTTCATACCTTCACATAAAAGAGAAGAGTATAATGCAAATAAAACTATAGATGATAATGATGAAATACATAGTAAACGACTCAAAACTGGTACATCAGCATCAGATTCTTATCTTTCTACACTTAGAGATAGCTCTGACGATGACACATGTAATTAGAATGATGTCGAAACAAGAACTAAATTAGTATGTTAAATTAAAATTCGGAAATGTAGATGACATTTTAGGATTTTGGAAAAACAGTGTAAATACGCCACTGTTAAAAAAACTTGAGAAATTTTAAACATACCGGCAAGTTCCGCTACAAGCGAAAGAGTATTTTCTACAGCTGGGCGAATTTTAGAAGAGCGCAGAATTCGACTTAACGCTGAAAATGTTGGTTACATATTACTTTTAAATCAAAATTTTAATGTGTAGATGAACTTATTATTCTAATAAAAGTAATGGTTTGTTTTTTATACTCGGGGCTAACGCTGAAAATGTTAATTACGTTTTATTATCAAACGAAAAATGTATTGTGTAGATGTGTAGATAAACCTATTTTTAGAAAAGTACCTAATGTTTTTTTTTGTATACTCGCCTTAAAGCTGAAAATGTTGATCCTTGTACGTAAAAGTACTTTCAAACTTACGAATTAAAAGTGTTGCCTAGCAACATATACTTTCTGTACTCATACCAATAAGGGAAACGTCAATTCCAATGACAGCTTTTAGTATTAAAAGTAATGTCTTTGAAGACAGCTGCAAGAAATATATTTGCGAGAAATCGGTATTTATCCCTTGTCGAAGTAGTCAATTTTAATTTTTTTATGTCAACTATTCTGATTGCAACATATCACGTAAATTATGTCAGGTGCAAAACATATTTTTAGTTCTCTTTAGCGTTTTTTCATTGGTTTTAAATTTGAACATTCTGTTTGATCTGAATTTAAATTTTGAAATAAAAGCTGCGTGTCACGCCGTGAACGTGAGTGAAAGTGAGCGTGAACGTGCGTGAACGTGACTGTTTAAAGCAAGCGTGAAACGTGCGTGACGTGAGCGAAAATTCACTCACGCGCCCATCTCTAGTTTGTTCAACATCTGTAAACTTCTACAGTGAACATGTTATATGCACTCCGAATTTTACTCTCTTATCTGACACTCCAGCGGGACGTACGAAATGCCGACTGCATAACCACATTCGAGTAATTTCGAGCTTATCTTACAGCCTCCGTAATATTCACAAGCCGCTGTAAAATACGAGCAGCTAAATAGCCTGAGAGATACATTTTCAGTGTAAAATTTACATGAAAACCAGCGCTGTCTGGAACAAAGGAAGAGACAGCAATTTATCAAACAGAAATTCAGTTGCATCTGATCAATATATAGGAAACAGTCTCGTTCTCGTGTTATCGCCCCATCCATTTTGCTGCGCCGTCGTCCTGTGATGGGTATGAGTCTACAATATTTAGGAACTGCAGCAACGAAATGGGTTTACAACCTTAATTGGCAATTACACGTAGGACGTGTTTCGCTTGCACTCGAGAATTTTTGGTGCAGCGGAAATGCACCGCACGTGAAAGATGAGTCTGCTTGCGAACAGTTTTAAGGCCTGTTCAAGGAGTTCTGTCGGAAAATTTTGTTAATGGCGCAGTTAACGTAAAGTGCGAAGTTTGGTCACGTTTGGGGACCTTCTACCTGATTGTAAGGGGCCAGCGACAAAGCTGTCCACACTGTAGCCCAGTTCGAATTTCAGAGCTGGGCTACATATCGAAGATCAATGTGTTTGCCTTGTTATTTTACCTTCCAAGCGCATGAACTTTATGTTACTACATTTTTCTGAACGTCTAGGTTGGATATGTGTTTGCCCTCCTTGGATTATTAAAAACTTACCATCAATTTTAGGTAAAGCTATATTCTAACATATTAGCACTTTCCTACGTATAGATGCATTGTGTGCATATTTTAATATATTTATACGACAACTATATAAAATAACGTGAAGATATACTTAAATTGAAAGAATAGCTGTCGAATTTCCAAGAATGGTTCCGAGTCCTATACACTAGCTCTAATAATTTAACTCTATATAGGATATCGATTAATGTTGACTAGCATATGCTATATTCGCTTCTTGATTCGCGTAATTTAATTTTATGTCACCTAATCCAACTTATCCCAGTTTGACTAACTTAACCTAGGATAACTTTGCATACATTTACCTAAGAGTTATTCGCGATAGCTGACTCAGTATGGTTCACTCACATATAGCTATGGACAAATTTTAGTAGCCTTATATGTAAATTAATAATTATTATTAATTTATAACAAAACCAACAATGTATATGTATGTATAATGTATAATATGTATGTATGTATGTATGTATGTATAATCTGTAACCTCATTTACCTTGCCGCGTAAAAGCTGGTGCTTTATGCTCTGGAATCTGGCGGTACAATGCTCAACTTGCCCCGGATTCAGGATACAGAGTTGGAGCTCGCCTTTGGTGATTGCGCAGCAACCATTGTGTGAGTTGTGTGTCTTGGTGATGCGTTAACCTTGTTACTCTATCTCTTAGGTCTCTGGTTCTGAGTAGAGCACCGTTAATTTAGTGCCCAACTGTGAATGGTCTCACTGAGTACGATTCTAATCGCCAAGGATACGGAAAAATTCCGAATCCAGCGGGATTCGAACCGAGGACTTGCTTAATGCAAGCCTGGCGCTTACCCATCTGCGCCACGCAGCTTCAACCAACAATACAGATATTAATTGTAAAGATGTCCAGAAGAAGTAATAACTTAAAGTTTAGATTTCTTATAAAATAGCAGGCATTGTAAATAATTGATAGTGTGATGTTTTTAGAATAGCATTATTTTTGTGTAAAAACAAATTAAAATCAAAGTAGGCTTGGCACTTCATGCAACTAAAACAAAAAAAATTAAACAACAAATAGGGAACAGCTTCTTGAAGAGTTCAATTGTGTTTGGCGAAGCTCCCCCAATAAACGATATTTATGTGCAATTAAAATACCCAAGTTTACCATAAAGTTGAGTTTTTATTGAAGGAGTGTGCCCACGGTGATTTGTGGAAGTTTTCCTTTGTACTGACCTTCCGTAACAAATAGAACGAGGCATCAATTGGTCAAGTACAAGCTAGAGTATTTAGTTTTACGTAGGTCCAGCCAGTTTTGTAGTGCGTGTGCAAGGTGCATAGGCGAGCAGTGTACGTGTGGTGCAGCGGAGTCCTATAATAGGGCCCACGTATTCAGCGAAAGCAATCCAAAAGGTCATCCAAGTGCAAGCCGATATGGAGGTGCGGTTTGAGTCCACATTCCTGCCTTGCTAACAGTGGGCCGGTAACGATAGCCTGTCCTGAGCATCGTGCAACCTGCAGCGGGGCTGCAGGTACACCGAGATTATCTTAGAAGCCATCTAAAGGTCATATTTTTTCAGCTAAAAAGTGTCTTTTTGTGATCTTTTTCGGTTGGCGTGGATTATGCGTTTTACTTCTGGTAGTGGCGTCTCTAGAAGTGTTTTGCGTCGTGGCGTGGTATACTTACTTTGAATTTTTCTTGCATAAGAATAGCCTTTACTGCGTGGACATAAACAATTTAAATAGAACACGGAGCTAATTTACATATTTTCGACACCAGGCAACCATCTTGGAATTAATGTCGGTCCCATCAAGTAGAAATACGACGTATATAATAATAATTATTAAAGCAGCAGTTTAATTTTGGATGCAGCGACCTAACCCTGAGATAGAATAATTTTAAAATCCTAAGATAGAGTAAAAAAATATTAGCCGGACACATTATAATAGTAGATAGATTTAGAGTAATTTAATTAACCGAGACAAGTAGAAGCACAACAAAATATATTATATTAGAAGAAACTGAGCTACATATGCAGAAAGAACAGGGCCCGGAGCCTTGTTCGGGGAACGAGCACTTTACCTCAAAAGTTATCAAATGAATCGCTTGAACAAAACACATAGCCAGTTCAAACTTACTTATAAAGATATAAATACTCCCACATTACGTAACACACATGACTCAGGTATGTATTTCCACATGAATACTGAAAATAACACCTCTGTTCAGTCAGTGACGAAGCTAACAAGCGCTACGTCTTTGAACCAAATTCACCTATAACTAAAAGCAGATGTTGAGGACTTAACAGTACAAAACATAGCTAAAAACCTAAGGTACTGTTATGATCGCGTCGCCATGTTTATACACATTATAATGTACCATATTCACGAACGCTCGTTTGTCATGGTGGTATCTTACAATTCCTCATTTGTCGCAATACTTCGGGGGCTCGGGAGTCACTTAACCTAATCTTACGTAAGCGAAACCTGGAATGCCCGAGTCGGGAGTGGAGCTCTCGCCCGTACGATAAAAATTTATCCCATCGAGACACTATCTTACAGTACCTACCTCCTATCTTTTCTCATGGGCCTGTCAGATACCAAGCAGTAATAAAAGATCTAGAAAAAGTACCTAAAATAAATTCGCCAGAGTATGTGTTGAGACCGCCATCAAAATTAATCTACCCTACCGCTTCAAACCAATTACTTCATACGACGACAAATACAATGTAAATTGCAAGAACCTTTCAAAGAAGGGAATGTTACCACTGCACACGATAATGTGTCTTTGCATATAGCAGCTCAAATTCTACAGTATTCAGCGTAAAATAAAAGCGAGACCATTGAACATCCCATCTGTTCTCCTTATTTGGCAATGTGTGGCTTTTGGCTGTTTAAATTTAAAAAGAACCCACATGATCGAAAACGTTCTGCAGAAAAACCTTTTGAATAGACGCCTGGCAATCAGCTTTTACACAACGGAAGAAAAAAATGGTGAAGTGTATTCCTGCCGATGAGAACTGTTTTCGGAAGATTTAAAATGACAAAAACGTAAGGGTTATCTTTATTCTCAATAAATTCAGCTTACGCTGTTATTAAATTCTATAGGCATACTATGTTCAAAAACAATAACGGACGTTCATAACTATATTACTGTCAACCACTATTTGGCAAGGCAACAAATGACTAAGCCCCACAGAGATCTTACAATGCATTTGTCGTATTAGGGAAAACACCAAACTCCATAACTGAACCTTTGAGCGAATGGATATATTGTTGTGTAACAAGAAAATGAAAAAAGAACCTTTATACAATTAGTCCACATTTGACGAATAACCTTACGTCATAATGTTACTCTACAGTAGGTAAATAGTCCGTGCTAATATATGAACGAAACTCTCTAACATACGTGAAATACTTTATATAAAAGAAAGTAAAATATAATTCTCATGCTTCAACAAAGAGTTACTAGCACAGCCGGACGGGTGTTACGTATTAATTACGTGCTTGCATAAACGCATTATCTGTCGACACATGTGACAACGCTGATAATGGGATTATCTTGTCTTACAGATGTCTCGCGTAATTGTTATCAGTATTTAGTTGCATCGCAGACTTCCTGCATAAAACATTGTATTATTTGCTTTGTAACCCGTAAGGTAATAAATTGAATAAAAAAGATTTTTTTTATTATCTTTCATCAATCAATAAACATCTCTGGCGCAGTCGTACGGATAGTAGAAAAATACCCCAAATTTGCGTAATTCTGTGTGTTAACACTTCGTCTACTATCGAACAAAATCCAACACAGTTCCAAGTGAAGACTGGACATCGCTTCCAAGTGGACCAGTTCAGCCGAAGACAAGCATCGCCGAATATGAGCAACACAACCTCGCAACGCAGAAGACAAAATTCGCCGAAACCGAGCAACACAACCCCCGCGACGCAGAGGACAAGAGTCGCCGAAGCCGAGCATCCAAACAGCAATATGAAAATTTGCCTGCTACGAATGTAAGTCGCTAATCAATTTGCAGCAAGAAGATAAAATTTTAGAATTAAGTTTTGCCATTTAAAACGTAGTGAAATCAAATGTAAACTACTGCTAAACCTTAATAATAATATAGTTTTAGCTCTGATTTTGGCAAGTGCTACCTTGTGATGTTAAAATTCTCAGGAGAATTTAGATCTAAAGATACTCTTGCGAAAACTAAGGAGAAAGCTTAATATTTTAAAACAATATCCCCGTTTCACATAAGCAAGCCTACAGGTGTCCGTTGACCTAATTTATGCCTGTACACTCTTGGGAAACAATAAATTAATTAATAAATGCGCTAAAAAAAATCGTGAACGAATTTGAGGAAACCCTGGCCAATCAACTAGCCAACCTTGCTATAAACCCATTTGCAATTCCTAACACATCCACGCAACAAAATCCGCCGATACAACAAAACAGCTGCTGTACAACAGAATATACTCGAGCGACAAAACACAGGAAGAATGGCAGTACCAGCTTTCCATTTGGAATATTTAAAGACCATTTCCGAGTTTGGGGGAGATCCCACTCAACTTGCAAGGTTTTTCAAAGTAGCCGATCTCATCTACAATCAATTTTCAACTCCCAACAATGCAGATTATATCAATCATCTTCTGTTAGCCGGCATCGAAAGCAAACTAACTGGACAAGCCGTATTAGTAACTGCAGGATATACCATCGGAAGTTATAAAGAACTCAAAGAAATTTTAAAAAACAATTTTGGCGACCGAAGATCCGAAGACAGCCTTCTTCAAGATTTACTACACCTCAGACAAGAAAACCACGAAAACCCAATCGACTTTTACAACTCGTGCATAAGAATGAGAGCCGCCCTATTTTCACATTTAAGTACCAAGACAACAGACGAAGCTATAATTAAGGTCAAAGGAGACTTGTACACCAATTTAACTTTAAAGATGTTTCTAAGTGGATTAAGAAACCCCCTTGGATGGTTCATACACTATGGAAAATGCCCTTAAATATATTAATGAAGAACAAAACGTATGGCATTTACAATTAGGAAATCAAAGCATTGCAAAACCCCATCACAAACCAAATGTGACACAGAAGTCAAATCAACCAAACCAGCAAAATTATTACTTCCATCGTCAACCTATGCCAATGATTCAAACGCAGTATAGATCAATGATGCAGCCCGTTCATCCACAATTCCAAGTACAACGCCAAAATTTTCCAGCACCAATAAGGACACTTCCTGCTTTACCACCACAGCAATCGTCTACAAAACAATTCCCAGCAAAACAGTTTTCATGGCAACCAATTGTTTTTTGGAAATCAGAAACCAACAGGAACCAATGTATTCAAACCTCGAAATATCCAACCTCTCGAAAAGCCTACTCCTATGGATATATCGCGTACTATAAAACAGCCATATTATATTCGACAATCAAGTCAACCTAGGAACTTCATTTCCGAAGAACTTTTCTACCATGATCAAGGACCTGTCGAAACCGAAGTACAAGAACAAGATAACGCTTATGGACCTGCACTTGACGCTGAATATAATTATTATAAACAACCCGAAGAAGACCACAGTTAGATCCAAGCATCAGAGAAAGACCACGGACAGGATTTTTCCCTGACCAGCCCGAACAACAGCCTGCGTTAACAATTCGACATCACCTAAACTACCCTACATATACTTACCGGAACTCAACGCAAAACTCATGATTGACACTGGATCTATTAAAACATTGTTAAATCCCGCTTTCGTACACAAGTACTACTCCAAATATATTTACAACGAACCTTCCCAAATTAGCACTGCACATGCAACGTCAATTCATGACGAAGTAGCTAATATACCATTACCAAAATCCTTCAAGACAAATCAAATGCACAAAATCTACTTGTTCAATTTTAATGACAACTATGAAGGCCTCATTGGACTCGATTTGTTAAAACAATTGAACATAAGAATTGATTTATCTACCAATCAGCTAATCACAAGCAACTGTGCTTTGCCACTCCATATTCAACCATCAGATGATAAAAAAATACCTACAAGGAAACCGGAGAAATTTGAAATAAAAATTCCACCTCGATCAGAAAGTATAATTCGGCTACCTACCTACCGACAGCCACTTAAAAGAAGCACTATGTGAAAAAATAAACTTTGGACCAGATTTAATAATCCCAAAAGCATATGACAAAATTGAAAATAACGCATTTTTGACTACAGTTATAAATACACGAAACGAACCAATTCAACTTAATTTAAAGAAACCAATTCAATTACAACCAATAGTTGAACCTAAGACTATCGAATTAAATCATATTAGTACAAAAGATGTCAAAATCAAATTACGAGAAAACTTAAACAATTTAAGAACAGATCACATGAATGACGAGAATAAAACGTTAATGACGAATTTATGTAAGGAATACCGAGATATATTTTATTGCAAAGACATTCCATTATCATTTTCCAATAAAATACAGCATAAAATTCGAACAACTGACAATGAACCCGTAGTTACGAAAAATTATCGTTATCCATACATTCATAAAAAAGAAGTGCAAACACAAATGACCAAAATGTTAAAGGAAAATATTATCAAACCTAGCGAATCGCCTTGGAATGCACCCATATGGATTGTACCCAAAGAACTGGATGCATCAAAATAACAGAAGTGGCGAATAGTAGTGGACTATCGAAAATTGAATGAAAAGACAATTGAAGACAAATTTCCTCTCCCCAATATCAACGACATATTAGATAAACTAGGACGAAGCCAATATTTTACCACCCTGGACTTAGCTTCAGGCTTCCATCAAGTGGAAATTGACCCGGAAAGCAGAGAAAAGACTGCCTTTTCTATAGATGACGGACATTTTGAATTTTTACGCATGCCTTTTGGCCTTAAATACAGCTTAGCGACGTATCAAAGGATTATGACCAACGTGCTAAAAGAACTAACAGATAGCCAATGCTTAGTATATTTAGACGACGTTATATTTTTTTTTACCTCACTTCCAGAACACATTACAAGATTACTTAACGTATTTAATACAATCAGAGAAAACAATTTGAAAATTCAGCTAGACAAAAGTGAATTCCTACGTAAAAGAAGTAGCATATCTTGGACATATAATAACACCACAAGGAGTTAAACCAAACCCCGACAAAATAAAAGCCATACAAAATGATCCAATCCCAACGACCCAGAAAGAAATTAAAGGATTCCTTGGACTTTTGGGATATTACCGAAAATTCATAAAAGATTTCTCTAAAATGACTAAGCCTCTTACGAACGGTCTAAAGAAAGGTAGAACGGTAGAACACACAACAGACTTTGCAAAAGCATTGCAAAGTGCACAAAATATACTACTGAATAACCCGATACTTCAATACCCGGATTTTGAGAAGCAATTTATTCTCACAACCGACGCATCCAATGTTGCCCTTGGAGCAATTTTATCTTAAGGTACACCTGGAAAAGACCTACCAGTAACATACGCATCCAGAATCCTCAACGAAACGGAGCAAAGGTATTCGACAATAGAAAAAGAATTACTGGCTATAATTTGGACCACCACATATTTCCGCCCCTATCTTTATGGAAGAAAATTCACCATTGTTACAGACCACAGACCGCTCATTTGGTTAAACTCACTTAAAGAAACCAATTCTAAACTAACACGCTGGAGGCTCAAACTGGAAGAATATAATTCAGACATCAGTTGCACAAAAGGAACTAAAAATTCTAATGCTGACGCTCTCTCTCGTATACAAATTAACCCCATTACACATACAACAAATATTTCTATGATAGCAAATGAAGACGAAGAACTCGACCAACTCCTGGACGAGATTGTAAACAGTGAACGCTTAAACACACCTGAACCGCGACCAGTAATAAATCAACCCGCAATAATACCAACACCAATCGATCTCGAAGAATTAATACCTATAACAAGAATCCAACAACCAGAAGAGACAGATTCAAATACACAACTTACCCAGGAATCATCGACACCTAGAATACCTATTTGTAAGGATGCCCTGGAAACTAAAGAAAACCAATTAATATTTCATATGGTTCACGACGAGCCATCGACCCCAAAAATTAAAATGCAAGAAAAAAAATTTTTTTAATGTGGAAATAAATACATCGAATCTTCTGCCTACCCAACGAAAAATATTTTTAGAATTTTGCAAACCCGACACCTGTTTTTTCCAGAAGATGAATTATACAAGATTACATGTCGATTAATAACCGAATTGTTCGGTGTAAACAAACCAAGATTATTTAGATGTTTAAATCGAGTTAAACATATTATCGACAAAGAAGAACAATATGGACAAATAAAACTTTACCACGAAGGAAAAACTAATCACCGTGGAATTCAAGCAACTTTATTAGCGTTAAAGCGTAAATTCTATTGGAAGAACATGGAAAAAACAATCTCAGACTACATTAATAACTGTGCAGAATGCAAAAAAACAAAATATAATAGGCAACCTACTAAAGCCCCTTATAATGTCACGGACACTCCGGATAAACCGATGCAAGAATGCCACATAGACATATTATATATCGACAATAATATGTTCTTAACAATTATCGATACACTTTCAAAATTTGCACAAGTATATCACCTGAAAGATTGAAACAATGTAACTATAGTTCGGAAAATAACAAAATTTGTATCACAATATGGTACAGCAATAAAAATTATAGAAGACGGAGAATTTAATGGAATAATAATACAAGAACTACTTGCTTTTCACAAAATTAATTTACACATTACAACGCCTGGACATCATGAATCCAACAGTCCCATCGAAAGACTACATTCAACCCTGATAGAGCACTATAGATTATTAAAAAGTCGAAATCCTAAGGAAGAACCTAAAACTTTAATGCGATATGCCATAATCGCATACAATAATACTATTCATACAAGCACCAAAATGACACCCCACGAATTACTTTTCGGACATACTATGTCACAGGATTTCTTTTCAGCTGATTTCGAGCAACAACGAGTATGGTATTATACCGCTAATCACACTGAAAAAAGGAAATATTTATATGAACAAATTAAAAGACAGCAACCGCAATGAAAAGAAAATTACATTTTAAAATTGAATGCGAAATAAAATAGAAAACACTCCTACTAAGTTGGACAACAAGTAGTTTTACTAAAAACCGATTCCCGAAGAGGAAAAGCCAAACCAAAATTATCGGACCCTACGAAATTATATCTATAACGCCACATCATGTATGCACATTAAAAAATAATAAAGGAACAAGACAGGCACATGTCAACAATTTACGGCCCTTTGTTATAGATTCCTCTGCTTTAGAATCTGCTACCCCGCAGAACCAGGATTCATGAACCTCAAAAACAATCCAGGTCTTTACTTCAACAGGCTTGGTACAGCACAAATAAAAAAGGACCAATGGTCCCTCATTAAAACTATTGATTGTTCACCTTTATTAAGGGAATATGAAAAACTAAAAGAAAATGTAAATTACCTCAAAAAACCATTAGAATCGGAAAATCATGGACCCATATATAAATTAGAAAGTCATAATTATCTGCTGGTATTGGAAAGTCTATTAATAGAAATTCAAAATAAAATTGAACATTTGTTTCCCCATCACGGTCATAAAGTCAAAAGAGGAGCAATAGACGGTTTAAGAAGTCATTGCTGGTAACCTCGATTCTGAAGATGGAAAAAGTATAGATCAAACCTTAAATTCCCTTCAAAAGAATCAACATAAATTAGAAAACATTACAATACGCCAAACGTCACTGATGACCCAAGCTATCGACAAGTACAATCAAACATTATTTAAATTAGAAACTAACCAGAAAATTCTTCAATTTCGCCTTCTACAAATTGAATCAGCCATCAAGACTACTGCATTACACAATATCGAAAATTATTCACTAATTAATCTCCATTCGGTACAACTTCAGTTGACCACTTAAAGAAGCAATTACCTTCGCTAAATTAAATATTTTACACCCTTCTATCGTGGAACTTAAGGATCTACAAACTGAACTTGACTTCATATCAAAACAACAGATACTATACAGACTCCCATATGAACCTTCGACTGATCTTAAGGAATACGATCATTTAATAGAAGTAAAAGCATATAGAAAATGAAATAATTTAGTCTTCCTACTCGAAATACCTCTGAGTGCTAATGACACTTACGACTATTATCAATTGATTCCCTTAACAATACCAAACAACAACACTTTCCACATGATAATTCCTTCAAAACCATACATCCTATTCAATAATAAATTCAGTATAACAATAAATAATATGTGCACAAAATTGAAACAAAGCCTCTATTTCTGTGAAAACATTGATCAAGATTTAGAAAAAGACGAAAGATGTGCGGTTGACGTTCTTAATTTTAAGAGAACCACAGATTGTAAAATCTATAGATTTAAGTTAAATATAGTTAAAATGCATAAAATAAGTAATAATGCCTGGTTATTGATCACTCCTAAGAAATTAATATTCGATGTAAGTTGCAGTAATAATAGTCCTTACAAACAACCTCTTTTTGAAACTTATTTAATACAATTGCCGAAAGAAGGCAAGGTAACCAATCATGAATATACCTTATCGACAAATAATTATAAGAATGAATCCATTTATAGCTATTAACATATCTAGGAATGTTATGAGTATCATAACTGCCGCAGAAGTTTTGAAATCCGAGCTCGTAGAGCGAGGATTTTAAAACTTCTAAGGCAGTTATGATTCATAACATCCGTGATTTGTTCAATAGTTTATCGGTTGCTATATGGTTATGGTTGCCATGTAGGGTAATATTCTTTAACCCTACAGATAAGTTATGATCTAGTTACCAGCCTACTTTTGTATATGTAAACAAAGGCTTAATATCCTGAAACCGATAAAAATATTAACCTACCTTCTTTAAACATAACAATGTATACACCTAAAAATTACTTTCCAGAAACACCTACCATGATTTTCAGTCAATAAAAAATCAATTGTTCACAATGACTATCTACTGCCCACGCATTTCGGAATAAGTACTTTAACACGTGTAGTTATATTTTTGTTTGCTTTTGTTATTTTTAGTATAATATTATATTGTAAACGTAATTGCCTCTTAGAAAAGTTGACCAACAGCATAAATAAATCGAATCCAAAAGAGATTCCTTTAGAACTGTAAAAATTGAAAAATCCCATTCCATAGATGATTTTCCAATCTTGGTCGGGAGGTGTTACGTATTAATTACGTGCTTGCATAAACGCATTATCTGTCGACACATGTGAGAACGCTGATAATGGGTTTATCTTGTCTTACAGATGTCTCGCGTAATTGTTATCAGTAGTTAGTTGCATCGCAGACTTCGTGCACAAAACACTGTATTTTTTGCTTTGTAACCCGTAAGGTAAGAAATTGAATAAAAAAGATTTTTTTTATTATCTTTCGTCAAAAAATAAACATCTCTCGGGGACTATCAGGTAATCTTCTGTTTTTTAAATAATTATGACCTATATTTTCAAAAATTTTATTGTAAAATATTTCTTTACATTAAAGCTTTGCAGAAGCTCGTAAGTGCATTTTTTTAAATTAAACTATTTTACATCGACAGCTTGTGCCGATTACTTTCGACCCCGACCATTTTTAAAGAGCTAAAATTCTTTCGTAACCGTTTATTAGGACATTTTTAGATTGTACAAACGTACAGCTAATTAGCGTTATTTCCTAAATTATGACCTCACTTGTATATGGGTTTTTCGAATTATTCCGCTTGAATTTGAGGATATCGAGTTTTGTACTGGCATTCAGTGGCTTTCTAATGCACGCAGCTGTGTTATTAGTCAACGTTTCTGAAGTCATTCATTTTGTGTATCTCGGTTCCGATCTGTTGGCGCGTTTTTATCCGCTTGTTGGAAATATCGACTCGTCTTCTGCACGTTCCGTGGCGTGAATTGAATAGACACCTGCAATGTGCTCGAGAAAGTGAGCTTCAGTTTTTTGCTCCACCACTTTATCGATCGCGCTGTCTGCGTGCATTTTTCTGGGAGAATCCGTCCGGCGTTGCAAGAATCAACAGCTGTTTTTGAGCCCCGCATGGCTATGGCCACGCGAGATGTTGCGTTTGTTCTTTGTGTGTTCGATTATCGCTTAACGGTTCGTTCCTGCGGTATATGGGGGTACAGCGGTTTAGTTACTATTTGGACTCCCCGCCGCTTCAATGCAAGTGTCGTGCGTTTCGAATTTGCTTGGACCTTTGTTGTACCGCACGTGGTTGTGGACGGCGATCGAGCTGGGTGTCGTAGTTGTTGAATGTAATCCTGGAGTCTTTCGTAACGTGGAGTGGCGCTCCTATTTCGTCGTTTAACGGATTACCTGTGAAGACTCATTAACGGCTCATTATTGTTTCGCGAAGCAATCGCTTGTCGTCTCAGTCGCTCTGCCAATTTACCGTGCGATGCTTCAATGTCGCCTTCAGTAGTGGATAATACCTTATGGCTTTGTCCAGGGGCGCAGGAACAGGGGGAGCAAGGGGGCGATTACCCCCTCATAGAATATGTCGAGGGGGCAAATAGTGTAATTTGATATATTCTATGAAGTTTTAAAAAAATTGTACATAGGGTTATCACATTAATCTACACGAGATGCTAAAATTCGTTGTTCTATTGTAGGAGGGGCAGAAATAAAACACAAGAATTTGTTAAACACGTCGGTTTTAGGTTAACAGCGAAGAATTCGATATAGTCCATTTTTCTTTCATATGGCAATGCAACTGCCGACATTCCAAGGAAATCATAGACAACAAGCGTTGTCACTAGGCTGCATTGTGTTGGTACATGAAATTCTGGTTATTATTTTTGTGGTAAGGTTGAGATTTCATTATTTGTAATTGTGTAACTTTGGCTATTATAAACTTGAAATGTGATTTTATAATTGGGTTTTAGCTATATATGATCAAAAATTATTTTCATCTACGAGTAGTATGGCTATGAAATAGTTCCTAATGCATGAATGCAACTATAAGTAATTTAAAAATCAAATGTCAAGTTTGACATTTAAGTGTAAACGTAGTTACATTCATAAATTAGGACCTATTCCATAGCCATACTAGATGAAATTAATTTTTGATCATACTTTAATTAGGTAGGCATTGCACTAAGGACAATTTCAGTTTATAATAGCCGAAACTAGAATTTATAAATAATTACGGTGTCAATCAGCCAAAATGAAACCTAACTGCATTGAAAAAATAACAAGAAGTTTATGTACCAACGCAATGCAACCTAGTGACAATGCTTGTTATCAATGGTTTCTCTAGATTGCATTTCCATATGAAAAAATAAAGTGTGGTCACCACACGACTTCCTATTACTGCTTGTAAAATTTTCAAAAACTATACTAACAGAAAACGGATTTGACAAAAGTTATAGATAATTACGCAATATATGGTTGGGAGAAAGTTTTTGTAAAACTTCCATTTTTCGATTTTTCCAAAAACTGCATTTCTTATAAACTTTTTCGACAAATGTTGTATTTAGTTACTCAATATGTCATCTTATTTTATGAAATTTAAGTTTTATCAAACAATTATAAAATTTTCCGGGAAAACAGAAAAACATAAGAGTAAAGTACCACTTGCGGTTCTCCGATTTTAACCAAAAATGACTGGGATCTCCAAATCTATATTAAAAACAAATATATAAATTTTGAGGCCGATCAATTAAACAATCTGGGTTGTATAGAGGACACAGACATACTGACGGACTCACAAATTGTCATGATCATAAACTAACAGACATATATCACTTTGAAAATAAAGTCTGATTATGTACAAGCTGCATGCAAAGCTTTATGTTTGAATGCAGTGCAAAAGATTTTCTTTTATCTACAATATCATTTGTGGCATTAGACACATTAAAAAATTCAAACTGCTATTGAAACATTTAATAGTTTCGAAGTGTGCTTCTAGGTTAATTGCGTTTTCAATATCAAGAATAACTACCTATCACCGGGAAGTATTAAAGATGAATTCATTTTTATTAATTGTAAAGTTTTCAATTAATACGTAGAATATTCGTTCCTGATTTGAATAAAATGACATTTATTTTGATAATAACTGTTGGACATTAACAGGCGGCCGTTCTACATTACTCTATGGACTATAGTGGCACTTTATGGACGCTAAATAATACTATAATAAAGTGTTTATGGAACAGTCGAGCATAAAGCTGATTTATGTTAAAACACTCAAAAATTTGTTTGCCCCCCCCCCTTATAATTATAGTAGTTACTGCGCCGCTGGCTTTGTCGGCCCGCAGCTCGTGAAGTTGGTGTAGTCACCCCCCTATTTGGAGTCTTCTGCAGTATCTGGGAATAGCGACCGAGTGCAGTAGCATGGGACAACAATTTGCCGCACAGCCAAGCTCTTTAAAGGTATCGTATGTTGTATTCAATTTTACAATGCGAATTTAACTATACAGTGTCTTTCTCCGAAGCATCGGACAGTTGACGTAACGTCGCGGGCGTTTTATTGTGTGCCTTTTTGCATTTATCAGACCATTATAGTTGTTTACCTGTCATGACAATTAATTTACCGTCAGTTTACATGGTTGTTCTTTAGCTTTATGCAGTAGCCATGTCATATGTCACAACCGCTACTTATTGTAGTTGAATATCGCCTTTTATTACCGATATTTGATTATAGTTGGATGTTCATATTGGTTTTGAGTAATTTCAAGAGTTAATATCAAGTTTGCCGAATAATTTCAATAAATTAAGACGTTTACGCAATTTACCTAACTACAATAGACTAAACCATTTCATCTTTTTATGTGCATTTTTATCGAGAGATCCAAAAAACAACTCATCCTCAGTGGATTGTGAAATTCAAACGTTTGAATAACATGTTGGTAGCATTGTAAGTCTATGTCAAATTTAAGGTTAGCAGGTTAGGTTTTTCGTCAGTCTGTGTCAAAACTGACGCAAAACCTAACCTACTAACATGGAATTTAACATAGACTTACAGTGCTACCAACATGCTATTCAAACGTTTGAATTTCACAGCCCGCTGAGGATGAGTTTTTTTTTATCTCTCGATATATATATTTAAATATTTTGCCAATACATTTCATGTTTATGTAACTGTGGTTTTCTTTGTTATTGTGCATGCGTTGTCCGTATTGTATTTTACAGTTGTAAGAGGAGTTTGGCCAGCTGATCAAGTGTAATTTTGAAAGGTAGGTCCGATGGTGCTGAACCGGATCGCTGACTAGAATACTGCCAAGCTTAAAGTTCAAAGGTGAACTCGCTATGCTTTCACGATTTCTCAGCGGGTTCACTTATGCATATTTTTTTCTAGTATAGGAAATGTGGTGGCGCCTTATCATTTTAGATCTGTTTACCGTTTATTAGGCCGTTGCCTTGTGTGATCTCGTGTTGGACCACCTCTCGCTCTACTGAAGTTTAGCCGCTAACTCTTTTGTAATGGGCATGGGTAGCGGCCCTATGAGTTACATTCCCGACTTGGTGAGTTATTGTACGCGCTAGTCGTCTGGCTTTATTTTGGCTTTTCGTAAATACCGTGTCGTACCGTTACAATCTGGCGCGTTGTCGTAACTGTAAATTTAGCACATTACACGTTTAATTAATGTAGACCAACCCAAAATTATATGAGAGGTATCATAACACTACATTACTTTTGTGAATACATCAGTGGCCGTTTTAGAGTTAAAGGAAAATCGGAAAATTAATAAAGGGCGAATATGTCATTCGAGAACGACATAAACTAACAGGATGATTTTTGTACTAGTTTTGTGTGAAATATTAATGCAAAGAATTGAAAAGCCTTGGCGCGTGATTGGTGGCTTTTTTATTTGTATGTATTTGTTGATTTATATTCGCGTTACCAGTAATCGATGTTAAGCGACCATGTGACATGGTGACATACTCCTGGACTGCCGAGCCTGAGGTTTCCAGCTCGAATCTCGGGCCGGGCAATTCTTTTTTAAATTATTGCTAGATGCTGATTCAAATATCTATATTTTTTCACATTTAATAACTCTGCCACATTATCGGCGCTCTCTGCCCCATTCGCACTCTCCGCTAACGGTATTGATAAACCGCCGATTCAACTTTAAATCGAATTTCTCCGTTTAGGCTTCGCAATACTTAGTTCCCGTCTCCCTAGCGAATTACTTTCTTTAGCCTAAGTCGTCGCACATATGGCGCGATGATGTACGAGTATATAGCATCATATGGTAATGGCCATGCCACACTGATAGCACTATTTCAACAAATTACGAAGACTAAATTGTCTTAAGCAGTGGGCGTTCCAAAGAACGCATGGTAAATACCGCTACATGCCAACAGTGTGCCAGGCTTGCACCGTTCATTTTGTGGACTCACAGCAGTCATCCGTCCACTGGGTTAATTTTTATCTAAGTTCTGTGAGTGTAAGTAGCTCGCTGGGTTGCAATAGTTTTACGTTTTCAATGGAAAAGTACCCAAAATAAAAATTGTAAAGGTGACTTAGATGAGCCAGTCGACTCAATACCGCGCTGTATCCGTTAAATAATAATATTTCTATTGCTTCAGTAAATAAATGATGATTTGGCAGCTTTGCAGCTTCTATGAAATAGCTGCCACTGTCTTTAGCTATCAAAGCCTTTGCTTTTGTTTTATATATTGAGATTTACATAAAGCAAAACATCTCTTCATTTACTTTAAAAATGACTACGTTATGATTACATTTAAATATGAGGTGGGACTATTGTTTTGAAAGCCTACTCCAAGATACTTGACTTCTTGTGTTTTTAAGCGTTTAAGTAATTTTGCTGAAATTTTACTCATTCGCAATTTACCGTGCAGTATTGTCTAAAAATGTACAAAAAATTCCAGCGTACCAGGAAAAGGCCTCCTTAATAGTGTTACTTGTGATATGGGGTGTAAGAGATATTGAAGCACAAATGATAGTTTCTCCCAACCAAATGCCAATCTCACCTTTGCATTGGTATACCATATTTTCTACAAACGAGGCTCCGACGACAGAGTAATGGAGGAATATTCACAACACCAGTGAATATGTAAAAAGAACAATAATTATTAGTTATGCAGATGACGCTTTTTGCAAAAGTAACTTCTAGTCCCAACTAGAGGCTTATGTGGCATCGCATCTTGATATAATCATCGATTATTTCTATCGTCGACCTCTGAATAATTACTTACGAAAAAACTAAATTTATATTATGTGAATGTTATAGTATTTCTATACCGAGTTTCCAATTGTTGAAAATGTTAAATCATAATATTTCAATTAAAACTTAATATGTTCATAAAACAAAATATTTAGGAATCATTATTGATGCTCATCCACGCTGAATTTTTCACATATAGTG
Organism: Agriotes lineatus; assembly: GCA_940337035.1. NCBI lineage: Eukaryota > Metazoa > Arthropoda > Insecta > Coleoptera > Elateridae > Agriotes > Agriotes lineatus. The sequence goes on from OW679194.1 coordinate 253,805,709, forward strand.
TAACGAACAACTATGACGGAGATTTTTATAGGTTTAGTTAATCTATAATAAGTCATTTGTAGCCTTCTTCCAGCACGCTGTATTAGGATGACACTTTTGTTGGTACGCATGGGAAATAACTAGAGATCACAAAATTGAGTTATGTTGTTTTCAATTTGTGGTTATAATTTTTGAAGGCTTACACTGTTGCCACTAACATTTTTGTCTATTTTCGTAATATTTTGGGCATTTTGACATTAAAATTGGAATAATGTTAATAAAGCAGTAATAGTGTTTTTATGTCACAGTTTGACTTCTATTACAATTTATGCATGCAACCTAATAAAAACAGCCTACTAGAAAGAAAAAAAAAATGTGAATAGATTATACAGCACCTTCCAAGTATCAAATTCATAACTAAAACTTAAATTGCATCTTACAAGTGCATTTACATCAGATAAATTGGCGCGGAGGAGAGGGGGCAAATATCAAACAGAAATCTTCTGCGTGCTGTGAGCGTTATCATTCCGTGAATGTAGCTGTTGGGAAAAGCGGTACCGTGCCAATTTTGGTAAATTATGGCCTTTGTCGGATATACCTAGCCTCCAAAATGCAGCTTACCATCTAAAATTCCGATAGTCGTCTCGTTAAGTGCCGCGGAATTTCATATCCATGTTCAATCGAATATCATGCCTACATTGCTCTATATACCGGCGCTCTGTATATTGACGGCTTGCATTCTCACGTAGCACTGGAAAAACATATCGCTGTCAGCGTGTAGATCGATGTCACGACGATCGTAGCCAATCTGTCGTTGTGCATTCTTGTAGACGACGATCTGGAAACAACCTCCTTTTATATAGCGTATGTTGACACCAATTTCGCCTGGCGTCATCATCGAGCTGTCCGTTTTCGTTTTATCGAAGCTTGGCTCCGTCATCGAACCCACAATTCTCGACCAAATCTTCTCAGTTAATGTGACTCGTTTTCGGCCAAGGATCTTCGTCTAGCTCCAGCGCTCGTTCACTTGAATTGCAGCATCACTTTCTATTAATTTGCTACATTCATCTAGTTTGTTATATGTACTACGCTAGGGTTTTTCCGCCATACGAGTAAGTAATGTAGCTGTGAAATAAGTTTTACAACGTATCCCCATCAGAAGTGCAGTACCGTCTTAAGAGCTTGGAGTTAGTTTATCAATATTGCTTTCTCCTGTCAAACCGCATCACAAGCAAATCTGATCTTTTTGCTTATGACCCAGCCTGATATCACGAGCAGGTAGAATTCTTAAGGATTTTATTACCATTGTTTGTTACAATTTTATTCTTCCGCTGGTTACTGTATAAATATATTTTTGTAAGTGTCAACTTAATAGAGTTCATAAATTTATGATTTTTATATGTGATGCGAATTGTAGCTTCGCTCATTCCTGCTGCAAAATAAGCTTTCAGAGATCACGAAACAAGGTCAAATCAAATCTTGGAGCTGCACATGCACATACTTTCCCTGGCCTAGAGGGACATTCTCCTGGTAGAAATTTCCCCAGTACATTACGGGTAAACAAACGCAGGTGACCCCTTGTAATAACACGAATTTGTCGCCATATCCTTCCCGCTACAATTATTTCGACTATCGAAAGCGATTTCTTTTATTTCAAGCTAAGCTACTAAACGGGATTTTTCCTGGAACAAATTATTTTTTGTTTTGGTATGTTTCTACGTAAGAATTGAACGGAAAGAAAATATTGGCCAACTAAGAAATTAAGCTATGCTTTCTCATATTTCGGTACAGGAACACTTTATACGATATAAGAAAATAATCGTTTATGTGTAAATTTTTGGTTACAGCTGTATTTAGGTGCAAATTGGAAAAGAAAAGAAGAAAATACAATTGATAATGTCTTGTATCCTCTTTCTATTCTTAGAAGAAAAATTCAGCTAAAATTTTTAAATATGATGCTAATCGTTTAAATTGGATTAGTTGAGTCAAAAGGCAATTTTTTAAGTATTAACGTTTCGCTAATGTATTTAGCTTCTTCAGAATAAAAAACATGTTAAAAGTTATTGACATATTACATTTAAAATATTATGGCACTTGTTGGTATTGATCTATAAAAATAACAGAGATTTAATTAGGTTTGTGAAAGAATAAACTTCCTTTTGTTTTAAAAAATAACCTAAATACTGTTCATCTCCCAAACACTGTGTCGTAACGAACACGATTTTTGACCTGAAAAGAGGAAAAATAATATAAAAATTAAGAGAAACAAACACAAAACACAGACGAAACCAAATTATGATTAAAAAGACCCTTAATCTAGGTAAATTAATCCTGCCAAATATAACTATTTATAAAACAAATATTCCAACTCCATACGAAAACCCAACTACAAACTAAAGGTCAGTTTTTACCAAATAGCCTCCTTGAAACAACATTTATTAAACTTTCTCTTTCCAGAAGGGAAAAACTTTCAGACTTTAAGACGAACTGTTTCATTCTTTCTGGACTAGTATTTTGCAAGACATAACTTTAATCAAATTTTCGTAATTTATGCTGATATTGCTGCGTTTTACTTAATTTGTCTAATTAACAAATCTGGCTGCGCATGATTTTGCATTTGCATTTTTTTATTAATAAAAACCGAGCACAAATCTAGGTGTAGGGTGAGAACATTGGCATCGACTTGCTTGATTCCAAATAATATTATGGCAGTTGTGAATTTTAAAGCACATTGTTACTCCGTCCAACTCTGATCTTATTTATGCTATAAACAAATCCAGCTGAAATAGATTTTTGTAGAGAAGGCAGATGAAACACCAACCAACCACCTTTTCGTTTTTGTTACCGCATGAAAGAGATTTTTTCTAATTCACAGATTTTCAGTAAATGTAGGTAGTTTAGAAATGTTTGCTGCCAAGTAAAGAAAAACTGTACGCTAAAATCGTATTTGGAAGTAAAAAAGTTAACATATGGTAGGTAATACGCTGAACCTAAATAATTAACATATGTGTCAATGGCAGATTCCATTTTATCATACCCACACATTTTCAAAAATTATATAAAACGGGTAATTTTCGAGTCTAGCATGAGCTGGATCGTAAAAAAAGTTTAGCCTACCGTCGAGAGCCGCCCACATGACGGATTTTAATTTCCTTTTTGAAGTCAGGTTTTACAATCAATAAATTCCGAAGCTCATAAAATTTTAATAAAATGTTTACGATCGACGAAATGCCATTATTAAAAAACAAAGTAGGGCAGTTATGTCGTTCATTTAACCTAAAGTAATTTACGAAAATCAAATCATGTAAGCGATGCAAGTACCTAATACGATCGAAGAAATTATTACTAAAATATCAAGTAAAACATCTTAGGTGGTAAATTTCTAATCAGTTTTAATAGTAAAACGATTGCTAGCTAATATGTTTTATTTAGTAGCATATGTCGACAAAATACGCGTTAAAAATTAGTGTTCGAATATTTTTCCAATAAAATGTTTTTAACTTAACAGATTTTTTTAAGTTGAAAAACCACTTACTCTATTGTAGTGTAGGATGACATTCGCAAAGTACCCACCTGCAACAGAATAAAATATTCAAAATAATATCAATGTTTCTGATGAAGCTAACAATGAGTTAGCGAAACTTTAAGATATTTTAAATAAAGATAATTTTAATATGTGTAATGACAAAAACGACAAAATTCTTTACGTACGTTGTTAAAAAACATTTTAGATTAGCTTATTTTATCTCTAAATCTGTCAAATAGATATTTTTTGTGAAGAAAGTAGAACCCCTTTGGGTAATTTCACATTCAAAATAATGCTTGCATAATCTTCTACATGTACAATTATTCATCGAATCAGTATAAAAACGATTTCTTACTTTTTTCTCGTCGTAAATGAGCCATAAGAAATAAACATGGGAGGCTTATCTGCGATAAATTTAAGCTCAACGCACCGCGATGGTGCACAATTTGCCTATCGCTGAATATCCTGAAGGTTAAAGAAGATCTTAGCTTATAACGCAGGAGTCATTTAAGCCGGATATGCGCAAAAACCCGCACCTCTAAAATCGGGCACAGTCAGCGACCGTGCGCGAACAGACTTGGACGTATTTTAAACTTCATTTCATTAATTACCAAACTTATTATATTGTTTCGATTCATCTGTTATTATATGATATGTTCAGTAAGTGTGGTGTTTTATTTGTTGTTTAATAAGTGATTTAAGAACAGCGAGGCCTACAAGCTTAAGAAAAGTATAGTATTATGAAAAATTATTTTCATCTAGTATGGCTGTGGAATACTTCCTAATTTATGAATGCAACTATAACTTACTTAAAAATCAAATGTCAAATTTGACATTGAAGTGTAAAGTTGCATTCATAAATTAAGAACTATTCCATAGCCCTACTAAATGAAAATAATTGTTGATCATACTATAGTAAGCGAAATCGATTCTTGTGAGTGAATCAAAGGGGAGAAACACGATTTTTATTCATAAATCATGTGGACCTCGGCAACTAAATTCCACTTTCGTGATAAAAAGTGAAACTTCGGTGTCTTGGTATACAAAATACAAATAACCACTATTATTTTTATTAAAGCAATAATAATTAAACACTTATAATACTAATATGAATTGTTATACAAATTCACAAATTTAAAACCAATACATAACAAAGACACATTGTAATACCGCAGACCTCAGATGTATTGTGTGTTGCCTAACAGTAAAGGTTTGTTTGGCATGCCCCGAACATACATACATATCTAATATATTGTAATGATATACACAGGGGTATTAAAATCAATTTTAGAAAGGATTAAGGGCGTACAATGCTTGAAAATAATCAAGATCTATTCAAATATGAATTGGGAATGTGACTAGTTATTATACAAGTAGAAAGTAAAAGAGAATTTGTAATTGACTGGAGTATCACTGTTTGAAAGGCAGATGGATTCAAAAATAATATAATATTTTAAAAATTAAGGTTTGAAGGAAATGACAAATACTTAATTCTAATAAATTATGAAAATAGTAAGTATAAATCAAATATTACGAGATAGAGTGTAAAAAGTAGAAAAATGATATCGTTAAGCACTTTGTTTCGATTATTAGAAATAATAAATTTTGAAAAATGTATCTGAAATAATTTGGTGTAAGTAAAATATTAAAATAAACCCTAATTTTATTGAGAAATGTTTGGATGATAAAAAGGGCAATATACTAAATTGGCGTGGTGAAGTGAAAAAACAAATTTAAACCGAGAAGAATAATTCAAGACATAAAACTAAGGAAGATTACAAATATGTGGTAGAAAACTAATAAGATTACAGGTATGTGGTAGAAAACTAATGGCAAGCAGAATTAATCTACAAATGTGAATAACTGGAGTAAAATACTAAGTCAAGTTTATTGGAGAAGTACATTTGACATCGTATATTAATCAAATTGGATTGCGTCGGGCTGTTTGTTTCTAAGAGAGAGCTTCAGAGGAGGACTATTAGTTAAGGAGGCACGTTCCAGGAAGTTGGCAGATACAGTATTGGAAGTAGGTAGCTGCAGATTTAGTCTGTTTGGGTGCATACTGTGGGGAAGGTTTGAGTTGCTGATTCTGGACAGTTGGGACTCCTTGTCTGTCAGTGGGGCCTTTCATTGCGGGAAGGTGCTTGAGAAATTGGATCAGTAGACGAAGAGGAGCAGGTTGGTTGACATCCAGGACATTGTTGAAACCAAGTGAAAGGTGGGTGATTTTAAGTAGTAAGGTAATTACTAGAAAAGGAAATAAAGACTATAAAGATGAATCAGTTATTAAAGAATTACTTACTGTTTTTGATATTGTTGTGTACTGGTGAAACGATCTGGTATTTGTCATTTATATTTCAAATCTGTTTGACATATACTTGACATAAGTTATTTTGACTTATTGGAATGACATTTAAAATTAGAACATCAAATAATAATTATTCATATTCTAAACATAAATACCATATTTATAGACAGATTAATATCACTATATCTGAAGGCTAACGTTACACCGAAAGTAGAAAGGTTTTGGATTAAGTAAGTAAGTAAGTATATCTGAAGGTATTTAACATATTTAAGGCTCATTGTGATGGTTATTGACAAGCCAGTTTAATATCCATTTCGAGACTTAGTTGACACAAAATAGACACAACACTGATACTAATACTGGATAAAGTAAAAGCTAAAATAAAAGAGGAAAGTGAAAATCAGCAAGGATGTGTCTGAGGTATCATATTATAAGCTAAGATAGAGTAAGATTACGAATTGCAATACCAAGACTTATTGTGGCATGTGCTGTTTTGCATACATGACCATTGAACTTAAAGAACAAGTTATAATCACAGCACAAGCAGATAATACAAATACAGCTGTAAAATTGGCTCTGTTAAATACTATTTTCGCTCCGTAAATATATTTATTATTTCCTGTTTGGTCTTGGATGGCATATAAGATGCACACCAATTAAAAGAGCGTTCCTCTCTAAACTAGTGAATTCTAAGCAACAAGGAAAATAAATTTCCAAAAAGGCAGCGAAAGTAATAGAGCCAGACCAGAACTGGACGAAAGCGACGGATTAACTTTAGAGAGCAGATAAGGCAAAAAGCATAACTTGCCAAAAGTATTTGGAAGACCAAACAAGTTATGATATGTTTTATCGAACTTTTTCCACTCTCTAGGGTGTATATCACACAACGTTTCGGGAGTAGATACAAGAAAACTAAGCGATTATGTTAAGAAAAATTATTAGTTGAGTAATAAATAAGTATGTATTATTATAAATCTTAAAATAATGTATAACTAAATAAAGATTATTATTATTATTATTATTAATATACACCCTAGACAGTGGAAAAAGCTCGATAAAACATATCATAATAGACCACTGCCAAAAAATTACATTCAGAGAACAACCAAAAAAGTTCCAAGAAACTCAAATTTGATTTTTTTTTGCCGCTGATGAAGTACGCATCGGTTCAAATGCAAACTTGACGTTAAATAGTTTTACTTATTTTTTCAAACCATCATGTAACTTAAATTAGAGCTATGTGCACCTACCTTACTTCCACATGAAATTAAGGGTGATATTTTTCCCATTTTTGATATGTTTGGTACTGTAGTAAAGAGTTTGATTTCAGATAAAATTGAATTCAAATTTCCGCGATAAAGGCATGTGCCTCTTTGAAATTATCTTTGAGTTAGGTAATAATCTGAGGTAATATTTTTAAGTAGGGATGTTGTTATATCAAATTTAAACCTATAATAAAATTGTAGTGATTACATGGGCACATTTGAAGGGCCGGCCGGTTAGCTAAACACTGAAGAGCGCGGCCTTAGGAATGTGCAGTACTATCCGATATTTTGAAGTACCCGTACTTGGTCTTCCCATACTCGATATTTTGTACCGATATATCGGCTTATTTTTATGAAACCATGTTATCACAAAAGAACCTAGTTCATCTAAAACACACAGTTTCATAAAAGTACGTAGATATTTCTGAAATTTTGTATGGGATCATAATTTTACATTTTGAACAACTCTTCCCAGTGACATTTTGTAGTATTTAAAACAGAATGGGTACTTTACCTGAAATAATAATTGTTTTTATCTACCGCTCGTGAGGGCTCGATCCAACATTTTCGTATTAAGATTTTCGACTCAGAATATTGTACAAGGAATATCGCTACCTGGAGCTTTTCCGCCAATTTGTATACACCTTATATAATTCTAGTGTTTATATTCAAAAGGCGTGCTAAGTTTATAAAACTAAATTTTATGTTTAATCATTGCTAAAAGTTTCTATACTATTTGATAAATGTATTTTTAATACTCATTTTCTAATTATTTATCGTTGATTTCTTTATTGTTACTGCCACTATTATTGCTAAAGTTCTACTTGCTACAGTAGGGCTCGAAGGTTCATATAAATAAACGTAGAAAATATCCTAGATCGAATGTGTACCGTTATTTCATGTACCGGTAATTTTGGATACGATACTACTGTCCTGAACCGATACATCTAAATCGATACGATGGTACCAGTACTTTTCTGTGTATCGAAAATTCTCAGACGGCGTTTTGCTAGTATTTAAATTAAAAAAAAATTACATTAAGAGAACAACTTAATTTTTCCATTTTTGTGAATATTTCAATTACGGTAAATATTCTGTGAAAGTGCCTAGTTAATATTAGAAATTTAAATTGCATCTGAATAAACTACATTCTACTCATTTCAGCTTTGTGACTAATTACTAATTTTAGTTATAAAGTTGAAAGCTATTAAAAGTTTCATTATTAGTAAAATATCAATTATTTGCTAGCGCACTAGTAGTTATGTTAAGCAAACGTGAATGTTAAGAACGATTATAAAATTGCCTTAATGTTTGCCAGAGATGAAGACGAAATCCCTATTACACACCCGAATCAAGGTGTTCTTACTAATCAATTACGTCGGATTTGTCTTTATAACTAGTTTGAAACTTGGATATGACAGATTAAAATGTAGACCATAAATTTTATAATTATTGGTTTTCAAAGCGCAGGTTTCAACAATTTACAGGTAAAATGAGCTCCAACACAAATCAATTATTACAGTACCAAGTTTCGACCTGCCCTTTAACAGTTTCCAAAAAATGTATATGAAAATTCGTAGCACCATCTTGCTAAAACCAAATTTGTTTCTATATCGAAATAAATTGCCTATAGGAGTTCCTGTTTTGAAGATATTTATGTTGCTTCAGTAATTGGATCAAGTAAGATAGCCAATTTCAAACCTATTTTGATTTACAGCAATTTATCTTCTAGTATGAAGCAAGAAGTTACAAGAAATCAACAAAACTGCCTCTACCGCTGCGAAATGCCATTTTACCGCACAAATGAACAATTTGATTTACGAGTAATCTCGCACAAAATCATTTAAAGGGCATTCGTTACCAAAGAACTCATCGTATAAACAGGGTTTTGTTAATCCCGAAATCCAATTACATCTGGCATGCGATAAATTCTGGGACATTTTTGCTTTGAAATATTGTCGGCTGCTCATGCCTTTAATGCCTGATGACGTATTTTGGCTGTAAATCAAAGCCACCGTAATATTCTGCACCAACTCGGCTCAAGGATAACGCACAACGCTCATTTCGCGGATACCATCTGAAAGTTGCGCACAAAGGGCTTGAGTTTCACTAAAAGCAATTGCAATATTTAACGCTCTATATACAGTCAGCCGAAGAACGAAATTATGTATTTCCCTGCTTTCAACAAAGGCATAAAAGATACCATCTGCTAGCTACACGTCCTTATAACGCTAACAAGGTGACGACCCGTTGCGCAGCAGTAAAAAACACGTAAATAATAAGGAAGGAAACATCAGAATTGTTTTGTTGTCATGCTTTGCATGTGTAAATAATTTTCTACAGCATTTCACTTACATATCAGATTATCTTCCTAAAAGATGCAAAACGTCGCCTGCAGATGATTGGTTGCTTAAAAAGAACGTTTAGTGTAACAACAAAGATAGATTATACTATAAGATTTTTAAATGATTTGCAATACGGTGACAGGATTATGATCGACTTCAAATATATATTGTATATATTACATTTGTGTAAAAACGCGTTTATATTTTAAACAATACACGAATAATGTACGCACTGTTTATTAAAATATTATTTTTGGTTTAACCAGAAGTAACCCCACCATAAGATATGTACAATATAGAATCTACAGCATTATATAAGAAGATAAGACATACATACAATTAAAACTAACACGAGAAGAGAAAACTAACAGTTATCAAGCAAATAAAATGAAATGATGGCGTTAGAATTAAAATTAGGTCGAAAACAACACGCTACGAAACAACGAAAAGAAATTAATGGAAAACAGGGAGGAAATCATAAAAAATGTAGCTGTATAAATCAACAACACAAATTTTAGAAAGGAGAGCAGAATTTAGACATATAAATGATATAAAGAATTTAGAATGATTTCCACTGACATCATGGCTAAGGCAAAGTGCAATTTAGGCTGGATTCAAGGTCAGCTCATCATCTGGTAAGTGAGGATTGGAAAGTCTTACTAAGAATAAAAATTTCTCAGCATCAAGTGCAACAAAACAAACGACACACTGTTAATTCACATTCAGGAACGAAATTATCACTTATAATACCATGAGTCAAAGTTATGTCGAATATTTTTGCTGTGGTATCACGAATGTCCATTGCGCTTAGCTTCGATTAGGACGAGTGCGCAATGGACATGATTGATACCACCGCAAAAATATTCTACTTAACTTTGACTAAGAATGGCATTCGAGGGACTATTCAATGAACCAAACTACTTTTTAAAATTAGTTTTCAGTAAATCTAGCAACAAACTACGCAATTTCTATAGTAACAGAACACTAATATTGACTTTTTCTAATAAAAATTACATTTGTTTAAAATATTCACTATACCACTAGGGAAAATTGTCGATTATTTTCACTGGTGAAAATTGTCAATATAGTTCATTTTTATTGGCTCAAAGACGTCAAATCTTGTATTTTTATTGGACAGTTTTTGATACATGACAAGTGAGTTGAATAGTCAGAGAAGTTGACAAAATGAAATGTTGCATCAGTAATTCTCAGTGTTAGTCTAACCCCAGAGAATTTTAATGTCCAGCTGCTGTTCAACAAAAAAAGTCTGCAAAAAGCTTGGACGGAGAGGATAAATATTGACACAAGGGACTACCAGTAAAGTGAACACAACTTATTTGTTAAAGGAGATACAATTGCCAAGCATGTGTCAAATTCCAAACAGAAAACTACAACTCTACACACTTTGTGACCCCATCAAGATTATTACGCAGCTGCCGTATTCTTATATGAAAATAAAATTGTTCCGGTCCAGTTAATGCAAGCAACAAGTCGACTTGCGCACATTAATAGTACTAAGAAAAAATTATTTTTCAATATAACCCCCTCCCTTAACAATGCAAGTATTAGAACGTTTCCATAACAACTGCAAATCGTAATAAAAATATTATTTTGTTTTTGTCTTAAAATGGCTCTCAACTGCTGCTGAGTTCATTATCATGGGAAAATGTTCTTCCTCTGATGTCTTTTTTCAAATTTAGGAACAGAAAGTAGTCCGAGGCAGCCAAATTGGGAATATAGGGCGGATGGCCATTCTTTTGCTTGCTGATGCAACTACTTTAAACTTTTTAGGAGGGCTGGCACCCTTAACATCTCACTGCATGGACTCTTATTTGGACCCAAGTCTTATCTCCCGTAACAATTCGTTTAATTATAGAGTCGGAATCTTCCTCATACAAACACCAAAACTGATTACATGCTTGAATTCTGTGCTGCATTTGAAAGGGAGAAAGCATTCGGTGAACAAATTTTGCACTTACTTTTGACATGTCCAAATATGGAATACGGAAAGTTCGTTCCCCACATTTCGTTCCCCACATTTCGTACCCCACATTTCGTTCCCGGGATATTTCGTCTCCCCACATCTCGTACCCGGAAACTTCGTTCCAGAGCGAGCTCAATTTGTCTCCTAGATAAATTGTATTTATTAAAAATTACGGTTTAATCTAATTACTTATCTTCCTAAAATTTTTTTATAGGGCCACAATTTATCATTCTGAACAACTTTTCTTAGTAATATTTTTACGTATCGTAAACAAAAAGGGTAGTTTACCTGAAAAGAAAATAATTTTTGGATAACTGTCAAGGCCGACTTGTTTTTGAAAAACTGGTAATTTTCTTAAAATTCTCTACAAACCAAGAAGGAATTATAATTCCTATAACATTTTTATGTAATACCAAAGAGCATATGCTCTTTGGTAAAACTAAAAATAAAATCTAGTTCTCTCTTGTAAACTCAATCCGGGGACATATTGTATATAGTTCTTATCAGTTTATTATAATAAATAAATTAAAATATCTTTCATTTTTCCAACTGCATTCCGATCGCTGTACTCGTTTTTCAACACCGCGTAATCTAGGAGACAAATTGAGCTCGCTCGGGAACGAAGTTTCCGGGTACGAGATGTGGGGAGACGAAATATCCCCGGAACGAAATGTGGGGAACAAACCCCAAATATTCATGCAAAATCCTAAAAATAGTAGTTTCTGATACACCAGTTAATGCTGCTAACTGCATCTTCTTTAGTCTGGCATCTTCTAACACTAAACATTTAACTTTATCCACAACTTCTACGGTAATCGTTTCAGTGGGACGACCGGATCTTAGATCATCCTCTAATGATTCTCAACCACATCTAAATAATTTGGACACGTCTTCAAAAACCAGAAAAGAACTAAGCTATAAATTTGGCAATTGTTTTATAAATTGTCATATGCTGTTTCAAGGCCTAACTGATTTGAAAAAGTTAAATAGAAGAATTCCAACCAAATTTTAAAGTACTTACTCCGGAAATATAAAAACGACCCCTCGTAGATCAAAACTTTTGGCATGTTCCATACCACCGAGATTGACAGTCAATTAAAGAAGCAATTAATCTAATAAGTGTTTCCATTTAGTACTGGAGTGATTCCACAGCCACTGCAACTTGGATCCAAAGGAATGATAATTGGGGAGGTTCTTTGGAAATTGAGTGAAGCAGATATTGAAAACAACGGAAGCTTCCCAATAGGGACATGTTCCAGAGACAGTAAATTCAGCTGATTTACCATCAATAGGATGATTCCCATATAAATTCGCACATTCCCAACAGTGGGACGAAATTAAATGGTTAAAGCTTTTCCTACTCGTACAATTATGATATCAACGGGAACGAGATATTGATAACGAGGAGGTAAACAAGAATAAGAAGAAAACAACAATCAGTATGTTCACAGCGCCAGAAGAAAGTTGATTTCTTACAAAAATTATCTTTATATGCAAAAACCGTCTGTATCATGGCTTGGATTAGACATTTTCCCACATTGTCAGAATAGAGAATAGAGCAGAATGGCTAACAACACTCAGCGACAACTTTATCGAAAATTATAACGTGAAAGCTGAATTGGATGTCATCATGGTATTCAATACGATTTCAAGTTAGATGACAACAAATTCAAGAAATATTCAATTGAAGAGAAGAATAGTTTCAATCGCTATTTAAAAACCCCAATTAAAAGAAAAATCGGCACAGATACATTCAGATTGCCGCACTTGCATTCGAATTCTCATTCTCTTGCGTGTCAACGTATTATGGAAGCTGGTATCAGTTCCTGTAATTGTGGATCTCAATTTTTAATGACTAAATTCAAGGAGAAAGCTGGATTACTTAAGGGAGAAGAACCATCATTTGTAAGTTGTAAATAACGTCAGCAGCATCGCAAGAGAAAAGCGTCACAAGTGAAGAGATATTTGATACCATAATAGTTGAACTTACTGGACCCTTCTATCTCAAAGCTAACTATTTGGGTATGGATGGCTATTATTACTTTATATTGTCAAATCTCTATCAGCTGAAGCCTTTATTGAAGCATTGACGAAATGTATTCACCCATTTGGATGACCGGATACTATATTCTCTGAGAATGGGACCATCTTTGTACGATAATCTCTGAAACCTTTTTGTGGCGTGATATAATTATCAGTCATAATACTATAAGTCCCCAAAGTTATGTCAATTATTTTTGGGGTAGTGGGTATCACAAAAGTCCATTGCATTTGGGTATAATAGGACGAGTTGCGGAACAACGAGTCCTATTGCAGACGCAATGGACATGAGTGATACCACCCCAAAAATAGTCTACCTAACTTTGACTACAAATAATATTCGGAGGACTATTCAGTGAACCAAACCCATTTTTCAAATTAGAAAGCCTCAACACTTAGTTACACATGTTAAAATACAATTTGTGTAAACAGCTTCAATAAATATTTTAATTTGTTCAAAATAGTCACTTTATTACTGTTAAGGACTTTATAAACTTTTGCCGCCTCTCTTACATTCTGAATTCATACTGTGCGCAGTAGACTGTCGGGCGTGCTTCCGCTTCCAAAAGCACTTACGTTTCATCTGTCAACGTGGCAGCATGCAAACAGGTCCGCTCTACGAAAGCTAATTCTTGTAAATGTTCAAATGTTCAATGTGTTTTTTATTGCTAATAAAGTAACATATTTCCGGCTTTCAACGAGTGTATTTATTCAGTGAAACCTACAATTCATACAGTCCACAAATTCCAAGGCGAGCTGGCAATCAGCAATTTTCCAAATAACGGAAAACTGAGAAGGCTACAAACATTGGTCCTACAGAGCCAGGATTAAAACCACATTAGGGCATTGCGAGTCCAACAGCGACAGCATTCGACAACATTGGTCATTGGCAAGTACAAAAGCATATTCAGTTTTGTATTGCATCGCATGCAATCGGCCGCAAGGAAGCAGCGTTCATATTCGCAGCAACGCGTGGAACGAAGAGGGCACATGCGGTGCCCGTAACGAGAGGAAGGAAGACAGCAGACGGTAGATAGCCAAACGCCGAGTTTAGCGCCAAGTTCGTGCACGTGGGCATTGCAGCTGCAAGCAGGCAGTCTGCGGCGTCTCGTCCAGACCACAGTAACGAAAAGGAGGCACACCAATATCAATGTAAGCCTAATTTCCTATTTTTGTGATTTCCTATGCATGAATATTTGGTTTTCTATCATCTGTGTTATACATGTGCATAATTTCAGCTGCGTATTATTGCGTGAACAAATGGTTTATGATTCGTATAAACATTTTAATTGCGTGAAATGCCAAGCTATTACGTTTGTTAGCGATATCCCCTGCATGTTTTATACTGCAGTCGAAGCAGTTACAAGTGAATCATCTCGCGTTGTACCAGGGTCGTTTTCCGCGTTGTTAGCAAGCGCTGTCTGCGTTATAAACAAATTCGCGCCAGAGGCGTGCGAAAGGTTTTATCGTTAAAGAATATTTCAGATTCTGCAAGTAGTAAGGCTACCGCGCGTAGCATCTTGCCTGAAATATCACAGATAGTTGACCCGTTGGGTCCGCGTACCAGAAGCGTACAAAATTCGCGCCAGGGGCGTACGAAAAGTTAGTTCGATCTGTTAAATTGTTTGTAATTTCAACAATTATGGATCCGCTTGTAAGAGCACGTGGCTCTATTAAAGGAAAGCTTACGCGTTTCTCAAATTACGTGCAATCTTTGCAAAAAATTCATGATGAAGATCAATTCTTATCTAGCGCTCAGATTATTCAATTGCAAAAAAGATTGAATGATACAGCCACCTTGTTATCGGAATATTATGCGGTTCATGAACAAATTTTAGAAACCAGTGAGGATACAGAATCTGAAATGCAGCAACAAGTTGAATTTGAGGATTCTTATTATTTTGCAATTTCACAAGCTGAATATTTGATTAATGAATACAACAAACAGTCTGATGTTGCATTAGATCGTTCTGGATCGCCTGCTGGTAGCGTAAGATCAACGCATTCAAATTGCAGTTCACATTGCAATAATCAAGCTGTACGCCTTCCTGCCATTTCGATTCCCAAATATTCAGGGAACGTTTCAGAATGGTTAGAGTTTCGTGAGATTTTTATTAGTTTAATTCATGAGAATCAAGCGTTAACTAATATTCAAAAGCTGCATTACTTAAAGGCTAGTTTACAGGGTGATGCAAGCCAAATTATAAAAAGTTTAGAGTTTACTGCGGGTAATTATACTCTAGCTTGGGAGGCATTGTGCAATCGATACAATGATCCAAAAATTCTGGTTCATAACCACCTCAAGGCTATTTTTGAACTGGAATCTTGCAGTAAGGAATCTGCAACTAAATTACGTACGATTAGCGATATGTTATTCAAGCATTTTGCAGCAATCAAATCATTAGCTACCGAAAGCGAGCTTCTTGATTTTGTTATAATTTATGTAGTTTCTAAAAAACTGGACCCCACTACATTTCGTGAATGGGAGGTCCTTAGAAACCGGTCAAGTTCTGACCTGCCTAATCTTGATGAGTTCAAGGAATTCTTACAAAATACAGCGAATCTTCTAGAAACTCTGGAAGTAAAAGATAGCAAGCTTGTACCCGAAAGGTCTTCCAAGGTACATTCTAAATCATTTGTGTCGGGTACCCCTTCGTGTCCACTTTGTAAAGGATCTCATTCCTTGTACAAATGCGATAAGTTTGTCAAGCTGTCTGTTCTTGACAGGAAGTCAAAGGCAAAAAAGCTCCGCGTATGCTTTAATTGCCTAACTCAGGGTCACCTATCGAGCCTCTGTAGCTCCAAACATACGTGTAGAAAGTGCAAATCAAGGCACAACACTCTTCTTCATAAGGATAAGCCTCAGAACGCTTCTTCTAGTCAACCAGGATCTGCAGTGTCAGCAGAAACCCCTGTTGAGCTAAACCAATCGATTTCTGCATTCTGTTCGAATGCTTTGCAGGTACTCTTACCTACGGCTACCGCTAAACTCATCGCTGATGATGGTACGCCTCACGTTGTGCGAATCCTGTTGGATTCCGGTTCCCAATCGAACTTTATACGTTCAGATTTGTGTAAAAGGTTGAAGCTTCCAACTCGCGAAGTCAACGTTACTGTTTCTGGCTTAAGTAAAGCCACTTCTCAAATCAAGGCTAGGTGTGATATCAAGCTGCAAGCCCCTCACACTTCATACGGCATTGGCCTATCCTGTCTTGTTCTCGATGAGATTACGGGTGTTACCCCAAGTTTTCGCGTCCAGCGAAACAGCTTCAAGGTTCCTGATAACATCAAGTTATCAGATCTGTCCTACGACCAACCGGGCACCATCGACATTCTGATTGGTTCGCCCATTTTCTGGCAGCTCCTTTGTATTGGACAAATTGGTCTAGGCCCAAATCTTCCCATCCTCCAAAAGACTCGTTTTGGTTGGATTGTTTCTGGCCCTACAGGCCCTCCTTCTGCGTACCCTGTACAGTGCAATCTTGGCACGACCGAGGATGCTTCTGACCCCATTGCTAGGTTTTGGCAACTCGAACATTACCCAGAGGAAAAGGTTCGCACAAATGAAGAGAACGCCTGTGAGGCACATTTCGTGCAAAATACTCAGCGAGAAGCGAATGGTCGATTCGTTGTCTCTATCCCTTTCAAGAAGCCTGTAGAGGTATTGGGTGATTCATTGCAAATCGCTCAGAAAAGATTCTTATCATTAGAGAAGCGGTTACAAGCGAACCCTGACTTGTCCAATCGCTATTCGAGTTTCATGAATGAATATTCTGAATTAGGTCATATGTCCGTTTCAAACCCTAATTCAAACGAGATATCCTATTATCTACCCCACCACGGAGTCTTAAAAGAGGAAAGCCTGACAACTAAACTCCGAGTTGTTTTCAATGGTTCTCAAGCAACCACTTCAGGGCAATCTCTGAACAGCATTCAGATGGTTGGCCCAACCGTGCAGCAAGACTTATTTTCAATTCTTGTTCGCTTTCGCAAGCATTTATTCGCTATATCAGCTGATATCGAGAAGATGTATCGCCAGGTTCTGGTGAATCCTAACCATAGGCCCCTTCAGAGAATCTTGTGGCGACCCTCCTCAGCTGAGCCTCTTCGGTCGTACGACCTGAATACGGTTACGTATGGCACCGCTTCAGCATCTTTTCTTGCTATTCGATGTTTAACCCAATTGGGCATCGAATGTGAGGCTTCAAATCCCGAAGTCTCTCGAATCATAAAGGAGGACTTCTACGTCGACGACCTTCTGACAGGTGCCGACACTCCTGAGAAAGCGCGTACTCTCTGCTCAAACTTGGATCAGATTCTTGAGTCAGGCTGCTTCAAACTTAGAAAGTGGATTTCTAACTCTCCAGAAGTTCTCGATGGAATACCAGATTCCGATTTGCATCCGGGTGTTCTTGATTTCAGTGCACATGAGCACACAAACACCCTTGGTTTGATTTGGTCCTTTAAAAGCGATCATCTGATGTTCAATATTTCAAATTCTACAAGTAGTAAGGCTACGAAGCGTAGCATCTTGTCTGAAATATCGCAGATATTCGACCCGTTGGGTCTTCTAAGTCCATGCACCATGGGTGCCAAGGTTCTTTTGCAACAGCTTTGGATGGAAAAGCTGGATTGGGATGAACCCGTTCCTAAAGACATACAAGAAAAATGGTTAACCTATCGCAGTGAGCTTCTCATGCTCAATGACTTAGCAATTCCTCGTCACGTCCTCTGTCGGAGCGTGGTCGAGATAGAGCTCCATGGTTTCTGCGACGCCTCTAACAATAGTTACGGTGCGTCGATATACCTACGTTCCAAGAATCAGGAAGGGGAAGTACAGGTTCACCTTCTCTGTTCCAAGGCCAAGGTAGCCCCTTTAAAGCCCTTGACAATCCCGAAGCTCGAGCTCTGCGGAGCTGTTCTTCTAAGCAAACTTTCCATGCAAGTCATAAAGGCACTTGATTTGCCCATATCTAGAATCGGTCTGTGGACAGATTCCACAATAGTGCTAGGATGGTTGAAAACCAGTCCAAATCTTCTTAAGACCTTTGTGTGCAACAGAGTTGCTGATGTTCAGCAACTCACCTTTGATGCCACTTGGCGGCATGTTCCCACAACGTCTAATCCTGCTGATCTTCTCACTAGGAGAATCACCCCTTTAGGTTTGAAAGAATTAAGCCTTTGGTGGCATGGTCCCACCTGGCTAAGCGAAGGTGAGGCCTCTTGGCCTACTTCCAAACATGTTCGTGCTGAGCTTCCAGAATTCAAAAAAGAAGTTCAGAGTCTTCCTGTAACCTCTGTTGAACCATTTCCGTTCAATCAGTATTCAAGCTTTGCTCGCTTACAACGAGTTATAGCTTATTGCTTTCGTTTTCATAACAATGCGCGAGCCCCCAAGGCTGGTCGTCTTTCTGGTCCCCTCTCTACAGATGAACTGCAAGCATCTATTGTAAGGCTTGCCAGGTTCTCCCAACGAGAGTCATTTCCTGACGAACTTAAGCTGTTGTCACAGAACAAGCCTGTGAAACAATCTTCTGCTTTGATATCCCTGAATCCCTTTCTGGATTCCGAAGGACTGCTAAGAGTTGGTGGTAGGCTCCACAACTCTCAATTACCCTTTGACAAGAAGTTTCCTCTAGTGATTTCTGGCAAACATCCATTCGCCAAACTCCTAGTATCGCATGAGCATCTTCGGCTTCTCCATGCCGGACCTCAAATGCTGTTAGCTAATCTCAGAGAACGATATTGGATCACCTCTGGCAGAAATATCGTCAAGCAAGTGGTTCATCAATGTTTACGGTGTTTTAGATTCTCTCCTTGGTTAACTGAACCCATAATGGGAGACCTGCCAGCCTCTCGTACTCAATCATCGCCCCCATTTCATACGACTGGTATTGATTATGGTGGACCTTTCATGATAAAGGATCGCAAGGGACGTGGTTCTAAACTAGTAAAGTCCTACCTTTGTCTATTCGTTTGTTTCGTCACAAAGGCAGTGCACCTTGAATTGGTCGCTGATCTTTCTACTGAAACCTTCTTAATGGCTTTTCGCCGGTTTGTGGCTCGTCGAGGCAAACCGCTCCATGTCTATTCAGACAACGGCACTAACTTTGTAGGCGCTAATTCCGAGTTAATCGAATTAGGCAATTTTCTCGCGGAACAAAACCCTTCTATTTCCGAATCAGTCGCGAACGACGGAGTAGCTTGGCATTTTATACCCGCGCACAGTCCCCACTTTGGCGGATTGTGGGAGGCCGGAATCAAGTCCTCCAAACATCACATACGGCGCGTTATAGGTAACGCTAGTCTAAATTATGATGAATTTAGCACTTTGTTAGCACAGGTGGAAGCGACCTTAAACTCCCGACCCCTGTCTCCTTTGTCCTCTGATCCAAACGACCTTCAGCCTTTGACTCCTGCTCATTTCCTGATTGGTCGTCCGTTGGTGTCACTGCCTGATCCCAACGTAACTGAGATAGTCGAGTATCGGCTGTCTAAATACCAGAGAATACAACAACTTCACCAGAATGTGTGGAAGAGATGGAGTAAAGAGTACATCTCGGAACTCCAACAGCGCACCAAATGGCGCACGCATCTTTCGGACCTCCAGCCTGGTTCCATGGTCCTCATCAAGGATGACAATCTACCCCCTCTGAAGTGGAGGTTAGGCCGGGTCACCGAGCTGCACCCTGGCCTTGACGGCGTTACGCGTGTGGCGTCAATGAACACTGTGTCAGGGATCGTGAAGCGATCCTTCGCCAAATTGTGCCCGCTACCTAGTGTTGTGAACTAGTGCGTTAGCGTTCAGCGCAGTTTTCGTAAAGCCTTTTGGCTCCCCATTGTTCGGGTTTTCTTGTACTAGATTAAGATCCATGTACTATTATGCTTTGTATATATGTGTGTTCATGTTACATGTTTTACTCTAGCTTTTACATGTCAACTCTGTACTGTTTTATTTGAAAGGTTACCCTTTCCAAGGCGGGCGGTATGTTAAGGACTTTATAAACTTTTGCCGCCTCTCTTACATTCTGAATTCATACTGTGCGCAGTAGACTGTCGGGCGTGCTTCCGCTTCCAAAAGCACTTACGTTTCATCTGTCAACGTGGCAGCATGCAAACAGGTCCGCTCTACGACAGCTAATTCTTGTAAATGTTCAAATGTTCAATGTGTTTTTTATTGCTAATAAAGTAACATATTTCCGGCTTTCAACGAGTATATTTATTCAGTGAAACCTACAATTCATACAGTCCACAAATTCCAAGGCGAGCTGGCAATCAGCAATTTTCCAAATAACGGAAAACTGAGAAGGCTACAAACAATTACTAATACAATAGTCGCTGCAATTCGGTACTAGTACAATAGTCACTACTATTTTGGTTGGTTATAAAATGTAAAATCTGACGTTTTCATTGGTCCACTTTTGACAGACGACAGGTGAACTGAATAATCATTAAAATTTTAAGGGTATTTCGGTAGAGATATATTCAAAAAATGTTGTATTCAAACGTTTTCTGAAGGGGACATCCGACTTTACATATCCTCAAAGAAAATTATCTAACGGCGTCAAATCGCACGAAAGAGGTGGCCAGTTAACAGATCCATTTCGTGGATCCATTTTGTGGATCTGTTAATTGGCCACCTCTTTCGTGCAATTTGACGCCATTAGATTATTTTCTTTGAGGATATGTAAACTCGCATGTCTACGTCGATAAACCGGAAACAATTGAGCACTTGGAAGCCAACATTCGACGAGTTATTGCCGAAATACAGCCTGATTTACTGCGAAGAGTGTTTGAAAATTGGACCTCCAGATGACGTCATGTACACGTCAGCCGCGAAGGTCACATGCCCGAAATCATATTCAAACATAAATGGCATAAAAATATCTTTCAAATAAAGCCAAGTTCATGGATATTAAAAACATTTTTCTGTGTTTTATT
Organism: Agriotes lineatus; assembly: GCA_940337035.1. Classification (NCBI taxonomy): domain Eukaryota; kingdom Metazoa; phylum Arthropoda; class Insecta; order Coleoptera; family Elateridae; genus Agriotes; species Agriotes lineatus. The sequence goes on from OW679194.1 coordinate 253,827,097, forward strand.
TCAATTTAAAGTTCTATCACACTAAAAAAACACCCTTTATTACATTGCGATGCGGATAATTTGGCATAACATGAAAATTGATCATAAATTTAGCTATTAACATATCTAGGAATGTTTAGCATTCACGGTTTTTTCAATAGTTTATCCGTTTCAGTATGGTAATAGTTGACATATACGGCAAGGAAATGTTACTATACAAATACAGTTATCACTTGGTTACCAGCCAATTTTTGTATATGTAAACAAAGGCTTAATATCCTGAAACAAGTACACATCATAACAACCTATGACTATATCTAAAATACTGATAGGCGATGATTTCAATTAAGTAATTTGGTGGCACAGTGGGTAGAGAGTTAAGCTAGCAAGTCCTCAGCTCGAATCAGTGGATAGGTATATATGAATAGAGTAACAAGACTACGCACAAAGCAAATCTAAAATCTAACTGTTTTGTAACTAATTTAATATAAAATATACTTTTATTATACGACCTTAATGTAGTTAGAATCAAATTTATTAAAATTCAATTAACAGGTGGATTTGAAAATAAAATAATATTGCATAAATTACAGTTTGCAAACGAATGACAAATGCTTAATTTGAAATAAAATAAAATTTTAGTATGTTTAACTCAAATAGATAAGACCAGAGTGTATAAAAAGGAAAATAAGGTAGTTAAGAAATTTTTTTCTAATTATTGATAATAACAACTTGTAAAAAATGTAAGGAAAATGATTTGGATTAATTAAAAGTATTGAAAGTTAACCCTATTTTATTCAAAATTGTTTGACTAATACAAATCTGGTGTGATACACGCACATAACTTCCTTTTACAGTGATCTTATAATTAGCCAAAGATTTGATTTAAAATTTTTAAGCATTAGTCAAAAATTTTCAAAAATTACAAATTCTACAAAAACTGTACAAAATAGAGCGTTAGTTGAAGAGACAAACTTTCTCTAGAATTTTAAGCTGAATTCAAAAATGTAATAATATACCGGGTGTTCTATTTAAAATAGGAGTTAATAAAAAAAAATTGAAAAAAAAACAGCAGAAACCCATTTTAGAAGTATTCAACTGGAAAATCACGTAGCTCACATCAATACACATTAACAATGTAATAAAAATGTGAAGTTTGAAAAAAAACTTTAGATCCGTTTTTGAAGAAATCGAAAAGACTGAAAAATCACAAGAGTAAACACCTACTTCCGGTTATGCGATTTTCTTCAAAAGGTTGCTGTCGTATCTAAATAGTACCCAAAACTTATATATGAACTTTCAACGCCATACCTCTTTTCGTTTTTTGAGATATTCTGTTTACAGATAGACACACACATCCACAGACAGACACACACACAGGCACACACACACAGACCAATGAAAAAAAATATGTTTTTTGGGCTCAGGGGACTCTAAAACGTGAAGATCTGTTGAAAACTCAATTTCGAATTTTTGGGGTGAATCCAATACTTCCTTTATTGTAAAAAAAAGTAAAAAGGGTAATTATAAAATTTGCGTCGTGAAAGACATAAGAAGATGTAAACATATAAGAAGAATAACAGATACAAAACTAAGGATGGTTACAAGTATGTGGTTAAAAATAATAGCAAGTAGAATTAATCTAAAAAAGTGAATAACTGGAGAAGAATATGAAGTCAAATTTATTGGAAAAATACATTTAACGTCAGACATTAATTGAATTGAATTAGGGAGAGTTCCAGAGAAGCACTTTCAGTTAAGAGGACAAGTTGCAGGAAATTTGGCAGCGGCAGTAAAGGAAGTCAGTATCTGCATATTTGGTTGGTTGGCTACATTCTGTGGGAAGGTTAGAGTTACTGATTTGGGACAGTTGGAGACGTCTTGTCTATAGGAGGGACCTTTCATTGCGGGAAGAGCTTGGATCAGCAGGCAGAGAGGAGCTTGTATCAGTAGGCAGACTACAACAGTAAATTAGTTATCAAAGAATGACTTACTGTGTTTTTGATATTGTTGTGTAATAGGGAAACAATCTGTATTTGTCATATGAATTTCAAATCTGTTTTTACATTTGGTTGACATAAGTATTGACTTATAAAAATGAGATTTAAAATATTAGAAAATCAATCTTTCAGAAAACGAGTAACTAGATAAAATATTCCACCCCTGTTGAGTTTTCAGGAGCTATTGATAATAGTAATTATTGACATTATAATACAAAATAGGGCAGTTTGTAATTTGAAAAGCTGATCGGTGTCGATACTTGAAAGTTCAGTACAAATTTGATGCACATCAATGTGTAGTCAGTGCAATACATTTCTTGTTTTATCAGCAGATGGGAAATAGTAGACATTTCACTTAAAAAATAACCAATTTTGCTCCAAGGCTTTTTACATTAACTATGAAAATTCAACACCTATTTGCTCATGCATGTGCTACCTCCTTTCAGTTGTATATTATTACGAGTACTTTTAGACAGGGTTAAGGTTTCTGTTTGAGAAGTTAACGGTTTCAACCATTTATATGGTCTTAGAATAAACCAGTTGAAATGCAGTTTTTAAATCCATGTATTTCTATATTTTAGTCCAACTTCTTCTCACGCCAAGTTCAAGTTCGGGGGGTAAATCAGTACTTGGCCAGAAGTAATCGAGAAGAAAATGTGGCGGGTGGTGTATTATTTATTCCGTAAATAAAGCCGTTTGGGAAGCCGCTTACCGTGCCAATTTGGCAAATTTGCGACGATTATCGATCGCAAATATACTATAATTATTTTCGATGAAACACGCTGTCACTGATATAGACGCGAGCTATCCATTTTGGCCAGCCGCGGCTTATATTTTCGAAACCCGCAAATCTTGATTAATATAAGTACTCTACGAACTGCATTTAAGCATCCAACCCACCAGGTGGAGCCCTAAAATAACAATAATTTGTCGTCGTACCTTTCCAGCTACATGTGACTATCGCAACTGAGCCTCTGTTAAGGATCGTTTAGTTATTGAATTGGAAATGTAGCGCCTAAATGTTATGCAACCCAAACCACAAAGCTACCCTCGCTTTAATGCATGTGCGATTTTAATGGAGGGTTTTCTTAAGTTTGCGGAAGCCAGTTCTCCCGCAATGCTGTTTTAAAACACATGTACTTGTAGTTATTCTTAATATAGTTTTTTTGTGTTTTAATTAGTGATGGGCATAACCGGACAATGTTCATAACCGAATTATTTGAATTCAAATGATATTAATAACCGAATCATTCGAATACATATTGGCTCTCGATTCGTTTCGATTAAGTCAGCCGGTTTGCCGGTTGTCGGTTCACCGTCATCTGCATCGACATCGGTTCACCGTCATATGGATCGACATCGTAACTTGCAGATATCAGAGGAACCAAAACATAATATGTACGGTCGGCGCCTTAGAAATCGGGACACGTAATATGTTCTTCTAGTCTTTGGAGTATTCTTGCGCCGGTTACTTCATTAATGTGAGATGGCATTTCATAATTGACAAACAGTAAACAATCTGACGTAACAATTAAAACCATAATAACTGTAAAAACCCAGTTTATGCACTTAAAAAATACATGCAAAATATATCATAATAGTGTGTAGTGCCCGATTTCTAAGGCGCCGACCGTGCATTATGTTGTATGTAGAGGTATTTATTAAGAAGTGTAGAAAGAAAGAAATATGCGGGACTGCTTGCTAATCAGTGGTAAAACGTTTATCTTTATCGATAGGGCAAGTTAAAGGCGCCACCTCGTGTTTTGAACTTTTGCAGATGTAAGCAAATAAAAAATTATTTTATAGCTTGATGCGTTTGCAGTTTTTAGGCGTTCAGGTTTCAGGTCCCCGGAATTTAATAATTTTATATTTTTTATGATAGGAGGTAGGTACGCGATAGCCAAATGGTGTTTTCAGTACAACCTGATTTTTTTATGAGTTATGACGTATTTATATTTACAGAATTTTGAGCACTGCGTAGGTCGCTGAGATATGGCACGTAGTACCTTTGAATAGAGGTTTTATATTCAAATCGTAGTACCTATCAGCATGAGGTTATTTTTCATTGGAATACTTGGAACGAAAACCGAGTTACATAGGTTATTTCAATAACCGGATAACCGATTATTTTTCATTCGAATAAGCCCATCACTAGTTTTAATGTGTTTTAACTTGTGTTTGGTTATTAAATTGACCCTTAAGAGGCGCTTATACACCGTCCTGGGTTGCGATAAAAAATTGCTCCCAGAACCAGCAGCTATCGAAGAGGGTTTTGTAATATGAAATGAAGCCCCTGGTCCTTCAAGAAGTATTAGCAAACCAACAGACTCTTTTATTTTAATTTATAGCATTCCCTCATCCCACTGAGCGACCGGGTTCCTCTAAACCGGTTACCGGTAATAATATAGTTTTTCGTCAATCGTACTAGAACTGACACATTATTGACAAAATTTTGTTGAGCAAAGTCAAACATTCCATTATATCAGCCGTTGCTAGGTAATTTACAATAAAACTGTACAGGAATAATATTCCCGGCCTAGGCAGGGAATATTCGAGTACTATTTCCTATTTTAATTAATTACACGTATCGATCGGAGGAAAAATAGTATGTGTATCTTGGACAAAAAGCAACATTCCCAGACTCCTGTGTTGTTGGGCTCGGCGTTTTCCTCGCCCAGCAATATTTACAGCCGTCTGGGACTGTTACGCTTTTCGTCCTGGATACACAGTGTACTATTCTTGTATTATTAGTCGAGAGCGTACTGATATTATAAAAACCCCTTTTTTTAAATCTCTTTCTAACATTCTTCCACAAGGTTGATTTGATAGTCTCAAGTCAATGAAATTGCCAAAACAATTAAACGAAGGAAGTTGTTAAAATTTCTTATATCAATTCTGCCAAACAATCACCCTCTGCGCTGCTGGATGTAAATTGGAATTCTACTCGCTTCCACCTTACTGAAATCTCTCCCAATATTAATATAAACATGATTTGCAATTTCTAATAAATTTTACAGGGTTTCAACTGTAAAATATTAAATTAGTGCCATTTCATACAACAGCAAATAACATCTCCTTTCACAATTTGTAAACTTTTGTATTCTATTTATTTATTTATTTATTTAAAGTACCAGTGTAACGGGCACAGGCCCAATTCTAACACTTGGCATCTCGTATACATAACTACATACAAAACCATTCTATATCAATAAAACTAAAAACTATATTACAAAATACATACTAAATTAAACATTACAAAATTATAAATTACCAATCAAATATTACAAATTACAAGTTACAAGCAACCCATCATCTACTCGTACTTTTTATTGTAAATTTCATTAACCTGTTTTCTAAAATTACCTATGGAAGTGTCAAAAATGCTTAAATTTGATTCTAAAAGAAGGGAGTTGGTGATAGATAATACTTTGATAAAGGAAGAGTTCATTCTAATGTTCGTTCTGCAAAATGGTATATAAAATGCTTTACGAGGTCTGCATCTAACAGCTGGAGTGTAAAGTTTAACCAACGGCAGTAACATGGGACAGTCAATTCTATTGTTGACCAATTTGTGTATAAACAACACTGCTGATATTTCCCTCCTCTCACTTAATTTGAAAACTTGCACCTCACGTCTAATATTCTGATACTCGTCATATGCAGGGTAACGATGGTACATTTTATAATAAAGGTACTTAAGATATTTGTTCTGAACAGTTTCAATTTTTTGTTGATGTAAATTAGTACTGGGATTCCATATCTTATTAGCAAATTCTAATTTTGGCCTAACTATAGAATTATAAAGTAACTTAATCGATTTAATATTTTTAAATTCAGTGGTATTACGTATCAAAAAACCTAAATTTCGTAAAGAACTTTTTACAATGCTGTCCACATGATCATCCCATTTGAGGCGTGAATTAAAAACCACTCCCAAGTCTTTGCAATTTTGAACACGTTTCAAATCTGTATGATTGATTATGTAGTTAGTGCATATATAATTAGTTTTCAAAGAAAATGTCATAATTTTACATTTACTGACGTTAAATAGCAACTCGTTGGTTTGGCTCCAATTAACAACGGTATCAAGATCTTTTTGCAGTAATTCGCAATCTTGTTTGCTTTCAATTTCTCTAAATATTTTGAGATCATCAGCAAATAGTAAAACTTGTGAGGAGTTAATAAGGGCAGGCAAGTCATTTATGAACACAAGAAACAATAATGGTCCCAAGTTACTGCCTTGCGGTACTCCTGACGGTGTTAAGTATTTTTTCGATGCTGTTCCATTTAACTGAACATATTGGTATCTGTTTTGTAAATAAGAACTGAAAAAATGTATCATGTTTATGTGGCAGCCGGATGCATACAGTTTCTGTAGAAGTATGTCGTGTTTGACCTTGTCGAAAGCCTTAGCGAAATCAGTGTAAATAACATCAGACTGTCCACCTTTATCTAAAGCTTCGCTAACAAAATCAACAAATGACATAAGATTCGTATCCACTGAGCGACCTTTCATAAAACCATGTTGGTTCACTGATATCCAGTTTTTTAAATAATATGATAGATTTTGATACATAATCTGCTCAAAGATTTTAGCCGGAACTGATAATATAGACACAGGTCTATAATTTTCAATATCAGATTTGCATCCAGATTTATGTATTGGTGTTACTCTTGAAATTTTCCACTTATCAGGAAAGGTGCGCGTTTTTAAAGCCAAATTAAAGAGTATACATAAAGGATTTTTAAACCATTCATGGCATGCTTTATATATATAAGTAGGTATTAAATCAGGACCAGCGGTTTTTTTTCCCTTTAATCGCTCGAGTGCTTTATCGACATCTTCCATGTCAACTGCATGCATCTCAAACATATTCGTCACACTGCAACTGGATTCAGACACTATTTTCTGCGTATCATAACTTGAGTTATGATTATAAACTGAGGAAAAATATTTGAACAGTATATTACAAAATTGTATCTACTATTTCAGGATTAGAGCCCGTGTGTTCGATTTTTCTTGATAAAGAACCGATATCTGCCAGAGCATAATTACAAAAGCGTTTGCTATCACCATGAATCACTTTTAAATTTAATTGAAAACACCGTATCTGCTTTTCCTGTCTTCCATTTATTATAACTAGCAAGAAACTCGTTTCTTGTACGGGCTATAAAGTTTTGTTTCTAAATTTTAAATTAAGTCTAGAGTGGCCTCCCTTTACCCTATACAGATACACTAAACCAACAAACGCTGTAAAACAATTGTAGGTAGGGAGGAAACGATATTCTTTCAAAGTTCCCCATCTCCCGTTTATACTTTACATACTCTTGAAAATGTGTAAATAATTGATGTTTTTCTTGTATAAATTGATAAAATTATAGTTGCAAATCAACAAACACAGACGAAACGAAGGGTTCTATAATTCACCTTCAAATCCATATTATAGTGGCTGATTCGTGCAAAATCCTGAATTACGATTTTTAGACTTATATGGGCAATCTTTCCAAGTAAGAACCAAGTCGATGCCTCATCGGGCCTGAGAGCTATTAAGGAATTTATAAAAACACATTTTACCGGTGATCAGCCCTTAAGGATGAAACTATATCCCGTAAATATCCACACATTCGGGCTCCCTTTGATGCCTGCTTTATTATTTAAATTGCGCAAAGATAACTAAATTCCATCACTTGCTCTATAATTTTTAGATTTGCGTATTTCTAATTTCCACCTACATAGCTCTTTGCTAATGACCAAACTTGTGGTTGCTTCTTGTGGCCTTTTTTGAATGTATGTACGGTTATGCTTGTTTTGTACTCGAAAGATATATTTCCATGATCTAGTATTCTTTGCATTAACTTAGATAACTCTTGGTTGAGATTATTTCCTCCATGTTTCAGCAGTTCGTTGTTGATATTGTCCCGTCCATGGGATTTTGTGTTTTTTAAATTTTTTACAGCATTTTCCACTTCATCTTCGGTCACGACCACGACTCTGTGAACATATTCGCCAGGACTAAAAAATACTTCCCTCGTGTTATCCGGGAATCTCTAGAAATTATTAAAAATCCAATCAATTTCAATCGAGAAGACGGTTACCGCCTTAGTAACACATGGAAACTAACTCTGCAAAACCAATCGATTCATAAACAAGTTTCACGTGAACAACCAAGCGGAAAAACGACAAGTCCCAATAACATACAAGATCTACATGAGCAGCCACCCGTAACGACACCTAACCAGGAGCAAAAGGCACCAACATCAGTCTCTAGCAAAACTTATGAAGAAGCTGACAGCATGACTAGCTAAACGTCAAGTTCAAATCGACGACCACGCCATAACCCGGAAGAACCTAGCATTATGGACAATGGCCGCGAAAGCATGCATTCGACTTTCCAACTAATTAGCATGCAAGTTGCTGAAGTACTTTCTCCATTTTTTCTTACTAATTTTGTTAGTTTTACATATTCCATTACTTCAGCTTTTCCAGTGTATAACATTTTCCATACTTTTTTCTGTGCTCCATAGAGGTCTTGCCCATTCCCTTCGTAAATGGTTTCCAATATTCCTTTTTAATCTGCTAATCCTTCTATTTGTAGTGTTTTTACATAGTTTTATTTTTCTTCCTCTATTTTTGTGCTTTTAAATTTCAGATATGCGATTTTTTTATCCTTCAACGGTTTTTATGCATGCAGCAGTTATTGCGTTATGGATCTTTAAAAAAACATATCTACCTTATCTCTTTAGGGGGTGAAATTAAAAAAGTCCGAGACCCGTTTTCTCATATTTGTAGGAAGAACTGATATGCTAAATTTGAGTGAGTCAGTTAGGATTTTATACATGATTTCATTATTTAAATGTTGAACTTCTTTGCTAAAAACGTTTGCACAGCATTTTAAATTTTTTTTAAATCTCTACTGCTTTCAAACTTCCATCCAAACGAGTCGTTCCATACTTGTGTTTTTCTAAGAAGAATCAATTCTGTATTACAATTTTGGAAATGACAATGTTGCATAGAATGACAGTGCTTATACTCTTAAATTTGCTTCTTCTCTCCGGTACTAGTAAAATTTCACACAATACAAAAAATATATATTCTTATACTTCAAATAATTTACTATGTTTATAGATTTTCGAGTTTCTGCATTTGACATTGGACTCAGCCGTGATAATTTTTTTAGAAAATTACACAATCATGTACTGTGTTTAATTAATTTGTACGTTCGAATACCGCGACTTTTCTAATATAATGCTGATAGGTACTGCTGATACCTATATCGTTTCAAAATCAACTACTTACTACGTCATATAAGAAATGAGGAAGCTGTGTGCTCTGGCAAATGGCAAATACTCATATATCAAATTGACATCAACGTACCCTATAAATACGTGAAATTGTCTAAGTTCCCTAGCTAGGCAATTAGAGATTACCTCATTACACTACTGGCGGAAAAGCGAAGACATACAGAATCCCAATCTAGCCTTTGTAGATTACGAGGAAGCGTATTAGTATTTACCTTGAGTGTTATATATTGTGGTCTGGTCCGACTGCCTGTGGTTCTCACTGCTGCTACGGCTGCACAGTATATTATTGTATGAAGTTGTTCAAATGTTGTACTGTTTTCAGATGTTCCGGAAGTATAGTATTCAGTATTTATTATTATTATATCCAGCTCATATTAATTGAATTAACAACTAATGAGAACGACTGAAATGAATATATTAAGATCGATAGTCGGGAGAACAAGAGCAGACAAAGTTAGAAACGATATACGAGGGGAATGTAATGTGATCAACATAGGCAAAATCACCAAAGAAAACAAAAAGGTTGGAATGCACACATTGAAAGAGCCGATAACAAGAGCTTAATAAAAATAGCAAGGGATCGGAAATCAGTAAGAAAGAGACAATAGCGGGAGGTCCTCAAAAAGATGGGTGGACAGTTGGAGAACTACATCAGAAGAATATCACTAATCGTATGATGAAAGACAGGCAAAGTCTGCATTAAAAATAAGCATAAGAAAAAGAGCAATTCCTGGTTACCAAAGTAATTCTAAGCTTAAAGAGGCATGCTTTTTCGAGAAAAAATCATGTAGAAATCCGAATTGTCTTGCTTTTTAAAACACAAAGTATATAATATCAAACATTTAAATGAAAAACGTTAATTTTAAAATTATAATACCCTTTTATTGAAACGTTGGAATCACGAAGTTGTTGGAAAAAGTAAACTTAAAAAAAATAATCGACTACTGTTTAATCTTCCAATGCAATTTACAGTTTTTACACACACTGCGCTGTGTCCAAAAAGGTCAGCAAGTGTGCTAAGCGGCTAAACAGATAAAGTACACACAAGTTAACCTCGACCACCTCATTGGCAAATTAAAGCAAACGCATTTTCAGAATTCCCTTTTACATTGAATATAATTGAAATTTGCAAGGAAACAGCTACGGCAAAAATTTATTTTAAAATTATTGAAACTAATTTGAATATTTAAATTGGTTTTAAATTAAATAACCACAAAATTCAGAGCATGTTGGTGAACGTGAATTATTGCCAACAAGCGCAGCTGTAAACGAAAAAATAGGTACGAACTCACCATGGTGGTGTTATTTGAATTCATAGAAATTTGGTAACCGCAGTTTAGTGATAGAATTGGGACGATCGTTGAAATTAAATAAATTACTGTATTACTTAGTCGCAGTTTCGTGCAGACAGAGAATGTCTTTAGAGATTGAATAGGCACATGTTTTATTGTAAGTTTCATATTTCTCGCCATCCTAAATATGTGTTTCTAACTAGAAAGTAAACTAGTAACCTAATGAAAGCGCATCTTTGATTTATGCAGTCTGTGCCTCTATCTGATGATAATGATATTTAATGTTCAGTATAAAAATGTAATTAAAGGTTAATCTGAAATTTTGCTAATTTCCTTAATCCAATAGCTTTAGTTCAGTCGTGATGTACTTATATTTATTATACTTAATTTACAGTTAAACAATACTATCTATCCCATTAATTTTTTCTTTATGCAAATAAAATTTAAAAGTTTAAAATAACTGTGTAATACTAAACGGTGAAACCTACAGTATTGTAAGTCAACTAGGACAAGCGAACAAATGTCTGGAATACTAAGTATTATGGGTGATTTTCAAGGTAATCTCCAAATTTAATAAATCGGAGTTACATTACTCGAAAACCTCGAGTAAGGGTACGAACAGTTAATTCTCTTAGAGTGTTTCCCCTAAGTGCTACAAATGCAAATATAAAAACTCGACGTTTTACCAAGAAACTACTGGAAGCAACCAGAGGAATGGTTTTCAAAATAAAATTCGAAGTCGAAAACGAGTACCACTGATGAGATGACAGATCCATAGCTTCACAGAACTTAAATTAAATTTATAATGTCAAACTATAACGAAATTTCCTGTTGTCAGCAAGGATATGTGTGTTGGATAAAATGACGTTTAGCCGCATTGTTATACCACCTCCCTTTAGTATTTTATCACAACTTATTTTTTAACCTTGTAATATATCAATCCACACAATAGTCATGGCGTATTGAGCTACTGGAAACAAATAATACTAGACCAGAGTACAATATAAAAATTATCATTAATCTCCATCTCTTTAAACAGGCCATTTCTACCCAACGCTTTCACAGAGAGACATAGAACTTCACTGACCTAGAAGGAATTTCTGAAATGTCTCCAGCTGTCACACATATCTTAATCATGGGGTTAAAGCGACTAGTCTTAATATCCGGAAGCTTTGCCAAAACACTTTCATGTGCTGTGACGATAGCAGAAAAATATGAAGTAAACGGCATTTTGTTAATTTATGCATCAAATACACAGCTCCTCGTCTTTCATTTCCAGAGTGAATAATGGTTTTCATATGATGTAATTTAACCTGGAGCAACACGCCGTTTGAGCATGTCGAAAAGCATACAGGATCTGTAAACTAATGCTCGCCTCGTTCCCATTTACTAAACTAAACAGTGTAGGTTACAAAAACTAACTTAATTAGTAGTTTCCACAATGGCAATGTTCTTATCTGCGGACACATTAAAGGCAGCTCTGGCTACATGTGGCCTATTTCTGTCGGGGTTTGTATAAATATTTTGCTTAAATGTTAAAACGTTGATGGAATTAACACGTTTTTTCAGTCTCCATTAGCAGCCACTTTAAATTACGCTTCAACGGAAAGGTAAACGAATTCCGCGTTTTACCAATTCTACACCTCGACTTTAAAACTTGACTACAGTCGATATATGCGAAAATGGCCATATATTTCTAAAACACTGGTAGAAAAGTTGGTTAACGGCAAATTCATAGTCATGTCTGTGAAATAATAATATCAGGTGGCATGTTGTAGGAAACCTAGTGTCAGAGCTTTTAGGCTGTTAGCATCTCTGACAAAATCTAACGACTGTTACCAAAATGAAAACCGATACTGACGGCGTAACTAAAAAAGTAGAGTCGTTATAAACGTTATTTTTTTATTCACTCTTATACAAAGATCTGTATCACAAGAGAAGTGGATAAGTTAGTTAACTAACCTCAGATAACAACCTACAACGACAATGATTACATTTTCTTCACTTGCTCGACCATTGAGCTCGGGAATCGAGATGTTCTTCGATCCCTATTTCTCGTTGACTCATTTGCTGCACCTTCTCCGGTGTATTGATAAAACTCTGGGTCTTCTCCTTTGCCGTAGTATATCTCCTATATGTTGCTCTATATGTCGTTCTTGGTTTGTCTCTCTATCTTATGCAGTTTAGTCTTCTTTCTGTGATGCTATTTTAGTATTTCCGTCTTTTTCATTGCATAAGTTCGAACTATTTCCGCTCCTTCTTTCTAGCCGTTTATTATAATTCCTGTCTAAATAAGTTCTGGTTAATGATTACGTCCGTCATTGTGTATCCTATTTCTTTGTTAAGTATGTAATTACTATCACTACCAATTCGTCAGTTAATATCGCCAATGTCATAGCGTATCTCGTAATGAGTTGTTAATTTGTCTCTTAGAAATGTTGCTCTCGCCAAGATTTTATGCGGAGAGTAGGCAAATCGTAGTGGGCCAGCAATCATCGAGCAAAAAGCTTGTACGTATGTGACTGGCATCGTTCCGTGAACGTAGCTGTTTGTGAGCGGCCTTACTTGTCCAAGTTTTGTAAATTACGACGTTAGCATTAGCCCAAAATATATTTCAAACGCAATTAGTGCGATTTAATTTGAACGACCCTAACTTCAGTCACAATTTGTGTTCGACCTCCAACGCACGGCGAACTGCCATAAATGTCAATAGACATTATGCAGCCCCACCAGGCCCAACTAAAATATAGCTTTGCCGATAGGCAGCCAGAAGAGTATAAAAGCGAGATGCTTAGCTGATTAACACAGTTCTGTCCAGCGCTCTAGCTTCCCCAGCATTAAGATCCAATGGGGGTCGACGCCTGCAGTTACAGCAACTCGCAGCTCTGCCAGCTTGAAACCGCCACGGGTTAATGAGTTCTGAACCTAGATGTTCTCCTGAAAACTCTCCTAGAGCCCTAACGAGCTAAGAGTTTTCCTGCAGTTTCTCTTAGCCCATCAAGCCGTTTATCGATTAATCTTGAAGCCCCTATTTGCACACTTAGCGGCTATCGGTGGTGAGCCTTCTCGCACCACGTACTCGCTCACTTAATGCTTCCCCTCCCCTCGAAGCAATTCCACCGTCTCCTGCGAGGAGAAAAGCACCTGGTGGCCCGATCGAAAACCTCACGTCGCCACAGCCCATTAGTGCGACCCTGTGGTCTCTATTGTGTTCCAGTCTATCAGAAACCCTGAATAGGGGCTCCACAGTTAAATACAACGTCCTACGTAAACCGCCCATAGTCACAGCAAAAACGGGCCTTGACTTACCATCGGTACTTTACACAAGCATAAAATCGACCCGTTTTGCCAAGAAGAAGGTTCCGCAGCCATTTCAAACAAACTTATAGTCTCCTGAAAGATCCTGAAGAACGCAACGAGGGCCTGCAATACAAGTCGGCGGCGCTCGTGCCATTAGCCGAGCTTTCTTTAAAGATAAAATCCAGCTTGTACACCCCTTCCCAAAGCATGAATTAGCCGAAACCCGACCCATAGCACAAGTTCAAGCTCCGGACACCTGCACACTTGCGCTCAGCAGGAATGCTTTATTAAATGGCGTACATATAATAGATATATTAAATAATAGGAGCTCTTGGCGTTCCAATGTTACCCATAAAGGCAATTAATTGAAAACCGTAATATTTTAAAATTTATACTGGTGAGCGCAAAATATTCTTTTGCTTCTTGTTTTTTTTTTGTTATAGATCTTAATATCTATTTATATTACATTTCCAAAATATTACAGCTTACCAATTTGAAACTCCAATAACGTCTCGCTTAAGTACCGTAGATTTTTATATGGATCTCCGACGCGACATGTTTAAAGGAATGAGTGACGTCACAAGTAAATAGAATTCTTAGGGATTGTTTGCTAACATTGTTGCGGTTCTGACCCTCCGCTAGTGATTTCTTAAACATATTTTTGTTAATCTTATCTTAATAAAGTTCTTAAATTTACTTTATGATTTTAATTTGTAAAGCCACCTGCACTTACGCGTTTCCTTGCAGCAAAGTAAGATGTTCACAATATCTCAAGGTAAGTCATATCTGGAGCTGTACGCACATTTCCTATCGCCAAAAAGCATATTCTCCTAGTTGGAATATTTCCTAGTACATCACCGGCAGACAAAACACCAGGTGGTACCCTTAAAAAAAATCTGGTGTAATACACTCACACAACTTCCTTTTACAGTGATCTTATAATTAGTCAAAAATTTCATTTTTAATTTTTAACCATTTGTTAAAAATTTTCAAAAATTACAAATTCTACAAAAACGGTACAAAATCGAGTGTTAGTTGAAGAGACAAATTTTCTCTAGAATTTTAAGGTGAATTCAAAAATGTAATAATATACCGCGTGTTTTATTTAAAATAGGAGTTAATCAAAAAAAAAGAAACAAAAGAAACCCACTTTAAAAGTATTCAACTGGAAAATCACCTATCTCACATCAATACACATTAAAAATGTAAGAAAAATGTAAAGTTTAAAAAAAATCGTGAGAGCCGTTTTTGAGAAAATCGAAAAAAACTGAAAAATCACAAGAGATGAGATTTTTTTCAAAAGCTTGCTGTCTCATCTACATAGTACACAAAACTTATATATGAAGGTTCAATGCCATACCTCTTTTCGTTTTTGAGATATTCTGTTCACAGACACACACACACACAGACAGACAGACAGACACACAGACCAATGAAAAAAAATATGTTTTTTGGGATCAGGGGACTCTAAAACGTGAAGATCTGTTGAAAACTCAATTTCGAATTTTTGGGGTGAATCCAATACTTCCTTTATAGTAGTAAAAGGAAGTAATAACACGAATATGTCCCAGTATATTTCCAGGTACACGTTGAACTGGACGACCTCTTCAAACTTCTTACCTGTCGTAAATGGGGTTTCCCTTCAAGACAAAGCCAGTTAAGATCTACGTCATCTGTATTTGATTCTTTTTTGTTTAATTTATTATTCTGCTCACTGGGCAAATTTCGATGTTTTCATAAGGAATCTTTATAACTATACGAGATATGGAAAAATGGCTCCCAAAAAAAAAGTTCGAGATTTCGACTTTTAGTTTTGTGGGTATATTTAGCTTATTTATGAAAACACAGAAAAGTAGTTTTTACGTTCTTCTAGAATTTTTTTGATAAGAATCCAGTGGCGTAGTCAGTTTTTTTAAAAAGTTTCTAAATTCGAGTTATAACATAAAGTTGTATTTTTTTACATGGAACTCATAGTTGGCTGTGGAATTATGAAAAAGAGGATATTTTTCCCATTTCAGTGATATATATTATATGGAATCGATTTATTCATGTTCACTACTTTATAGCAAAAATTAACAATGTTCAAAGTAATTTTTAATATGTTTTCGTTTTTTCGTTGCAGGCTTGTGCCATTTAGAATATACGTGATTAAACAAAGTAGTGCGTTATTACAATACTACCGTTTGATTGGCAGAATATATCACGTCTGGCCGCTGCTTATAATATTATACAGTGTGTGTCATACATTTGGACACATATAAAAAATTGTTTCATTATCCATTTATCAAAAAATGTTAGAATTGATATGTCTGCATCTTCTCAAATTACAAATGCACTTCCAAAAATTAATATATACTAGTTCGTCTACGGAGGAGATTAGAAAATATGAAAATGGCTAAAGAATAGAGTACCCTTATTTTACAAAATACACAAAGATGCTAATCGGAAATATTTATAATAAAATTTCTATTAAAAATTATAATTGATTTGAATTGTTATTGGTGTTTGGATTGTTTGGTATTACATTTTTTTAAGATACCCGTTTTTTGACACTAAAATGAGATTTTTTATCAGTAATTTTGAAACACGTATTATCCTGGTTGCTAGGTGAGGGAAACTCAAGTTCGACAGTACACCTTTATCATATCCGTTGATAAGTTAACTTCCAAGTATCTCATTGACGGACACTGTATGTTGTATTATGTATTATGATATGTATCACTGGAATGGAAAAAAATCTACTTTCTCATGATGCTCCAGACCACTATGTGTTCCATATAAAAAATACAACTTGATGGAATAACTCGAATTTAAAACTTTTAAAAACTGAATACGCTACCGCATTCGTATCAAAAGAGTACCTAAAGAACGTGAAAATTACTTCTCTATATTTATAATTAAGCGAGTTATGGCGACAAAACGAAAACTCGAAAAATCGAATTTTTGTTTATAACTCGAAAAAAAGACGGTAGCCCATTTAGATTTCCACCATTAAACTACTTTCGAAAAAAATATCGAGGATGGAGGTCCATTTTTCCATATATTCTATATAGTTAGGCATCGAGACTCCAATGGGAATTTGAAATTCTACATACCAAGTCAAACACGTTAACGACTCAATCTTTATTCCATTTTACATAATTTTGTAGACCAGCAGCTGCCAATAATAGTTACAATTGAAAACTATTTTGGTACATGTTTTCCATCGATTTATAACTTAAATTCCGGAATTGCATTATTGTCTTTCTAATATTCATCCAAATGACATTTCGTCTGCTACGGCTGTTGTTAAATTTTTATGTACTTAATAAAATTAATATCATAATAACTGAAAGGAGATAAAGAAATAAATATGACAAAGCAAATTTGCTTAAATTTAAAGAAAAAAGGTTTTTCCATTACGTTGATTGACGTTTTCGCACGATTAAATGAGAATCAGCAAATTCCTTACCTTCTCTGAAAAGCCCTATCTGGTACATTATGTGATTAAAGTACATATATTCGTTCCTGAATAATTAATCTTTTATCATTGTTAAAAGTCGTTTCAAAGTGTGAAACCGATCAATACCTTTGAAAACTGGTTTTTAGAAATGCATTGACTGGTACTATTATTATATCTATTTTGCACTACACAACAATAAAAATTTAGGAATTTTGTTTTCAGCTACTACTATTTATAGCATGCAACAATAAGACCGCATTATCGCAAACAATTGATAACTTCTATTCTCCCTATTGGAAATTGCTATCGACTATACCAAGTGATTCAACAGATTTCTGTTCGATCTCGACGAGGATGCGCAAACATTGCGTTCGTCAAGTTTATGTGTAAATTGCAAAAGAAACACGCCAAAATTCACAATATAGGTTAAACGTGGCCACCACCTTCTTGAATGCAGAGCTGAACCCTTCCTTTAATCCTATAAATTACCTATCGGCGAAGTATTCACTTCCTCAAGTTTTATAGTAATGCACTGGATAAATTCTGTTAAGGTACTTGCGTGGATTTCAAAAATGCACTTTCTAAGGTGAGATCACAAGAAAAAATTTAGTGAAGCTAAGTCGCAAGATCTGGGAGGCTAGGTGTGTTTCTATTAACTATCATCAAAAAATTATTGCAGAATCTCGATAGTTTTTCCTGCCATATGAGCTGCCGGCGTTCTGCTAAAAATTCAGTTTGCAGTTCATCGCCATGCAGGTGATTAAAACAATTGCGTATATTTATGAACCAGATCACTATTAGAAAATCTGTAAAGGGTTTTACTCGCAAGTGGAAGTTAAAAATATCAAGTGGAAGTTAAAAATATCAAGTGGAAGGGGTCTATTCCATATGAAAGTGTACTACAAAGAACAATTGACAGAATATATACAACACCAATATTACAAAATAATGTGCAAAACTTGATAATAGGTCAAGAATAACAATCATATTACAGTTGAAATCGGATTTATTTGAATAAAATTTAATGATGGTAAATTGAAATTGTAGGTTTAATGTACATGAAATAATAATTATCTAATGATCATATTGTAGAATTATTGATAACATTTTGTAACAGTAGGTGTTTGCTAATAATTTTAGAGCACTCCCCAATTTCTAGATAGGCAAACAGGCGTTAAAAAATGAAAATATGCAATAAAACAATACCTTGTTTACTTATGTAAGCGGAAGCCTGGTTTCAGGTTAAAGCAAATTTATAGATCATAGAATCGATGTCTTTACACAAGTGAACTATTTAAATAAACTTATGTGGTTAGAAGTGAATTAGCAATGAGCCAAGTGAAATATCTAAACGAAACGCCATGAACTCAATATGTTGATTTTCTAGGAAACCTTAAGGACAACTGTTATACCGACAGGAGCCCTCAGTTGTGAATACTTATGTACAACATGGCTAGGAACTATACCGCACCAAATAACCAGGAACTTGCTCTCAGTAGCGTACGGCCTTATTTGTCGATTCTTGTGCGGGGTTGACCTATTGACTTGCAGATACGATTGGGACGGAACAAGATTAAACCAGGAATTCCTGTGGTAAAGCGACACGAGGTACTTCAAACAAGGTTTCTATGTAGCTAACTAACGGCTTTTCAATTTTCACTATTTGCAAAAGACAGATAATATAACATCTAAATATATTTTTAAAAAAAGGCAGCAAAATTGGGCCTACCTTTCCGATTAATTATAAACCATGCGGTTGTGCAAAATTCCACAAAATGCTATATATATTTAATTAAAAACGCATTTTGACCATTCGATTATATTATTTCACCTATATTTTTCAGGATGAATACAGAATTTCTTTAACATTTTCAAAGAAAGCAACGTTTTGCTATAACGGCTAAAGCAAGACAAGATTAGTATCCAAAAACCAGTAAGTTCTTATTTTTTATAATTTCGAAAATCAACTAGTTGTCAAGAACCCTACTTTGCCGGCCAAGTATCAAAATGGGAAGTTAAACTGTGAAAATTTTATGTTAAAGGAGTTGCTCATCTATGACTTGGAAGTATAAGGCGTTGCATATAAAGCAAGGGCCAATATAGGATAATAAATGGCTTTTAGTTGATTAATGATTAGTTAATAAGAAGAAAAACTAAACTAATTTTGTAGACAATTGCTATGGAATGGTACACGTTTTTTTTTAAATCGACCAGACAATTTACATTGAATGTTACGTCTAACCATCAAAGCATTTTTTCGATTCGAAAACACGTTTCCAGTACCAACGTATGTTTGATGCACGAAGTTTATATTTGGTTTTAAACATTTTAACTTTTTTGCCGAAGAGCTGGTCTACTTGAACTATTTACTTTGGAAACGTTTCTACTGTTTAGAAACTTGCAATAATACTCAAATAGTCAAATTTGACACGAAAATCTTTAAGACAAGCCTGTGTATAGCGCTTTCATTCAACATAATTGAAAACGCTGTTTCTAAAATATTCTTTCATGATGAAAATATCTTGTTTCATCTTCACTTGCACAAAAGAGCAACACAATTACAAGAAGCTAGTTTTCTTGTGACATTACTGGCATTTGTTATCAAAATTAGAGTGCTTATTATATTAATTTTCGTGCCTGATTAAATAAGAATTTAAATTCTATTAATTGTTATTCCAGATTTTTTATAAATAATTGTATGGGTTAATGTAGTAATTATGGTCTAATATAGACCTCAAGTAAAAAAGTGTTTAGAAGTACACTTTCAGGGTGGACAAATAGCGGGTAATAGAAATAATTAGATTACTCCCGCACTTGTGATACATAATATATCAATTTATCGCTGGAATTTCGGCAGGAAACCGAGTGGGTGCCCGCTGGCTGTAAACCTCTACATAATTTAATAATACACTTTCCAACAGCACCCGTAGTATAC
Organism: Agriotes lineatus; assembly: GCA_940337035.1. NCBI lineage: Eukaryota > Metazoa > Arthropoda > Insecta > Coleoptera > Elateridae > Agriotes > Agriotes lineatus. Next base: position 253,847,347 of record OW679194.1, read on the forward strand.
GTATTAGGTAGCCGTGTAACTAACGCGCACTTTGAAATTACCCGCGTGTTACCTAAACTTTGTGAGAATATGAACGTTAACGCCTAACTTTCTAAAATAATAGCAGCAGATATACAGCGCACCATTAAAATATGAAAAATAGACATATCCTTCAGGCAAAAATAGATCGATTAAAGTGATGCGTACAATATGCTATTTTTTTTTTATTGGTAAAGGGTCAATATTAATATGAAAGCGTCTGGTATATGGTTTAGGCCAATATAGCGTAGTAGCTAACAACTATTTCGTTAAACACTCTTAGTTTCTAATTTTAATAAAGAAACGCAATAATTTAATTAATCAACACAGTAATTTTCCCAATATTTTAATATAGACAAGCAAACTGGTGTCCCTCTTCAGCCAATAACGGGAATTTCAGGATGGGCGAGGGAAAGAAGGGTGGAGAATAAAAGAGCGGCCAGGAAAGGTGGAGAAGTCCTGCCCCGACATTCGCCTCAGAGGAACCCGGTTGATTCAAGAAAATCACCGAAAAACCTGAATCGGAACAGACGGCCACGGGAATCGAACCCACGACTTCTTGAATGCTAAGAAGAAGTGCTAACCACTAATCCAGAGAGTTGGGTGTACATACCGTTAGTGGACTAGATATTTATGAAAACTTTTTGTTGTAGAGTTGCTCCGCGAAGGTTATTTATCAGTACCCGGTGCATATCTAGACCCCGAACCGTATTTTTATTAACAATGATTTTTCACTTGACATCAAATCATGAACTGCAGATTGTTACTTACATATTTTCATTTAATACCATGAGCAGTTAAAGTTAGGACGACCATTTTAGCATTGTTGTCACGAATATCCATTGCGCTTCGATACAATTACGACGAATGCTTTAGAACGAGTCCTAATCCCAAGTGCAATTGACATAAGTAGTAATATTACCGTAGAAATTATTTACTTAACGTTGACTAAGAACTAAGAACTAAGAATTCGTGAGACTATTCAATGAACCAATCTATTTTGTCAAATTATTTTTCGGTTAACATAGCAAGACGCTTTGCTTTTACCATGTGTAACTAAATGTTGAGCATTTTTAATTTGCAAAATAGGTTTGGTTCACTGAATAGTCCTCCGAATACTATTCGTAGTCAAAGTTAGGTAGACTATTTTTGGGGTGGCATCACTTATGTCCATTACATTTGTACCCAAGCGCAATGGACCTTGGTAATACCTACCACCTCAAAAATAATCGACATAATTTTGAGTACTTGTAGTATTATATATGATACATTAAATACTACTCAATAATGTTTTACAAAAACTGTGATTCGGGACTTATCTCGTGGTGTAGCAAGAATTTGTCAGCTAGTTCCTCAGCAGGCTGGGGTGAATTGTCCGGAAGCGCCACTGGTTCGGGACGGTTCAAACCAGAAGACCTACAGCTGTTGGTGTAAATTCCTATCCTTCATAATATTTCCCATAAAGCAATAAATAAAAAAGGCCAGAAATTGCTGTCACCCACTGTTTATTCGCCATAGATATACGTATGCTACAAGCAACTTATATAGATCAGTCATTTTACATAATGGCTAGGCAGTTTATAGAATTCCTAGTAAAGTTACAAAGTTTATGAAATGCATTTCTTAAGAACATTTTTCATATGTTGCTTAGGCATGACATATTATATGCCCTGACGAAATGTAGGCCTTTTATGCAATATACTTTTTAAAGGAAAGATTAGCACTTATTGGCCCAATAGGTTTAACACAAAATGCTGGCGTATGATAGGCGACCTCATCATCGGCATCAGGCAACAACCGGTGTATCAGTAAAAACAGGCCAAATGATAGTAGCCAGGAATAATTCGCTAATCTAGCTGATAAAGAAAAATTACAAAATGAGTGTATCAGAATGTTTACAACACACAATCAAGGGCTGCATTTAAACTAAACAAGCTAGAACGGCAAACAGTCTGGTGACCAAAACCAACGACACCGGTTGATTTAATATAACCTCCAACTTCAAACATAAGATATCCTACTGCCTACATCAGTGCGATTTCTCTGGTATTATGTTTAATGTTGACAACTTTAGACAAACGGACAGGTATTTTAGGCAATTTATAAAATGGCATAAAATAAAGTGACTGATTTATACAAGTTGCCTGTGGCACATATATCTGTATTTTCCTACAAACATAACACAGGGAAAAAGCAAAATGGTGAATGTTTACACTCAAATAAATACAAATAAAGCTATAACAGGTATGAGTATATGTTCTTCTATAGCTTAATGCATTTGTAATGACGTCATTTTAATTTAAGTTTTTATTTTGTTGTAATTGTTGCAAATGTGACGTTGCTATTATTCTAAGTTTTATGTGAATTTTATTAGTTGTAAATGTAAACTTGTTTATATGTGTACACAATTCTATTGACAAATTGAATTCAAATAAACTGAATAAAAAGCAAATAGTTTTCCTTGCAATGCCCTCCATGAGGAGGCGAAAGTAGAGAACGGGAGCTAAAATTCACATAGGTGAGGTTTGATTACATTAAGAACTGAAATTCGCGCAATAAGCTTATGGCGCCTTATGCTTTAATACGTGTTATGGCCGCCAACTAGCAGCAGAGAAAAGCGCCAGTACTCCCTTGGAAAATTATGGTGAAAATTGGTTGTCGAACGTGTCTTCCCTGAGCCGGGTTGATTGCCGCAACTAAGTTAATCAGTAAACGGGTGCAGCATAAGTAAAACTGCAACCGATTTTTGAATTTTCCGCAACAATCTGGAATCATGGAATAGTGACTGCAAACGTAACTAAAACACTACAAGAAAAGCTCGTCATATACACAAAAAATATTTCTAAAGTTGTGCGTTTCCGCCTGCTTGAAACGGCTCGACCACGATGGGGGAACGCAAGGAGGCACCTGGGAATACACAATCCTGCAAACCGGCAGCCATAAAAAAGTCATTGGGAATTGTGGTCCCAGTATCTGTAAAGAAGCTTCCCAAAAACTGCAGAGTTGAGTTCTACGGGCTTTTCTACAGTGCCGATGTACAATTGTGCGAGAAAAAAAGGAGCCTCAACCACTTCTGAAATATCACCAAATCGCCAAGAGAAGTGCAAAAGGGAAACCTACCGATGTTTTAGAGCGGCCAAAGGTAAGTTTTGCTTCTGAAATATTTGCCAATCCTGACATAACCAGATGAATTTCAGCTACCGCATACATCACACATTAATACTGAGGAAACCTGTACGAGATAACTGAGGATTGGATTCTACATATCGTGATAATCTAGAAAATTCAGCATACACAGCCTACCAGAAGAAATTTATTAAATTATCTGCCCAAGACGGCTATGGGGGCACTCCTTCCATGTTAGCAGTTTTTTCAAGAATCACGAAAATTTCCTCAGGTCCCAAAGATTTTTTCGTACAGAAATGCAAAAAGATTTTAAGCAACTGAATACTCACCAACGAAAAAGTGGCGGCCTAATCCCACATCTTAATAATGGAAAATAGGTGGGTATTCAAGAAAATCTCAGAATATCAAATTAATTATAACTAAAGCTTAATTTACACGAGAGAAGCCGCGTGGCGCTGTTGGGTAAGCGCCAGACTTGCATTAAGCAAGTCCTCGGTTCGAATCCCGCGGGGGTCGGAATTTTTCCGCATTGGTGATTGGAATCGGGCTCGGTGAGACCATTCACAGTTGGGCACCAAATTAACTGTGCTCTACTCAGAACCACAGACCTAAGAGATAGAGTAACAAGGTCAACACATCACCAATAGACACACTTCATACAATGGTTGCTGCGCAAGCACCAAAGGCGCGATCTAACTCTGTATCCCGAATCCGGGGCAAGTTGATCATTGTACCGCCAGATGCCAGCCCATAAAGCACCAGCCTCGACACCGCAACGTAAATGAGGTTACAGATAATACATACATACTTAATTTACACGTAACAATACCTTTCAGCACGATATATCTTTTCCTATTTTTTTATTGGTCGAGATACATCAAATTCTGGGTTTTTCTGGAAATTTTGGATTGATATTTGAAGGATTATTCAATCAACCAAACCATTTTTTACTTCCTTTTACGATAAAGAAAGTATTGGATTTATCCTAAAAATTCGAATTTCAACAGAGTCCCCTGAACACAAGAAAATATATTTTTGTTCATTGGTCTGTCTGTCTGTCTGTCTGTGTGTGAACAGAATATCCCAAAAACGGAATCACTTATGATATTGAAACTACATTATATGAGTTTTGTGTACTATCTAGATTAGAGACCTGCGCGGGTCCAATATGTAGGACTCGCACCCGACCCGCCAACCGCAATTTCTGAAATTTGAAACCCGCACCCGACCCACCAACCGCAATTTTCACATTTTTATACCCGCACCCGACCCGCGACCTGCCGTTTCAAACCCGCACCCGACCCGCGACCCGCCGTTTCAAACCCGCACCCGACCCGCGACCCGCAAGTTTTGCACTTTTATGCCGTACTTACCCCAAATTCCATTATTAGACCAAAACGTATCCGCAAATTGCTGCACATAGAATGCCTATACACAATAAAGAATAGATATTTATGCATTAAGGGAGATATGAATATGTTTTTCCCTGAGGTTGACATGTTGACATAAGTCAACCGAAGGTAAAGAACATGAATATCTCCCGTGGTGCATACAATATTTTATCTACTAGCATATTCGTAAAAATAGTATGAAATTTCAAAATGTCATAGTGACATTTAAAATTAGAATATGTAAGTAACATCAAGGATTGCCTGATTGTATGGTTGCTAAGACGTTAATTGTAGTTGCATTGTTACCATGAGTTTGAGGGAGAAATAATTTGACAAGTCCCTTGGGAGTTATGAGTAGCTTTTCATATTTTGTTTCTATGACGAAAATGTACAATATCATGTTGCTAGTAGATAAAGATATGTTCACCCTTGCGCCGTCAAATTAATATTAGGTATAATTTTTTTATACACAAACAATATTTATGTTGAAGAAATGAAGTTGTACCCGACCCGCGCTCCGCAGTTTCAAATCCGCACCCGACCCGCTACCCGCAATATTGATATGGAGAAGACGCGCTTATTCTATTAATAATTACGTTTCTCACATCAACTATATTATTCATTAAAAATACATGTTGTGACTGACAAGACAATATTAATTAAAGTTGTTTTTATAAGCCGCCCTTTTTCTCCTGCTATCTTGATCGCCACATCACCCCCCTCCGGAGAAGAGATGTCCTAAGTTGAAATGAACTTTCCGTCCGTATCGGATCACATAGTTCTTGTGGGTGTTAGTTGTGTTTTCGCTTTTATTATCTTCCATGTATGCTGGCTTCACTCGATCGAGACTCACGCAAACATCCTTGTCTCGTATACGCAACATCATAGTTTTTTCGTCTCGAGATATGATCTTATATGGCCCAGTGTATGGAGGTTGCAAAGAAGGGCGAACTCGGCCGTCTCTTAAAAATGCGTGAGTACATGTGGCTAGGTCGTTGAATATAAAAAATTTAGGGGAAACATGGTAAGATGCAGGGACTGGTCGAAGTCGTGCCATCTGATTTCTTAGATGATTTAGGATATCCGAAACATCACCGGGTTGTTCTGCATCGACAGCAGGTTTACTCAGCATTTCTCCTGGGAGGCGTACAGGTTCTCCGTAGACGATTTCTGCAGAAGACGTTTGTAAGTCTTCTTTGAAGGCACTTCTTATGCCAAGGAGAACTATTGGCAAAGCTTCGATCCAAGTAAGTTCTGGGTGGCACATGAGAGCAGCTTTGAGGTGTCGATGAAATCGCTCGACCATTCCATTTGAGCATGGGTGGTAACTCGTTGTTCTTGTGCGTTTAAATCCAATTGTTATTCCCAGTTATTTAAATAGTTCAGACTCGAATTGGCGACCTTAATCAGTAGTGATTTGAGAAGGTGAATCCTACCCGCAACCCGACCCGCAATGCGGGTACCCGACCCGATGCAGGACTCTAATCTAGATGCAACAGCAAGCTTTTGAAGAAATTCGCATAACCGGAAGTATGGTGTTTACTCTTATAATTTTTCAGTTTTCTTGAATTTTTTCAAAAAAGGCTCTAACGATATTTTGCAAACTTTATATTTTTATTACATTTTTAATGTGTGTTGTTGTGAGATAGGTGATTTTACAGTTGAATGCCTCTAAAATGGATTTCTTTTGTTTTTTTTCTATTTTTTATTAACTCTTATTTTAAATAGAACACCCGCTATATTATTACATTTTTGAATTAGCTTAAAATTTTAGAGAAAATGTGTCTCTTGAACTAACGCTCTATTTTGTACGGTTTCTGTAAATTTGTAATTGTGGAAAATTTTTGACGAATGCTTAAAAAATAAAAATCAAATATTTGGCTAATTATAACATCGCAGTAAAAGGAAGTTGTGCGCGTGTATCCTACCAGATTTTGTATATATAATATATTGGTAAAGCTAGCAACAAGCCATACAATTTCTGTATTAACAGAAAATGCAAGCAGTTTTTTTCTAATAACACTACATTTGTTTAAATTATTCACTAAAGTACCTGCAAAAAGGTTTATCCACTGCAATGTTCTTAAAATTCTGGAATTTTAATGGTAATTTTTTTGATCGATGACAGGTGAATTGAATAGCCAAACTAACTTTCCATTTCGAAATATTTTCCAATAAATAAAGATTTTCAAACATAAACTCGAAAAACTGGGTACTCTGTAGAGTAATTTGCTAGGTCTCGGAGCACTTATGGAAGTCTGCAGAAACTAAACTTCGAAACTATTAACGACATCCACTGCATTACCCTAAAATTAATAACAACCATAACAGTGTTACATTAACTCGTCAGTAAACTTGTTCATTAATAGGATTTTCACATTCTCAGCATTTATGAGTCTATACCAGAGCCTATTGCCCTTGTTTATTAAAATCGTATTTTGACAAATTTAAAGAAATTTGAAACATAAAATTCAAGGTGAGATATATTGTGCATATAAATATTATCTATTACTAAACTGAAATATTAAGCTACTAATGATAACAACGTAAAATCTGTACTCCTTTTGTTGTGATTTTTTTTCATTAGTTAGCGCTGCCAATAACCTAATATGTACTCTAATGTTTTCAAGAGGTAGTCTCATTTGGCTTATATTTAGTTACTATATTATAAGGCAATACATATAATGGAGCTATTGATATCTAGCATGATTGAAGATAAACAAATACGATTTTTTAATGAAAAGAATTTATCAAAATAAACATTCTTTTAGGTCTTCTGCACTGAAGAACTTACTGCTAAACGTTTATAGGGAAAAGTAATAATACATATTTTCTACGATCATGTCAAAATGACAACTTTTTGCACAGTTTCTAGTGTCAAAAGTGACTTTTGTAGCACTCTTAATATTAGCGCCCGAATTACGTCTTTTTTGCACGTTGCCATTGGTGGCGTGTTTTAATACTATATTAAAACACGCTCTGCCGCAAATTTAAATGTCAACATAACCTAAAATGTCTAACACAATGTGACGAAAAAAAAATGTCACCGAACTAAGTTTTTATATTTTTGTTACAATCGTAGAAAAGATAGCGTATGATACACGTGTATAAGTGCCATTAAAGCACTAGCGACGTTAAAAGCACTCCGCTTTGCGTTGTTAAGCCATTTTGCAACCTTAGGCAATCAAGTAGCGTAGCTAAACCTTCAGCACAGTCTCTCTGTATCTCAAACCGGAGATCAGCACTTTCAATTTCATTTAGCAAATATTCACAAATACCAGCTCTGTTCTTTCCCATTTAAATCCGAACACCCTGTGTATGGGCGTAGCGGTCTCGCTGCAACCATTTTCAGTTCATCCTTTGTATAACGCGTGCCCATCTAAGGCGCGAGTAACTGGGTTGAACCGGCGAAGACGCCACGTCGTTATTGGTTGTTGCTCCGCGGGGGAAAAGCATAGCTTCACCCGGCTACTTGCAGACGCGAGTTCCGGCAAAACTGCAGACAAGAGAGGTTGTGTGTTGTGCGAGTGGCGGTGATCACTTCAAGGCGTGGGTGCGATGGGCTTTGCGAGTCCGATTCTGCTTCTGTAAGTAAGGGGTCTTCCCCTTTAACTCGATGCTCGAGAATCTATCCAGCAGGACGTATTGGACCTCTTTTTGCCGCCGTCGTTGTGCACGTAGGAGTGCTTTCCATGGCCGCCATATTTGGCGGATCCTAGTCCGTTTGCCCCAAATGCCGTATCGCGGCTGATTCAACTCCACGGACTGCCGCCTACTACCAACCGATTGCACGCCATTCTCAGGGACAGTCTGCGGAATAAGGTACTTGTAAACGAAACCTTTTATACCTATTAGCTGTTGCTCATGCGAGCGAGGTTGTGTTTGTGCTCATTTTGCGTGAGCGGATCGAGGCCCTCGATGCCATACGACGTTACTTTGCGAGCCTCCCAGTAATTGCATGTGCTCGAGCTTTGTGTTGAACCGCCTAAATAGCTAAGGAACTCTTCGCATACGTTTTGTGATGCGGTCTTGCTAGCTTTCAGTTCAGTAAATTAGTGTGCGAGGGCTTTGTGCCTTGCTTATCAGGTGTTAAACTAATTCAGCGACTGCCTGAGCGACGTAGCATTGGCTGGCATATATTCCAAATTCGCATACCTTTGCGAGGCTATGTTTGCCCCTTTTTTTGGCCGAATACTGTAGTTACTCTGCCCCCTTTGCCTAGTGAGTTAGGTCTTCAACTAATTCGTCGCACATCTGTGCGGCGCCGTGTTTTGCCAACAGCTACACTGCTCCCGTCGCCTTGCAGGCCGGCGCATGCTTTGTTATCGTGAACTAGCGCTCCTTTTTTTTGGGGGCGCATATTTCTAACTGTTCTTTATTATGTCAAGTGACGAACCCACTGCGGCCAGTCACATATTGTGTTGTTTATTAGCATTAGCGCGTCCATCAGCTGATGCATAGTTAAGAAGTAACATAAGTTTGGCGGCACGGTTTGCTGCCCGAATGTAGAAATCGACCAATAGACGCATATCTAATTAAGGGACGTATTATTCTTGTTCACCTTGTGCATGCTCTGTTTCAGATAGCGCCCTTCAGTATAAAGATTGGTGTACGACGGGACTTGAGAGATCGGAGCGTGCAGGTAGGTTTGGTCGTTGTGCAGCCGCGGCCAAAAGGTCCCAATATTGCAATCCCAGTATTTTCAGTCACGAAATTGTTGTCCGAGCTTACAGCTCGCGAGTACCCTTATCGACGGAGTATCTTGAATACTTCGCCACCGTTGACCGTCCATGCCCGGTTATTCGGTCACACCTTTACTACAGGGTTGGTGGAGCCCTTATAATTTTGACGTACCCTGTATATGTCTTAGCACGCTTGCCCAGCGACGTACCGTTTAAACCACGCCCGACTCCCTGAGCGCTTCAGTCCAGGCCTTTAGTCTGTTTTAACGAATCTCAGGGCAAGTGTGCCAGTTTTCCAGGACTGATCCAGTCGTGCGATGCTCACCTTGGGTGGGTGTCGTTAAGTCGTTTTGATACCGTAACAGCGTCGTGCTCTTAAACGCGTCGCACGTGCTTTAAAGGCGTACTTATACACTAATATCATAATATACTATTTATATGCACCTGCAGTGTTAGTGAATGTCGTCACTACTTTGTTCTTTATGGCGTTTGAATTTTTAATTACATAGCAAATGGAGCAGTTGTTGTAATACTGACCCATTACCTTATTTTCTGTTATTGTAGCACATCAACGCATTATCCCACTACACAGAACGACAGCGGTATAACTATTAAAGCTGAAGAACATTTTCAAAATAGAAACTTGATATGTACTCGAAATGTTACATGTAGGAAAGCTTTACATTATAGACAACCAACTCAAAAGATATAATATTACAATTGCTGATATAGTAAGGCATTTTACAACTTCTGGACAACAACACTGTGTACTTCTCATGCAAAATCGCAATGGCGTGGCAGTAATTGTATCCAAGCATTTCAATAAATAGGTTATGGGATATAATGCTATAAATAATAGGCTTACATCTATTAAATTAATGACAATGCCCAAACTCATTAACATTATACAAGTATATGCTCCGACAAGCATCAGATAACGAAAGGGTTATCATAATAATTGGTAATTTTAATACCAAAATTGATTCAACTATAAATGACACGCACATAAGGTAAGTGGTAGAAAAAATGGAATAGGAAGAATTTAAATGATTTATATCGCTGTGCAATACGGAGGGGCGAGTCCCAGATGAAGCAATTTGCTGTCCATGTTATCGGTGAGGGAATTTTAAAGTCGCTTATAGTCATTTAACTCAACACCACGTGCTGAGTGGGCGAGAAAATTACATTTTAAAGACTTATTCAGGTGGCAGAGCTCTGGTAAGCATTATTGTCCATACGGATTCACTCCCTAATTACGAGCCCAGAATCACATCATTTGGCCCAGTTAAGGTTTTTCATGTATCTTTATATTGTATCCTACACCATAATTGTAGGAGTTTTTAGCAATATTTTGCATAAAAAAATTTCTATCCTTTATTTATGGGATTCGTACACACACTTGCATAATAGACAAATAAACTATCTAGTAAGTACTACGTACTACCGAAAGGAGGAACTTTCGGCATAGGTTCCCTGTCTGAAAACAACTACTTTAATCCCTTTTTATGCCCAAATGCTTAAAAATTAAAAATAACCTTTTTGGCTAATTATAAGATCATTGTAAAAGGAAGTTGTGTGAGTGTATCAGAACAGATTTTTTCATTTCTGATGGTTTGTCAGTGTATACAAAAGTATTGACACAACAATATGCTCAAAAAGTGACAGTTTGCGATATCGAAAAGTGCGAAGTAAGTAAACACACTAGAATATTTGTGTTCTTCCCCCACTACTTTTGTAGTCATTGGTTTGTACGTAAGAAGAATTGCTGTCTATTTTATTGCAAGCAAATGTGGGCCTGATTACTGATTAGTCCAATCAAATCACTTAGAAAACTATCACTTTAACACTGGCTAAGATAGTTATTATAGTCCCGGCGGGATTTGCGGCATACGGTAACTACCAAGCAACCGGAGAGTGATTGAAAAATTCATAGAGAGATAGATACAATCAGAAATCCAGAAATATGAGCAGACGGCCCGTGTTTTTCCTATCGATTTTAAGTAAGCTTCTAACGTAAGACATAACTAAAAAGCTTGTTAAAAATAAATAACACTAGTAAAGATAATATTATAGAACACAGAAGAATAAGTAGTCTGCGCAATTCTACAACCATGGAGGAATTAAAGCTATTTAGTTAATACTGCGTTAGATAGTATTAAAACATAGCAGCATAAACAAAAAAAAATGTTTTCTCATACATCTCATCGGCGTCTATTTTTTTTGCAGGATAAAAAGATGATGATCTGAAAATAATAGCTTGAAGAAATGCACAAAAATGTAAACTTGAAACAAATAAATATAACTAAAAACATATCGAGTAGAGCGATAAACGGTATTGAAGGTACCAGTGGAAAAGGATGGATACAATTTGCGCTACATGGGAACAGTGTAGAGAAACCAAGAATAATCAGGACAGTGCGGATAATGGCGGGTAGCATGGCTGTATTTCTCTTGAATAGTTTCCTAACAGATAAAAACTTATTAAAATAGAAAATGGGCTCAATAAAGTTATTAAAGAGATACATTATAGCGGAGCAACCGACACCTGCGCCAACATAGATTTGCCTTGCCAAAGACATATAAAGACACCAATAAAAAGTAAAGCTTCAGGTTACAGCTGTCAGTTTATCGACGGATGTCTAAATTAAACGTGACGCGATGTTCAGCAGAATGCCTAAAGTCAAAAACTCATTTATGTGCCTCGCACGTAAATCGAGGATTGACAGATTACTTCTGAGGTTTCAGACAAGCTATTTAAAGTCGGCTTTCTAACTAAACTGCAGCATCACAAAACTACAAGAGATCCGAGACGTCCCAGCGGGTCTGTGTTCAACGTTTCTTGCTAATAAAAGACACCATGCAATAAATGGCGTAATTACGTCATCGACGAGAAGCAATAGATCCGGCTCTAAAGCACTAAGTTGCATAAAGGCGAGTAATAATAATTGACGTAACTCGCCAGGAACAGGGCAATAAAATGCGATAGTCCGATGCCCTAGCTTTCTAGGCGAAGCACTATGGTTTATTGTAATCTCAACTATACTATGGATTCCTTAGGCAGGCGTTAGATTATAAAACCCCTTTACAGAATAGCATTCATTCAGTTGAGCACTCAGAGTATTATTACGACAGTCACTTTGACTCCTTTACACACTTCGGCAATCGGCAATCTGCAACGTGTGCTTCCAAGATCTGCCTTGAGCACTCGCAGCTCGTGCGCTGACGCATACCCGTGTAATTAGTAACATCTAACGTGTTGTATCCGCGTTCTCCATATGTATAATTGTGCCAACTGCTACATATACGTATATGTTCGTGTATTTATGTTGATTGATTTTGTTCTCAAATAGAAATAAGTGCTGCTATTGCCATAACTTGTATCATTTAATAACTTTGGGAGCCATCAACTCTCCACATTGTTATCCGCCTCTTAGAACCACAAGGCCACATCAACATCATAAAAAAAAAGATAAGTCCACCAAAGAAATAGAAGTAAGAAATTATTCATAGCATTAATGATTGAGATCACAAGCTTACTCGAAGTAAATGTAAGAGAAGCAGTCGTTGAATACAAAAATATCGACCCGTAACAGAAAACAAACTATTATATGCAGATGACCTAACATTAGTTTCATACATCCATGAAAGATTTAGGCTGGAAACAGCGGAGGGCATTTCCGCTTGATAATGAAAGAAGAACAATCGCACAATTCATACTGATACCTATAAATATAAGTTTAAAATTAACATAACAGCCTTCAAAATTAGATGCCTTAAGAAGCTAATGGGAGTTACAAGAAGCGAAAAGATTAGAAATAAGAATGATACGAGACAACCTTAAAGCATAAGAAGTAAAGACAAAAATAGAACAAGACAGCTAGGCTGCTTAAAACATACGATACAAAAGAAAGGTAATCTAGAGATCCTGTATATGGTTTACTAACTATATGTATACAGGATCTCTAAGGTAATCCGCTAATGAAAGTAATCTCGTAAATGATTTCAGACGGGAAGAGCCAAAAAACTTCGTGAAATTTTTTAGAGAATAAACCGTAGTAGTAGGTATGAGCAGAAGAAGAAGATGAACGCCAAGGCCTAACTAGTAAATGAATATACAGAAGTAAGAGAAATGATAACAAATAAGGAATAAAGGAAAATGTGGTGAGTCGATAAACCTTCCTGAAATGTTATATCGCTATATGTATATGTTAGAACCCTTTTAGCTTGTTGTTTCACTGACAAACAAAAGTGTGTACGTAATAGAATAACAAATACTAATTTAATAATAAACAAACTTATACATGTACACACATGTAGAAGCATCTAAAACCGCTACGCAACTGCTAATAAATTGAGCTTAGTTTTGAGAATGAGCTTAACTCCACAAACCTTTCAGAAAAATTTGGCACTTTCAGACTTCCTCCGACAATGGCCAGTTGCGGATTCGAAATCTTTCGAGGGATTATTGCGGCTGTTTGGAAAGCCCTAAAGCCTGGATGTTGGTATTCTTTGATTTATTATTATGTTCCGTAAGCTGCTGCAAGGCTGTTGCTTCATATTATGCTTTGCGTTATTTAGTGTCTCCTATGCTTTTTTATTTTTATTTATTGATAATCTTATATTATAAGAGCCGATGCCGCCCGCCGTCCAGATCGTAAGCACAAGTGGCGCCAGCACACGCAGCCAGACGTAGGCTGGCTACGCGCGTTCTAGTATAGTTATAAATCAACATAATATCGTTTAAATTTATGTTGTTATCTTAGATTTTGATTCTATCCTAGTCTACAATATAGAAGCTTTTCATGCTCTAGTCTAGGATGTTGACAAATAAATTTGGAAAATTTGTAAGCTGATTCCATGTACGCATGGTGATCACGGTTAATCCTGTCCTGTTTGCTTTACTAAACGTATTCTAACTATAGGTATTACTCGTAGCGCCGTATCAGAGATCTTGAGTTTGTCTACAAAGTATATAAATGATAAAGCTAGTTGTGAAAAATATCTACAAAACGATTTAATAAAATTTACGATTACTGGAAAAACGACTAAAACGCTAAGAGTATTTTAGAAATGTAAATTGCAAAGTGTATTTTACAAATAACTTCTTTAATGTTCCTTTGTCTTGATATCTGAAAAGCAATATAAACTTTAATTTCCAAAGGCGAATTAAGAAACTGTTGATTTTGCTCTTAATTTGCTTAGAGTGGTAACTTTAAACATAGTTCTTCTCTGCCTTCGCTTAATCATCTCTCGTCGAGAAAGTTCGACGTTTTGTTTGATTTCCTTCGCCTTGGAAACGAGGAATTCGGGATGATCTCGCTTAAAATCAGTTGCAAACCACACATACCCGACCTAGTTCCCAATTAAATAATGTTGGATCGTAGCAATGCGAAAGTGGTTAGTAAATGACGGTATATTAACGGGATTGTTCGTATGCTTACTGTTCGTTTAAATAAAAGTTGCAAAATAATTACAAGAACTGTAGAAATTAGTAATGAGTATATTGCATTGGAGTATTCATAATACACTAGATTCAGTAAACAAAACGTACAAGTTCGGGATTAGAAAAGCTATGCCCGAATAAGCAAAGATAAAAATTAAGTTGGAAATAACAAGAAGTACGACCTGGACTCGCAAATTACAATTTCTCATCGTGTTGATACAATCATGGCAAATTGTTTTTCCATAATATGTTTTCCTTGAAGTTATAAGATTATTTTTAATAAAATTCTAGTATATAGGTAATGTTTAATCTCATTAAGAAAATACATGAGCTCTTGACGCAAACTGCGGATTTTCAGCTATAATGAAAATGTCAATTTAATACAATTTCGCTTTCAAACCTTTGACGACTTTTACTTTGTACCTTATTATTACTAATCAGCTTAAACACTTGTTTGTAGAACATCAAAGACGCTTTAACATAAACTGAAAATAACTCAATAACTCTTCTAAAACGTACCTTTGAAAATATACGTAGTAGAAGTGGGGGTTACATAATTTCTTGGGAAGTGCTGCTTATTTTCTGAAATTGTTTGGTCGACATTTACAACTTGTTCCTTAAATTTATTGGTGGAACTAAAATACAAAAGTTGTTTTTTACCTATCTTGGTAGACTCTTATATTACTGTTGGAACCATTAATACAATTACTAACAAAATCAGGGTATCTAGCAATTTCTGTACAAAGCTACTAGTAACAGTAAGATATTACACTGGTTGACTAATTTTAGGCAACCTTCAGAGTAACAATATTTTGAGAAAGTGGGGTTTGTGCAGATTTGATTCTATTTACCAGATTCAATATAATTTTCTTTCAAACAACTCACACTACTACTAGAAATACAACAGTGTATTTGTAGTGCTTCGTAAATTTAAACTACAGACTTGAGAAAAACACTTCAAATGAAAAAGTTACTTGTAGAGTTGGCCACTTCGTGAAGCAAGGCGTTTTTCTCAAAAACGAAACATAAATTTCAAATTCTGTTTACGCAAAAACTCTTTGGAGATAAATTGCAAAGCGTTTTTAATAGCTATTTATGCAACAAGTGCTAAAAGTTGACGTTTATGCACGCGACATGAAAATTATGAAACTAAGCCGAAGGCTGAGTTTCATAACATGTCTCGTGCATAAACGACTTTTAGCACGCGTTGCATACAATATTTTATCTACGACCTTAATTTTACTGTTATTAGTCCATAAATATCGATTTATCAAAGGTTTGCATCTACGACACTTCTAATTTATGTCATAATAAACAGTAGGCCATGCCGCGCGGGCGAAATGTAATTATTAATACTCCACATCTGACTGTATTCATTACATAACGATTTAATTATTTCAAAAACAGTTTATCTGTAACGCAAGAAGCAACTAGAATAACTTTACAACTTCACTTTCAGTTCGAAATTGTAGTTTTATAACCTCACTTCACTTTTAGCACATGGGCTAAAAGTAAAAAGCTGATTTCTTTAACCACGGTAAACTATAAAACGTCACTTTTAGTGAAACAAGCTAGCGTTAAAAAGCCTACTTTTAGTGGTGGTCGTAGATAAAATATTTTTTAATGACCTCCCTATCAATAAATTGCCATGAAATCCATACAGTTTGACAGATAATACTACAGGCTATCATACAAAAAAAGTTTGATATGATTGGCTCACATACGTATTAGATCTCTCTCTCTCTCTCTCTTCAGTCGTTATTCATCCAATGTTGGATATAGGCCTCTTCTAATTTTTTCCATGCTGCTCTATCTCTAGCTTTTCTTATCCACTGTTTTCCTGCCACACATTTAATATCGTCGGCCCATCTCTTTTGTGGCCTTTCCACACTTCGCTTTGTGCCTCTTGGTCTCCAGAGGGTCACTCTTTGTGTCCATCTTTCGTCCTGCTGTCTAGCGGCGATGTGCCCAGCCCATTGCCACCTAAGGCTCGCCGTACGTATTAGATATGACGCTTGAAACATTGGCTACTTTGAGCAGGTTTATCTTTACCCGCCCCTTAATAAAACTTTGATCGCTTGTAGTTAGGTAACCAAATGGAATACGACCTATGTTCATATAACATTTTTTACTCAAAATGACCTCCCCAATAAACTGTTGAAGTTTGGTCTGCCCGTTATAAATTACCCGGTATATGTTCCACAAAGCATTTCAGATACTCATCTCCTCACTCCAGAGGGGATTGTCTGTTAAACAGACGGCTCCAGGATGGCGGGGGATCTGGTGCTGGCATTTACGGCTATAGTATAATATGCCACTGTATTCCAGACGGAGGTATTTGCTATCTTAACCTGTACCCAGGCGAACATTCCAGGAGGATACTCCAATCTACATATCTATAGTAGCATAGACAGTCAGGCAGCACTATGAGCACTGTGTTCACCCAAGATCAACTCTAGGTTGGTTCTAGAACATTGCCAAATACTGAATAAAATCAGTACAAAAAATTTGGCCAAACTACTGTGAGCACCAGGACATAGTGAAACAGAGTGTAACGAAGAAGCTGATGCTCTAGCCAGAAGGAGCTCTCAAAATCCCCTCATCGGCCTTAAGCCACCCTTAGGAATTACCTGTGCCACTGCACAAATACAAGTTGATCACTGGCTGAATAACCAATCCAGTGCCAACTGGGCTTCGATACCAAGGCTACATCAGGCGAAACTCCTTATTGGGGAAATTTCGACTGGTAACCGCTTCCCTCTCCTGCCAATGAGCGGGAAAGATATTAGGATCGTGACTAGCCTACTAACAGAACACGGTCACCTACAGAAGCACTTATTTACAATTGGAATCGTAAATTATGCTACTTGTAGAAAGTGTCACCTCGAGGAAGAAACCTCAATTCATGTTCTATGCTAAGCACTGAGACATAAACATTTTGGAGCCGGGCCGGTGGAAGCCCAGGCAATAAGAAACGTTCCTATGGGTCGAATTCTTTTATTCGCGTTGGAATCAGGCCTCTTCGAACGAGAATCATGGCAATTTAGATGGGAAGCACAATAGGCGAATAGGTCTCAGTGTAGCTAACAACCAGCCCTACCAGAAGAGGGAGAACAAGACCAATTATTTCTTAACAACCGTTTTTTATTGCTTGTCAGTATTGATTTGTATCAGTTCCGACATAACTGTACCAAGGCGCAAAAATGTAGTAGAGCTTCCCACCAATGTTTAATCGTTGGGGATACCTGACACTATTCGTATCGGTACATTATACAGGTCATTAAATTAAATGGGTGTATACTAACGTCAGTAGAAGTACATTGCACTACAAATTAATTTGGTACGGAGAAAAATCGCATCAGGGTTTGGTGCAAACTTTTGGAACTACTGGCTAAATCAGATGAGAGTACTTTAACCATATGCGCCAAATGTGATTGAAATACCCAAACAACTGCTTTCTGATCTCCATTTTATCCAAATTCGATTTTATTGCAACCACCTGTGCAAACTTAAGTTCTAGAAATTCATTCCATTGATCTTCAATCAGTTTAAGCAATGAAATGTTTTAATTTTTTGTGGGATTATTTTTTGTTTTTTGACGTAGTTTATTATAATAACCACACTTATGAATCACCCTGTATACCAACAAGGCTTTTTGCAGGACCATAACCAACAAAATAATGCACATTTTGAAATAATTTAAAATTCGCAACACCTTACGAATCATTGACAGGTTGAAACATATTATTGACATTATATCGTACAATATGGACCTAGTCACGACTGAAGTTAATTATAATGATTATTCAACACTATAATGAACAAACCAATGAAAATTGTTCAATTTGTCAGAAACGGCCAATCAAAATTGACTGTCATTGAAAACACCTAATGTCACAGTGTTTTCACGCGAGCCCAATTGTTTTCAATGATTTCGATTTAGTGAGTAGCCTTTGACTGACATTTCACCAAAACGTCAAAGTCAAAGTTTGCAAATCAGCGTTGTTCTAAAAACTCATAATAATCGTGTTGGGAGCTCCAGTATTGAATTAATAGTGGAAAATGTTAAAAATGTGTGCTGTCGAACATGGTAAAAGTCATCTACCCATATTGTTGAATAATCTTTCCAAATACCACTCAAGACAACATTTTTTAAGAGAATTTTTTTCGTCAACATGCAAATTATTGCAAATTTATCTCAACAAAAACTACTCAAATTCCACTCGACCTGCGGTCTCGCGGAATTTTTAACGCAGTTTTGGTTTCGAGAAATTTAAACGCAATAATTTGCATGTGAACAAAAAAATTCTCAAAAAATTTTCACCTTTTGTGGTATTACCCTTGATTATTACACACAACTGTCACATGACTGATATCATTCAATGAGAACCATGCATTTTTTAAAAATCGACCGATCCCGAACTGATTGTGTTATAATTAGAAATATAAGTGTAAGAAACAAGCAACAAGAGTTTTTTGGCATTATTAGATCAATTTTAAATCATAATTCGTATACGGGTTTTGTGTAATAATCTTTAAAATATAAACGCGGGCGACGCGCTTACATATAATTTTGCCCGTGCCAAGAGTCATCGTGCTGGTTGCCCTTGGAAAACTGCCCTCGGGACGGTTTGCACTGCAACCAGCACTCGATCCTTGGCGTGTGCAAAATTATCGGTAAGTATGTCTCGCCCTTGTTATATTAATATTGACTATTCAATTCACCTGTCATCTGTTCAAAAGTGACCAATGAAAATCCAGAATCTGACGGTCTTTCAAAAAACAATAATTGCAACGTTATTTTCAATATTGCCTTAATGTTGTTTATTTATGTTGACAGTATAAACGCGAGTAGGCCCAAGCTATATCCTTCGTAGATTGTACTTTATTAGTTTCTATGTTTATTTAAGGATTCCTAATCATTCTAGAAGTTAATTCTATTTTTTATGTTTTGTGTAAACTGGCTTATTTGTACATTGCTTGACGTTAGTTTCAGCCCGAGAACCCATCTTCCAGTTTTGGCAACCAGTAATCTCATCGCCGCAAACTGAGGTAACTACGGGGGTACATGCTCACTGAGCAAGCTAACTGGAAAACAAGGCAAATAATTATTCAAATATTAAAGAGTGCTAGGCTTGTTGTTTAAATGTAAAATACCCACGAGAGGAGTTAAACCTCAGGTACTGTTATGTTAGTCAACAAGTAACAAGCCAGTGTTTATATGTTAGAAGTTCGCGTAAACGAATTCAATACGTTTTACTTCTTTTAACGAGTTTGAGGTTAATATAAATTTCATAAAGATATGGTTCTGCATGTTTTAATCAGTTCAATGCAATACATTTTCGAAAAAGCAGTGCACGAGACTATTCTTAAGAAACTGATATCACTTTATTTTCTTCTTACTAAGCTCTACATCCCAATCTGTTTGGAGTCTCCGTAAGTATTTTGGAAGGGGGAGAGAGATTGTTTTTTTTCCTCTGGCTTCGAAATTCTTCATAACAGTTGGTGTGTTTTTTCTGTTTCGGCTATCTTTTCCACGGTTTCCTCTTCTTATTTAATTCAAAATAACCAACTATAACAGCAATCGTGATAGCTTCTATGGACAACGCTGCTAATGATGAAAATAATTTTCGATTAAACAGAGCAATTTATGAGCCTAATCAAATTAGTAATTTGCAATAGCGGACTCTTCTTCAAGCGGCACTTGAGAAACATTCACTATTTCCTGATCCTTTACACTAAAAGTCAAAGACGAGCTTTTGAAAGAAAATTACTTTATTGTTCTTCAAAATATTCTCCCTTAGCCACTACACATTCGTTCTCTGTTTGGATGGTCGTAAAATTCAGCAAGCGCTGCATTTGAGCGGGAAATTTCAAACCACGTATTAAACAAAAGAAAGGCTGGAAGCAAGAACTGCTTGAAAAGTGAGTGACTATCTAGACTACAGATTTGTGTAAGAACTGTAATGTTTTTGCTGCCGTATGCGGAACTGCGTTATCGTGGTGTAACAAAATGATAGATATACCAGATCATAATAGAATTTTCTTCGGGAAGGAAACCATCTGTATGCCAATCATAAATTACAGTTTTACGATCGTCAAGAGGAATTACTGCAACTAGAAGATTACTTATGAAGAAAGCAGCAATCAGGTTTTTGTTTGCACGTTTACCGCGAATAACTTCGGTTAAAATAGCCTCATTTTTAGAAACTCAAACAATTGATTGTACCGGGTGGCCATAAATATCTGAGATCCCGGTAGCCATGGAATTAGCTACTTATAAATGTTGGGTTAGTATTATATTTAAATTAAAATAAGTATTGCTACCTACGTAATGTAATAAAATGTAATAAGAAAAGGGGAATGTCCCCCGGATTCTGCAGTTTGGCCTACGACTCGATTATAAAAATCTCCTGTTCTAATTCCATTACTTATTGCAATCTGTAATAATTTTTGACAGATAGAAATTTTAGTTGTCATGACATTAATGACATTTAGTTTAGTTGGATTCATCACTTCAATAAAGCGGTGTTGATTCCAAAGGTAATGTGATATCAGATATTTATGGCCACCCGGTATATTCAAAATTCATCGCCCGTAACAATATTAAACAAATGCTTGTTTTGGTTCTTAAGTAGATTGACAAATGTGGAATCCACCGATTTTCCATCTTCCTCACACCCGGTTGTTAGTATAAAATGTTATTTAGAGGACTTGATTCAATACTTAGTTCTTCTTGAATGTCTCTATCAGTTATGTTCCGATTTTCCTAAAGCAACTTTTCGGTACTACTAACATTTTCAGTTCAAGTTTGCAGAATCGGTAACTAACCATGAATAATTAAGGAATGTGGTCGCTAAAAGCTTGCACTAAATTTTGTTTATTGATCATAGGCATAGGTTAAACTTCTTCAATAATTATACAAAATTATTGTCTGAAATGCATTTTGCGGCACTTTCATAATGCTAATGGACAATAAACAACTTATAAAAATAAAAAGGTGTTCTCTCTATACGTTTTAATAAAAAAAATTGTATTTATGCAAATGCTTTTGTTTTTATTGATATCTGTTACTACGAATTAACAGAATAACCCTCGTAAATAAAAATTCAGTAGTGGGCTGCCTAGAAAATAATATTGTAGACATTTAGAAAATTCTACAATTTTCAACTTCGGCTCCGTAGAAGACACATACCTCTATTATAAATATGCATTTAAAAAGAAGCTATTGTTAAGAGCATCAGGCAAAACCAAACCATAAGGTATATAGGTGCCATACAATTTTATTTTAAAGGATGCTTAAAAGACCCTTTAATTTATGAATCGTTTAGTAATACTAGCTAATGAGAATAAGGTAATATAAGATTAAAGCTATAGCTCCATGATGAATTGGCCATTGAAGAGGGTAAAGTCAACAAAGTTTTTAAGTATTTATTGCTAGTCTGTTGTTTTAGCATGATACCTCTAGAACTAAAACTGATAGCACCCATGATTGGTCATAAAAATGTATATAATACTTGCTTATAAGTCATTGAGTCTCCCTGAAAACGTTCCAAAGCAAGAGATTAAATTGAACACTTATTGGAGTATGCATAAAAATGTATGTAGAAAAACACAGATTTCTCTTTCTTACAAAGTGATTGTTTCAACAAAGTCGTTGTAAAACAATAAAATATAGAAAAGCGTCTACAAAGCAATTAGCGTATGAAATGCATTCACAAAAAAGTGGTGCGGTAAAGTTAATAGCGAAAGTTTTAAGTATGACCACGAGTTTTTATAAGCTGTTTTTATTTGTCATAAAAGTTCATTTTGGAATATTTGCTTTTAAGATAAGTCGGAAGTGCAACTGGCTGTTAAAAAGTAAAATTTGTTGTTTTTAGTGTGCTTCCTGGTAAATTCTGAACTTGTGCTTGCTTTAGTTGTAGAAAAGTTCATAAGTTTTAGAAATTTGATTGCTGTTATGAACATAACTGGAGACCAGAGCGATGACAATGCGTTTTCGAATAATAGCTTATGTACAAGTACGTTTTTTTTGGAACAGCCGCAATTTAAGGCCAAGCGAGCTTAGCGAGCGAGGCACATAAATAAAACGCTTTCGTCCGCTTTCGCTGCGCTCACTCGAGTGGTAAAAATATGCTCGAATGTTAAGACTGGGTTACCTTTCTTAATACGTTAATTACTATAACGTATTAAGAGGGGTAACCTAGTCTTAACATTCGATTATATTTTTACCACTCGAGCGAGCGCAGCGAAGCAAGAGTGGTAATTTATGTGAGAAATGTTAAGACGGTTTCCCCTCGAAATGCGCCAATTAGTTTATTTTTCATTGAGGCAATAATTTTGAATCAATAATAATTACTAAAAGAAGCTGCGTAGCGCAGATGGGTAAGCGCCAGGTTTGCATTAAGCAAGTCCTCGGTTCGAATCCCGCTGGGGTCGGATTTTTTCCGTATCATTGGCGATTAGAATCGGGCTCAGTGAGACCATTCACAGTTGGGCACCAAATTAATTGTGCTCTACTCAGAACCCCACAGACCTAAGAGATAGGTCAACAAGGTCAACACATCACCAAAACATACAACTCACACAATGGTTGCTGCGCAAGCATCAAAGGCGCTCTCCAACTCTGTATCCCGAATCCGGGGCAAGTTAAGCATTGTATCGCCAGATGCCAGAGCATAAAGCACCAGTCTCTACACCGCAAGGTAAATGAGGTTACAGATTATACATACATACAATAATTACTAAAAACTGCTACATCGAAATCGGATTACCATGAATATGTGTGATGTTGCTATAGCGAATGCATGTTAAATGAGTGGATGCATGTTAAATGTATCTTAACATTCGAGGACGCGAGTGGATGCATGTTAAATGAGTGGATGCATGTTAAATGCATTTTAACATTCAAGGACGCGATCATGTTAAACACTGTTTAACATTTCAATGAATAATAAATTACCATTACCTAGTTATGCCACTAAGAAAATGCAAAGTCTGCCGCTTGTAATATATTTACCAAGAAGAAGACGTTTAATTAAGTATATAATCGTATTATTATCAATGAATACTTTGGAAAAGTTTACTCATTTAATTTGGGGTACAGGAGATTTCAAATTCTCGAGTAACTTTAAGCAGTTTCGTTTAGGGTCTTAACTCAGCTCTGATCTTATTAATGTCAATAAGTTCATAAGCAATTCGTTCTAAAATATTGGATTGTTATCGCCTTTGACAGATGTATGAGGAAATAAAAACTAATTTTCAAGATCAATAAATTGCATTCAAAATTTTTGATATTTTATTACAGATATGCGATTTTAGTTACAATTTGTGTATTTATAGGAAAGACAGAAGATGCAATCTAATAATTTTTTTTACCTTTTATCTTATTACCTTTTTGCTCTACCAACCAATTTTTCCTTGTTTTCGGATTCATTATCTGTGCCGCATGGCGTAGGCCTAGGACTGTTATAGGATTTTTTCTTGTATTTGGTTACTATAGAAACAACAATCACTCACTTTATTTAGTCAAACAATATTTGTAATATACTATAAGCTAACTACTCTTGAAACTTATCTCAAACTGTACTAGCCTCCGATTGTTTACATTTATTATAAAAGTGGACTAGCTGTGCTGAATTTTATATGATATACGTAGCAGCCATTAAATAAAATGTGATACTGAAATTTAATTTAAAAACTTTTTTAATCTGGACCCCAACTACACAACAGCAAGAATCATGAACAAATACAAAAACACATTTCCTCTGTGACACGAGTCGAACAGTGAATAGACACAGAGCAAATACGAACGGTGACTGCCAGCAAGCTGATAAAAATTAATTGAAAAGCTAATGTCATCGCTAGTTCAATAGAACGGAGCGAGTTCGTTTGAGATCAATCGATATTAAGTCTCGGCTACTAACTCCGTCAACTTATAATTTCTTACAGTAACCAAGACAACATACAAGCGTCTGATGGTTGCAGCAATCTTTCATAGACTCGATGTGGAGTGCTTTTACAACGACACATAATGATACATTAATTAATATACAGGGTGAGGCACATAAAGTGTTTCAGAGCAATAGCACTGAAACTATTGATCATATCCAAAAATGTTTCAGACAAAAGTTTCAGTGTTCGAGAAGGTCGTCATACTGGACCACCCTATTTTTTATCAGTGGAGGCGCTTGTAAACACTTGTTAATTCGCTTTTTTAATTTCTTACGATAGCAATGTTTCTTATCGGCAGCAAGTACACATTTTCTGTCGGCATATCAGCTTACCTTCTAATGTGAGTACATCGGATCGCGAACATGAACGATTTTCAAGAATCTTTTGATATGTTTATGGTACTGGGGGAATGCCGTAAACATTACAGAAACGCCCAAGATTTGTATGCGGTTCGTTATCCGGATAGCCAACAAAAATCGTACATGGCTTTTAAGCGATTAGCTGACCGTTTCTGTCGCTTCGGCACAGTGCAACAAACACGAGTTAAACCTCGACCGATTGCTAATTAAAATAATGCGGCTGCTATCTTAGCTTTTGCTGCACTAAATCCACATGCGATCAGCAAGCAAATGGAAAGAGAGGGTGGAATTAGTCAGCGATCTGTATTAAGAATCTTACATCAACAGAAGTTCCATCAGTATCGTATGTCATTACATCAGGATTTGTACGGCAATGATTTCCTAAATCGCGTCAATTTCTGTAATTGGATTCGTAGAAAAATGCGCACAGATGTCTCATTTTTGAGTCATGTCCTTTTTTCTGACGAATGCAACTTCACAAATACGGCAAATGTGAATAGGCATAACATGCATTACTGGGCAAATGAGAATCCTCGATGGATGAGAACTGTACCATTTCAACATCCGTGGTCCGTTAATTGTTGGTGCGGCATTGTCGGCGATCACGTCATTGGTCTATATTTTTTTGAAGGTCGCTTGACTGGGCAAGTTTACGCAAACTTTCTGCAAAACGTACTGCCTCAATTACTGCTCGCATGAACATGTGGATGCAACACGACGGTGCACCACCCCATTATGCTCTGTGTTCAAGACAAGTGATGAATGAGATTTTTGGCGAAAAGTGGATAGAACGAGGCGGTCCTGTAGCTTGGCCACCTCGTTCGCCAGATCTAAAATCACCAGATTACTTTATATGGGGATTTATCAAAGATCGCGTAATAGCGGTACCACATACCACGCCTGACGACATGAAAGAAAGAATACGCCGAGCATGTACCGAAATTACACCACAAATGTTGGCTGAATTTAGACTTTTTTTCGTCAGCGAATTAACAAGTGCTTACAAGTCGAGGGTCATCACTTCGAACATCTTCTGTAGGTAGACCCAAACCAAGGTTAGTAGATCCTTTGAAAGTGATAATTCCGATATTTTTCGACTATTTTCATACTTTTCGTGACTATAATGACCTTGTGTTGTAGGTCGCTGAATTCGTCTTCAAATCGGTAATAATGTCATCGAAAAAAAATACATGGTCCCATTTAAAAAAGTGGAGTGACCTTGACGTAGCTTTAGCGCCTCCGCCGATAAAAATATACGGTGGTCAGTATGACACTGAAACTTTTGTCTGAAACATTTTTGGATATGATCAATAGTTTGAGTGCTATTGCTCCGTAACACTTTATGTACCTCACCCTGTATATTCACTATTTTCATATGATTTATAAATAGCATAAACAGTACATAAGGGCATATATTCACCACCCTATGATTAATGTTGCAATTAAATAAAGTTGTTGTTAACTATCAGAGCAAGTCTTTGTTTTACAAACTGAAATTTACATAAAATCTGTTTGCTTTAAAAATTTTAAAACACGTTGCTACTCACAACGTGCCTAATGAAATCTTTTAAATACGTTACTACTGACGACGTAAACTAATGAAAACATGTTATTAAACAGTCGTTTTACAAACTGAAAACTGCCAACTAAAAGGCAATTTTACACACTGTCGTAGATAAAAATATTTTACACTTAACAAAAAAATCTAAAATGGTGTTCTCGAACTACCTTTCTTTAATAATTTCTAATTACTGTTAACCAAATTATTAAGGTTAGAGCTAATCAAAGATGGGATTCCTGGCAGAACTACATAGCGCTGTGCCAAATTGTTCGCCAAGCTTCTAGGTGTTACGTCTTGCGCTTAACAGGTAGGCTAATACTAAATAGTTGCTATTCGAACCGTCACTAGGAATTAGCGATGTGTCGATCCGGTCGGATTCGATACAAAGGATCGAGTCCGGGGCAGGATCGATTTGGATCGAGTCCAAGTTTCGGTCCCGATTCGTTCCGAGGATCGAAAGGGTCGCGAGGCGTCAATTCTCGCGGACATTCATTCCTTTCGCATTCCGTTATTCAATCCATTTCAATACAGAATACAATACAATGTGTTGATGTGGAACAGCAAATGATGATGGTGTTCGTTTTAGAGGCTCGACGTCGACAGGCGACACATGATACGGCCGAAGTTGCATGCTTTTTTATCAGTTATCAGTGATTTATGGCTTTTGGCGGCTTTGTATGTGCCCAATTGATGTTTGAGACATATAAACATACCTACTGAATTACCGACTGCGTGACCACTCACCAAAACAAAGATACGCGCGTTGTTCGTTCCGGGTCCGGAATGACCGAGGACCCCGGGTGTCTGAAATGCACATTCAATTTCGATCTCGATCCGAGGATCGAATCCGATGGACTCGATCCACTTGCGGAATGGGATTGGAATGATCGAGTCCGCAAAAGTATCGAAACTTCCCATCACTACTAGGAATCAAAAACTCTATCCCAACTAACACAATTAGTTATTGAAAAGCACCGGCGACCATTATAGGACCATCGTAAGTGTTTCGTCACTAGTCACGAGCACGTAATAGAAACCTACTCATGGCGTGCACGCGACCAAAATAGAGAACAACTTTTAATTTCAGCAACGTTTAGGTGACGTTCTTGGAACTTGTACGGCTACGTTCCAACGACTTTGCGCTTACATAGTGATGACGATGCGGCTTAGTAGCCGCGACTTTTACAAATTTTAGCACTCTTTTAGAATGATAAATACTTTGTCTTTTAGCAGATGTTTAATTCCTTCATGACACTTTGCCTATTTTCATAGATAAATCTATAAAAACAACGTTAGAGAGCAATACTTGTGCAAGTTTAGTGTCAAACATAATGATGATCCTACCAAATCAGACCAAATGCCATTCAAAATTGTAGCCTTAATAAAAATATTGACTTAAAAGTATTTTACATCATGCAAGAATATGAGATCCTCTATGCCGAAAACTTGCTTTTATTGTTCTCTAAAACTTGAAAGTAATAATTATTATGTACTGACTTATTATATTTAGTGCAGAAATGATGATAATTTAATTTGTAATGCCACTGTAATGTGAAGGCTGTTTAATAATGGCGTCGTAAGTTTTGACCATAAAAATGACGTATTTTGAACAAAGGTCCTTTAAGTCGTCTTAACTAATAAATATAACTTGAAAGTAATTGCTACTTGACGATAGTGTGACGGGAAATGCAAATATGGTACTTTAAAGTTATATGTACCCCCACTTTAAAGTCCCAGCAGGTTGTGTCTACCATAAACTGCATGTTTAAAGTTCGCATTACCGCTTCATTGTTCCACACGACAAGTTAATAGGTACTACTTACCACCAGTTTTAGTTGCAACTTTGAAACTGCAGTTCAGTATAAAGTAGTCGCTGTTGCCATTGCTAGCTACTTCCAACCTTAAAGTTGTTGCAAAGGTAGCTATGAAGTTTCCAATACTGGAAAAGCTACCTGAAAACCAACTCTCTCCCTCTCTCGCTCTCTTTCTTTCTCTATCTTTCCCTGTCTCTCTCTCTCTCTCTCTCTGTCTTTCTCTCTGTCTCTCTCTCTCTCTCTGTCTCTCTCGCTCTCTCTCTCTCTCTCTCTCTCTGTCTTTCTGTCTCTCTCTCTCTCTCTGTCTCTCTCTTTGTCTCTCTGTCTCTCTGTCTCTCTCTCTGTCTCTCTCTATGTCTCTCTCTCTCTTTCTATGTGTCTCTCTCTTTATGTGGTCGCAGCTCTCTATTGCTGACTATTCATGCAAGTCATATACAGGCTGATTTTTTTATCGTGTAATAACTTGTAGGCAACCCATTATGCAGAAGCATGCATCATGCATGCTTCTGCGTAATGGGCTGTTACACGATAAAAAATCAGCCTGTACAGCTTCAAAGTAACCATTGCAGTTAAAAACTACGTGTCAGTAACTGTCGATTAGTTAAATGAAATTATTTATACATTAAAGTCGCAGTTTTAGTAGCGGTTACGTAATAGTTACTAATTGAAAGTTCCAGTCTCAGTTCAGGGTAATTTTGTGCTAGTTTTACGTTTTAGCCAAACAGAGTTTCTTGAACATATACAGTGGTGGTCAAAAGTATAGAAACGCCTATACCGATAAGGCCAAAATTATATATAAGAGCAATGAGATAACATGAACAGGAAAATAGAATGCATTGCTTGAGTAAGAAAGAGAAAGAGATAAACATAGAAGCAAATATTCGAGTACGCTTAAGGATCATTTTAATTATGACATATGTCAACTAACCATGCCTACTAAAATTTATTTTTTTTTGTCATCTCTTTCTTACTCAAGCATTCTATTTTGTTGTTTATGTTATCTCATTACTATTATATAAAATTTTGGCCCCATCGGTATGTCTCCTCTGCTCTAATACATTATTTATTTATTTGTTATGTTTAAGTTGGATTGTTTTCTCATTTAATTAAGAAATCGTTCATTGGTTTTGTTGTTTTTTTGCCACATTTATGTTAATAATAGAGAGTATTTAATAACATTTTTTTAATATCTTGATAGAAACGCTCAATATTTAGATATTTTTGAATTCGCAATTAAATTCTTTATTCAAATACTAAAAGATGTACAGAGTACTCTGTTTCAAAATTTTCAGTTATGTATAACTTCTGGTTAAACCGGAAGTCATATCTATAAGAACACTTCCAGGGGCGGATGGGCCAGCCTGGATTCTGAGAAATTTCTCGAAAGGCCGCTGGCTTCGGCCGTAACGGGGGCCGGTCCATCGCTATGACTCTTGAAAAAAATATATAAAAACGCTTCTTCTTCTTCTTCTCTTCTTGGTATTAGGCCTTTGGCCTGTTTCTACCGGATTAGGAGTCGCTCCGTCTTTTCCGCGGCCTCCCTATACTTCGTCTCCCTCTAGGTGACGTGTCCCTGGCTCTTCTTACTAGGCGGTCTTCGTACATTCCAGTGATGTGGTTGTTCCATTCGTCGTAAAAAAACGCAGCACACAAAAAGAATCACGGATTTAACAGAAATAATATTAGTAGCATAACATGCATGCTTATTAATATTGAGGCTCCAGTCTTAAACAAAATAAATAATGAGGAAGTAATCAATGTTTTGGCCGAAGAAAGCGATTTGCTTAAAAGCTCGCTTTTATATTAAGCACCGACAAATTAATATCTATGTTTATGAAAACAAAATTATAAGCGGAATGTAGGCCCGCTTTTTCAAAAAATATGATGTGTTTCACAATTTTTTTCTGTCCAAGACAAATGACCAGGACCAGGAACTAGTTTGCCATTAGTTTTTATTTATCCTAACATGTACATATTATGTATTTTTACTTAGAGAAATATTAAATGCGTTTGAAAAATACGAATTAAGTACTTATTTTTTATAGCTCCCTTAGTAAAAAGTCCCTAAGAATTTAAAAAAAAAATGGACCGGGCCGGTGTTAATGGTTTCCCGGGCCGGTTTACCCCACCCCATCCGCCCCTGAACACTTCCATTTTACTTAGAATAAACTAAATTTCATAGGAATCTCTTCAAGAGTATTGCAGATATATAGGTGTTTTCGTACTTTTGCCACCACTGTATAAACAACTTAGGTATTTCATTGAGAAACTCTACAAATATGTAACGATAGTAGCAATGGTAAAGAAGGTAAGAACTGGAATAAAAATGAGAGAACATAAACAAGCTAGAATTTCAAGTAAAGACGTTTTACCTTGTTGGAAACAGGAGGAAGAATGCGTGCACAGATAATATTAAATGACACAAAATTCAACAACTTCACGCTCGAGTTGCAAATGCCTTCAAAGGGATGTCAAATATTTATTTAGTTCAAGATTAACGTGCCATTAAAATGTGTATAGAAAAATATGTGGGCAAGTGAAAAGTAGGTCATTGAATAACTGGAATATAAACATTGATTTAGTAAATTTATTTTGTTGTATACCATTTAGGGTTAGGTCTTGCGACTTGTTACAGCATAATCCGTAAGCGAAGAGAAGAAAGAGAGCGTAGTTCTTTTGATGTATGTTTATTAAACTATGTAGAAGATCATTTACTTTGGAAATATCTACGATATTTTGTTTAATAGTAGTTTACGTAAGAAGTCCAGTAAGAGCATCTTTACAGGACGCAGATGCACATTTCAGGCCGATGCCGAAAGTGAGGTCTAAAAACTTGCAAGTTCTGTAAAGAGCATTTCCGGATAAATTACGTACTTACATTTTGTTAGCGCTTGGATTTCTTCTTAATTTTACCTAAATATTGAAACACTACAATAGCAAACAAGCGTTAAACCCTGATAAAAATCTTGAGATATTTATAGTTTGCTGATTACATCAAAGACCTTAACTTTGCTCATGTGCTGCTAGCTAAGCCTAAACAGCAAAAAATGCCAACCCAATCTGGTGATACAGGGAAAACCGAAGTGGAAACTGATAACTGCGAGTCCAATTTAGAATATAAATTAAAAACACCAACTACTCAACCAATTCCACAGCAAAAATGTGCAGTCAAAAAAATGTTGATAAGGAAACGCCTCCAAAAAGGGGCCGTTAGAAAAACATCGCTAAGGCAGAGGTCATCAACATCCAAAACCTCTAGAATTCTGGATTGGGAGCGTCTTAATCTTTAAAATGCCACAATAAAATTTGTTCTACAATCTCATGTAAACTAATTCTGATTTTATTACTTGCAGTCTTTTTAATTTGAATTGTTGTGCACCTCAAGCTACAGTTTTGTAAATCGCCAAGATCAGTTTTATAAAATAAGACATTCAACTGTATATTTATTTTTATATTATTAAATATTCTACGAAATAAGAACAATATAGTTGTTTATTACAAAGTAATTGTGTTTTTTATTTCTACCCTGTTTTTGTTTTTTCAGGAATCTGCAATAATTAAAAAATCTAAAAGCTAAAATATTAGTATTTGAAGCTATTTTACAGATACAAAGTGACGAAAATCCAAATAAATCAAACTACGATTTCATAATAGCGTAATGTAATTTAAAAAATTGCAATTTATTTAAATTTTTATTGATGCAATTTATAAAAAAGTGCATAACATTTGCAAAATTATGCTTAGAAATAACTCTAAAACTGGTTTTACATAATTTTTGTTATCAAATGCACAACGAGCCTACGTAACTGAAATTTTGCTTCTAGAAATGATGGTGTCTGTAATAAATGTGTTTAATTGCAGTTACAACTAGTTCTGTTCCGTCCTGGAGTTCCTCCAAACGATGGCATTGTGCAATCTTAATCCTGCCTTTTAGTTGCTGCATGTTAATGTTAGCAATTTGATCCATATCTTCTTGATTGTATATTAATCGATCTGAATCTCGCCATTCTCCGCTGTAAAATTCAACTTCCTCTACTTTAGAGAATGAGTGCCCATTAAACGTAGAAACTCCATTAGTTTTAAATCTTATAAACGGTTCTTCTGTTGGCAAACATACAATATATAATCCATTAAATGGAATGCAAATGTATCCCTGTTCTCTAAGTTTCTCTTTGTTATTGTCGTAAATATTTATAAGATGTTGTTTAAAAAGCCCTTTTAAGAAGCATACACTTTTGCTTCCACCTTTTTCTGCTAGAACACCAACCCTCGGAAATGTTCCCCTAGTATTTACGATAAATGCTGAAATCTTGTATACCCCAGTTGTATCGAGATTTCTCCAAGGGTTTTGTTTAAAGTAACTGCGTAGTCTATCCTCCGTTTCTTTTACTTGCTGTTCTTTTAATTGCAAATTTTTGTATTCTTCTTTTATAGAGTTGGTTTCCGTTGAATAATCGAGTTTTCTTTTTTTAATTTCTATTTCTTCCAGTCCCAATTTTCGCTTTCTTGCACTTAATACATGGACAGGCGATAGTGGAGTTATTTCTCTAATAGGATATGGAGTAGGCTTATGTGTTATGTTAGTTCTTTTTCTTAAGACCTGCGGGATGACGTTACACGTATCAACCAATCCAATGTAACATTTTTAAATAGTTTCGATAATATTTATGATAAAACGTTGTAATAAAAAATACACACCGTCTACTTAACTGAAATTTTGCTTCTCGAAATGCTGTTAGATTTGAATGCACATGTTTAGTGTCGGTTTTTAATAATACTTACGATATTTTTCTTTTCGTAATTAAAAAATATGTAGGTTAAACATAAAATTACAGCAGTAGAGCTGCCGTGAATAAACTAACTTAAAAATGAGAGTTATATGTTTTAAGATAGAAGTTTTTTTTGCACCAAGAGATCTATAATAATTTTATAGAAATAACTACCTACATAAATACAATTTATCGAAATATCTCGACCGCCTATTATAAAATGGCTGTTCATAAAAACCGACCTACCATATAAGTCTAAAAATTTGCAAATTTTTAAGCTGGTCCCGTTTATTTCAACATAGAAGTTACTTTTTGCTCACCTTAGCCGGCAAACGTCAAGTACAAATGGCTTTTAAGCAAGCCACCGCTTTAAATGCATATCAAATGCAGTTTTATTGTAAAACCTCAGAGTTTTGTGGCATATAATGATATAATCCGATTCTTTTTCAACAGCAACCCTTTACTCGCTAGGGGGTCGGAGCCGCCCTGTCACTTAGAAAAGACACGTGCTTCCTTTTTATCAGCAATGTACTTTTGATTAAATGCAAAATCGTCTACCATGCATTTTAAAAATGTACAAACGTGTTCTAATCTAAAACATTTTTTGTAAATTGACTTGAAGTATTTTTTTAGAAATAAGAGTCGAGTATTGTGAACACATTTATTTTAATAACCATATATTTCTTTATTACAAAGTGTTTGCGTTTTTATTTTCGTCCGTTTGCATTTATACTGGGATTTTTAAAACTAAAATACAGTTTTGATCGATATAATGACACAATTTAAGACGATTACTTATAAAATAAAAGCCAAACATGTCAATCTCGGTGTTACAAATTAAAAAGACCGTCGGGCCATCAAACCTGCACCGACTTGTTGGAAAACAAGATGCGGTTTTCTTATAAAAATCCAGGTTTTGTGCAGTGTCGTGTTTTTCGAGAGGGTTGAATACACCCGTCCCGCTCAAGTAAATGAATATAATACCCCCAAAAACCTGCAGGCATAAAATTTTAAGTAACCGCGGGCGGATTCCCACGCAGAGTATGCGCAAAACTCGTACCTACCCATAATGCAAAGCAAAAGAGAAAGCTAGAGCGGCCAATAAGGGCTGGATAAGTTAGCAAATTAAATTAAAAACGCCTAATTGTAATTTCTTCAGACAAAGTTTAAAATTGATATTATGAAATTTGAACATAAATTTAAAACAACCGCATAGACCAATAGGCCATCGAGAAAAGTGTGTTTGAATTTTTATAGAGGGTCCAGCAGTTGCACGCCAAATCTCTTGTCCGCGGTACGACAAGTCAGGGCCTGTTGGACGAATTAAAATGGCAGCCGCGTAATTCCGGAAGCAAATTAAAAATAGCCGCCGCGTAATTTAATCAGTAGCTAATGCGTAATTTAATTAGTGGCACATATCAAAATTAATTAGAACAATCCGCGGACTGAATTAGGGCATTTAATTAGAGCAATTGATTCGTAGTTTATTGGAGCATTTAATTCACGGTTTAATTAGATTAATCAATCATATATGGATTAATTTAATTAAACACTTACTCCAATTACAACGCCAGTTTTTCAAAATACATATTATACAGTAATGCATGATTTTCAGGACGGGTGACTAACAACTAAGTAAAACAAACGCCCTTGAAATAACGTATCCACCCATGACAACTTGTATCATATTGAAGTTCAGAATTTATTTCAAATTCAAGAATCAAAAATATACGGTACCCCCCACCCAAGAAAAGCGCCCTTCCGTGCTTTCCAAAAATACTTCGATACTCAGCATCACTCCGTTTCGCTAATACAATGAAATGCTATGAACCAGTTATTTATCAAAAAAAAAAACAAAAAAAATTTTTTTTTGCCGACGACCATAGCTCAAAAATTGATGTTGCCTTCATTTTCGGAGGACCTATCGTATGAAAATGATCCAAGACTTCAGGAAGGTTTCTGGCGACCGGAATCGTGTACACATACGAACATACATCCCCCGCACAGCACGTTTAGGCACCCCCCAATGCGGGGGATTGATCTAGTGGGCTGGGATCTTCACCAAAAGATCCGCACCGCCGAGACAGAGATTTGATATACGGGGTTCATTAGTCGGTTGGCTCGAATTTTAGAGATATTTGACTCAGAGTGGTTTTCGATATGAGGGAATTTCAATACTTCGTACACTTCGTGTCGAAGTAACTCGTTCACATTTTTGCTTATACCACGCTCGCTAATACTCAAGCAAGAAATTGAAACAGTAATCTTAGTTTTCCTTCTATGCGTAGTTAGCGTGCAAAACAGAATATATCAATATTCGGTAGAATGTATGGTGAGTTTGGATGCGGGAGGGCGTATACAAGTTGCATGCGACTCATTACAGTTTGATCGGTGCTCGACAGTAAAAGGTACCTTGCTGTTGTAGGCTAGGATCCTGAACTATGTGTAAAATATTATATTAATTTAAGTAATAATTCTTGAAATAAAGCAAAGATAAGAAGAATTTTATTTTTAAGGTGCTCAGCCTGTATATATTTACCGAAATTTTCTCGGTTGTATGCCAGGAAGGCGTATAATCTGCATGCAAAATATCGTCTTCCTCCAACAATTAGTTATTGAGTTATACCGGCAACAGACAGACAGACAAACAGACAGACAGACGCAATTGAAAAAACCTGTTTTCACCTAGGCACCCTGAAGCGTGACGATCTGAACAAATCTCGGAAGGGAGACGAAGGAAGTAAAAAGACTGTCACCACTAAAATAATGTATATAGGTTGCAGAATCCAATCAGCTTACTGAGGGTTACAATGTGCTTGTTTCCTGTTAAACGACTGCAATGTTTAAAAAAATGTGAGAGTACGAATCCCTCTCACAGGGTGGTTTAGAAACCAACTACAGTAGAAAGAGGCCAGCTATCCCCTCCACTTTTTATTTGATTCGCGGATTTGCGGTTTAATTCGCAGTTTCCGCCATCATTTCGATAAACAAAATTCAAAAGTTCTTGTACTTTTGATGGAAATATATGTATGTTGACCACAAATTAACATAAATTTGAATAAAAACACGCAATTTTGTTGAAAAAATGTTGTGATACCATCATTTCACTTAAAATTTTACAAAAAATGACATCATGTCACTTGAAGTTATACAAAAAAAACGACATTTTTATTCAATAAGCGATAAAAATACGCCATCCTACATCATTTCACTTAAAATTATCACAATTCGTTTTGCAAAACGTTTTCATAATAACGAAAATGGTATAAAAACAGTTTTAGAGTTATTTCTAAGCATAATTCTGCAAATGTTTTACTTTTTTTTATAAATTGCATCGCTCAAAAATGTATGTTGCCCCCAAATTAACATAAAATTGAATAAAAACACGCAATTTAATTGAAAAATCTACTGCAACCATCATTTCGATAAACAAAATTTTAGGTACGTAGGCTCATTGCTCATTTTTATTACGAAAATTAACTCAAAATTGAACAAAAATCACGGAATTACACATCATCTCACATAAATTTTTACAAAAATCGACATCATGTCACATAAATTATACAAAAAATGACATTTTAATTCAACACACGATGAAAATTTAATAAAAAAACATGCAATTACCCATCACCTCACTTAAAAAATTATCTCAATTCGTTTTACAAAACGATTTATAATATCGAAAATGTTTTAGAGTTATTTCCAAGCATAATTTTGCAAATGTTTTACACTTTTTTATAAAATGCATCGCTCATAATTAAAAGAAATCACAATTTTTTAAATTATATCACGCAATTATGAAATCGTAGATTGATTTTTTGAATTTTAAACTTTGTAACTGTAAAATAACTTGAAATACTAATATTTACATTTTGTAATTATTGCAGATTCGCGAAAAAACAAAAGCAGAGTAGAAATAAAAACACAAACACTTAGTAATAAACCAATATATTGTTCTTATTTCGTATAATACTTAATAATATAAAAATAAATGTACAGCTGAATGTCTTATTTTCTAAAAATCCGCTAGCAATTTACAAAACTGTAGTTTGAGGTGTAAATTTCAAATTAAAAAAGCTGCAAGTAATAAAATCAGAATTCGTTTACATGGGATCGTAGAACAAATTTCATTGTGGCATTTTAAAGTTTAAGACGCTCCCAATCCAGAATTCCATTCGTATTTGATGTTGAGGACCTCTGCCTTAGAGGTGTTTTTCTAACGGCCCTTTTTTGGAAGTGCTTCCTAATGAACGTTTTTCTGACTGCACCTTTTTGATGCGGACTTGGATGAGTAGCTGGTGTTTTTAATTTATATTCTAAATCGGAGTCGCAGTTATCAGTTTCCATTTCGGTTTATCCTGTAGTGCCAGTCGGGGTTGGCTTCTTTTGCTGTTTAGGTTTAGCTAGCAGCACATGAGCAGCGTTAAGGCCTTTGATGTAATCAGCAAACTGTAAGCGTCCGGGTGGATTAATAGTTTTTCGAGGCCTCAGAGTGTCGTGAACTAAATCGACTATGTTAGACGCCGGTAAAATTTCACCTTTTATAGTAACGGTATCCTTGTGATCCCAGCTCACATCGTTTGAGGCACTCAAAATGCGTAGGAAAACTTTAGCTTTTTTCTTAAAAGTTTTGGGAAGTGTAGATAAAATAAGGGCATTTGATAGGCTGTTACTGCTTGTCTCAATAAGTATTTTGATTGGCTGCCGTGCCTGGTTTGTGAAATGAATGTATCCGTGTAGCACTTGGTTGTACTGCCCCCATTTATCGTGATCAGTTATTTGGACTTTTACGAGAATCGAAACCGCATTCTCCCTTGAGATCAGAGCTTAAATCTGACGCCTTAACCATTCGGCCAACCTGTCCCCCTGTATAAACGACACTCTCTGCATAATTAAGAAAGCATATAGTTTAAAAGCCTTCTATTTGCAATTTCATATAAATTAAGTGAGTTGCCCCTCAGCTGCCGTTTTATTATTATTTATAGTGATTCGGCATCGCTGAATTTTACAAGAACCAGCCTGTCTGCTATGTGACGCACGCAGTGTTGCCACCTCTTTTTATTTTAAAATTTGTAAAACCAGAGGCCCAGGATGCAGCCGCGCCAGGCAACAGAGTACAATGGTTTAAAACGAATTAGTGCGGCTTCAGTTTGAACCTCTGCTTTTATAAAA
The DNA here is from genome assembly GCA_940337035.1 of Agriotes lineatus. NCBI lineage: Eukaryota > Metazoa > Arthropoda > Insecta > Coleoptera > Elateridae > Agriotes > Agriotes lineatus. Next base: position 253,885,636 of record OW679194.1, read on the forward strand.
TTTTAAAATAAAAGGTATGGAAACACTGCGTGCGTCACATAGCAAACAGGCTGGTTCTTGTAAAATTCAGCGATGACGAATCGATAAATATATATCAAACCCGATTTAGAAATTTGTACATGACTTAATTTATATGAAATATTGTATGAAATTGCAAATAGAAGGCTGTTAAACTATATGTTTTCCTTCTTAATTATGCAGAGAGTGCTCGTTTATACAGGGGGACAGGTTGGCCGAATGGTTAAGGCGTCAGATTTAAGCTCTGATCTCGAGAGAGAATGCGAGTTCGATTCCCGTACCTGCCATATTTTTTTTATATACAGTGAGGTCCATTAAGTGTGCAACAAATGGGACATTTTTTTATTAGTTGTAAAACCGAAATTTAAATACCGCCAAAAGTTAGTGCATGTTCGATAACCATATTAGATGCCCTTAGAATGGCTTCAAGTCAAACAATATACAGGGCAGAACAAAAAATATGTAATTCGTTCAACAATAAAGTTACCCTATTTCAAAAAATATAGCAAAATTTTATTGAGAAAAGTTGTTGAGAATCAAAAGCTATGTTCAAATACAAAGTCACGGCCTCCTATTCGAATTTTGATTCTTTTTTTGTAAAATTTTGTGTTATCCCCGTATGATACATATTTTTATTATTCTGATTTTATTAAGAGTTTTTCATATGTAAATTATTATTAGTAAAGCATTTGCCTTGTTAAAAAAAATATTTGCGAAATTCTAAAGTTCTGTTAAATATCGTTGCAACAAACATGAAGTGGAGGCTTACCTTAAAAAATATAAATCCAAATAAATTTTACAAATACGCTTCAAGTTGCTAAAAGTTATTTAAAAGGGATGTGGTTGTGGCTACTTTAAATACATATAAAATCAAAATAATAAAAATATGTATCATACGGGGGTAATACAAAATTTTCCAAAAAAGAATCAAAATTCGAATAGGAGGCCGTGACTTTGTATTTGAGCGTAACTTTTGATTCTAAACAACTTTTCTCAATAAAATTTTGCTATATTTTTTTAAATAAGGTAACTTTGTTCTTGAACGAATTACATATTTTTTGTCCTGCCCTGTACATTGTTTGACTTGAAGCCATTCTAAGGGCATCTGATATGGTTATCGAACATGCACTAACTTTTGGCAATATTTAAATTTCGATTGTACAACTAATAAAAAAATTTCCCATTTGTTGCACACTTAATGGACCACACTGTATATTATGAAAGTCTTGATTTTAAGTTAGTTTATTCACGACGGCTCTACCAGAACAAACGGCTGAGCTTCTTTTTCGAATAAAATGGATCAAGTGCGGAAGATGTTGGTTGTATCTCCGGAATTTGTCCAACGTCTTAAGTCTGGTGAGAATACGGAGAAAAATATATTATCACAGCTTGATGACGAAATGCAAAGAGTTTTAAAGTCCAAATTAACTGATCACGATAAATGGGGGCAGTACAACCAAGTGCTACAAAGATACATTCATTTCACAAACCAGGCACGGCAGCCAATCAAAATACCTATTGAGACAATCAGTAACAGCCTATCAAATGCCCTTATTTTATCTACACTTCCCAAAACTTTTAAGAAAAAAGCTAAAGTTTTCCTACGCACTTTGAGTGCCTCAAACGATGTGAGCTGGGATCACAAGGGTACCGTTACTATAAAGGGTGAAATTTTGAGCGATGCATTTTATAAAAAAGTGTAAAACATTTGCAAAATTATGCTTAGAAATAACTCTAAAACTGTTTTTACATCATTTTCGATATTATAAATCGTTTTGTAAAACGAATTGTGATAATTTTTTAAGTGAGGTGATGGGTAATTGCATATTTTTTATTAAATTTTCGTCGTGTGTTGAATTAAAATGTCATTTTTTGTATAATTTATGTGACATTATGTCGATTTTTCTAAAAATCTATGTGAGATGTGTAATTGCGTGATTTTTGTTCAATTTTGAGTTAATTTTTGTAATAAAAATGAACAATGAGCCTACGTAACTAAAATTTTGTTTATCGAAATGATAGTTGCAAAAGATTTTTCAATGAAATTGCGTGTTTTGTTAATTTGGGGTCAACAAACCTATATTTCCATCAAAAGTACAAGAACTTCGTAATAAAAATGAACAATGAGCCTACGTAACTGAAATTTTGTTTATAGAAATGATGGAGGCAGAAGTTTTTTTCAATGAGAGTTGAATAAAAATACTGTTTCTGTAGAATTTTATGTGACGCAATGTGTAAATTGTAACATTATATCGACAACCCAACAACAATTCTTAAAATTTAGTCATGCTCAAACATTTCGTCAGTATGGACACTGGATTCGTAGACCTGCAAGGGTTCCGTGGTGAGAAGAAACAGTTTATTCCGAAACAAGTCGCTGTTTTCGTTAAAATGTTCTAAATACCAATTTACATTAAGTTGTTATATACAAATTGACAGTGACAAACCGGTACATTTACAATAGCATAGTTTGGTTTTTTCACTTCCAATCCTGGAGAGTGACTAAAGTAGTATTTATCCCTAAGCCTGGTAAGAGCAGCTATGCAGAAGCTAAATCTTACAGACCTATCAGCCTAACGTCATTCCTCCTTAAAACGTTGGAAAGATTAGTAGACAGATACTGGAGGGAGGAAGCCCTAACTTCACTCCCGATTCACAAATATCAACATGCTTACCAAACAGGGAAGTCATGTGAAACCGCTCTGCACCAACTAGTGGGGAAAATTGAGAGAACCCTGGAATACAAGGAGTACGCAGTCGGAGCATTTCTAGACATAGAAGGTGCCTTCGACAACACCTCCTACCACTCTATTGAAAGAGCAATGACAAACCATCAGAGCGATAACACCACGATAAGATGGATTATGGCAATGCTCAACACTAGAGTTGTAAAAGTCAAGTTATTTGACAAGGAAAAGACAGTGCAGGCGACAAGGGAATGTCCACAGGGAGGAGTTCTTTCTCCACTCCTGTGGTGCCTCACAGATGATGAACTGCTGATCCAACTCAATAAAAAAGGCTATTACACTCAAGGATACGCTGATGACATTGTCATACTGATTCAAGGTAAATACCAAAGAACCAAAGACAATGTAATGAAATCACCACTAAACATAACCGAAGAGTGGTGTCTAGAGAATAATCTTAGAATTAATTCCACCAAAGCCACTCTCGTCGCTTTCACTCATAGAAAGAACATCACAAACAGAATCAACATAAAACTGTTTGAGACAAATGTCAACTGGGAGAACGAGTTTAAGTACCTAGGTCTAATCATCGATTCCAAACTAACTTGGAACTCCAACTTAGACAAAACAATCACCACGTGCATCCAAACATTAGTTATTGGAAAAAGAGCCATAGGTAGTACGTGGGGGGCTCAAACCGGAACTGACCTTCTGGCTCTACAAAACCATGGTTCGAACAATAATTTCATATGGAATAATCGCCTGGTGGCCCAAAATAACACAAGCAACTGCGATCCACAAAATCAGCAGAATACAATATCTAGCTAATCGGTGCATCACTGGAGCCTTTAAAGGCCCCTCAGGACAAGCACTGAATGCTATTTTAAATCTGCCACCTCTGCACATCTTCTTGGAAGGTGAAGCCAGAATGGCAGCCTACAGATTACAAAGTACTGGTCACTGGATGACCACAGCTAATAATCTAGGACATGGCCAGTACATGTCACACATCAACAACCCAATATTAGAAATGGGTTCTGATCTTATAATCAAAGCCTATGACTTTGAAAAGAACTTTACTGTACACACAAGTTGGAATCCGGACCAACTACCAACTCCAACAAATAAGAACATCATTTTTTACACTGATGGATCTAAGGTTGAAGGGGGTACAGGCTCCGGTGTGTACAGTACCAATCCTAGAACCAACGAAAAAGTCAGTCTAGGAAAGTTTTGTAATATCTTTCAGGCTGAAGTGCAAGCTATTAACGTATGCGCAAACATCAGCATAGAAAAGAAGCTGCTCAATCGAGACATACACATTCTCTCAGATAGTCAGGCAGCACTGAAAGCGCTAAACGCTTTCAGTACTTTATCGAGACTGGTCAAGGAATGCAAATCCAAACTTCAAACCTTAAGCCAGGGAAATACAGTAAAAGTATGCTGGATCCCAGGTCACCAAGGTATTGAAGGAAACGAAAAGGCGGACAAGCTCGCAAAAGAAGCAGCCCGTAATGCAATGACCGGTCCAGAACCTGGTCTAAGAATTCAGAAAAACCAAGCCCGCTCAACCATTAATGAATGGGTCAACACCGCACACCAACTAAGGAGGAGAAACTAAAATCAAGCAACACACTGCAAAATATTGCTAAAAACTCCGAACCCACAAACCACCAAAACCCTGTTCAGACTGAACAGAACTCGAATCAAGCAAGTAGTCAGTCTAATAACAGGCACTGAAGCATTCAGAGAATTTATGCACAGGATTAATATTTATAGAGATGAACCTGTTTGCAGACTATGCCAAGAGGATGATGAAACATCCTATCATATCCTCTTTGAATGCCCAGCATTAGAGCGTAAAAGACACCAACTCGATTGGAGCCTTAACTCTATTGACAACCGCAAGCTAGTAGGGGACATTGCAAATCTAGTAAAAGATACGGATGTCGGCCTGCTAACTTGAAAACCCCGGATAGTACAAAAAGCCCAAAGGGCTGACTTGCGCATGCCAGCAAAAGGCAGTCGTGGAATCTAAATCTAAATCTAAATCTAAATCTTCTTCCACTTTGTCAAAAGACCCATCTTGTAAACGCACAATAACTAAAAGTTTTACGGATTTACAGTGCGTTGCATTTATTTACTCAACACTTTTCGAGATTTTTTATAGTAATATATTTATAACATAAGTTACAGATATTGTAAATATAAATTATACATATAATATATTTTATACAGAAGTCTAACAAATCCATACCGTCTGGAAAAAAACTCACAATTAAAACCTACAATTTTATTTCAAATTCTTATTAAAATGTTTCATGTAGAACGGATATTAACAAACGACGAGTTAGCAAGCCTAAGTAATGGATGTTTGACTTTATATTTATTCTTTTTATTTTATAACTTTTCTGTGATGCGTCAATCATTTTTAATACCTTTCGCTAAATTGTTCTAAGCTGGAAATATTGTGCAATAGGTTTAAAAGGACAAACATTCGGACATATACGACATGACTCGGATATCTTCGGACTCATACCTTTGAAAAGTAGTTGAAAATGCTGTAGTTAAAGCAACTCAACCCGACTTTAGTACCTATATGAACCAAATCGTTAGAAAATAGCAAAACGCTTATGCATATATTTGTTAAAACGCGTCTAATATATATTTTTAAATACTTGGAAGGAATGATGAAATACCTTCAATCATATTAAAACTGCAGACATTTTGAACGAGTGCAAGATATAAAGTTACAGCAGTCAATAAGTACGAGCGAGATAGAACGACGACGACGAGACAGCCAAAACCCAACGAGTACAAGGGATAGACAGATTCATCAATTTGAAATTCAAAACGGGCGCTAAATTAAAGGAGGGATTAACGAAATACCTTCAATCATATTAAAATTGCAGACATTTTAAACTAGTGCAAGAGATAAAGTTACAGCAGTCAATAAGAGTGAGTGAGATAGGACGACATGTGACATACCTAAAGTTCACAGAGGATGACAAATCGAAAGTCAGCCCTCGAGGCTATAACGTCTTTTGTAATCACGCCTAGCAACATAAATTTAAGCATATTCTAGCATTTCAAATATGAAAAATGGATAATAACCGCGGTTTTTATAAAATTATTTAATAAAATTATATGAGACATTTTCATACTTAGTATTTCAGGAATATATTAAACTCAAATTTCTAACTCGTTTTATATTTACGATCTGACTTTACCTCTTATCGCCGACAGGCAACGACCTGTTTGGCCAATTGATAAAAATAAAAATAATTAATTCTTGCAGAACCACTTATGGAATCAGTTTTTTTAAATTCGTTTCAACCTTTTAATACCCTAAACGATGTAATTCCATTGTTATAATTTAAAATTTTCAAGAAATATTTACTTTAAAATATGGAAGCGTGACGTCAGAACAGCGAAGTAGCTTTCCGCTATACATCTTAAAATCTAAGACGCTTCGGTGGCGTAGCGGCATAGGTCGATGTAACCCCCCATGTGGACGCGAACGTAGCGGGTTCAAATCCGAGTCGTTCAAAGATTTTTTTAAATTAAACATCCATCCTGTGAATGCAAGAGAGACAACCAACGCCCAATGAGTACAAGAGAGAGAGAGACAAATTTACCAATTTGAAATTCAAAACGGGAACTAAATTAAAATTAAAACGGCATCCGAGAGAAGTGCGCGCCCAGAAAACCAAGATGGCCGACCCCCGGGAAGTTTAAATTCAAAAAATTGAACTTAGGAAAAATCTTAAAAATTTCAAATTGAAATATTCGCGCGAAAATTGAAAATGGCCGCACCGTAATTCCAGAAGCAAATTAAAAATGGTCGCCGCGTAATTTAATCAGTAGCTAATGCGTAGTTTAATCAGTAGCACATATAAAAATTAATTAGATCAAACCGCGAAATTAATTGGGTCAAACCGCGAAATTAATTGGATCAATTCGCGGCTTCAATTCGCGGAAACCGCGAATTAAACCGCGAATCAAATAAAAAGTGGAGGGGATAACTGTCCTCCTTCTACTAACTACTCCGGTTGTTGCCTCTGAAGTGCACCATGCACTTAGAGACTTAAAATCTTAAAGATGCTTTAACGAAATGTGCTTCGTCTCGTTACAATCGTAACTTCTTTTTTCTTGAGCAAAATACTATAATATATGTCGTTAAGATCTTCTTAATTGAACGACCCACGTGAAGCTTAAGTTACAATAGCGTTTAATCTAAAATGCGGTACCTTAGTAGCGTAACAGTTAGAAATTTTCAACAATGGAGCTATGAGTAGGCAGCTCTGCTTCGTGCTTAAAATTTATTGAAGCGATTCCAAGGGAATACTTCGTACGTAAGGTGGAAGAATTCAATAGGCTTTGAATAAAACCTTATCCATCACCGATGAATGTTTTATTACTGAATCCACCCAATTAGCTTTCCATAAGCTTCGCCCACACATACACGCTCGCACTTGCACCTCTGACATTCAAGCACACTTTCCCAAGACTTCGGATATGAAATTTGCATAAGAAGGACGACTATTTTTTACTGTAAGGATACTGTACTCATAATACCAAAAATTATCGAACTAAAAGGCTAACTTGTTTGTTTTAGATTTTGTTGTACATTTTATTAGCTTCAACATAATGTTTTGATATATATAATGCCTTAGAAAATGTGGAACTCATAATATTTCCGACACTAAGTATTTTAATGCTATCCTAACTGGTACAACATTGAATGACGTCATGAGTCTGCAATATAATATATAGATGAAGTAAATAGGCACAAAGACGGAGCCGGCGGACTGATTTCACGGCATGTACACGTAGATTATTTGTTTGGATCTCTATTCTTAAAACAAAGCTTCCAATATAAATGCGTTCCAGAATATAATTATATACAAGTAAAAATCCCTGTCCGTTTTTTTCTATAATCAGTTTTTAAACGTTACAAAACTTTAACATCACCTTTCTTTCAAAATTTTATTTTGATGTACAAACTGATAGGAAATTTAGAAAATGAAACGACAGATAACTGTATTACGACATTACGAGGGTGGTTCCTTAGTTATTTATTACCATGACCCATAACAAAGTTTATTTTTGATCCCGTGCCGTAAGTTAGGCCAAGTTGTGCTATGCACAAGATGCTTGTGAAATCTTAGAACAACACCTTATTCGTCAACTTAAAGCCGTGTGAATTGCTTGCTTATACGCAGAATTGGGATATTCGTTTTCTAGTCGACACATCTTAATAGTGACTGTTACTAGAGAAAGTAAATCCAAGTTGAACATTAATTAAACGTACTGAATAAATTTATATCATTACCAAAATGTTTTATTTTATATCATTGTTCTTAATTGCTGAACCATCTTCACAAATTGAAATCAATCAAACCACATTTTTTATATCTCAAGATAACTGTTGGCGCTTAAACCATTATTTTGAATTTGCCGCCTAGTTGTGAGTAACAACACCTAAGCGTATATAAGTAAGCTATATCAATGTATTAATTCATTGTTCGTATTTCGTAATAAATGTATTTCAAAGTAAACTATATAAAATCATCTAAGTTTTATATGCTTTGCCCTAAACTTAAATTCTTCAACGTATGTTCTATAGAATAATTTATAAACTTTCCTTTTTCCTTTATTACGTATTACTTAAAAAAAATTCTTACAACACCTATTAGTTATAAGACTATAACTAGGTCGATTTTAGTATTTTAAAGTGGCCCATATCCTACTAACGAGTCAAAAACCATAATAACAATGAGTCACTCACTACCGTATTGTTGGTAGCACTGTCCGTCTATGTCAAATTTGAAATTTGCAGGTTACGTTTTGCATCAGTCTGTGTCAAATAACAAATAAAACCTAATCCACTAAGTTCGAATTTGACATAGACTGCCAGTGCCACCAGCAACACATTTCGGTACTGCCAAACGTATAACACGAATCATAGGCGACTTTAATTATAAATTTATTTGATCTCTCCGTACCTAGCTGACTCCCAGTTAATTTGTCACTTTGACTTTTTTCAGATGTCAATATCAAATTTATGTTTTTAGAAATTTATTAAGCTGTTGGATAAAACATTTTAATTCAATCGAGAAGAGACCTTTCTCGGCCTGGCGTCTCGAGGGCTCAATTTTCCTCTCGTAGATTATTTGTAATAACACACTTGTAATAAGGGGTACCGAGTTTTGTCTGTTATTCATTTATTCATTATTTATAGCATATTTTACCTTTGGGTGTCAAGGACCATTTATACATACAATGTTTCAATGCAGCAGAATTCTAAAGAACCAGCAAATAATTTGTATCTACTCCAGTGGGATAAGTAACTTATTACGTCACTCATTTGACACTATATTTCCGTTATGTAATGAAGCTCATTACATCACTAGTGGTGTAATGAACTGCCATTATACCACTAGTGGTGTAATTGTTTCATTACCTAACGGAAATACTGCCAAATAAATGACGTAATGATTCGCTAACTAAAATATTTTTGAAAATGGCAGGTCTGACATTCTTCTCAATGCACTTTTCTCAATTTTGGGCAGTTGTAGATAAAATTTTGTACAATACATGTGTGACAATGGATCATTAATATACTTGTGTGCTTACATAACTCGTGCTAAGCACTCGTTTGTAAGTTACTCACACGTATACTAATGATGCACTTATCCCACTTGTATAGTAAATAACTATTATCTACAACTCATTGGATAAGTAACTTATTACGTCACTCATTTGACATTACATTTCCGTTATATAATAAAGCTCATTATATCACTAGTGGTGTAATCAACTTCCGTTATACCACTAGTGGTGTAATTTTTTCCTTACCTAACGGAAATACTGTCAAATGAAAAACGTAATGACATTTGCTAACTAAAATATTTTTGAAAATGACGGATATGATATTTTTCTTAATGCTCTTTTCTGAATTTTAGGCAGTTGTAGATAAATTTTTGTACAATACATGTGTGATAATGCATCATTAATATACTTGTGCGCTTACGTAACTCGTGCTACAGTTCATCTACGTTTCTGAACCTCAAATGTGGCATACGCTTTGCCATATCAGCCCAAACGTTTTCTACAGGGTTCATGTCTGCGCTTTTAGAAACCCACCGCAAAAATTTCACATTATTTTGTTGAAACCATTCGGTAACTATGCGTGCTGTATGAATAGGAGAATGATCGTGATGAAACGTGAAATTATTTTCGAGATATATTTGTTGTACAGATGGCAACATTACATTATCTTCAATATTAATACATATAGTTTATTGAATTAAACCATCCGCCAATTTTCCAACACATTCCAGTATTATGATAGCTGATCCACCCCCATATGTTGAATTAAAATCTCCCTTGCCTATCGTTCTTCCCATCTTGTATTTCTTGGTCTATAAACGCAAATCGCTCCATTATTTGTGGATTGAAAGGATTTTTCGTCAGAAAAGACCACATTTTGACAACTTTTGGTCCATAATTAATATGATTTAAAGCATACAGTAATCTCATCTGCTTCCCTTCTTCACACAATTTAATTGTTTTTGCTGCAACACGGCATCTTAATTCGCTTTCTTTTATTTTTCGACTTGCCCTTTGCCGGGAACCCGGAATATGCATTTCTAGAACAGCTTTTCTCGCAGACTCGAATGGATGCTCTCTCAAATATTCAACTAAATTGTTATCTTGCTCTTGCGTGGTAACTGTTACAAAGCCAGTCCCCCGTTTCCGATCTAAACTTCCTTCATTTATTTATATGCGTTTCTGCCACGTACCTGATGGTGTACCCTTCTTCCAGCTTGGTTATAATGCGCATTTTTTCGATATTATTAACTTGTCTTGCCATACTACGTATATTTTTGAAATAATTTAAAAATGTTACCTAACGTATTGACAGACGCCAATTTGATTGAATCAGTTTGAATCTAAACACCTTGTCTAAGAGGAAGGTACAAATTACGCAAACTAATATCTTTGCACTACATTTATGTGAGCATGACTGTACATTGTTTAAAGTTAGTTTTAGCCCGACAACACTAGATGAAAACCATCTGTTTTAACAAATATCGGCACTTCCTAACCACGACTCCGTTTGTAAGAGAATTTCTATATACACTGAGCTAGTTAACCCAACAAACAGGGCAACTAATAATTAAATACTAAGGCATACATGATCACTTATTCAAATAGAGAGATACTGTCAAACCTCACGCACAGTCACAGCAGAAATATAAAAGCACTTCATTTCTGTTATTATGACATTCTACTTCTCCTGGTGAATGTCACTCAAATTAATGTAGTAGTTACTGAGATATTAAGCCCAACTACACACAAATATATGATATACAGGCTGCTTGTTAATTAAGGGTCAGTTAAATTTCTGCATTGTTATGTTAGACAGCAAAAACTTTTATAGAAGGAAATTCTAGCAACCAACTATAGGCCGAAAGTTATTAATTGACGAAATATTAATATTTCTTGAGAACAAATGAAATGAAAGTCCTAAGATGTATAACTGGAAGAACGCTAATGGACCAAGTGCACAATCAGCAAATAAAAAACGAATGCGGCGTTGAAGACATAGTACTATGGGGTAGCACAAGAAGGCGAAAGTGAAATGAACACATCCAAAGAATGGAAGAACACAAGATTGCCAAAATTTCCAAAAACAACACGCCCCACGGAACATACCCAAGAGGTAGACCACCAAAAAGGTGGAAAGATTCCTGGACCTCTACATCATAAGAAGCGGCTTAAAACTTGAAGTAGAACAGGACAAAATCCTATTAAGAAGAATAAGTATTAATATTCAATGTATTCTTTGTACACAGACACAGTATTACTAGTTAAAGGAAAACTGCTCACAAACGGCTATAAAAAATGACAGACAAACAAATACACAAATTCTAAATGTGTGTCAAAATAAAACTGTTAAACAGATTGTTACAAATAAATTAATTATTCCAATCAAGAAAGTGTGAATATGCTCAAGGTATACTTTTTGCGTCAGAAAAATTCTTCACGATCGGCTGAACTGTAAAGAAAGTGTTACTCAAATTACCGACTGCCGCATCCTCGCACATTTGCTAAACTGCAAATGCAATTGGGAACTTACGGAAGTTTTTCTACAAATCCAGGAATTTCTAAACATATGCAAAATAAAAATAACGAATTTCCTAATAAAAATATTGTTTGGCGCATTTCGGAGAAAATCAATATACTTCAATAAGGCAGGTATCCATTCAAACCAATGTAAAATTTACGACTAAAACAAATTACTTGTTTATTTGGTGGTCATAATTTTTTCGTAGCCTCTTAACCCTTCAGTACCCGTTTACGGTCTGTGAGACCGAGCAAACACATGATGCAGTATATTACTTAATGTGCTAGCGTTAGTTTACCGCCCATTTCACTACCTTCCTATATATTGCCATTGAAGATCCGTATGCAGTTTTGAGTTCGTGCGTGCAGTGGTTTAAAAGTTATTTATAATTTCGGTTTCAGAGACCGAAGCGGGTACCCGAGTTGTTTTTATTTTTACCTTTGATATACGACCAATGTGAGGAGAAGGAAGTACTTTTAGCATTTTTAGTAACACTGTCATACTAAAACATTATTATAGTCATGGCAGATTTTATGAGAAAGAACAGGCGCGACTAGAACAGACGATGCGAGATATAATAGCGGAGGAGGATGTCGACAACGCGTTTTATGAAGATGTGCCATCGTCTGATGAAGATAATTTATTGGAAACTAGGGAAATGGACAGTGACACTAAACAGGAAATACCTGATTAGGAAAACGTTAGTGAACAAGAAACTAATGCCATAAGATATCTCATTATTTTTATGGTGGTGGAAGAGGGGTGTCGGACTGCGAGACCGGTGCGGGTACTGATGTCTTAGAATTTTGAACGGGTACTGGAGGGTTAAGGATCTATTCAGCTCAAAGTTCGATTGGCTACATAATTTTAAATGCTAATGCAGCATGTTAATAGTTTTTTAAATATATTTTTTATACTACTAAATAAATTTTAAAATATACTGTTCCACAAGATCCAAAAATAATTAAATATCTGGTTTAAATTGAACTCGGATATTTTTGTTCGTACTCTTAAGATATTTGCCACATAACATTTTATAAACGTCTGAAAGACGAAAGAAGTATTGTAATCGCGAAAATATCACCTTCCGAGATTTCTTTAGATCTTTAAGATTCAGGGTCCCTAGATGACGAAAAACAGGTTTTCTCAATCCCGTCCGCCTCTCTGTCTATCTGTCTATCTGCCTGTTGGCGGTATAACTCAAAAACTATTTATTGGAGGAAAACCATATTTTACATACACATTATACCGGGTTTTGACTTGCGCGACGCACCATAGGAATTTGCATAGTAAATTCTTTATATTCAGTTATTTGCTCCCCTAATTATTTTAAAGCTAAAGTGTAAACACATTTTTTGTAGAGAAAAAATACTGCATCCATTCATACTGATGTTAACAATTTTTCATTTCCCGGAATAGTATAAATCAATGGAAATAAAAATTCAATTTTCAAAAAATCCGTGGTGCCTTGGAATTACCTAAACAGACAACAAATTTTGTCGTTTGTTCGTTTGTCATTGCTGTTTGACGTTTATAATAATTCATTATTGTTTTTTTTCGGATTAAAGTGTCTAAGGTATCTGGTACTTAGCATATCTAGACCTGATTCATAGCAAAAATGGTTTTATGGTGAAAATAGCGCTCGTCAAGTAAGCGCTTTGTTTAGTGTAAAATATCTGTATCGGCAAATTCCAAACAGTACAACCGCTAATAGACTAATACATTAAGTTTAAAACTGCAGGCACGTTATTAAATAATTGTAGGTGCAATAACGAGGTTGAGAACCTACACCAAAACGAGGAAAATTACTATACGTTCACTCTTTTAACGGCAATGACTGAAAATCCTAGTTTTAGTTTAAGATAAATATCTCAAAATATACTTTTTGCAGTTGTTTGAAGGGGAAGTAGCACGGGCGGTGATCAAAGTTGCCAGAGACCAAGAGATTTGGTTTCAGATGGACAATTACCCCGCACATACTTGCGTTGTGCACGAATTTTTAAGTAACATGCAGTTTCTTCAATAAGGTGATTGATGCAAATTATGCAATTAATTGGTCTACTAGGTCCCCCGATCTTTCACCAAACGATTTTTTCTTTCCCTACATTTGAAATCAACATTTACTCTAGATGAGTATTTCAAAATATAGAAGAGCTGAAAAATTGTATTCAAGCAAATAATTGGACATACAAAATTTACTATATATAAAATAACCTCGACACCGGAAACGGTAATGGGGTCAAACAGACTAAGAAGAAGAAGAAGAATTTACTATGCAAATTACTATGGTGCGTTGCGTAAGTCATCACCCGGTATATCTACCTGCCATAAAACCCAGAAAATTTCGGACAAATACATATATACAATATATTTTTTATTTAATTGAGAAATAGATAAAAGTAGCAATTTGCACATCCTCAGATTGGTCAAATAATTCAATTCGCAAATATTAGACGAGAATTTTACGACAGGTTGGACTATTGTTCAACAACGAATGGTGGGTTATTTGAACATTTAATTTGATTTTCCATTATTTTTGTGTGAAAATAAATCAAATGTTTTCCTATTACACGTTTTATGGTTTTCTAATAACCTGAAAATGCAAAAGCCAACTGCAATGATAAACAAATGTAAGTGCATTTGTTTAGATAATTCCATGAGTTCCACTGAGTTTTGTAAAAATGCTAGTATAATTTTTTTGCCTTCTTTTGGTTCCGGAAAATGAAAAATTGTTAGCAAAAGTATGATTGGATGCAGTATTTGTTTTTGTTTACAAAAAATGTATTTACACTTTCGCACTAAGATAATTAGGGGAACAAATAATTGGACATACAGAATTTACTATATATAAAATAGCCTCGACACCGGAAACGGTAATGAGGTCAAACAGACTAAGAAGAAGAAGAATTTACTATGCAAATTCCTATGGAGCGTCGCGCAAGTCAGCACCCGGTATATCTACCTAGCACGAAACCCAGAAAATTTCGGACAAATAAATATACAATATATTTTTTATTTAACTGAAAAATAGATAAAAGTAGCAATTTGCACATCCTCAGGGTTTACCCTTTACAGAAATGGGAACAAACAGATACACAATAAATGTTCTAAAAAATAAAACATGGGTTAACGATAAATGCGTTCTATTTAAGACAGCCGCATCTCACCGATCGAAGGTGTCCTTGGTGGACGAGGCAATAAACGCGTGCTTTACTTCGAATTAGAGCAGATCCTTGAAATTCATTCGTTGGTTCGTTCGCAAGAGCTGAAGTTTGAATCCGATCGCCAATAATGGTTTTATACTTGAAAATTTATATAATTTGCATTAGGAGGTGTTTTATTGATTCGGTATAATTACGAACGTGCAGATATTTTACCACGATTTTTCTTTGATTTTTAAAATTGTTTAGTGTCAAAACGTCCACTTGGGAGGGAAGTTCTGAATAAAACACTTCAGAATTGTTTTTACTTAAAATTACTGTAGCTCCATTACGATTGAGTTGAAAGCATATGTTCATTAAACACTGTGTAATAGCTGTTTTGAGTCGCTAAAAATGATTAAATAAAGTACGTCAAATGAGGCTAGTGTAAGATAAAAAATAATAATGTATTAATTAAGTATTACGTTGGTCGCTAAATTGAAGTGATTGCAATGACGCCGTGATGCAAGATGTAAACGAAGCAAATGGCAGTTCTACTGTTAGTGAGTAAAATAAAACTCCCGCTGTATCAATACATAGCCTAACAATGAAACGTATGTATTTCGACACGTAATTATAAATTGTAGGTCACAGCATCTGCAATATACACAATTATTAACCCACACACCCAGCGCAACAAAAGTATACTTTGCAAAGAAGGTCATTAAGTTAATGTATTGATTTGCTGTTCATCTTAAATGAAAGTGTAAACTATTATACAATTATTGTCAATCGCCTACTGCTTTCATTTTACTATTTGCGGTATAAAAGCTTCAAAGCCTTATCTAAAATTTCCTATATCAGAGAGATGATAGTTCACACCCTGCTTTGCAATCAAATTTAACTATAAAACTCACATGTACACTGAGACAACATTGATTTTTCATGAAGTCAATGTACCCGTTGAACTCTATCGGAAGCGTGCTTCTCAAATTATGCAGAAATTCTAGACAAATACACTTTCAACTATTTTTATATAGTCGTACACTAACACTACTTTTATCGAATCAAGTTATGAATTTCCAATCAAATTATAATTTGCATTAGTATTTATCGGAAATGTATTCCAAGATCTCGTCAACTCTCGGAAAGGTAGGAAATATATGTAGTTTTTAGAAGACAACTAAACATTTTTATAGAAATTAGTGCCGCAATTAATCATCCCCAGGATACGTGATGAAACGTTCCGCTCGTGTTGGACCCGGCGAGATAAATGACTCTTCGTTGTATTACAAGAACGAGAAAATGTCAACTGCCAGATCTGCAGCAGAGAAAGAAGCTTTACTAAAGTGCATTTAAGTCGTTAAAAAGGGAGACACTTGTCTAGATAACCTCTAAGAAAACAGCTAAGTGCTGTGATGATGAACGATGCTAGCAAACAGTTTGGACGGTTAGATTAGGCATTTTTATTAGGGCCGTTTCAAATTCGCGAAATGGTAAATGGCAACATTGCTACATTAAGTCTTCATTTTAAAAATCTAGTGTGATACACGCACACAGCTTACTTTTACAGTGATCTTATAATTAGCTAAAAATTTGGTTTTTAATTTGGAAGCATTTGTCAAAAATTTTCAAAAATTACAAATCTCACAAAAACCGTACGAAATAGAGCGTTAGTTGAAGGGACAAATTTTCTCTAAAATTTTAGGGTAAATTCAAAAATGTAATAATACACCGGGTTTTCTATTGAAAATAGGAGTTAATAAAAAAAGAAAAAACAAAAGAAATCCATAGATATAGATATTCAACTGGAAAATCACTTATCTCACATCAATACACATTAAAAGTTGTTAGAGCCGTTTTTGAAAAAATTTTAAAAACTGCAAAATCACAAGAGTAAACACTATACTTCTGGTTGTGGGATTTTCTTCAAAAGCTTGCTGTCACATCTAGATAGTACACAAAACTTATATATGAAGTTTCAACGTCATACCTCTTGTCGTTTTTGAGATATTCTGTTCACACACAGACTGACAGACAGACCAATGAACAAATGACATAACTACGTGATATATAATCCATTTACGATGTTTTCTTCTCCCAGCAGGTTGGGTTAAATTTTGTCTTCTTCCGGAAAATTTTCGGCATTTTGTCATTAACATTGCAACAATGGTGATTAAGGAGTTGTAAAAAATGTCGTAGTCTTTTCATGTCATAGACTTCTATTACAATTAGAGTTTCAGAGATTCAAGTTTCATGCTAAATAGTAACGATTTTTTTCTACTACCAAGAAAAATACAAAATATCAACATTTTTAATGATTGATACATTTTGTTGACATTGTTCATAGAAATAATGAAAACTATTGTCACATTTGCTTTTGACGTCTCTCATTTAAAAAGCATTGGGACAAATGCATCCATAGGCGACCAGTTAGAACTTAAACTTTTAGTTCCAAAGAAGTAATAGCTAGTTGTATTACTAGGGAGCGAAGTGTATTATTCTCTCGCACGGATGTAGTAATCATTCAAAGAAAGAAGTTATACTTATACAGTGAATTTATTTTAATAGTTAACATAGCAGTTTCGTTTCTATCCCAGCATTTAATCATACAGGGCACTTCCATAGTTACCAATGATATCAATAGATTAGAGCGTTTATTTTACGAATTAACATTCGAATTTGAATTAGGTACTTGCTAATGAGAACTTTAATTTTGTTATCGGAATGTAGGTATGTAACTAAAAAGTAGATACGTAGGAACAACTGGTGTGTTGTATCTTTTCTTTAGTGGTATATATTAGGATAACTTTTAATTGTCTTTTTGACAAGTAATAATTCCTATGTTAACTCGTAAAATACACGCTCTAATCTATTGGTCCCATTTGTAACTATGGAAATGACCTGTATGATTAAATGGTGGCATAGAAACGAAACGCTTATGTTAACTATTAAAATAAATTCCCTGTATAATACACTTATTCTTTGACACTTGTTACATTTTTTGGTAGACTATCTCTTGTATCCAGCTGCATTTAAAAATATCTAAATATCAAAAGCAGGATGCTAGTTGGTTTGTTATTAATTACATTCCATCCCGTCTCTAATGGCAACGGAGGTAATGTATTATATTCTTTCCTGATGCCATTAAAAACCAACAAGGAAGCTAAACATGTATTTTCGCTAACAGAAAATCCCCTAAGAAGTGACAGAAAATGTCACTTTCTGATCAAGGTGTAAACAAGTACTTTTAAACATAGGAACCAAAAGTGTTGCGACATATACATTTTTGTATCAGTAAGAGGAACGTCCACAGCAGATTTCGGTATCTACCAAAATCGTGGAGAAGACTAAAGTGTTTTACTGCTTCATACTGAATTGTAAATAAAAAAGTTACAGAAAAAACGGACCTCTTTAAGACCGTAAAAGTATTTGAAATTCTGTACTAAATAGATAAAAATATCTGCATGTGGTTAATAATAGGTACCGGAACAGTAAAAAAAAAACTCGCAAGCGGTGGATTCGAATTTGTGGAATTCGACTGCTAGTCATATGCTTTAATTCCTGGCCTACGGACTTCCACCTATCATTTTTGCTTGTCGCTGCGTTATAAATGATACACCGACGACGGATCAATAGCAGACGAAGTGTGCCCAATCGGTTCTGATGAAAGGTGACGCAGATACGCAAGCACAGCATACTTATACAATGTGTCCCAGGATTGATGTTACAAGAGGTGCTATGGACTTAAAATTTTTGAATTTTATTTTAAGATATTGGGTTTAAGCCCTGCTTGATTTGAAGGGAATTTTCAGTATTTGAAAAACAAGTCGGTCTTGACAGTGAAGCGAAAGAAAGATCTACCTATTTAAATTAAACCGTAATTTTTTGTTAAATTAAGCAAACTAAATTGAATTTATTAAAAATGACGGTAGGTAGAATCTGATCTTGAAATTTTGTATAGGGTCGTAATTTTTCATTATGAACAAATTTTCTTGGTAAAATGTTGCCGTATCATGAATAAAAAGAGTAGTTTACCTGAAAAGAAAATCGTTTTTGATTCACTGTGAACGCCGACTTGCTTTTCAAACACTGAAAATATTCTTAAAATTCCCTTCAAACCAAGCAGGGCTTAATCCCACAATTTTAAAATAAAATTCAAAAATGTTTAAGTCTTCTTGTAACCTCGTGTAACATCAATCCTGGGACACACTGTATATTTCTATAAGCACATTTTAAGCCTTTATGATTATAATAGCAGTTATTAATAATATTTCAACCATACAAAATATTATTTTATAAAATGTTCCAGAAATGTGCTACTTTAAATTTGTAAATTGTATAAAATAGCATTGGCCTTGATAATAATTTGTAAAACGGTATTAAAAATTGTGTTGGCCTTGATTTGAACAACAAAATGTAATCAGATTAGGCTTGGAAATAATGTATAACAATGTAAGATCCAAGAAAAACAAACAATTGGGGGAAAGGAAGCCAAGCTGTGAGGTGGTGTTAATTTTGGCTACCCAATAAATAACTATTAATACGTGAATAAATACCCTCTTCCCAATTCAGTGTGTTTGGGGGTTTATAAAAAGTGTTTAATTTGTGCATCGAGTGCTAGGTGGTTTCCTTGGAGGTTCGAGCACTGTAAGCTAGAGGTGGGCAGCGACCTTAGTGGGATACAGTTGGAGTCCTAGGTGTGGGACAACGGCTGAATTGAAGGCGGTTTCCGGTCGGTCGAGCTACAGAGTCGTTCTGCAATGCATCAACGGCTTGTATCTGCAGGCATCGTGAAAATTGCTGGGGGCTCGAGTTATGCCCTAGTTTCCATTGGAAAAGCAAAAGGGGAAAGTTTATTCTAAAAGATCGAATTTAGTGATTTGCAAGTGGCGTCGGTTGATTACGTAATCAGTCATAATTTATCGAAGAACAGCGAACTTTTTTTGCGAAATTGAGAGATTGGATCGCCATATTTAAATTTGGTTCCCACTAGTTTAAATATCCAGTATTGTAGCGGTCCCAGTTGTTAAATACGCATTATTCAAAGCGTTTACAAGTAAATTATTAAAAGGATACCACAATGTTTAACCCTTATGTGGCTGAAGATGATACCCGGGTACTTTTAGGGTATAAAATATAGAATATTTCGGTTTTGGAAAGACGCATCAACTTGAGCTTCTAGGACATCTCTAAATATATCATTGTAGGTATATTTTGAAAATTTCATGTATTGGGAGGTATGGAATGTCGGGTTTCTTTGGCCTTGACAAAAAATCAGCACTCTCTAGCGGACGGTGGTACCTGGGTACTACTGTTCGGGGACAGGATTTGAATTATTAGGAGTTTCCACAGCAATTCCTACAATACTTTTAAGGGTGTTTTTCATAAACCGATTTTGCAATACCATGGGATTGTCGCTTCGTTGGTTCACAGCTAGCAAGCACAGATCACGAGCTAAATCTTTTAAGAAATGTATCCTCTTATTTATGTTCTGATGCGTTTCTTGGAATTGTTTTCAGTGTAGATAACGTAGGCAGCCAGAGCTACTACATCTAATGTATTGAAAGACCACGGGCAGACGGTTTGCTCGCCACATGTATATTTTCAAAAGTTTATCGATAACGTCACCATCTGATTTAGTTTCTTTATAAAAACGAGATTACTTCAGACTTTGGCTTCAGGGTATCATCAGTTGCATAGAGTGTATCGTTGATAACAAAACTAAGGCTTACCTTAAATAAAGAACGACTTCCGGGATTGGACCGCGTCATTATTGAGGTCGAAGAACTCAACGTTTCGCCCACTTTCGTAAGGAGCTTCATAAGGAGAAAAAAGCAAAAATAGCACAGGAACTCAACGTATTAACCAAGCCAGAGGCGAAATTCGATCTGAGTTTCGCCTCTAGCGTGATTTACACGTTGAGTTACCGTGCTCTTCTATCCCTTCCCTTGCAAAAAGGGTTTTGCCTCTGGCGTGGTTAACACGTTGAGTTACTGTACTATTTTTGCTTTTTTGTCCTGACAAGGTCCAATCCCGGAAGTCGGTTTTTACTTAATGACAATGGCCATGAAAGCTTCCGAAATTATCTAAGGCTTACTTTACCTTTGGGACATACGAGCACAACATGGCATCTGTGTTGAAAGCAAAGTTTGTTGAAAAGGCAGTTGATCCATTTCAGCTAAAGGTCTTTGGGAATATAGGGTTTGTTTTTCATAAGCGTACCAACTAGAATGAGTCCATATGATACTTTGTAATGCCAACAGAAGTGCATTACAGTTGTTTCGTCAATGTTAAATCTCATTGCTTTTCTTGAATGATATACAACCGGATTTGAGACTAGGGTAATGGGGTCTTATTCCAGATGGTGCAATTACCACTACGATAAACGGTAGAGTTGCAGTAGTCCCTGTCTCTGTAATAAATTCCTCATTGTCGTTGCTGTTTAGCGCCACTTCTATTTCGCTGTCCAGTGTAAACATCTTCTACGTCTGATTCTGTATCGTTTAATGGTGGCACATAATTCTTGTCGTTACTATCTTCAAATAAATCACTAAATTCTTTATCAGACGTTTCATACAACCTTGCGACTTCTTCAGCCATCACCCTATATCGAAATCCATTAACTATAACGAACACAAAAATAAAGCAATATGCTTATGTGGCCGGGCTCCGTAGCTCTGTGGTTATGCATTCTGGCTACTGATCTAAGGGTCGATCGAGAGTTCAGTTCCCGATCCCGGTAAGGTTTCAAAAAAATAAAAAATGAGGATCAAAAGCTCTACAGAATGCCATCATTCGGAAGTGATGTAAAGCCGTGGATCCGTGTTGCTACGAAGTGTAGCATGTAAAAGATCCCTTGCTAGGGCTGGAACTCCTTAGTTTCGGCAAAACTTTGATCATGTGATCAAAGCAGTCGGTATCTAAGGTACCTCGTACACAGCATGCTTCGATCTTGTCCATTACTGACAAACAAACAAATATACTTATCTAAGTCCAGATATCATCTGGAATTATATGGTACAGCAACACTATTAGTACGAGTAGAAGGCATGCTTTTTTTACCATTTGAACTAAACTGATCATAATTCAACCAGATCACAACGTAGACTGGACCATACATGAGAGATGATTAAGCACAAAAAACAGTCACGATCATACTTGCTAGGATGTAGAAACCCAACCCTATGAGATGATAGAGTAATTTATTTAAATATAAATAATATCAATACACATCATTTACTCAATAAAATAACCATAATAATATACAGTGTGTCCACGGATTGAGTTCACATAAGGTATAACTGACAAAAAAAATCGAGTTAGATGTTAATATTCTAGGAATCGCTCCTGCTTGTTCTAAAACCAAGATTTTGAGAAAATCAATCAAATTAATTAATATACAGGGTATTTTTAGAATCGATTTTTAAAAAATGGCCAAGAGTAAACTACTGGTGGCCTAGTGGTTAGAGTGTCAGACTAGTAATCACAGCGATCAGCGGTCCCGGGTCCAAACCCCGGGGGAGGCACAAATTTACGTAGAAAAACGTACAATATCAATCCTTCTCAGGACTAACCAGGAACACCTGAAGACGCAAGTAGATCAAAACTCCCGAAACGTTGTGTGATTTACACCCTAGACAGTCGAAAAAGTCCGAAAAATTTATCATAAAAGTAAACTACCTTTATTAGAAAAGATAACAAAAAAAAGTATGAAGGAAAGTTGTTTAGAAAGACACCCTGGAGAAGATGGCATTACCAACGAGATGATAAAATATGGAGGAAGTGCTTTGGAAGACAAGATAGCATCCCTGATCCAACGGACATTCATTGAAGCACGAGTACCCCAAGAATGGGAAACTAACATCGTTCTCCCAATTTTTAAAAAAGGAGGCAAACAAGCTCCAAACAACTATAGAGGAATCAATCTACTTAGTACAGTTTTAAAACTGACAACCAGAATCATAGCGCAAAAACTGTCGCAACTAATCCCATTATGCGATGAACAGCAAGGTTTTAGAAGGGGCCGATCTTGCACGGACGCGATATTTGTTATCAGACCAATAGTCGAGAAATCACTAGAATACAACAGACCTGCCTTTCTTTGCTTTGTTGATATATAGAAAGCATTCGACAGCGTGCGACTAATAAATATAATGGAAGTGCTGGATAAGTATGATCTCCCGGATAACTTACGACTATTGATACAAGAGATATGTACAGAGAACAAAGCTAGAATAAAAGTGAATGGTAAGCTAACCGAAACGATACCAGTAAACAAGGGAATTTTTCAAGGTGACCCATTAAGCCCATTATTATTTAATGTCATTATAAATGAAGTTATAAAGGAATTAAATCAAAAGAGGGTACAAAATGGGAAATACAAATTTTAACGTAATCTGCTTTGCTGACGATGCGGTCCTATAAGTGACAACGAAGACGATCTACAGAGGCTATTATATCAGTTTTATGGCACCTGCGAAAGATTTCACCTAAACTTATTGATTAACAAAACAAGAACAATGGTGATAAGTAAAGAACCTATAAGATGCAAATTGGAAATACAGGGCAAAATCATACAAGTGAAGAAATTCAATTATCTCGGAGCGAACATAACGAGCACAGGCAGCATACAAGAAGGTTATGGCCAAAAAAGCCGTCAGAATATCTGGGTGCCTCAATAGCACAATATGGTACAATAAGTTTTTAAGACGTTAACCTAAGGTACGAATATATAAAAATATTGTACGACCAATCCTGACGTACGGTGTAGAAGCGAGAGCGGATACCTCCAAAACGCTACAAATGCTGGAAGTGACAGGAATGAAAACTCTCCGGAAAATAACCGGAAACACCTAATTGGATAGAATAAGAAGCGAATCTACAAGAGAGCAATGCCAAATCCAAAAGATCGGGGATTGGGTAACTAAGAGGCGAGATGAATGGAACAACCACATCACCAGAATGCACGAAGACCGCCTAGTAAGAAGAGCCAGGGACACGTCACCTAGAAGGAGACGAAGTATAGGGAGGCCGCGGAAAAGATGGAGCGACTCGTAATCCGGTAGAAACCGGCCAAAGGCCTAACACGAAGAAGAAGAAGAAGAAAATAGTTTAGAATTAAGAGTGATGGTAGACTTTAAATTTTCAGACAAATCGGTCTACTTTGATTTTTTAAAATAATTTTTGGATTTTTTATACCAACATACCTTTTATCGTAGCTGTAGGATGCACTGGATTATTTATTTAACATCTTAGTTCATGAAATAGTTAGAATGCCTCCTACAGCCACGATAAAAATTATTTTGGTATAAAAAACCAAAAAACATTTAAAAAAATCAAATTAAGTCGATTTGTCTGAAAATTTAAAGTCTGCCATTACTTTTAATTCTAAACAACTTTTCTTAATACTTTTTTGTTACCTTTTCTAATAAGGTAGTTTACTCTTAGCTATTTTTTAAAAATGGGTTCTAAAAACACCCTGTATATTAATTCATTTGATTGATTTTCTCAAAATATTGGTTTGAGAACAAGCAGAAGTGATTTCTAGAATATTAACATCTAACTCGAAAATCCGCGGACACACTGTGTATGTAGGGATCGTTACTTTTTTGTGTATTACTTTGCATTGAGGATGAACTCAATCAAATTGTAACACAAAAGTGCAATAAAATTCTTACCTTTGGCAGGCTACGGGTCAAAAATTATAATACATGAATGGATGTTGGTGAGAATGGACCAAAACCGGTTTTAAATAACCAGTAGGTCGAAACAGTTCCATTATTAGAGTTGTGAATGGTGGAAGATGATCCAAGGCCAGGACAGTGAAAAACTGCAACGAAACCTGTCACATGTAGAAAGGTAAAGCGATTATTCTTGAAAATCGACGTTTGAAGGTTTGAGGTAGCATTGGTGTTGAGGAAATCCAAACCTAGTGTCCTACACATTTTGCAGAAATAGCTTCGAACGAGCATTGAGTAACATGTCACTCAAATGGATTCCAAGATTTTTGACTCCAAAGCAGAAAGATTGTCCTCGAGCTATTTCTACAAAGAATCTGAATTTACAAAAATAATATCCAGATATGTTGTGCAAATTAATGACAGGAAATAAAACCTAGGTCCATTATTGCAGTACTGAAATCAAGTAGGAATCAATGTAGTGGGTTCATAACACAAACGTCTAATGTCAAGCTTCTGGCGGTTTTGGGCACCACCAAGAGTCGCCCAACTACTTTAGCAAGTGATTACATACGAATGTCAAAATAAACTTCAATTTTAGATCATTACACGCAGACACTATAAAATAGAGCCATCTGTAGTTTCTCTATGATCCTCTAGTGTTGCCCTTTAAAAAAAAATAACAACATATCGGAACTATCTTTCTGAGATCAAAGCACCATCTTATGATTAAAGCTGATATTATATGGCAAATGCATATTTTGTATAATAATTGATATGCCGGCGAAACTGTTTGCATGTGTATACTAATTACCTGAAAACAAATCGTTTAAGCCAAGTTTCATTTTGCATATTTTGCATATTTATACATTTTTCAACATACTTTTTGGATTTTGCATATTTGGTTATATTTAGCAATAATTTGTAATGCATGAACTTTTTGTTTCCTTTTTTTTGTTAACATTTACTATTTCATTGAATTTATTAATAAAATTTTTGTGTGCAATTGAGTTATATACTTTCACTTTCTGCCGCTGGAGGGAACGCGCTTATCCAAATAAGCATAAAAAAGGGAAAGTATAAAGTATAAACATAATCTGCCAGCAACCCCCACTTTTCCCATAGAAGCAATTATTGTATAAGGAATCAACCAACATAGAATCCATTTCAAGAGTCTAATTTTCAGTGTTGGGTGAATAATAGTCTGGCGGGGTTAAGGGAAATCTCATTTTTATGTAGGGTTACAACGTGAAGTTGGCGTTGGTAGTCCATGTTTATATAGTCAAACGTTAAAATGAATAAATATACTCAAACAAAATAATTAAAATTTTGACATTATTTAGTATACTTCTACTTATTTAAAAAAATAAAGCATATTATTTGCATATATTGTAACTTGGGTGCATAGACTCAACAAAATGTATGCATATATATGCGCATATTTTCTAAAAATTGCGTTCATATAATTATCAGCTTTACTTATGATGCCTGCGTGCCTTTCGATCTTACTACATCATACGTCTCCTATGTATTGTGGAATTTTTTCCACCGAATGTTGAAACGGGATATCTACATTCCTCATTGTGAAAACAAATATTGCCGTTTATCTTCACAGTTAAAGTTTAAGCGATCTTGAAATTTTACCTGTATTTTCTAAGAGTTATATTTAAGCAATGTATTCTAGAATTATAAATATTCGAAAAACCGATACTGCGGTGGAATTGTATTGTGAATATCAATTTACGTGTGTACCACGACAGCGTGTTCGCGAGATGGGAGAAAAGGAAGTTTCAACTTCTAAACATATTTATTTGGCGTTTTCAAGTTTACATTTAGTTACACCCAGCTTCTTCTATGAGCTGCATGTGTTTGTGCGACTCCAAAGTATAGTACGCGATTTCGTCTAGGGCGATATAAGTTAATTAGAAGCGGCTTGGCAGCCAAAAATTGCTGCATACAAGTGTTAGGGGTGAAATATTTGATGGTTTGGGGTGCATTATTTTTAAGTTTTAATTACTACGTTTGCCACGTCTGGAATGTTTTGAGCCCTGGAATGTAATATAATCTTGACGAATGTATTAGGCATTGGTTCGCGGTCAGTTTTTCGGGGACCCAGACGCCACGTGCAACCAATGCACCGTATCAATGGGGCTAGGGTAGAAATGAGATTCAAAAATAAACAGAACGTTTGGGGTTGCGACAGAGGCGCGACGTGTGAGTGAAAGTGAGCTATTTTGCGTAATTATTTCTTGGCGTAAGCGATTATATGCGAAACAAGTAATTATATTGTGATAAGTTGCAATAAGGCAGGCGAAGCTGCGAGCGTAGTTAGGCATATTATTAGATATGGAATTAATTTAGCTAGAGTAGAATGTACGTACTATCGTAGTTAGTTGAATGATGTTTGGTAGATTTTTGGCAATTACAGCAAATGATAAACGTCAGAGGTTCTTGCTTGTGCTAGTCGATTATTTGATAATCAAAGGGTTGGACCCCGCAGGAGCACTAAGTCCGCACAGTGGTCCGTGGAAGCACGTAGTTCCACAATGGGAAGCACGTAGTGCCATAATGATAATAAGCCCACGGAAGCACGTAGTTCCATAATGGGCAGTAGCCTAGCAAGATTTACGGTAATTACTGTACTGTGAAAGATCAGTATACTACTAGTTATTACCGACTCTGGTTGTAACCATAGTTAATCTAGTGGATTACTATTGGGCAGTATTAGCGAAAAGTACCAACAGCTAACTCAACCAGTGAAGGCGGGGATGAGGTGCCAAAGGGTTGAGGCTGACGGATGTAAGGCCCAGCATTGTGATGCCACTGCCAGTAGTACGGAGCGGTCTGGGGGGGGGGGGCACCCCCGGTGAGTACAATTATTATTATCGATGAGATTTACAGGTCAGTAAGTTTATGTTCTTTTACATTTAACTGCCTGCCTCCGGCACTGGGCCAAGGAATGTTCGAACCTGCACTGTTCACCCCGTTGCCGCTTTGTGGTCATGGGTGAGTTGCATCCACCACCTTGACACATTTCAAAAGTAAGGGAAATTGAATTTTAATATAACACACATAAACTCCCGTCTAACACAAGTGAAAAGTGCAGCGAACAAGCGTTAATAAATACGCAAACGCATTTTACGTAGTGTAGATGTTAAGTATACCAATTGTGCAATATTTAAACCAGAGTGTGAAGCGTCCCACTTTGAAGGACGCCAACTCAGCTGTTCTTGCGAGGCCTGCACATTATCGGGGGTTCCTAGCATTATGCCGTTTTGAAGGGTACGGAACAGAGTTCCAGATAAAACGTTTGCGGGTCAGCGTGATAAGGTTGTGTTCAACTGCGAGTTTTTGCAAGCGCAAAGGAATGTGTTTTGTCTTGGAATGAAAGGTGTGTAAAATGCACTTCCATTTAAACAGCGACGGACACAGATATGTATTGGCTCCAAGCAATTTTGTAATTGTGGTTTTGTTAAAAGATAGTGATTTTATTAGAATTTTAAAGACAATTATTTCAATGACATTTTATATTAGACTTTTGTATGTATGTGTTGCAGGTAAACTCAGCTATCTTGTATGTAGATTTTAGTAGGAGCTAATTGTAGCTTTTATTTGATTTGATTTGCATTCTTTGTATTTCCTTATATTTTTATATGTGTTTTGCAGTTAATATATTGATGTTAACAAATTAGCTTTTCTTATACGTTATTTAAAGTCAGTTTCAATTCGAGACAACTACAGGGGAAAACAGATTTTTGTTTTGGAATATAATGATCCTTCATAAGCCACTAACTGAGGGATTGAGATAATTTCATGTATTTACTGAGCCAGTTAAGGCGCAAAACAGGAAAATAGTTATTCAAATATTAAGGCGTACGAGATGACTTGTTCAAATTTATAGTAACGCGTGAGACTGGAAACCGCATGTGCTGTTGCAATGTATCACCTTTATGGTATTTCAAGCTTGTAATTATTTATATTATTTACTGGTTAGATATTTATGCTTAGATTGTATACTACAACAAAGCATTTAACACAGTTCGGAATTACTAGCCAATTCACACACTGGAAGAAACAATATTCATAAAAAATTACAGTAAATTTGTGCTACAAAAAAATAAACGACATCGAAATAAAGAGAGAAATTACACAATATTCTATCACTTACTTTTCTTAACATCTGTGGTAAAGGGAATGAAGAGACAGTAACGACGAAAGTAAATATTACAAATAATTTTTCTATATCCAAAATGGCCCATTTTAAAGAAGTAGAAAGTACAATTACTTAAAAACAACAGTAAAAAAATTAAACAAATAAAAAGCAAGAAATACGTTTATCAATATAAAAACGTAATCGTGGTTTTCCTATGGACAGAATAAGTAAAAGTGAGAAAATGCTATGCCGTCCTTACAGAGGTTAGGATTTTGACAAAGTATGATAAAAATAGGCATGTTAGTATGAATAAAGGGGCTTAAATTAAGTTATTAAAATAATGAAATTACAATAATAGTATTTGGAACACGATGTAAATGGGAGAAGCAGTATCTACTCTAGCTGATAGTTGTGGGAAAGAAAAGAAAAGGGACTGTAGAAAGGCTTTCCACTTCATGGTTAGTTAATCTAAGGGGCTGTTTTAGCAGTAATAAAATGTAACGTTTTAGAACTGCGGCCTTGCAGGTTAAAACAGTTATTAAATTTCCAGCCGGCAAAAAAGATGTAACGGTCCTAAAATACTTTACCTATTTTGATCAATTTTTAGAGTACTTTCCGAAACCTGGTATGCCATTGCGTATATGAGGTTGCCAACACTATTCACTTAGTTTTAATGTTACGCAGCTAATCGGCCCATGCTGTTTTCTTGAATGCTTATTATCCCCTTTCAGTTTATTTTTTATCTTATCGTGACTACCGTGGATGGTTTTGAGGGGTGTGTCACAATAAGTGGTAGAACCCGGTGCCGTAAGCTCTCCTTACATGCCACGTTTAAATAATTGTTTGGCCTCCCTACGTGTAAACAACACATTCATACACAGTTGGCGTCCATCGTAACTACGATTGCACAGTTACTCAGTATTTTTACTCATCCCGGGAGAAAATTGTTAGCTTTCAGAAGCTTTCAAACAAAAATCGTTCTAGTAATAAAAAGTATTTTCAGAAACTCCAGTTACGTAATGTCTCGTTCATTTAAATTTTGGAGATACTCGTATAAAGAGAATTAATAATTACGACTTTGACTTTTGACGTTTCGAAGCGTTTTGATGCAGGACCGACTACAAAATTTACTGACGATAAGTTGCTTGATGGCAACAGTGGTTTTGGCATTCGGAAGTTAACTTTCGAATTTATAGAAAATGTAATCGTAATTTACGTTACGAGACCGGAAATTAGTGTTTTGCAGGTCGAACCAAGCAGATTCCAGGGCTCGCCTGCGGCTCGCCCAGGAAGCTTTCATTTAACATGGTATATTACTACGAAACCAGTAAAACCAGTGAAAGCGAGTGTTGTGGTATGCTGTCTATCCAAGTAATAGAGCTAGAGAGCTACAACCAGCTTTGATTTGGTCGGGAACAACCAGTTCAGTTAGGAGCTGAGGTAGAGCATTCAGATACAAGATAACATTCAGAAGGTTAGTGCCCATTTCTTACAAAATATTACGAAATTATAAAGCGAGTTTGGTGCGGCAAATTAATTTAGAATTATTTTTTTAAATTCGATAGTGATTCGAGTACTCGACGTTTTTCGACAATTATATTTTGAAATTTGCACATCTTGGAATTATTTTTAGAATTTTCATTTAATCAAGTTTGGATAAATTTAACATTTGATTAAAGTATTTTTGACAATTTGTATTTTATTTTGTAATGTCAGAGCAAACTTCAATGTGCTACTAACAAACTGAACGTATGAATTTAACTTTGTGAAGTGCCTGAAACTTGTATTTGATTCATAAAGTCAAATAGTTATTATATTTTAAAAGTAATTCAGTATTTAACTATTAGAGAAAGTAGTTAGTTGAAGATTAACCCATTTAGCTGGGAATTATGAGTCCTATTGGTTGTAAAACTGACTAGTTGAGGCTTAAAAAATAATAATCACATGACATCATTTTAAATGTCAAATTAATTTATGACTTACGTCAATTCCTATTTATTGCATTAAGAAGTAAGGTAAGTACGTAAGTGCACTGTACCTGATAGTATTTCTCTTTTAATAATTAGTAAAAAGGGTATATTTAATTTAATAATAATTGAATTAACACTGCGAGAAAGAGTTATATTATAATTTTGGCACCGCAAGTTACAAATTCCTTTCATATGTTATTTTTCTGCCAGCAAATTCTATTACTATTGATTCAGTCGCATAACTATTAAAATTGAGTCGGGATGCCCGTGATAAAGGCATTGTAAAGTAAGAGTAACAAGTGTGTGGGTGTAACGTTGCCCTGTAAGATATACAGGCATAGTTTTAACCACGAAGCCTTTACACTGATTTGTGGGGCAACCCACGACTGATATATCTAACTTTAAGTGCATGCTTAAAACAATGCTGAAATTTAACCATATAATAGCGTAACATTTTCTTACTTCAAGACAAAAAACTAAGCAAGAGTCTTTTTAAAGTAAATTATTCAAATATGTGCACGCTTACTTGCAGAAAATTTCATGAATAAATTAAGTACAAAGTTGGTTAGCAAAACCACAGGGTTGTTTTAATGTATTGAAATTGATAATCCGATTTCACTTGAGGTACGGAACTTAGAGTTAGAATTTTATATTTCAAAGTTTCTGTCAAGCTGCTTCCCCGCAGTCACATTTACAAAGCGGGTGGCAACGATCGAGCAATTTGTTTGAAAAACATTTAACCAAGAAATTTCCTGAGACCTTTTTAAGCAGCTCTGGGTTTACAGGACTTTGGCAATTGTTTGCCTGCAGCTTTCAATTAAGCGTTATATCAATCCTTCCAACTTTGAAATGACTTCCAGTGTTCCAGTTGGGCGTTTGTCAGAGCCTCAAATGAACATCGGCGGAAATTACCATTCGATTTATAAATCCATGTTCTAGAACTGAAATTGCGAATACACTCTCGTAATTGCTAATAAATATTCATTTTTAGCGCTCCACAGCGACTCTCTTAGTTTTGCATGCTGGGGAGGTAATAGCTATTAACATATCTACGATTGTTATGAGTATCATAACTGCCGCAGATGCTTTGAAATCCGAGCTCGTAGAGCGAGGATTTTAAAACTTCTAAGGCTGTTATGATTCATAACATCCGTGATTTGTTCAATAGTTTATCGGTTGCTCTATGGTAATGGTTGCCATGTAGGGTAATATTTCTTTACCCTAAAGATAAGTTATGACCTAGTTACCAGCCTACTTTTGTATATGTAAACAAAGGCTTAATATCCTGAAACCGATAAATGTAAGTAATTGGCTTTAACGTCGGTAAAATTCTCACAAAAAGATAGAAATGTAAGCTGACTTAGAACTTCTGAAATTGTGTCACTCAAGCTAGATTTACGTATGGTAATGTGATAAAAGTTATATAAGAGGGGGATATATTCGTTTCATAAAATTACTGTCGAAGTTTGACATTAAGTAACTCAGACCGTTTTGATGTTTTTATTTCAAATTTTAAATTCTTACCAAGACTTTTACTAATATTAACTTTAGTTCAATAAAAATTCTAAAATCACGTAATCAGCGCATCAAGTAGTGTCCTTTAAAAAACCTAATTAAATTTTGCTGTAAAATTATTAAGAAAACTAATATTTGAATGCCTCGTAATTAGTACAGTGGCGTAACTATCATATGTGCAGAGGGTGTGAAGAACCTCGGCGCCGAATCTATATAGACGCCGCGGTAGCGGAGTTTTTAGTGAAAATAAAAGTTTTCCTAGAATAGTGGTTCAAAGCGACAACAGACTATGATACGTGGGCACCACTAGGCTTTTTTGAGTGCACAGTCTTTTCTCCTTTTGAGTAGATTAGAAGTTGCAGCTCTAGTGTGTGTTTGTGATTCTTAGATTTCATAGTGCATAGTGCATAGTAACATACTATAAATTCAAAGTTTTAAACCGCAAATTTCTGACTATTGCCTCAGATAGAGAGGTCATAGAGAGTGCCAAATTACTTCAAACTACGTATGAAACTGATCTCGATGACGGCTTACTAAAGCAAATTGTACAATTTCGATCTTCGTACATAACTAGTATCAAATCTTTCGTATCAGTGAAGAAAGTGGGAGAAAATGTCTGTCTAATCACACATCATTGTCTAGCTTTCCAGATTTGTATACAGCTTATATCCTATTTTTTACATCCCGTCACTACAGCCTCCACTGAGAGATCTTTTTCTAAATTAAAAATTATTAAAAACTTTTTGCTAAGCAAGATGAGCAAAATACGCCTAAAGAGTTTTGCATTACTGAGTATCGAGAAAGTAAGAGCCAGTACTCTTGGTTTTAATTCACTGCTTTAGCTTTAGCAAAGTCTCGCAAAAGAGAGTTTAATTAAAGTGCTATAACTACATATTTATATATCTATATATTTTGTGAATTATTTAAATTTGTATTCCTTTTACGTGGTTTTTGTTTTTGTATTTTCATATGTATTTTTATGTTTCATGTTATATTTTGCGAGTGTTTGATGTAATGGTAAAACCTATTCTACTTTATGGATCGGAATCGTGGACGGTTACAGAACTCGTAAAGAAGAAATTGCAGGTGTTTGTAAATAGGTGTTTGGTGGCCAGTCATTATTTCGAACAAAGAGCTTTGGGACCGAACAAATCAGGTGGACATTAATATAGAAATTAGGAGAAGAAAATATGGATGGTTAGGGCACACGTTGCGAAAAAATGAAACTGAAATTTGCAGAAACGTTTTGATTGGAACCCTTAGGGTTTCAGAAACAGAGCAGGACCGCGAAAAACGTGGAGGAGAACTGTAAAACAAGAGACAGGAAAGACTATAGCACAACTGAGCCAAATAGCAAAGAAAAATGATAACTGGAGACAATATACGAATACCCCATGTCCCAATAGGGAATAATGTAATTATTATTATTATTATTATTATGTTATATTTAATAAAAGATTGAAACATCTCAATGTGTTTTATTTTGCAGTAAGTAGCCTTTCATGATAAGAAAAGAGCTTATTAATTTTCTTTTAAATTTAAAGTGTTGCATGACCAAAAATTACCCCCCCCCTCTTTTTTCTGAAACTTCTTGTCTACAGCGGCTATCATGCAGCGCCCTATATATTAAGCCGTAAAGAGAAATAAGCAACAGGGTATACAACAGTAACTTGGACATGTTCAACGAACACGGTTTTCTATTATATCGCATTACAAACAATCCTGCCTTTGTTCGAACCGCATTGTACTCCGATAAAGGAGGTGAATTAAGGAAAGGTGGATTAACAATTTCTACAGCTACCTCGAAAATCTGCATGTAATTAGGCAAACCCGATTTTAGCAACGATCAATGGAAGACTCCTTGAAAATAAGTATTATATAACATTTCTATGACGTAGTGGAGGATATTCCACTTAAGGTATGACAGGTGATATATTTTCATCACGACGGTGCGCCACGCCTAAAAGACGCCATATAAGAAAATAGCTAAATAATATGTTTAGTAAAAGATGAATTGTAACTAATAATTCTGAATTGTGCAGCCACCTAAGCTACGTAAAAAAATATTAGTGGTGTGTTTAACACTTATCGATTTTTAATATAACATTTTCACGAATATTTTTGCTGTGGTATCACGAATGTCCATTGCGCTTAGGTTCGATTAGGACGAGTGCGCTAGCACGAGTCCTAATTCCAAGCGCAATAGACATGAGTGATACCACAGCAA
The DNA here is from genome assembly GCA_940337035.1 of Agriotes lineatus. Classification (NCBI taxonomy): domain Eukaryota; kingdom Metazoa; phylum Arthropoda; class Insecta; order Coleoptera; family Elateridae; genus Agriotes; species Agriotes lineatus. The sequence goes on from OW679194.1 coordinate 253,920,162, forward strand.
AAATATTCTATTTAACTTTGACTAAGAATGGCATTCGAGGGACTATTCAATGAACCAAAGTACTTTTTCAAATTAGTTTTCAGTAAATCTAGCAACAAACTACGCAATTTCTATAGTAACAGAACACAAATATTGACTTTTTCTAATAAAAATCACATTTGTTTAAATTATTCACTATACCACTAGTGAAAATTGTCGATTATTTTCACTAGTGAAAATTGTCAATATAGTTCATTTTTATTGGCTCTAAGACGTCGAATCTTGTATTTTTATTGGACAGTTTTTGATAGATGACGAATGAGTTGAATAGTCATTATAATTAACTTCAGTCGTGACTAGGTCCATATTGTACTATATAATGTCAATAAATATGTTTCAACCTGTCAATGATTCGTAAGGTGTTGCGAATTTTAAATTATTTCAAAATGTGCATTATTTTGTTGGTTATGGTCCTGCAAAAAGCCTTGTTTGTATACAGGGTGATTCATAAGTGTGGTTAATATAATAAACTACGTCAAAAAACAATAATAATCCCACAAAAAATTAAAACATTTCATTGCTTAAACTGATTGAAGATCAATGGAATGAATTTCTAGAACTTAAGTTTGCACAGGTGGTTGCAATAAAATCGAATTTGGATAAAATGGAGATCAGAAAGCAGTTGTTTGGGTATTTCAATCGCATTTGGCGCATATGGTTAAAGATGTCAAATCTTGTATTTTTATTGGACAGTTTTTGGTAGATGACAAGTGAGTTCAATAGTCAACGATATCCTGGTAACTGCTAATCTTTAAGCTCTTATTACGCTGTGAGTAAAATGCCGACGACATTTTTGTTTATACTTTTATCCAGTATTGCTTTTCTAAGCTTCCCTTCAAAATTGTTATAGTTGCCAATATACATTGTAAACCACTTCTTCTTAGGGTTATAAGCTGTATAATTAAAAAAAGATCGTATTACCATGAAATGTCAATATAAGCTCCTAATCACAATTTTCCTTTTCATATCAGATATCGGTTTGTATGTGAACGACGCCGGTTTACGGTGCAAATATTCGCATACGGTATTACGTGTTGAAAATCAATGAAGCTGGCTATATCTTTATCTAAGCACGGATATGAGGAATCTTGCTGAGAAGTAAACATCATATGCGATTGAAGTGACTTTGTTCTACTTTTGGTCATTCTCAAAATCAGCCCTCGCATCTAGTGATAACGATATTTTTATTATGAAAACAAAAGAGTTCGTTATTTTAAATTTTAATATTGTGCAGCACTAGGAATTTTTTATGATAAATAAAAAAATACTGAATGATACTTTATAAGAACAAAGCACTGTGATTCAGGAATTGTCTTGTAGTGTAGCAAAATTTTGCAAGTCAGTTTCTGAGCAGGTTGGGGTGGGTTGTTTGGATGCCCCACTAGTTCAAGATGGTCCAAACCAGAAGATCTACAGCTGTCAATGTAAATCCCTAAACCATATAAAATTTCTCATAAAGCAATAAATAAAAGTCAGAGATTGCTGTCACCTAGTATTTATTTATACTAAATACATATTCAGCTTCAAAGAAACATAAATCTTGCACATGCGAAGGGCAAAAGAACAATGGCGAATGCTTACACTTATAAATGTCAACAAAATCATAAAAGGTATACACTTATAGTTTTGTATAGGTATTTTAATCTATTTGTAGTCATGGGGGGAGGGGGGGGGGTAGAGAGGAAGAGACCAAACGATCTGCTACGAAAGTGGGCAGTTTTCGTGTCATAAGTTATCTAGTACTGCAATACGTCACCGCGGCGTGAGTGTTCCACTTGTGGCTGAAAAGCGTATGCCTACCGTGTTATAAAGTTAAAATTTTTCAATTTTACAATATTACGGTTATTAAACCTATTGTAATGTCGTCCAATTGTTTTACGCCTGCTTGAAGAACATGTAATGGAAATCTAAAAGCGTGGAATAAGAAAAATGGACAGAAAAACCCTAGTTTATTCCGAACTAGCACTATGGGATTTTAAATGCTTTGCTTGGAATTTATAACAATTATTAAAGTAACTGCAATATCTGCATTCTTTGTTGAAGAATCGAAATGTTATAGCCGATATTTTTACAGAGCAGTACTCGAATGTTTGAAACCCAAAACATTTTTCGTCTCCATATGTAAAAAATGTGGCCCAAATTATTTGGAACTTAGCACCTTTTATATTTGTTTTAAAACCAGTTTAGTTTTATTTGCTAGGAGATGGAGTTTATTTTGTTGTTAAGAGATAGGGGGAAGTAGCTACGCCTGGCTACCTCGTTATGAACAATTTTAGCCTGTGTTCAACCCCATCAATGAATATACACAATCGTGGTTAAAGGTATATTAAAGTCTTAGTCCTATTACAGCGTATATATACAGAAAATGTATGCCATGTTTTTACGGCCTAATATTGAAATCACAATCATACATCTTTAAATTAACGTAATTCTGAATGCTAGAGTTTGTTATGTTAACCCACTAGCATTGCAGAATTGCTGCGTTGTGCCTTCGACATACGATATATTAAAGGTGCAACGTCTGTTTGTAAACACGGAACTGCTGCTTGTTGCGTGTGTCGCTTATATTTAATTGTTATCACAACACGGAAACTTGACCCATATCTTATCTGGCGCAAGTTATGCAGTTTTTGTGGGCTAATTGCGTGAACTTTCGTATTTACTGGATTACAGTTTATTTTACACTATTTACTAAAATCCCATGTTCAAATTAGTTTGAACATTCTGGCCGGGTCACTTGCTGACAGCCGGGGTTGGTGTGGTCAGGCGTCTGTTGCAGGGGTTGCCTCGTGGACGTTTCCCTTGGCGTGAGGTGTTGCGTATAAGGGTTCCAAACTGAAGTCGTCTTGGCCGGCGCTAGGTTTTGCTTCTGTTGTCCCTTGATCCGGCACACACAATAGCTTATGCCGCACAGTAGGCCAATAGCCAGTATTGTTACTATACTGCTGATAGACCCTGTCGTAATGGATAGGTGCCTCCAGTGTGTAGTGGATATGTCATGTATTATCTGCTGCTGTCGGGTTAGCAGCACGCCTACGTGACCTGATGTTTCCAGGCTCGGTTCTTCGGCTAAGCTTGGATACTCGATTCCCATTGATTCTGCCCGTGATGTAATGTTGACTTGCAGAATTTTATTAAACGTTGCAACGACCGGGATCGCACTAAATGATCGTGCGTACAGAATGTGTTGTCCTGTGTGGATATAGCACTCTGGAGCGATCTGGATGACTCCGGTATCTTCAAGAGTCACTTCCTTTCGTACGTGGTTACAGATGATTGCTGCACTGGTGGCTTTGTTGGCTATAAACATCCATGTGTTTGCCTTGTACAGCTCTTTCCATCTTATTGTGGTGACATTGTAGCGTTGTATGCTACATGGCACTTTTTCCAAGCGTTGATACATCTCGTCGATGATGCAGTTGGGGTTTTTCTCGACACTATTTATGACAGTAGGTGTGCACAAATAAGTGTGTTCCTTTATTGAAATGCTGACCTCGAACTTGGATGGCGGTATGCTGAAGTACTGCTGATGGTTGTAGACCACAGCTAAGAAATACGGGTTGACTGCGACTGTTGCATACTCTCCGCTTCTGATTTGTCTAGGGATGGCGGTGACGTTGATGACTTCGTATTCGGTTACTTCGGTGATATGGAAGTATCCAAATATCTTAATGGCTTGCTTGGTTTGTCCTACCTCCATCTTGTACACTGGCGATGGCAATATTCGTAAGTTTAGTGGTAGCTTCAAGGACAGCTGACTTATTATTGTTGCTATTTCAGCTGGTGATACGAACTCAAATAAATGGCTCCGCTTAAACACTGCGTCAAGCAACTTCTTGTATTTTTCTGCCACTTCCTGCAAATAGTTGCTGGCCACTTGATATGCTGATAACACGTGAACATTTAATTTATTGGCGTCAATGGATCTGTACCAGGCCTTCATTTCGTTAATAAGGTGAATTCCTTGGTTGAATTTTACCCGGAAGTTTTCTAACTTTGTTGTGATCCTGCTCTCTGTATTGTTCACCGTAGTTATTGCTGTTAACATCAACTTTGCTTGGTGACCGGAAGCGTCGATTAGTACCTGCTCATTCTTGTCTAGATCAGCGATGTCCTTATACACTTCTTCGTTTACTCCAAACACGGATGTCAGGAACTTCCCTAGTAGTGCTCTTCGTGTTCGGTGTGAAGCTATTGTCCGGATGCTTCTCATGTCCCACAGGATATTGATTTGTTGTTCCATTATGTAATGCATCAGTTCTTCGCAAAATTGGTCTTCCGTTATCTCGTTGCTGTTGTCGCATAATTGTTTGAATTGTTTAGCGGTGGCGTTAATCCCATGCTCGTCCGTGATGAAGGCAGATATCGAATATTCCATCCCTATTCGAATTATCCCTCTATCGAGCTTCGAATTGCCCACGTGTTCCACGTATATACCAGGTTGTAACCTTTGCAGCGTATAGTTCGCTATACTGCAGGGAATTACGTGACACATCATGAGCATGCATATAAATACTGCTGAGTGTGTTTTCATATCTTGATTCCGTGCTGACCTTGTGGTAGGTCTAGAACTGCTGATCCTTCTTTGCACTGGATTGCCCTCGTTGTTTATAGGTAGCTGACAAACCTTTGTTATGAGCCGTTTGATTTGACTTCTATCTTTGCCCTGGATTGTCACTACTCTTATTAATCCATCCTTTCCTGGGTGTGTATTAATTATTCGTGCTAACGGCCACTTGTTTGCCGATATGTTGTCTTCCTTGAGGAGTACCAAATCCCCTATTTCTACGTTCTGTCTCGGAGTTTTCCATTTTCCACGTTGCTGTAACCTGGATAGGTTGTCTGTTGACCATGCTTTCCAGAAATCTTTTTTCATTTTCTGTAGCAGTTTCCATCTGCTTAAATGATTGTCAGTGACTACGATGTCGTCTGGTTAGGCTGGTGTGATGAGTGCTTGTCCGATCAGGAAGTGTCCTGGGGTGATTGCTGACATGTCATTTGGATCGTTATTCATTGGTGTCAGCGGTCTTGAGTTCAGACAAGCCTCAATTTGGTACAACAGGGTTGTCATCTCTTCGAAGGTGAGTGTATTGTCTCCGATTACCCGTTAGATATGGTACTTGATCGACTTCACCCTTGCTTCCCAAATTCCACCCATGTGGGGGGTTTGCCGGGGGGATGAAATGCCACTGGACTGCTTCGGTGCTCAATTTGTCGTGTATTTGGGTGTCCAATAGCTTACTAGCTCCCACAAAGTTGGTACCGTTGTCACTGTAAATGTGGGCGCATTTTCCTCTCCTTGCAGTGAACCTTCTGAATGCTGCTATGAAGGCATTAGCAGTCATGTCGCTCACTGCTTCAATGTGTATGGCCTTTGTGGCCAAACAAATAAAAATGGCGATGTATCCTTTGTAGGACTTGTTGCCTCTTCCTTTGAATACTCTAATTTGGATTGGTCCAGCGTAGTCCAATCCAGTGGGTGTAAATGGAATGGACGATGTCACTCGTGCAGGGGGTAGTTGTCCCATTAGCTGATGCATAGGTGCTGCCTTAACCCTTGCGCATGTCATGCATCTGTTGATGATTTTGGCAATCGCCTGCTTGGCTCGTACTATCCAGTACTTTTTTCTTATGAAGGCTAACGTAGCTTGATTACCTCCATGTAACGTTTGGTGATGAGCGTTTCTGATGATCAGCTTGGATATATGACTGTTGCTGGCTATGATGATGGGGTGTTTCTCATCGTAAGGTAACAGCGAGTGCTGTATCCTTCCTCCCACTCGAAGAATTCCATCTCTATCTAGGAATGGGTACACGTTGAACAAAGTACTTTTACTATCTACCATTTTGCCTTGCTATAGTAGGTGATGTTCTCTTAGGAAGTCATGCCTTTGTGCTGATTTGATGATGCACTTTAGGCTATCACGTAGGTCGTTGGTGGTTGGTGGTTAGTTGCTGGACCGCTACTATTTCCTTCCTTCATTTCTTCATGAACCACTTACAGTAAGCGATTACTCTTATCATTTTGTTGAATGATGAGAATCTTTCCATGTCATCTGTGGCCTCACTGATCGCCGCATGAACTGCTACCCGCCGAGGTATTTTTTCTTTCTTCTTCAGTAGTACTCACTACTGTTGTTTGGGCCTTTATTCGTTCCTGGATATCTTCCTTTGATAACCATTCAGAGCCGTGCAACCATAACGCTTGATCACCTAATCTGGATGGTTGTACTCCTCTTGTGACCAGGTCTGCCGGGTTATCTTCCGACTTGACGTGATTCCAGCACTGCTTGCCGACGCACTCGTGAATTGCAACAACCCAATTTGCTACAAAATTCTTCCATTTCTCTGGACTTCCTTTTATCCAGGCTAGAGTTATCATTGAATCTGTCCAGGCATAAATTTCAATGTTGTCTAACCCCATGGTTGAAATGGTCTTCTTTATTAGTTTGGCTAATAATTCAGCCGAACATAATTCTAGTTTTGGCAGTGTCTTCTTCATCTTGAGGGGTGCCACTTTTGACTTGGCTGTGAGTAACGTCACTGTCGTGGTCCCTGATGGTGAAGACCTTTTTATGTAAATCGCCGCCCCATAAGCTCGTTCTGAGGAATCACAGAAAGCATGCATCTCTGTGTGGCCATCCTCTATATAATTTATCCATCTTGGGATGTGCACTTCCTCTACCTTCGGTAGTTCTTGCCTGAATCTTGACCATCTGTCTTGTATATCCTTGGGTAATTCTTTATTCCATGAATACTGTCCGACCCATAATTCTTGTATTAATAACTTATCAGTTATTATAACTGGTGCTAGCAGTCCTAATGGGTCAAAGATTTGTGCTATCTCTGAAAGGATCTTCCTTTTCGTTATTTCACCTTCTGGTTGCTGCTTGACTTTGTATTGTAGTACGTCAAGTGTTGGTGACCAATGTACTCCCAGTGTCTTCCTAGTAGCATCTTCCTTGTCCCCTAATATGATGTTGGTATTTTCTTCAGCTTCTGGAAGGTTACTAGTCCATTTCCTGAGATTAAACCCTCCAGTTTTCAACATCTTGGTTAGTTCGGTTTGAATGCTTTTTGCGTCTTCTTTGGAACTGGCTCCTGTTAGAAGATCGTCTACATAGAAGTCCCTCATAGCAATCTGAGAACCTCTTTGGAATCGGGATTGTTCATCTTTGGCCAACTGCTGCAACGTCCGAACTGCCAGGTAAGGAGCTGCGGTTGTGCCATAACTCACTGTGGTTAGCTGATACTCTTGGAGTGGTTCTGTTTGCGAGAACCTCCACACAATTTTCTGGAAGTGCTAATCATCATCAGCTATCTGTATTTGTCTATACATCTTCTCAATGTCTGCGGTTAATGCAAACTCGTGTTTCCTCCATCTTAGAAGGATATCTGTTAAATCCTGCTGTAGCCTTGGTCCAGTGTACATCATTTATTTCAGGCTTTTCCCATTTGATGACTTGGATGACCGTCAAAGACTACTCTTAACTTGGTTGTATCACTGTCCTCCTTTATGACAGCTTGGTGGGGAATGTAGTACCCTCCTCTCGGATCCTCCTCTTGATCCATTTTCCGCATGTGACCCAAGGAAATGTATTCCCTCATGAACTCTTTATATTCGGACTCCGATTTTCTGTTAGTCTCGAATCGTTTTTCCATTTGCAGCATTCTGGAAACTGCTCTTCTCCTTGACTCGCCCAAATGACTTGGGTCCTCCTTGAATGGTATTTTACCACATAGGTCCCATCTTGCTTCCGAAAATGGGATTCCTCGAACTGCTGTTCACAGTCTTGATCTTCCTGAGAGATAGATTTTTTCCTTGAGACCTCTTCTATCTCCCAGAATTTTCTGATTTGGTGATTTTCATCTAGGTTAGATACCATGCTCACCACTCTCATGTTGGGTTGTTTTGCTGCCTCTACTGCCCCACATAAGATCCATCCTAATTCTGTCTTTTGCGCCATCATCCCTTGTCTTGTCTTCTTGACCCCTTCTAGGAGTATATCCTTGTATAGATCGGCTCCTATCAGGATGTCTACTGGACCTGGCATGTTGTAGGTAGGATCGGCCAGTAGGCAGTGTTCCCATGCGTCCTTCTCCTTTTCCACGATTGTATTCCTTGGCAACGTCCCTGTCAATCTTGCCATTATAAGCAGATCCCCATACATTCGGAAATTGCTGGAAAATTGTGGTCTCATATCTACTTCAATCTTTCCTTTGGATTTCCCTGCTTTGCTTTTTCCTAGCCCTCTGATGTCTGCTTGGATTTTAATTCTTGGTAATGCCAATAGTTGTGCTGCTTCTTCAGTTATAAATGATGCCTGTGATTCTGGATCGACCAAAGCTCTCAACAGTCATAATGTCCTCCGGCTGCCTTTACTTTTAAAAATGCCGTGGCTAGCAGAACTTCCTTCTGGTTGGAATTTTTAGATTTTTTGCTAACTAGGCTGCTTACTTCTTCCACTGTTTGTCCGAAGGTGGAGGCCACTTGGGATTTCCTATTTGGCTCCTGCTGAGGTTTTGTAATTACCTGTTGCGGACATCTTACCGGAGTTTTGCTCCATTCCTTATGCAGCATAGTATGGTGCCATTTGTCGCAGTTTTGGCATTTGTTCGAATTGTAGCATTTTTCATTCTCCTTCTAGACTAAACACCTCACACACAGCCGATGACGCCTGATGGTTTGGTATCGATCGTCACTGTTCATGGAAATGAATTTCGGGCACTGTGTGATCTTGTGGCTGTTGTTGCAGATCCGACATCTACTGATGCTTGCTTGATAACTCCTTACTGGCCATGGTTTTCTTGTTGAGTCTGACATTTTAATTGGTTTTGCGATTTCCAGCTTCTTTTTGGAATCTTGAATTGCCTCAAGTGATTGGAACGTTTTTTCCAAAAACTTCAACATGTTTGCCAGATCCCGGATCTCTCGAGAATTCGTCAGCGACTGTTCATATAACTTCTTTGTATCCTTGTCTAGCTTCTTCACCAGCAGATGTGCTATCATTGGTCCCCATGACTCAGCATTCACGCCCATATTGGATATACTACGTAAACTTTCCAATGTAGTGTCATGCAGCTGTTTTAGGCTAGCTGCTGATTCACAATTCAAGTTGGGCAGTTCTAATATGTTGTCTAAAAATTTGGAAAACAAAATTCTTTTGTTATTATACCTGCTTTTTAGTAGGTCCCATGCAGTTTCATAGTTAGCGTCCGATGCGTCGAGATGTTTTATTAATTTACTTGCCTCGCGTCTGAGGTAAGTTTTGAGGTACTGCATTTTTTCTGCATTGCCTAATGTAGCATTGTTGTGGATGAGTCGCCCAAAAATGTCGTGGAACGTGGTCCAGTTCTCATAATTTCCTTCAAACATCGGCATTGTGATTTTGGGCAGTGGGATGGCCAGTTCTTCTCGTGCTCGTGGTTGTTCAGTTCTCGGGATGCTACTTATTTTGTTAAATATTTGCGCTATAACTTCATTGTAACGCTCTCGCATTTTTAAACACCATCCGTGAAGTAATCTTCCGCAAATTCTTGCTCACATCCGAGGATTTCCTTATGCAGGCTCGTAATATTCTCCCACTGGTCGGAAATCTTGTTAGTTTTATACTCATAGAACATTTTTATCTGGACTTGTTCCAATGCTAACATTGCATCGTCAAGTACATCGCTAAATAACTGCATTTCAATTTCTTGCTTCTTGAGTCTGCCTACTTATTCGATGGGGTTTTCCTTTTTCTCGGCTTCTAAGCCGTTACTCTCATCACTGGCTAGGTTTAGCTTCTCCTGCCATTCGTGTATGTAATCTGTAGTTATTTGAAATCTTTCTTTCACCTGGCTGTAGAAAACCTTTTTTATGTATTCATGATCAGCTGGAAGTCGCTTCCGTAGTTCCATGTCACCGCTCTCGAATACCTTCCACAATTCTTTTAATTCATCCTCTTTCTTGGCTAGGTACATCTAATTCTTTCTGCTTCCGGAATCCTTCTTCATATTTGTGAACAGTTGGCACATTTTGTCCGCCAGCTGTTTCTGCTCCTTTATAATTGACTCCATGTTGATGCGGCCTTTTTATTGACTTTGGTACTAAAACTGGCTTAATAAGTAGTATCTTACCACTTTTCGTACTTTCCAAGTTCTTAGCTGATCGATTGCCTCGGAAGATTCTTCTCGCTGTACTGCGGAAGCCCTTGGTTGTTATTAGCAGAGCTTATGCTGCTATCACTAATTCTCGCCTTTTCCTGTGGCGGAATTCCTATTGATTGAGTCGTAGGACTTTTTCTCCTTGGCGACGGCTCACTTTGAACTTCTCCCTAATCTTTACACAGAAGAGTACATGCCAATGTTGTTGCGAGTCATCCAAAATTTTCCTACGGATATGGCAGATCCGGTCCAGTTGCTTACTTGCCCAGAATTTCGAATCTGTTCCGCGTGTCCAGAACTCTTGATTGATGCACTAACCTCTTTTCAGCCTCCAATTGGTTGGCTTGAGGATTTTTACCCAAAAAATCCAGTTTCCTCTTGTCCGGGGAGTGGTTGGCTTGTAGGTCCAAAGTCTTCTCCAAATTCCGGCTTCTTCGTTGATCGGGGAGTTGTTGGCTCGAAGGACCAATGTAAAAGATGTGGCCCAAATTATTTGGAACTTAGCACCTTTTATGTTTGTTTTAAAACCAGTTTAGTTTTATTTGATAGGAGATGGAGTTTATTTTGTTGTTAAGAGATAGGGGGAAGTAGCTAGGCCTGGCTACCTCGTTATGAACAATTTTAGCCTGTGTTCAACCCCATAAATGAATGTACACAATCGTGGTTAAAGGTATATTAAAGTCTTAGTCCTATTACAGCGTATATATACAGAAAATGTATGCCATGTTTTTATGGCCTAATATTGAAATCACAATCATACATGTTTAAATTAACGTAAATCTGAATGCTATGGTAGAGTTTGTTATGTTAACCCACTAGTATTGCAGAATTGCTGCGTTGTGCCTTCGACATACGATATATTAAAGGTGCAACGTCTGTTTGTAAACACGGAACTGCTGCTTGTTGCGTGTGTCGCTTACATTTAATTGTTATCACGACACGGAAACTTGACCCATATCTTATCTAACGCAAGTTATGCAGTTTTTGTGGGCTAATTGCGTGAACTTTTGTATCTACTGGATTACAGTTTATTTTACACTATTTACTAAAATCCCATGTTCAAATTAGTTTGAACACCATACGTGTAACACTATGCATTTCCAGCCATTCTAAATGACTTTGAAAATATTTCAAACTGGACTGCATACTTCAATTTGTACAGAATTCTGAATTGCACTCATCAGACGAGATTCTTATAACTGAAATTATATAAAAGAAATTACTTCCTTGAATGCATTGCATTCATATGTGCAGAGTGGTTTAAAAAGCGCTACATCTAGTTGCATTTGGAATTCCTTTGCATGAAAATTTGTTTGTAACGCTATATTGCTTATTGTCCTCAAACCAGCAAGAGCTTTCAATACGTAAACAGCTTGACACCTCTGGCTGATTTGAGAACTGTAAAGAATATAGCAGCACATAAAAACTAACATGCAAAATTTCAAAGTCAACTAGATGCAGCTATTTTGTAATCAACCTATATACTAGCAGAAAACCCTATTTACAAGAATTAAACGAGTCAGCAACGTTCATTATACATAAGACTGGGCTTATGATAAATATGAATGGTAAATATTGTAACATAAAAATAACTTGGGATATATTAAGACTGATAGGCGAATTGTTCTAACGGCGCGTGTCCGAAAATTTGTAAAACTTCGAGGCCTTCGGTTTCACGGACTTTTGCCGAAGCCGTCTAAAAAAGCACACGTTTTTCTGCGGTGCCTAAATTTTCTGGAGGGTTGCTCACAATTATGTTTTAAGCACCCTAAAGTATCTTTTGAAATACTAGAAACCGACCAACCTGTAAGAATAATTTAGTTCTTTTTAGACTTCACTAATTAGTGGCGTGAAGGTTTCTAGTTTGGGTCAAATTTGAAGCCACGTGCAAATAAATTTCAACCGCATCTACCCATCCATGGGCGTCCTAATGGCCGTTTTCCAAAAATGAAACCAAGGTGCTGTAGGTTCCGAGGAGCGCCTACATAACAACTTATCGTGAAGATTGGATTCGCCAGTGTTTAGAGTAATTCGAATAAAAGAACGATAAGTTATAACTTTCACATTTAACGTCTTTTTGCATTAACAAAACCATGGCTAGTAAATACTAATAACAACCAGATTAAATTCAAATTCCTCTCAACCTGACTTTTATTTAACCTACTACCTGCTTCCGCCAAGGTAGCTGTCGTGGCATATCATATAAATAATTTTGGAGTTACAATATAAACGTTTAACTGACAAATTTTAGCGTTTCCTCTATAATTTAATTAAAACTGCACTGTTCCCATTGCATTCGCGGCTAAATCAAGCCCAGAGTGCAACACTTGCACCCCTGGTGGGGAATTTGGTCACTAAGAACTAGACAACGCCATTTCGTTATGACATCGACGCATCTCGTTTTGCCTCCTCCTCTCTAGTCTCCATGTTTGTAGTAATAATGTCATGCTCATCTAAGTTTCTATTTTCTGATAATTATTGTGAATATGACATTGATTTTAAGTTATATATTACTTATATTCGTTGTAAATGTGAATGCACACAGTTCCATGTGCCAAATCGAACTAATTAAGGAGCAAGTTGTACAATTTTCTTGCAATTTCTTTCACGAGCACACGTCTCTCAAGCACTAGTGATAACGGAGCGAAAGAGAGGTACGGAAAGTAAAATTCGCATATACGAGGTTCGATTATATTAGGAACCGATATTCGCGCAATAAACCTATAACGACCGAATTCCTGTACACTTCAATTCGTGTACTAGCCGTCAACAAGAAACAGACAAAAGCTCTAGTACTCCTTCTCAAGATTACGCGAAAATTGGTTGTCAAATGCGTCTTCTCTTAGCAGGGTTGGTTGAGATCAAAATCGTCGAATACTGACGCCACTATAAAGAAACTGAACAACCCTAGTACGTCACAACTAAATTAATCTGTACCCCACAAGTAAAACTGCAGCCGTGACTGCAAGTCGTAAATAAACCATTACAAGAAAGGTACGGCATATACACAAAAGATATTTTTAAAGTTCTGACTTTACGCTTGCTAGAAACTGATCGCCAACGATAGGGAACTCAAAGAGGGGAAAATTCGTAATCCTGTATGTAGTCCGCTGGTCATAAGGAGAAGTCAGTGGGGGTTCTGTCTAGAAGCTGCCCCATAACTGCAGAGTTGAGTTGTGCGAGCTTTTCGCCAGTTGGCAAAGTGCAGTCGTACGAGGGAGGTACTTTGGCATGACACTCAACACCGCTTACAAATCTGTTCTCCAGGTGTTTCACATGGTGGCATCAGACCCTTGCAGGGGAAAATACAAAGCGCAGTAGCAAAAGAGCGAGGTTAGAAAACGCCCAAATGTAGGTTTTGCTTCTGCAATATTTTCTAATCCCGGCATAACTAAGCTAATGTTAGGTAGCTACTGCACCCACAACTCATTAATGGTGAGCCAAACTTTTCAAAATATTGAAGGATTTTTATTCACATTTAAATGAGCTTTCCGACAATTCAATATAAGCATCAGAAGCAATCTACCTATCAATCCGCTCAAGATGGCTACTCTATCCAGGCAAGATTTCCAAAAGTGGCAAAAATCTCTCTAGTTTCGAACGATTATAGAAATTCCCACAGAAATACAAAAGCAATCGAATACACACCAACAACTAGCTAGAAACTCAATACATTCCTGAATAAATAACTTAATTTTAACTAAAGCATAAAATTTACAAACCTGCAAGAAATCACATTTCAGGTTAAAAAAATTTGAGTTGGAATAAAACAATCCTTCCTTCTGTTAACAGATTGTCTCGCCTGATCACAATTTTATTATATACAGAGTTATTCATAATTGCTCCGAGCAGTGGCGTAACTAAGATTTTGCTCTGGGGGGTGTTCTGGGAGAGTGATGAACCTTACAATAAGAATTTAAAAAAAAATAATTGAGCGTACCATAAAGTATAGTTGATTTGATTTCTACAGGACTTGCGGTAGGCCTTAATTTAACTTCTTGGCAGTATAGACCACCTAGTTACATTTAAGAATTTATTTTTTGCTTATTATTTGCTTATTAACCAAAAGAAGTCAGAAATAATTATTTGCTAAATAAATAACACCTTAGCTTGCTTGTAAAACAAAATTGCAAGATAATACCTGTCCTTGCAATAACTCTATAACCTATGAAAATGTTAAATGTCATTTTGACTGTAAAAAATTAGTTAAATCACAGCCTACTGCAAGTCATTTAGAAATGAAAGCAACTATACTGTTTATTTATAAACAATAAAATGATTACAACTGTAATACAACTTATAGTAGTAATTCAAGTTTTCTTGTTTTTTTTTGCTAATTCGTGTATAATTTCATCTACGTTCACCTGCAGTTCTCTGTGAATGGAGAGCATTACCAATCTATTCAGCCTATATTGCGATGTTGTATTTCGGAGGTAAGTCTAAATCTATTTAAGGTGGAAAATGATCGTTCAGTTCTTGCAGTTGACAAAGGAATCTTGCAAGGATTTCCAGCAACTTGAATATGTTTGGAAATATGTCCTTATTGCACGTAGCTAGCGCATCCATTGCTGTCTTATATGAAAGATTTTGTACATTTTGGCAATTTGAACTCAGCAATCACGTCCAAAGGAGGTTCGTTGAGATCGGATTTTAAAAATGGTCGAGTCCGAATTCCGAATGTAATAATTGATATTCAGTTATACATTACTAAAATGTAATTTTAGATCTTTTGTTTAAGACGAATTTTAGTAATTCCCAAGGTAGTCCAGTCAAATAGCAGAAAATAGGGGAAAGATCAGGTTTTCCAACAAAAATTTTGACAGCAAACATGTTTTTAAGTAAAAACGGTGTAAAACACCATTTTTTTTAGTATTTCTAAAATTACTTGAAAACTATCCAATTTCGTAAATGTTGAACCTATATGAAATGAAAGAGGATACATTTTCCTACATTTTATGTACTTCTCCGATCAATCGTTCAGCCGTGAGAGTGCCGCGAAGTTAGGTGTTAAAGGCAGTTTATTTCAAAGTACCTCCAAAACTATTCATTTTTCGTAAATCAAAAATGGTATATGAAATAAGTCTCCATAAATAAAATGTTGCACACCTGATACAGCGACCTAAAAAACCTATAGGAATCAAATATCAAAACTCGAAAACTTTCCCCCATTTTCTACCATTTGACTGGACTATAATTTCGCGGCGCTCTCGCGGCTGAATGATTGATCGGAGAAAAAACCTCACGTACATAGAATGTAGGAAATGTTATCTTCTTTTATTTCATATAGGTTCGACACTTACGAAATTGGATACTTTTCGAGTAATTTTAGAAAAACTACAAAAAAACTCGTTTTTTACACCGTTTTTTGCTTAAAAAACGTATTTTCGGTCAAAATTTTTGTTGGCAAAGCTGATATTCGTGTACAGCAACTCAAAAAAACATATAGGAACTAAATACCAAAACTCCACCAAAACTTTCCCCTATTCGCCTTTTTTGAGCACCATTTGACTGGACTAAAGCCTCTGGGAGGTGTTCCGACACCCATATCACCCCCCATAGTTACGCCACTGGCTCCGAGAGATTTGGAGAGTTAATCCTATTCGATGAAATAAGTAAAGAAATAATATAAACAGCCGTCCGGAAACGATGCACTGTCGAAATACAACCTCTTGACGCTCTTGAGAAATAATTCGTCTTTCGCGTATAAAAAATCGATTATATAGAAACGAAAACTCAGAAATAATTACTACAAATAAAATGTAATATTCCAATAGTGATGGTTCTAGTGATGTCGAGAGTGTTAAGCGAGATCGCAATTACAATTAATTCGTCAATCACGGCATAACATTTTCATTATAAAATGTATTTATTTATTGTAATTTAAGGTGTATATATTGAGAAATAAATTACTTGACTTTTCTGTACGATCATTTTGTAATTCATAGTACTCCTGATTTTACGATTGACTTCACGTCAAAAACTTTCTTTTTACTCTTTATCCGATTCTTAATAGGAGTGAAACATCTCAAAATTGTGTTACTGTATTTTTAAAATGTATTTATATTTGCAAAAAAACAAAATGATTTCTTCATACACTGTATTAGTCTCAATTGTGTGGAAAAATGGTCAATCTTTACGGTCTATATTTTTGTTATTGTTTTACAGAATTGTAGACCCCTTTTTGTTTTTTTTTTTTTTGGAAATGATGGTAAAATTGGATTTGAATTTCAATATTAAGATATCAAATAGTACATATAAAAGAGCAATAGCTATGTATTAGTAATTTATTATACAAGACGATAAAGTTAAATTTTATCCACGAGTGAATCGTTTAACGTCGAGACGAAGTCGAGACGTTAATGATTCAAGAGTGGATAGAAATAACTTTATCGTCGTGTATAATACAATATTTTTTTCTATAGCAAGAACTTTAACAATTTCAAAAGAAAATAATGACAGTCAATCACATTTCAAAATGTCAGTAGCTAGATTGGGTTGCTACGATAATACGAAGCTGTCATATTTAATTTAAACAAAAGTTAGAAAATTAAATTACTTTATCTATCCTTGATGTTAAAGTGCTACTTTATCTACCCTTGCTGTTAAAGTAAAACTTGACCTTTTGTTTTGAGTTGATAAAAGCACACTTTAACACGTGCTATAGAAAAAAATTATTTATTTGCCCTTTTTCAGTTGTGGCAATTCTTCAGTTTCGCTCTGAAGAATTATTTATGCCCATGGGATCATTTTTTAAAAATTCTATTCATAATACAAACAACTGTAAGTGGCATACACAGCTGCAGGCTTTCTTAGATACAACTTAAATTATACCAACATTACCCTGCATCCCAGCAACTTAAATAAGAGAACATTTACTTACGTGAAACTAATCGAGAAATTCAAATATAGGACAACAGTATTAACTAAGTGCAGATAACTACTCTCCCAATTATCAGCCCCAATTCGTTATCCTATTAAAATATTACAACTTAGAAGAATTTTTCTCAAAATTTCGTTCATGGTTTATGGGCGACAAACGGATAATTTCTCTTTACTTTAAGGGATTCTATATACTAAACTACATTTTTTCTACCCATTTTTACAGTCACTTTTCTTCCTATTTTAACCAGTAAACCCACCCGAAACTTGTCGGTGCACTTTTGAACGACCCTGAATTCCTGAAAAGTCATTTATTTACATTTTCCTAACTTTCCAAAATGATTCAGTTTATTGCAATGCAATACCAAACCTTTCTTAGCTATTTATTCTGAAGAGGTGTTGTGTGTACTAGTAAAAGATAAAATATTCAAAGGTTAACAGTATGTCTATTTCACTCTAAGATGTCATGAAATACAGTTAGACAAGGTGACACATATAGCAGGATTTTATTAGCCCTAACAATCTGCATTATTCTAGAACTGCAAGGTAGTCAAGCTTTTAGTAATAGATAACACCTATTGAATGAAGAGCAATAATTTTAGCATATGATGTGATTCTTCTATAGAAATTTGTTAAGTATTGAGAGATATTCAGCGTAATAATTTTGCAATTGACATTTATAGGAAAATCAGCGATTGTCAAAACACATTTCCTAAAACAACAAGATTAAGTTGAATGAAGCGAAAATGTTTAGTACACGTATACTCAAAACGTTATAATAATGAGGGCATCCATTGGCAAAGCTCCTATTCTGACTTTACCGACGGCAGCGAAAAGCGGATTGAAAATTCCCAGGTAAAAATTGAGAGGACAAACCTGCTAAGGGGCGATAAACAGCCTCAAAGTGTGATTCTTACATTTTCTAAAATTGGAAATCGTCAATTTCGTTATTTGTATGGTCACCTTCGTAAGCAGAATGTCTTTACTTCGGTGGTAAAGCCGTTATATATTGATGGGGCTGCCGACTGCTATTAAACTGATTCAACCTTTTAGTTAGGACATTGAGCCAAGTTGAATCAGGTACAGAAATGAATATAAAATCAAAATTCTAAATAGAGCGGAAGCGAAGAATTACGCGCTTTATGAAGTACAAAAATTTCGAAATAACACCTGCCGCAAACGAAACTACTAGAGGTTTTGTTTCTGACAACTCCAAGAAATGAAGGATAGCGTTTATAATTTCACCGCTAAAAAGCCAAACGTTTTACAATTTAAATATGCATCGCCCGGGATCGAAAAGAAACACCTAAATATGGCTGCTTAGAAAAATAGAACTGTAACACTCTCTTCAGATGGTACAGTACCAACCCTCAGTTTTCCATTTTATATATACAATACTTATATTAAATGAATATTTCTCCTAGTATTGTAATATTGAATTGGCAAGCCGCCCGTCGAGAGTCACTGTGCCTACTAGAAGCCTGTCAGGCTCCAGGTCCAGAAAAGGAAGTCGTATTGATATAATTTCTCACAGTTACGATGTATAGGTCTAACCTACCAATAACATTCTAAATTTGGAAGAAAAGCTTCCTTTTTAGCCGATTTTTGGTTCCAAGAAATATTCTACTGGGCATGACATTCTTTTTATTTTATAAGATATAATAATAATAATAATAATAATAAATGAGTTTATTTTCTCATATAGTATAAGAAAAAAGGTGAAGTTCAACAGATGTTGCTCTTCTACTTAACCTAACAAAATATAAAAATTTAAATAATAAAAATAATAGCGTTCTATGCGCAAATGTATTGAACCTGTACAGTACATACCAATGCATATCCGAAGCACCCAAATATTAGCCGAATTGTAAATGTAATATAGAGACCTAGTGTATAAATTCCATGCTATGACTGCGTAGGAAATAATAGTTTTTTGTAGCGTTTTTTAAATATATCGGTATTTAATGTCTTGTATGTAGATGGTACTGAATTGTAAATGTTGCCGATTTGGTGTCTAAAAGAAGATTTAAGGTTTTCAGTATTGTGCATTGGAGTTGTTAACAGACCCCTGGGGCGAACATTTACATTGTGAACATCCGATCTTACGTTATCTTTCTACACAAATATTTAGGACATTTTTCCGTAATAATTTTATGAAATGTGACCCCAGAGTGAAGAGTAAATCTATTCTGAATATTCAGCCAACCAGCATCCCTCAGTTTGTGAGATATTGGCATGTATTTACGAATACCATAAATGAACCGTAGACAAGAATTTTGAAGACGTTGTAACCTTTTTTTATTCATAACCTTTAAGCACGGGCCAACTACATTGCAAAAATTTAATTGCAACAGCACAAGTGCTTCACATAGAATAATTTTAGCTTCGACAGTTAGTTCATTTCTATGTGGAAATATCATTTTTAAATGTAAAAATCCAGCTTTCATTACTTTTGACACTTGTTGTGAAAAACGTAGCTCAGCATCAATTGTCAAACCCAAGTTATTAACTGCAGTGACTAGGTCAACTGATTCGTTATTAATTAAAATGGAGATGTCTGGTGATACAGTTTGTCTTAAGTGTTTAGCGCCAAATACAATGGCTTGCGTTTTCGAAGCATTGATAATTAAACAATGCTTAGAAGACTCTTGTACTAAACTACAAATGTCCTCATTTAATTGTCTACATGCCAATCCTACATCTTCCGGTTTAAAAGACAAGTAAATCTGGGTATCATCAGCATACTGGTGACAGCTACAGTACTTTAAAACTCTATTTAATTTTAACGTGTATATTGTGTATAATAAGGGTCCCAGTGTGGATCCCTGAGGTACACTCGATTTTACAACCATCGGCGTGGAAATTTGATCATATAATTTAACAGATTGTGTTCTATTGTTAGGATAACTTTCAGAAAACTTTAGAGGCGTCGACGCAAATCCAATGTATTTTAAAATAGATAACAGTAATTTATGACTTAACGTGTCGAACGCTTTACTGTAGTCCAAGAGTACAAGAAGGGTTAATTTGTGTTGATCAGTGTTAACAATTATGTCATCAGTAATATTCAATAATGCAGTACAGCAGCTGTGACCAGGTTGGAACCTAGACTGTGTGACAGGTAATATGCTAAATTCATTAATATAGTTTCGTACTTGCTCACCTATCACTTTCTCCAGAACCTTCGAAAGCACAGGCAGAATACTAACAGGTCGAAGGTGTTTAAAATCCTCAGGCATTTTATTTTTAGGCACAGGCGTGACTAAAGCATTTTTCCATACATCAGGAAAAACACCCTCTTGTAGACAACAATTTATGATATGACAAATATAACGCAATAGATAAGGTAAGCATAACTTAAGTATGTATATGTTTAAACCATCAGATCCAGCAGCGTTAGTTTTAATTGTGTTCATAACATTTAAAATTTTAGCTTCATCAACATCTTTAAAATTGAAACGACCTTCACAAAGTGTGTTATTATTATAAAATTCTAATATGTCAATATTATTAACATTCGATTTTGGAATGGGATTAAGAAAATATTCATTAATTTTATCAGGATCTCTAAGAGTCAAGGGGATATCAGGTTTGAGTTTTGAATATACTTTACAATGGCTTAATTTTTCTCAAAAATGTTTAATGTCCCCCTTCTGTAATTCATACTGAAGATATGCTTTTTTTCATTTTTAACAGCTAAATTTGTATAATTACGCAATTGCTTGTAATAATCCCATTGCGCTATGGTCCTGCATTTTTTATATTTTTTAAATGCCTTATCCCTTAATGAGATAAGCAATTTTATATTATCAGTCATCCAAGGGGATGGACGTTTTGAAAAAACGGATGTAACTAAAGGGGCATGTTTATCCATAAGTGCATTAATACTATTCGTAACATAGGTTACCTTATCATTTACATTGTTTATATACAAAATTGAATGCATGGGGATAGACTCCAACTCCATAGTAAAAGCCCCGGCATCGAAGTTCCTGAAGGAGCGATACGTCCTCGAACAAGTAGTCGGTGCTATACTCTCAACACCCAACTGACAGTGTACCACGGCATGATCAGATAGCAAGTACATCAAAATACATAATATTTGCGTACTCTCTTGCGCGATTTAGTTTAGGCACCAGCGAACATGCATTAATATGTACAAACTTAAAATTATCAATTTTCATATTAAATTAGCTATTCCTAAAATAAACAGAAGATAAATAAAAACGCTCTCACTGCTCAGGTTTTATGCAAATGCATACAGGCATTATTCATGCTTCTGCATAGTGGGTTGAATACAAATTGTTACATTATAAAAAAATCAGCCTGTATATTGTAAAATATCGAGTGGCTATTGTTCTTTATCATCAGTTTCCATTTTTCTCGAATTTATAGTTTGTATACAAAAATCATTTGGTCATTATTAGTAATAGAAAAGATATGTACTGTTTGAGGTTTTCGCGGTTACTCGAATTATTCTCCTTAGCATAGATTTTCGGCTTAGACCGCGTAGTATTTGTAAATGAACACCCAGCATTCTCTGGCTTAATGTGCCTTGCACCTTGTGAAGTCGAGCAAAAACCCGCGCGATGGCCATGCTCTTTGGTGATTCGTGTTGTTTGAGTATCTTGAGAACGAGGATACTTAGGCAGATTTGGCCGTTTTGCTGTTTGTGCATCCATATTCACTAACATTTCGCAAGACCTTGCAGCTTGCATCATCAGAGTGAAAGTCGCACTGTGCACTGCCTAAGTATCCTGCTTTTGCTGGACCCCCCAAACAGCCCAAAAAAGGAATTTTAAATTTCGGTTCACTTTCCAGCAAAAGCCTTATTTTTGGACATAGTGACTGGACTACTAGTCTGAAACGGATCTTTGCTTCGCTATGACTCAGTTCAGCAACAATCATTAATGTCCTCCCAATATATCAAAGAATATTACAATTATTATTATTATTATTAATAATAATATTACAGATAGACGGCAAAGCCGACTAACTGCATTAAACATGTAAATAAACCTTTAAAAAATCATAACAAAAATTAATAATCTACGTACATACCGAATTCAATTACTGAAATTATTTATAAATCTAAAAAAAATTGTTGACTAATGTACACTCAGATTAGATAGCATTCCGTTCATCGTATGCGTTTTTGAAACAATTAACTGAAGACAAGTTCACAGTATTGCTATCGAGGCCATTCCATAAAAAAACCCTATTTATTAAAAAATGCTGTTGACAATATGTCAATTCAAATAAGTTAACCGCACTGATTGCAGTATTATCTATCCATTACCACACTGAGTGCGATAATATTCAGTACCGAACTGAGTGTGGTAATGAAGTTCTTAATGATACTAAAATTAGTTTGGTTAATAGGCTATAACAACACCGATGAAGATAAAAGCTTTAACGCAATCAGAGTGCACTAGGCACTACTTAGACACGATATACCTACGTAAAATATTGCTTGTATTATAATTTTCTTCACTACCCGCAATAATTCATCCCTCTGCAGGAAGTTTTTGTAAGTAACATCAGAAGAACAGTGCAATATCATAAAAAGAGTTCCTATAATCGGACTCAACGCTGTTATATCTTCCATCATACAGGATTGACCTCGACATTGATCCTGTGGAAGGCTGAAAGGGGTGAGCTTTTTGTACCAAATGAAGCACACTTCAGCATTTGCCATCGCGCTTCTGCCAAAATATTATCCGCTATTTCAGCGTAATAAAAGGGAAAATGTTCTTGAAATTATTTGTCATAAATTGGCATACCCAATTAAATTCTCGAAAACGTCATAATTTGTCACCTGCGTGAAATTATTAGTTCCTTTCCGTATGCGGAAGCTCCAATGATATAATTTTATTCTCAGAAACTTCAGAACACACACTTTAAATTTGCAAACATCAGAAACATAATTTATCATTTACTCTTGTAATAAATAATAGTGCTTATAGGAATATCACAATTCAACGTTACTACACGTATTTAATCAGTGCCAACGATTCTTTAAATACATTCGTTCTCTTGAAGATTCAACACATACAATTCCTTATTTTTTGTCATGCACAACATATACCTATATGTATTATTTACTATGGCGCACAGTAACGCATGGCGAAATCTATAGGAAATAAAAAAACAGAAATACGAATAAAAATATTTAAAAAACCAATATAGCAACAATAAAAATAAAAATAGGTGTTATGCACATGGCTTAATTTTACTCGTAGAAGGAGAACATGACCTATAGAGGCTCTCGTTTCCCCTTAGTGAAGAATTAAACGATTGCAATATGGTTATTTTTACTAATAAGACCAAGACAATGACGATTGAGAAAGCGATCATTTGCTGTCAAGTAGCTAAAACGAAAAAAGATGTAAAAGCGTTTACACGAAACTTCCCTCGCAAGTGTGGTCATACAATAGGTACCGATATGTTAACGTTGTTAATAATGCTAAAACTGTAAAAGGAAACAGTAGTGGGCATTACATCTATTTTCAAATTAAAGAAAGTCTGCAGGCGGTGGTATTCGACCTTTCATTCACCGACAGCGCTCACAAGCGGACTCCGGTTGCTCGCCAGGTATTTTAACCTCTCTGCCATCAGGCGCCCGAATTATATCTTCTTACGACTGCTATATAAATGACGCGGTGTTGACAGCGTCAATGCAGGCTGTTCACCTAGCCTCCAAATTTTTTGTCAAGATTAAACACCTGCGCTATGTGCAAAATATTACTTTCATATGACTAATAGCTCGTGATTTAAGGCAAAAAATATACATTTTATTCTTTAATGTGCTCCCCCTGTATATATTTCTTCAAAATTGTTTCAATTTCATGCCAGATAAGCATATAATCCGCATGCGCAGTATGGCCTTCCTTCAAAAAATACTTTTTGAGCTTTTTTTCCGCACGTATATCGAACTACTGTGCATAAGTTATCGACATTTTACGTGTGTAACATACACAAAGAATCATTGAAAATGAACAGGGCTGTGTGTTTGTTTGTTTGTAATGGACAAGGTCTAGGCATGTGGAGTACCAGGTACCTTAGACACCGACGGCTTTGGTCATATGGTCAAAGTCCTACTTAGAATTTTGCCGAGACTAAGGAGTTCCAACCCTAGCAAGGGATCGTTTTGCATAACCCTGTTCATTTTCAATGATCGTAAGTGTACATCAACATACTTTACAGCACGAGTAACGTCAATAATGCATTTTGTCAATTTAATTTCTTAATCATTAAAGTGAGCGTACAATAATGAAACTATATGTGTTTCATAAAGCAGTTGAAAGGTACAATAAAAGAGCTTGTTAACAATGTACCATATTTGTCATTTCGTTTAAAATTAGCTTTTAAAAAATCAAAAATACGTAAAACATGATTCAAAAATAATTGTTACATTAAAAATAATGTATAGTTTTAAATTGCTTTAGTATGTTTAATGGGATAAATATGTGATTTTTAGAGCCAAGTGAAGGTTGTTTTGCATTTTCTGTTCGATTGTTATTGATTTTGCATAAGTTATGGCCTACTTCAGTAAATTTTTAATTCTAAAACTAATAAGTTGCAAAATATCAGGTTATCATGAAGAATTTTTAGTGCCAATTTCAAATTCTTAAAAACATATGGGGTGTTCCATTTTAACGAAGTTGCGGTTTTCCCACACCCTGTATATATTGCAATGAACACAACTTAAGCCTTTATAATTATAATAGCAATTAATAACATTTAAAGCACTTCAAATATTATTTTTCATAAATGTTCCATTAATGTGCTAATTTGAACTCGCAATTGTATAAAATAGCATTGGCCTTGAAATAATAATTTGTAGAACTGTATTTAAAAATAGTGTTAGTGCTGATTTGAATATAAAATGTAAGCAGATCAGGCTCTTAAATCATAAGAAAAATGTGAGACTGATGCAAAAACAATTGGGAAGCCAAGCTAGAAGCTGGGTTGTTTTATTTGGCTTTCCCACAAAAACTCATTTTAAACGTTAATAATTACCTTTTTCCCAATTCAGTGTGCTTCAAATTAGTTCAGTGTCTTTTGGTTGCTTTTGATTCGTTCTGTAGGCGGTAAAAATATTTGAATAGTGCATCGAGTGGTAGCTGGTATTTCGGTGGCTGTTTTGAAAATTCTAGCAGATTAGTTGGCCTTGGAAGCTGGATGTATACAGTGATCTTCGTGGAAAGCAGCGGAGCCCTAGCTGTTGGGCAAAGACCTGGGTTGGAGGCAGTTTGGAGCAACCGAGCTGCAGGCGGCGTTCAGAAAGGCATTTGAGCTTGTTACAACAGGCCAACAGAGAAGAAGAAGGGCCCCCATTCGTCGCGGAATTTTCTGCTGACTCGATTTATGCTAGTTTATCCACCGCAGAAACGAAAATAAGATCAGAAAAAGTTAATCTTAAAAATTTAAATTATTGAATTTTCAAAGTGGCTTCGTTTTTAAGCATTTCCGGAAGGAGTGTTCTTTCAGTGTTTTGTTAGTGGCGTCTGTTTACTTATGTTTTTGTTATCACCTAGGCAGCGCATTGATGCCTAATCACCGACGTAATTGTTGAAAAGAAGCAAACTTATTCTGTAAAAATGTGCGGTTGCCATATTTAATAGCTTGTTTCTATTAGTTAAATATCTCGTATTGTAGCGATCCCAGTAGATAAATAAGCAGTATTTAAACGTTTGCATTGAATTAAAAACACAATAATTTATTATAATTGCGAATATATTGGAAAACATTGTACAAATCAATTTAATATTTGCTAGAATGTAGAAACCCAACTCAATTGAGAAATTTAAATAAATAAATAATATAAAACAAATTAACTACGCCATTCCATTCATCGTAATATATTACATTTATCTTTGAAAATTAACCTATAGAAATTGATTCATTCGCCATAGTGTCTTATTTATGAGAATAAAATAGTGTATGTTACAAACTTGATTGTCAATACGTTGGTAACTTAGGATCATTCGGAAAACCGAACAGTAGATTGTGTCGATAACTTACGCATATGCGACTGCTAAACAGACAGACAAACGGAATTGAGAAAACCTGTTTTTCGTCATCTAGAGACCCTGAAACGTGAGGATCTGAAGAAATCGTAGAATGTGATTTTTTCAAGATTACAATACTTTCGTTTTAAATCAAAATTAGATAAAAATTGCCTAACCAAATTAACAAGGATTAAGAAGTATATCCCTAAAGTTAAAAAGCGTCTAAATAATAATAATAACAATAATAATAATAATAATAAGTGGTCTTTATTGCATTCAGAAAATTACAAAAGAAAAAGCAAATAAAATTAACAGTATATGCAAATGGCGAAGTTCAGATGCCATTTCGTAGTAATGGCTCTTTTCTTCCACTTAACCGTAATTGATATAATTAGCAAAAAAATATATATGTATCTATTAATAACGTTGATGTGCTCGATGTTTATTATAAAACAATTACATAAAAAAATGCAGTAACACGAGAAAGGAACTAGTAAAATAAAGAAAAATAAAACGAAGAAAATGAACGAAAATAGTAAATAGTACATAGTACATAGTAGATCAATAAACACACCTCCAGGAATTAGAATTTGATGACTGCTTTACTGATTTTCAAGTAGATAATCATGATAGAGACGTTTGAAATTAAGAACACTAAGTGTCTGAGAAAATAAAGAAAGGGAGTTATAAATTTTGACAATGTTATATGAAAAAGAGCGTTCGTATACACTTGATTTGTGAGCAGGCAAAGTTAAAAGCCCTTTACTCCTTATATTGATATTGTGAACGTCAGTTCTGTATCGTAGTTTATTGTAGAGATAATCAGGATGTTTTGAAGTTATCAGCCTATAGGATAAGCAGGCAAAATGTAGTGACCTACGATTTTTCATGTTCAACCATTAAATTAGAGAGAGTTTGTCGGATACATGATCGAACTTTCTTAAGCCAAAAATAAATCGTAAACATGAGTTTTGCACTCGTTTGACATCAATACTGTCTAAACAAGGACCATATATTGTATCAGCGTAAGTAAAATGTGACAGAACCAAAGCATCAGATAAACAGATTTTTGCGGTTTGAGACAAGGAATGCCTACAGAGATATAGGTTTTTTAGATTCATATAGGCTTTTTGAATGCATTTATTTATGTGCTCTTTGAATCTAAAGTTAAGGTCCATAATTAGGCCCAAATTTTTACAGGAGCTTTTAATAGATAGCTGAGTATTTTCTATGCAGATATTTACCAAAGGCAAGGCTCGCTCTCGTATGGAAGATTTACCAAAAAGCATAACATTTGACTTTTGCGAGTTAATGATAAGACAGTGTTTTCTCGAGATATCTATCAGATTATATAAGTCACCGTTGATTGCTTGGATAGCAGTATGTATGTTAGAGATGTCAAAGGAAAGATAGAGCTGCGTATCATCAGCATAAAAATGACAGCGACATGATTTAACAGAGGTTATAAAATCCGATGTATAAATGATATACAAAAGGGGTCCCAGTATGGAGCCTTGCGGAACACCCGCTGTCACTGCTCTTAGATTAGATATTTTATCATGAAGTTTAACTTGCTGATATCTACCCCTGAGAAAGCTACCCAATAAATCAACGGCGTCCTTATTAAAACCGAAATAGTGTAGTTTAGCTAAAAGCAAATCATGATCAATCATGTCAAAGGCTTTGGAATAATCTAAAAGTGTTAAAATTGTTAGCATACTATTGTCAGTGGCTGTGAGAATATCATCAGTAATACATGTAAGAGCAGTGAGGCAACTGTACCCTGGTGTGAAACCAGATTGAGTAGGAGGTAAAATGTTTTGTGTGTGTAGGTACTGGCGGATTTGTTTTGTCATAATTTTCTCCAATAATTTGAAAGAGCTGGTAGAATACTGATAGGACGTAGGTCCTTACAACTAGAAGGTGAATTAACCTTGGGGAGAGGTAAAACTTCCGCTATTTTCCACGCACTAGGAAAGTACCCATTTAATAAACAGGAATTAATAATGTGAAGCAAATAGGGAATCAGAAAAGGACAACATAGTTTTATCATGGCTATACCTATATTGTCTACCCCAACAGAGTTAGATTTTATTGTGGTTAAAACATTCACTACGTCATTTTCGGAAGCAAGAGTAAAGCTGAACGTATTCGTTAGATTTGCTACCAAGTTAGAATTGTAATAATTGAGAAGTGTATCATCTGGCATTGCTTTATTTTTGGTAACTGCATCTAAAAAATAGTCATTAATATTGTCAACACTACCAATATGTTCAGGAATATCAGAATTTTTAGATTTACTGTAGATATCGAGAGTTTTCAACGCCTTCCAAAAATTTTTACTGTTAGTTACCCCTGCAATAGATTCGAAGTAAGCACGTTTTTCCCGTCTAACAGCATTAGTTGTGAAGTTTCTTAAATCTTTATAATAATTCCAATGCGCTTGAACTTTAGTTTTTTTGAACTTGGATAATGCTTTATCACGCAGATTCATCATAAATTTCATATTTTCAGTTAACCACGGTGCCTTAGGTTTAGTAAATCTGGCTGTTCTAACAGGAGCACATAAATCAAATAAAAAAATAATATTATCATTAAGAAACTTCACTTTATGGTCAATATCTGATAACCGGTAGATCTGATACCATGGTAGCGCAACTAAATTTGGAAGAAAGCGATCATAATCAAAATTTTTAAAATCTCTATACGTTTTTAAGAGCTGTTGATTAGCAGTTGGTTTGAAGTTCAAATGACAATAAATCAATGAATGATCAGAAACGTCATGCATACTTACCAC
Source organism: Agriotes lineatus (assembly GCA_940337035.1). Lineage (NCBI taxonomy): Eukaryota > Metazoa > Arthropoda > Insecta > Coleoptera > Elateridae > Agriotes > Agriotes lineatus. The sequence continues at coordinate 253,949,037 of OW679194.1, forward strand.
ACCACTTTGGGTTACCAAATCTTTGTTAGAAGTGATTATTAAATCAATAAGAGTGGATGAAAATCTGGTTACCCTTGTAGGCTCGGTAATAATTTGCTTCAGACCAAATGTTTCCAACGCATTTATAAATCTTAAAGTCGTGTTATTATTTACATTTAAAAGATCAATGTTGAAATCTCCGATACAGAAAAAATCATTCACGTTAGGAGCAATATTAGAGATCGAATCTTCAAAATTATTCAAAAATTCATAAAAGTCTTTTCTACCTGCACGGTAGACTACCCCAAAAGCAATTTGTTTGTTTCCAATTTTAATAGATAACCACAGTTGTTCCAAATCAGTGTTGTTCATATTAATTAGAGAGTAAGAGATTTTGTTTTTAATATAGAACGCAACGCCGCCGCCATGAGTTTGGCGATCTTTTCTTATAAAATTATAACCTTTGATATTAAAAATGTGTTCGGAATCATTCGTAGTTAGCCACGTTTCCGATAATGCAACGATGTCGTAATCACATCCCAGGATATGTTCTTTAAATTCATGAAAACCTGTGTTTATTGATCTAATATTTAAGTGAGCAATTTTAAAACTCATATAATTATATTTTCTTAAAAACCTAAATAACTTAGCAAATAACTTTGATTAAATTAAATGACAAATGACAAAAATAAATCAAATACCCAAAATTTACAAATAGTTGTGACAATACGCGTAATCGCCTCCACATTTTAATTACCCATTTTATTGCACATATTATCTAGTTCTCGCATGGTATTTATGTAGAATTTTTTATTGTCTTTGTTTATTACTATTGTCCCATCGCGAGTCCATACGTTTCTGAGAGTGAATCGTTCCGTCGCGTTGTTAAATAAATTAACCCGGGCCTTCGTCAAATCTTCCCGGATCATTATTTTGCTGCCTTTTAATTTCCTTTTTGCGGCAAATACTGACGACCGATACCGATGGCTCACAAATTTCACAATGATTGGCCTTGGAGATCCGACTTTCTTAACTGGCCCGACCCTGTGACACCGGTCTATGTTATCTGGAGTGATAGAAACATCCAGTTGATTGTTGCACATTTGCAGGATGGCTTCTTCCACATCTTTGATATTTTCGCCAGGTTTTTCTTTGATTCCGAAAATCCTTAAGCTGTTCCGTCTAGTGTATTGCTCAAGGTTATCGGCGACATTTACCAGTTCCTCATTTTCTTTTTTGAGTTTCACAACGGCTTTTTCCAAGTCTTCACATTTTTGCGTTAACTCATTCAATTTACCTTCAAGTTTGGTTATCACCATTTGTGATAACTTTGTAGCTATGGCTTCTAAAAACGCCTCCTCTTCTAGTGTACTTCTTACGGTATCACGTATGTCTTTTAACTGTCCTTGTGTAAACACCATTTTGTTTTCACTTCTATCACTCACAAGGGATCAATTTATAAAATATTTCTATTAGGCTCTGTGCAAAACTTATAATGTGTTTCCTTTAATATCTTATACTTATCGCTGATTTTATACATCTATTATTTTACATAGAACCTTACTTGGGGTTTGAAAATGAAAATAACTTCTACAGTGTACGGGAAATCATTCCTAAGTAATTTTCCGGCACATAGAAATACAATTCCCATTTTTTACATGAAATTCCTTCCGTGATCCTTAATTTCAACCTTTTTTTTTCAATTTAACATGTAAATATGATGTAACGAACAACAAATATAGTAAACACAGATTTTAAATTAAATGAAAATTAGAAACAAGTTTAAAAATATGGATCGATAATTACAACAAATATTTAAACTGAGGGTCATCTGATGTTCGCAACACCCCAGTCTGTTTCTGTAAAACTATAAGCATTGTAAGTATACATATCTTGGATATTGTCAACACATCTGACAATCTGCGTAAAAATAGTGTAACTTTCTTTTTCACAAACATTAAGTTGTGAATAGTTACAAAGAGAAAGTGAACATCTATGCAACACATCATGTCTTAACCTGTTACGATTCAAATTTGGTTTGCTATTTTAATACAAACGGGTCATGTTAACCCTGTCAAATTAGTTAGTTTTAACTTAGTGGGCACTAATAACAAATTTGTCTTTCTGAAAAAAAAACTAATTAAACATTTGGACTAACATTTCTGGCTTCGATTAGAAATATGGACGTTTCTTAGATTGTTTTCATATTGGTCAATATTTTTTACAAAAAAACGCGTTTCAATCAGGTACTTCATAGAGCAGGATGCAAAAATAAATAGTTCGAAACCCGCGAGTGGTCGATAAACCCCCATCGGGAGCCTCAACGGGTGGTAGATAGAGAAATACTCATCAGATACGTATATTGAGTACAGTGAAATGAAATACTCGAGGCGAACCAAAACTAGCAGACTTGATAAAGCAATTGGCACATGATGTAAAGATTGTTCAACCTGGAATGACATGGATATTGTGGATATTCAGATGGGATCCAAATCCCTCTCGATGGTGGACGTCTTCTATTAACAGGAACAACAGCAACGGCAACAGTCTCAGCTAGGAAGACCATCGATTTTAGTGGCCACCCCCCTCCCCCTTTACAAAATAATAATAATAACTGGCCCTCAGTCTCCTGACGATCGTCGATTCCTTTCCAAAGCAGTGTATAGAAAAGGTGCCGAGAAAAGAGTGGTAAGAATATCCGAGAGAAGACAGGCTGACAAATGGTTCTATATAGCCACGTATAAGATCACTCACGACAGCTGACAGATTAATAGAATTAGAAAGGAAACTGGAAAAGTCAAATGGGATGTAATTGGATTAGTATGCGAAATAAAAATCTGTAAGGGGGTTTACACGAAACTTCCCTAGCAAGGGTAATGTGAATTACATCAATTTTCAGATAAAGAAAACACTGTGGCCGGTGAAACTTTAAGTCATTTAACCACGTTTATTTTATGGACTTACGACAGCGCAGCGGTATAAACAACGCACTCACGACAGCACTCAAGCAGAGTGTTTACCCTGTAGATGTTAGGTCCACAATATGCCCTTTTCCGCCAAGAGTTTAAACCTGAGCTATATGCAAAATATTACTTGTATTTAACAGTTCCTGAGTTAAAGCAAAAATAAGAAGCATTTTATTCGTTTACCCTGAATATATTTGACCGAAATTCTTTCGGATTCGAGCCAGGTAGATATTGTAATGGTCTTATGCCTGAGGCTCTACATTGCTTGCAGTACAGTTTAGAAATCAAGTCAATAAGCACATAGTTGGGGTGTTTTATGTAGCTGCAATACTAAGCTTAAATTTCATTCAGTAAATGCATTGGAAAAGAGATGACAGTATTAATAAATGAATTGAGAAAGGAACGCAAAGGGCAAAGCTTGTTTTTCACAGGGTTGAAGTCGATGTTCAAATTAATTGTATATTAGATTTAGGCACAATGAGTAGCCAAACCAAAAGAAATGAATAATCACAAAGAGGTTTGCTATGTGCAGGTCAATGAAGCGTAGATTTCAATATAGCTAAGTAGGTCAAATTGTGAGCAATCTAAAAGGTATAAGAAGCCAGAAAAAAATAATAATGTTGCAACGAGCAATTAAGAAGGCAGGCATAAAGACATAAAATAGCAATTGTGATAAGCAGACAAGGCAGGTTACAGCAAGACAGGAAAAAACGAGTGAAAAGCAGACAGATGGACATCGAAAGCATTTATGAAGGCAGTGAACTCTTTAAAAGGATCAGTGCAATTACACGAGTGAACAGAGCAAAGCAAATAATAAAACGTGTAGTGGCGCAAAGAAACATTTTGACAATTCAAAATGCAGACAATATTTTAGGTATAAGAAGCGAACCATTTTGGAGTTTTGACAGCATACATTTGCGACTGCCTATTTGAAACCAATTCGGGTGCCAGTGGCGCACCAGTTTAAGTAAATATTTACAAATTATTAGGAATTTACCCCTTTGAATAGAGTTGATTGTTTTACCGAAGCGTTATGAGAATAAAATTGCAGATAAATAAAATACGAAAAAGGGCATAATACTATTTATTTTGAGTCGAGTAAATAAAATTACAATCCAGCAATTATTTTAATCAGTTTAATCAGTGGTGCATATGAAACCATAGCAATATATATATATATATATATTAATATTACGAAGGTTTTCGCGGCTGATATGTATTGTAGGTAAACATTTCAGGGTGTCATACCGCTTAATAAATTTGAAGATTTCTTCAACCAGAAATCTTCAAATTTATTAAGCGGTATGACACCCTGAAATGTTTACCTACAATATATATATATATATATATACTTATAAACGGTATGCTATTGAGCCCGATAGATCTTCGGGCCGCTGATGATCCCGGCCTAAGGAAGAAAGCTAGAAGTGAATGGGTTACATATTTTTATTTCGTTGCATAACACCAGTCGAGGCATTCACAGAGGGGTAAAGATTTCTAAGAAATACAGATTTTAGGTATAAACGTGTCCCTGTGAATCCCAGATATAGAAATGGTACTCTATGGGGCCCATTTATATATTTAACTATTTTAAGCGTACGTTAGTAAGCCCGACACCGTTGCCAAACTCTGTGGTGTCAGCCGCGTTCGCGTCTAAATACCGGATAACGAATTGCTGGCTGGCCCTTTTGCTTATTGCGCTATTTAGTAATAGTGGGCTTATATTAGTCAAATTAATATCTTGCTAGGTTTTAAAATTCCCAGGAATCGTGGAGAAAAATTCTTGCTCTTGCTTTAAAATCATGCAAGTGATATGCTACACCTTATGTTATTATTAATGACAATTAATATCCTTATAAGCAGGGGCGTCGCTGCGCTCCTCAAAGATATTGCATAAACTAGACTTGTGATGCAGTTAATTTAATTAAATGACTTATTCTATCTCAAGTTTTTATAAAAAATATATTATTTTTACTAAGCAACGAAGACATCCAAAAAACCGGTTAAAATATCAATTATTTTCAAATCAGGGCTCGAAATGCAGTTGCAAGATATACTTTAATAATAATTAATACTTTGCTCCAGTTAGTTAGGGATGTTTTGGTAGTATTAGTAAATATTTTGCCAATATTAAAAGCTTGCACGAAAGTATACGGTTGATTACTTACGAAATTTATTTTTCTATAGTATCTTCAATAGTTTTAATGACCTTTGTTCCAAAACTCTTCATAATTTTGATTGAAATTTGTAAAATACAATGACGGCAGAGTGGTCGTGTTTCACATTTCGCCAGTGACTTTACTGGAGCAAGCTAACCCCTGCGCGGTTTTTTTATCGAATTATTGCACACTGTGACCGATTCTATCAAGTTATTGCGGTTTTGATCGGTTTATATGATTGCTACACGAACGAAGAAAATAATTACTTATTATATCCAAAATGCAAAATTTTTATGGGATATTTTTACTAAGCAACGAAAACCTTCGTAAATGTGGTCAAATTTCAAAGAAAAGTACAAAACTAAAGCGAGGGATTTTATTTAATAATAATTTATATTACACATGATATACGGCTGATTACGTAAGGAATGAAATTGTCTACACTATCGTCAATAGTTTTATTAATTTTTGTTTCAAAACTACTCATTACTTTATTTACAATTTGGAAAATAAAAGTTGATTTTTATTTATCTAGTTTTGTTTGTCGTCTTGGCTGGAGTGTTCATGTTAAATTTCACCTGTGGCCTAACGGGATCAAGCTAATCACTTCGTGGTTCTTTTATCGAATTATTGCACACTGCATTTATTGTTTCATCCATCGTTGGCGCCTAAATTCCAGATAACGAACTGCACGGCTGGCCCTTTTTATGCTCACTTAGTAATAGTGGGATTATGGTATACAAATAAGTACTTTTTATGTTGGTTTCTTTCTTACTTATGCATTCTGTTTGTTTTTGTTCAAGCTATCTCATTGCCGTTATATTTAATTATGGGCCAATCCGTATAATGAATAATTTATACCTTGTTTTCAAAAAGAAATTACATAAGGGTTGGCAATGGAAAGCAAAACTAATGTCAACAGGAAGCTGTAGAGATAGCAAACTTTAGAATTTCCATAGCAGATTAGAATATAAACTTATGACAACAATAACAGTTAATGAATTTTAAAGCCTACTGTTTGCATTACTTTTAGTTTCCATGGCCAACCCTTATGTAATTTCTTTTTGGACACACCGTATTATCCACATTCTATTCAGCAAATTTAGTTTTTTCGAATTTATTAAATACTTACAGTAGTTTTAATAGTAATAAGTAATAATAAATATGCAGTATTGGTGATGTGTAAAACTAATAAATTTAGTCGTTTACATTAACAATTTTATATTTGATTAACAAAGCGTTATAAACTGAAATTTTGAAATAAACTAGTAACATCTAGGATTGAGCAACACCTTCCATATGTGATTGATTTCATTTGGCACAGTAACAATCTACTTACCTCGTAAATTACGTGACTGATTACCTGCTAACTCACTTTTAAGAAAAAATTTATCATTTGTGTAAATAATCCCACCGCCAAACAGACCCAAACACCTAAAAATCATAAATTGGAGACTCATTTTCTATGAAAATACCTGTCATAATGTGTGCATTTCAACACGTTTATTTAGTGCTTAAACAGTGCTCGTTCAAAATAAGTTATTGTTTTGCAAAAATCTGTGAAGGGCTTTATTCAGAACTCTCGCAAGTGGACGTTGTCACAATAAATAATTGTAAAAATCAGAGAAAACTAAGGGTAAAATGCATTAATGTTTCTAATAATACTGAAATAATAAAAGAAAACACTTGATCATCCAAATAACGTCAATTTTCAAATTAAAAGAAAAACTACCGGAGGTCGATTCGAACGGCAGTGGCTGCGAATGCTATTTCAATGTTTGGAGGGATATTGCAAGCACATTTCTCGTTCCATACATGCGTCCTTGCGTGGAAGCTGTCTTAAATAGAATGCATTTTTCGTTGACCCCTTTTTCTGTTTTGCAACATTTATCCTGCATATCTTGAGTATCACTTTCGTCAACGGTAAAGCCTGAGGTATGTGAAAATTGCTACTTTGATGTATTTCTCAGTTAAAACCAAACTAAACAAGATTTTATATTTTAAGGTGCTCACTCTGTATATATTTCTTCGAAATTTTCTCGATTTTATTCCAGGTAGACATATAATCTGCATGCACAATATCGTCTTCCTCGTTCCTAGTTTTTGAGTTATACAGCTAACAGACTGACAGACAGACGGAATTGAAAAAACTGTTTTTTCGTCATCTAGGAACCTTTCGTCTTTTAGACGAAGGTAGTAAAAATCTCAAATGAATATACAGCAGTAAGATAAAATGAGCGCTCTCGTATGTTGCAATATGTTTCTTACCTAGAAGTCAACATAATCGATTTTAACAGTACCTAGGTTAAAATATAAAATGTAGTAATAATGCTGTATTTGCTTATAAAAAGTCAGTTTCGAAATTGCAAATTTTATTAAAACCATTATTTTCTGCAAATCAATAAAAATGAAACACGATCTTCTATTACTGATTGTAAAAATGTAATTTAAATTTTTTTTCAAAACTACTTCCAAAAACCTTTTTTGAGAAAACTTATAGACAATTACGTAATTTATAACACCTTTTTATAACTATTTATATAAGAAGTACATGATGTAGGGCATTATTTGACGAGTTTCTTTTATAACCGAGCGAGGTCAGTAAAGGGGACGAGTCATAAAGTCATATTATGTACGAGTTGTATACAAAGCTTTATATTCACTTCTAAAATCTAAAAAAGTTGGGTTTATAGATTTCACGTCTATTCTGTGACAGAAAAGACTTGACATTAGAGTGCCTTTACAGATATTGAAAGATATATATTTTGACATTGACAGCTGATGTTATAGTTATTTATGGTTAAGCGTGTTATATTACAAATAATCCACGAGAGAAAAGAGGAGCCCTCGAGGCCGCCAGGCCAAGTGGTGTTATTTTTAGGGTGAATTATTACAAATATACAAAATTTCATCCAGCGCAATAAGTATCTAAAAAACAAATTTTTTGTTGACAACCGTGAAAAGTCATAGTGACAAATTGGAAAGTACCGAGAGGTCAAATACATTTATAATTAGAGTCGCGACGTTAATGATTCAAGTGTGGAAGTGTGGATAATAATAACTTGATCGTCGTGTACAATGCAAAATTTTATTCAATTTTTATAATTACATTTATCAATAAATAGCTTAAAAAACATACATTTTGTATTGACAGCCATGAAAAGTGATAGTGACAATTTGGAAAGTGATTCGTGTTATACGTTTGTCAGTATTGAAGTGTATTGTCAGTCTATGTCAAATATTTGAGATTAGCAGTGAATGACCTGGCGTTTATTTTACTAGTGGGTTATGGTTTAACTCAGTAGTGTGTTATGGGCTATTTTAGAGGTCTAAAATCGATCTAGTAATAGTCTTACATCTAGGAGGTGTTGGATAGTACTAGTAAGATAAAGTAACGTACTTTTATAGTGCTAACAAAATAATATAGGTAAACTTTATTCTACTAGTACTATATAGAGAGACTTTATTGCCGAGAAACTATGTCATAAACAGTACCTTATAATACTCGTACATAAAACATTTTATTCTCATTAATTTTAGGCCGTTTTTTATAAACATTAAGTTTTGCGATTCTTTCAAAATCTATCCTTTTCCCCAAAACACCTTTTAAACAAAAGCTGTAGATAATTATATAATATACGATTTTGTTTCAAAAAATCGTGTTTTCATATCACAACTATAAAAAATTTGAGAACATTTTGTAAAAATATAATTTAGGGCTTTTTTCAAAAAAACTTTTTAAACCAATGTTATTCTAAAGAATATTATTGTCAAAAATTATAAAAATTTACTGGAAACGGAAAAATGCTTGACTAAAGTACCACTTTTGTTAGGCTGAGTTTATCAAATATTCACTTATAATACCATGAGTAGTCAAAGTTATGTCGACTATTTTTGCGGTGGTGTCACGAATGTCCATTGCGCTTTGGTACGATTAGGACGAGTGCGCTAGCACGAGTCCTAATCCCAAGGGCAATGGCCATGAGTAGTGATACCACCGCAAAAATAATCTACTTAACTTTGACTAAGAATGGTATTCGAGGGACTATTTAATGAACCAAACTACTTTTTCAAATTAGTTTTCAGTAAATCTAGCAACAAACTACGCAATTTCTATAGTAACAGAACACTAATATTGACTTTTTCTAATAAAAATCGAATTTGTTAAAAATAGTCACTTGAATACCTTCTAGGAAGATATATCCACTGATATTTTTTTGATTGGTCAAGAAACGTCAGAATTCTAGATTTTCATTGCTCACTTTTTGACAGATGACAGTTGAATTGAATAGCCGTTGTAATATCCGAAACTATATTAGAAACGCAGATATATTTTCAAGCTGATCTTTTATACCCTCTGTGCTGTAGAGAGGATACAAACAGATTCACAGACAGACATCACCTTGAACACCACTTTTTCTGAATCAGAAGACACGAAAACTCGAATTCGAAATTTTTTATGATTACTATAAAAAGTAAATTATTTTTATTTACACCGTATTAAGCCGGGCTTCATAGCTCAGTAGTAAGCATTCTGGCTACTAATCTAAGGGTCGAGAGTTCGATTCCCAATCCCGGTAAGGTTTTTAAAAATACAAAATGCTGATGAAAACCTTTACAGAATGCCATCATTCGGAAGTGATGTAAAGCCGTGGGCCCATGTTACTACAACTTCTTAGTTTCGGCAAAATTCTAAATAGGACTAAGGTACCTGGTAATCTGCATGCCTAGACCTTGTTCATGGAGTTTGCAAAACGGGCCTATAAAGGCCTACTTGCTAGACATAAGTTTCCTAAAAATACTACTATTACTACACTGTATTAATGTTTTATGTAGGTATGTGTATGAATACGTTTTCAATACCATTCTGTATATTTATAATATATATCAATTCGTTGTGAAGCCCAACAGCGTTGTGATATGTCCGGCTTAATAACGAGCGTTTACATATTTTTATATACTGTATATAAAACATTCCAAAAGCGCCCCCTACACTCGATATTGCAGAACTACTCCATGTATATCGACCATACTACCAGTCATTAATGAGCTCACCGCAAAAATTTGTGTACTGCCTCTTTGAGGTATTTCTAACCAATTGGTGATGATATACACTGGGGTACGTTGTTGAGCCAAACGCGGGCTCATCAGCGTTGAAAATGGCTTCGCAAAGTACTATTCATATATTCAGCGGGCTTAACTATGACCGTTTATAAGTCTATATATATATATATACATATATATATACACAGATTGTCCGAAATCCGTTTTGAACATAGGAAATTAATGAGTGCGACAAGGAACACAAACAAAATGAGTAGATTGGTAAAGATAGAATGTAATCATGGCTAGCTAAATTTTTAAACTTCTGATTACTGATCTGCCACTCTAACCACTAAGCCACCAGGGCGCTTAGAGTGGCAGACCAGTAATCACAGCGATCAGCGGTCCCGGGTTCAAATCCCGGGGGAGGCACAAATTCACGTAGAAAAACGTACAATATCAGTCCTTCTTAGGACTAACCAGGAACACCTGAAGACGGGAGCTGATCAAAACTCCCGAAACCTTGTGTGATTTACACCCTAGACAGTGGAAAAGGCCCGAAAAACATATCATAATAGACCACTGCCCAGAATGCCATTCAGAGAACAACAGGTTACTACTTATGAAAGAACCTGCGTTTTATAAATTTATTTTTCAGATATTTTCGATCATTGTAAGGAGATCACCAGACTACCGAGGAATCTTCCAACTTAGAATCGCGAGTTGTTGAACAATCAAATGGTGGCGAGCACTTGTCCTTCGGAGTAGCTCCTCAGCTGTCCGGTTGAACACTATTGAACGAACTATTTTGGGTATTTACAGCTCACTATTCTGCTTATGTTTAAGTATATATTTTAGTATCCAATATAGGTAATTGTGTTTTGATGTATGTATACATACCATACAATTTTTTAAAAAATAATAAAGGTACGTGACAGGTAAACATGGCAATATATAAGTTCAAACCAATTTCAGCTTTTGTAGGTAATAATTCCAAAACCACTAGTCTAATTGATGTCGCACCTTGAAAGGGTTGAGAAACGCTGGTCTAATTTCCATATATTCATATTTTCATTAAAAAACCAAAGGTGTCAACATTAAAACGTAACTGACTCAGCAAAAATAAAGCCTCTTCAAATATTTGCCTCAATCTAAATCTTTAAAACGCTCTCCTTTAACGAAAACGCAATGTTTTAGGCGTTTCATGTAGTTTAAACGTACATCAAACATGAATGCAACATATTACAAAGTGTGCATTTATATCACTTTTAGTTTAAAAATTACAATGTCTTTTAGGGCCGGTTGCAGAAAGCAATGTTAAGTCTCGTGTTAGCTAACATCGCGTCAAAGTGAACAAAATCGCATCAAATTTTGTTTACTAATGTATTAGTTACCATAAGCATTTGAGATTTGATTCGTTTTTGTTCACTTTGACGCTGTTTTTTGTACGATTAACTTGATAAGAGGCTTCCACGAATGGGGCCTCCAGTTAATCCCCTGCGAATTCCGGTTCAATGGGATTGCCGGGAACTGCCACTTAATAACCCTTGACTTGGGTTCAGTTAGTTATTGGAGTGAAACAAGCCTTAACAAACACGAGTATATTGAGTAACAACGATTACAAACGTCACTGATGGACCGATGGTATTTTACAAAAGCTTCAACTGTTGTGACACGCTTGGATTGGCCACGCGAAAATAGCGAATTGCGCGTAACCGTAACACAAAACAACCTGGAAACGTCTTTACCAGGGAGTTAGACCGAAACGTAAACTAGCACAAAGCTTAGCTGAACTTGCTTCCTCGAGGTTCTGTATCTAACTAACTCTGAATTTACAACGAGCCGAACTCGCCAATTCAAGGAGGGGCAAGCTCAAACACTATTGGCTGAGGCGATCCTGCGTAGCCAATCGGAGCGTCGCACGTTATTTAGGAAAAATGCTTATTCTAAGAAACCTTAATGCTAAGCTCTCTCAATGAGGCAATTGAAAGAAATCCATAAACCCATGATTCCCAAATATGCTAAGTCGGCTTAAGTTCTATTAGAAAATATATCCATCCGCTTAAAAGCCATTAAGGGAAGCTTACAAATTCCTTTCCAACATTAACAGAGGCAAACAAATACGGCAAGATGCAAACTTGACTTTACCACGACCTTTGAATGAGATAAAACAGTTATGACTTGAATTACGTGATTAATTATAATCAAAAAGGTTTTGATGCACGCATCTGTGTGAATCAAACATGCCGCCCCCGAAGTGCCGAATATGGCACGACGTGATTAAATCCCAAAATTAAACTGAAATCTAACACTACCAAATAATTAAATGCATAACAAGAACTAAGGACAGATGATAATCCAAAAGCCTTACAGATAACTTACAACTAGCATGAATGCAAGCAAAGAAACAACTAAACCTAGCAAAATGTTCAATTAGCGAAAACTACCAACTAAGAGCAAAGTCAATGTTTATTGCCCTTGATCGCAATGATCGTCTTTGGGTAGGATGTACACTTTACGCACCGAGCGTTTCAGGAGATTCCCTCGGGAATCGCGCACTTGCACCACACGCACAACACCATCCGCTCCTGGATATGTGGCCGAAATGATTGCCAGTGGCCAACGGTAGCTTGGAGATGCCTCGTCGTGGACGAGTACCACGTCGCCCACCTGGGGGGCTAGAGACGTGCTGGAGGACTTCCACTTAGGCCGGCGCTGCAGGAGGTGGAGGTAGTCCCGGGACCAGCGATCCCAAAACTGCTGGGACAGCCGCTGGACCAGCCCATAGCGGCTGAGACGATTTTCCGGTATGTCCTGGAGTTGGGCTTCCGGAAACGAAGTCAGCTTCCGACCGATCAAGAAGTGGGCAGGAGTAAGGACTTCGGGGAATGAGGCGTCGGTAGGGAGAACACAGAGTGGGCGGGAATTTAGTATCGCCTCCACTTGAGTCAGCATGGTGTAATACTCAACGAAAGTTAACTTTGCATTGCAAGATATTCGCCTTAAATAATATTTCAATGACTTTACCCCCGCTTCCCAATTGCCGCCAAAGTGCGGAGAGCGTGCCGGAATAAAATTCCACTTAATGTTATGTCTCGACAATTCTTCCCTTATGCATTGCTCACTAGAGCCTGACAGGATATTTTTTAATTCCGATAGCTGATTTCTGGCACCGGTGAAACAGGTAGCATTGTCAGAAAATATGTTGGAGGGTAAACCGCGTCTGGAGATGAATCTCCTCGACGATGCGATGAAAGCCTCCGTCGTGAGGTCTTCCACGAGTTCAAGATGAATAGCCTTCGTGGCTAAACACATAAATAGGGCTACGTAAGCCTTTACTTCTTTCGCGCCTCGCCCGGATTTGTTTTTTATAAACACGGGACCCGCGTAATCTATCCCGCAATTGCTGAAAGGGGGAGAGGGTGTGACACGAGCTTCGGGTAGTGATCCCATCAAGTGTTCATTCATCTTAGGCTTGGCCCGGAAGCATATCACGCAATTGTGTATTACTTTACGTATTAGGTCTTTGGCCCTCACGATCCAAAACTTATCCCGCAATGAGGCTAGTAACACCGAGTGTCCACAATGCAAGAGCCGCAAATGCTCTTGCTTCACGATTAGCAACGACAAAGGGTGACTAGCTGGTAACAAAAGGGGATGTTTCTGATCAAAGCTTAGATTGGAGTTTTCTAGACGGCCGCCCACGCGCAGTAGGCCCTGATCGTCCAGAAATGGGTTTAGAGAAAGCAGCGCACTATTTTTCGGCAATGGCGCCTTTTTAGACAAAACTGCTATTTCTCCGGAAAAGACTTCCGCCTGTGCAATTTTGATCAGGCGGCGAGTAGCGTCCTCCAATTCGTCAATGGCTGGAGGTCCCGACCAGCGCGTTTCGGTGTTTCTGTTTCTCGCGAGACGCAGGCAGTACGCGACTACGCGCTGTAATTTTGTAAAACTGGAATAGCGCCTGAAAAGTTCAAATTCTGGGACGCGATGGTGAAGAGTGGCCACTACTGGGCGCGACTCTTGGGCTGCTAGCTCACCCGAATCAATTTAAACGGGCTGGGGTTTTAAGTCCGCCTGTGACAAAAATTCTGGCCCGTGCCACCACAAGCGTGAGTTGAGTAACTCCTGGGGTAACATTCCCCTGCTAATTATATCGGACGGGTTGCAATTTGTACGCACGTGAAACCATTCTTCCCTATTGCTTAGTTCGTGAATCTCGGACACCCGGTTCGCGACGAACGTCTTCCAATTACTCGCATCCTTATTTATCCAGTGCAGAGTTATGGTGGAGTCCGACCAATAGTACACGCGGTCAAATTTAAATGCGGAGGAATCGAGTATAGTTTTAATCAAACGAGCCAACAGTAAGGCTGCGCAAAGCTCCAAACGAGGCAAGGATATTGTTTTTAATGGAGCGACCCTTGACTTAGCACAAAGCAAATTGGTGGTGACCTTACCGCGCGCGTCAACGCAACGTATATACACGGCGCACCCATAGGCTACAGAACTCGGGTCCGCAAATCCGTGGAGATCTATCGAATTTATGTCATCGCAAATTACCCGTCTCGGAATTGCCAACGAGCCCAAAGAGCGCAATGAAGAATGGAGTTCGTCGTATCTGGAGCGCATCTCCATGGGCACCGTTTCGTCCCATGACAACTTCAACTGCCAAAGCCGTTGCACGAGAAGTTTCATAGTTAGAACGCTTGGACCAAGTAGTCCCAAGGGATCGAATACTTGAGCCATACTAGAGAGTATAGCTCGCTTGGTAACTGATTTGCAACAGCTAGGGTTCACTCTGTAACTTAGCACGTCCCGCCGAGTATCCCAAAAAATGCCGAGAGTTTTCTCCGTGGCGTCTTCCGTCAAAGAAATGGGCTCTACGCTGCCGCGATCTACACCAATGGCGCTAGCTACTTCACTGTCGTTGGATGCCCACTTTCGCAATTCAAACCCGTACCCCGACAAAGCGCTACTCATTTCGAATTGCGTTTTTATGGCTTCCGCCCTATTTTCAAAACCAGTCAGTAGGTCATCTACATAAAAATCCCGGCTAATTCTTAATGAGGCCTCTGGAAGCGATGCTTCGATTTCCTGGGCGATTTGTATCAAGCACCTAGTTGCTAGGTACGAGGCTGATTTAGTACCGTAGGTGACCGTTAATAATTTGAAGCATTTTACCGCTGAGGTTTTGTCGTCACGCCATAAAATTAATTGGTATTGCGTCTGCGAGGGGTCCACGAGGATTTGCCTATACATTTTGGCGCAATCTGCCTTCAGCACGTACTTGAATTGCCTAAAGCGACAAAGAATTGCAAACAACGACTGCTGGACTACTGGGCCCTTATGTTGAAGGTCGTTAAGCGATACTCCGGAGGAGGACGCACAACTGCCGTCAAAAACAACGCGATGTTTGGTCGTTGAACTGTCCTCCTTAATGACTGGCAAATGTGGCAAATAAAACCGAGGATGAGGAAGGCTCGCTTCGTCGTCCACCTTGCTCAAGTGACCAAGCGACTCGTATTCTTTGAGAAATGCGGAATACGCGGTTTTCAACTCGGGATTTTTTGACAATTTGTTTTCTAATGAATAGAAACGCTTTAACGCTATACCGCGCGAGTCTCCCAGCGATGGAGCATCTTTCCTAAAAGGTATGCTCACGATGAACCTACGCGGCTCCGACGACGCCCGTTTCGTAGTCGATTGAAAATAATCTTCGCAAAATTTGTCATCAGCAGAGAGTCGGCCCGATGAACCGTAAGCCCCCTCGATTTCCCAAAATCTCTGAATGCCGTGCTCGATGCCGGCTACACTTAAATGAACTCTATTTGAAAGCATGAGCGCTCGATTTTCGACGTTTATGTTTCCGCCTAAAACCCAACCAAAAAGAGTTTTTGTTAAGAATGGCTTCTCTGGGCCCAATTTCACCTGTCCCTGACAGAGCACTTGCCAAAAGACATTCGCGCCTAATAAAAGATCAATCTTTCCCGGTGTATTACAATCTGAATCGGCTAGCACAATGTTTGGTGGGATCTTCAAATCCCTCAACGAGAAAGAAAGGGCCGGCAGAGGGTCCGTAATTTTGTCTAACACAACACAGCTCAAAATGTCCTCGTATTTCCCGTTGCGGGAGCGGATTCGAACGTTTGCCCTGAATTCAGCGTTCAGAGCCCTGGCACCAACACCCGACAGTGAGGTGACATTACCTCGTTTCTCAATTTTCAAATTTTGACACAAGTCGGCGCTAACTAAGTTAAGTTGGGATCCGGGGTCCAAAAGAGCTTTTGCCCGGGAAAATGACCCGGAGGATCCTTCTACGAATACGCTAACCGTGGACAATAAAACTTGCGCTGGCGCCGCGATTGCAGGACGGCTACAGGTTGCTGAAACGGATGCGAGGGGTGCCTCGCTCGGGGCGACGGCCCCGACCTCCCGTGTGTCACTGCTGGTTTCTGGCGGTCCAGGACGCGGCGACGAAGTATTTTCGTGCGCGTCGCGCTTTGGACGCAAACACAGTAAAGTATGGTGCTTTTTTCTGCATACGCGGCATCTCGACGATGTGCATTTTACCACGAAATGTCCGGGCTTGAGACAATTGTTGCATAATTTCAAACGACGCGCCTCTTCGATACGAGCGTTTACCGACAATTTTGAAAATGATTCGCAAGCGCTAATCGAATGATTACTATTTTTGCAAAAGTCACAAGAGTGATTACCTTGCTCTCTGGCTACATGAGCGCGTGCATGACTTTTTTGCTCGGATCCCTGATTTCCCAAACTCGAACCTATTTTCGCAGCTTCCAGCGAACCTAATAAGTGACTTTTGCTCTCTAAAAAATCTAACAACTCTCGCAAAGTAGGAAATTGTCCGGCATGTTTGTATAATTCCCAGTCAGTCTGCATTGCTGAGCTGAGCTTCGAAACTATGATATGTATTAGTATGGTGTCGACTGTGGGTTCCCCGTACGCCTTTAAAATTTCCAAAATTCTAACTACACTATCGAGCAGCCTTTGAACAGACGAATGTGAATCCTTTTTTACGCTCTCTAAACTGAATAACGCATTTATGTTTGATTTTACTATCAGTTTCTTATTTTCAAATCGCTTGACTAGGATGTCCCAAGCAATGGTATAGTTATCGTTGGTAACTTTTAACGACGAGATTGAACTAGCAGCTTCTCCCTTGAGGGAAGAAATCAAATAGTAAAATTTCTGAACGTTGGTCAAATTAGCGTTGTTATGAATAAGCGACGTAAAGGAGTCATGAAATTGAACCCAATTCTCGAATTTCCCCGAAAAGGAAGGCAAATCTAAGGGTGGTAATCTTAATCCAGCGAGCTCTCCTGAAGGGCAACCTTGCAAAGAATTTTGACCTAGATTCGGTTTTATACCCGGACTGATCTTATTTTTTGATAAGAATTCCTCGACTGTGCTACTAATCTCGTTAAAATGAGTCATAAAAGAGTCGAATTTCTTGAAAAGTTCGTCAAAGTGTTCAGCGTCGGCCTCCATTAGGCCCTCCATTGACTTCTTATACTCATCCAACAAATTTTGGAAACAACTAAATTCTTTTGACAAGTTGCCGACCTCGTGAGCGTTCACGGGGCTGGACGAAGAAATTCTATGAAATAGAGTTTTGAAACGATCTACTTGGGCTTTTATGAATTTGCAACGAGTGGTTAAAGCGCGAGTTTCCGACATGACCGCTGATGTCGAACGAGTTTCCACCATGACTGACACAAGCAAAAAACAACACTAAACGAAGGTGTAATGGAAAAGGACTTACTTTTGATTTGAGAACGTAGTAATTTCTTGACGAACAGAAAACCAACCCGCTGCCGATCGCTGCCGCTTGACGTGGGACCTGGACTCGGTGTAAGCTCTCGATGGTTGAATTTCCTGGTGTTGGCGAAGCTTCTTGACGCTCTCCGACGAAATGATGTTGGAGCGATTGCATCCACCAGCTACTGGAAACTTGTACACTCGCGTTTTTTAGCTTCTTCCACATCCGGCTGGAAGGACCAATGTTTTTTGTACGATTAACTTGATAAGAGGCTTCCACGAATGGGGCCTCCAGTTAATCCCCTGCGAATTCCGGTTCAATGGGATTGCCGGGAACTGCCACTTAATAACCCTTGACTTGGGTTCAGTTAGTTATTGGAGTGAAACAAGCCTTAACAAACACGAGTATATTGAGTAACAACGATTACAAACGTCACTGATGGACCGATGGTATTTTACAAAAGCTTCAACTGTTGTGACACGCTTGGATTGGCCACGCGAAAATAGCGAATTGCGCGTAACCGTAACACAAAACAACCTGGAAACGTCTTTACCAGGGAGTTAGACCGAAACGCAAAGTAGCACAAAGCTTAGCTGAACTTGCTTCCTCGAGGTTCTGTATCTAACTAACTCTGAATTTACAACGAGCCGAACTCGCCAATTCAAGGAGGGGCAAGCTCAAACACTATTGGCTGAGGCGATCCTGCGTAGCCAATCGGAGCGTCGCACGTTATTTAGGAAAAATGCTTATTCTAAGAAACCTTAATGCTAAGCTCTCTCAATGAGGCAATTGAAAGAAATCCATAAACCCATGATTCCCAAATATGCTAAGTCGGCTTAAGTTCTATTAGAAAATATATCCATCCGCTTAAAAGCCATTAAGGGAAGCTTACAAATTCCTTTCCAACATTAACAGAGGCAAACAAATACGGCAAGATGCAAACTTGACTTTACCACGACCTTTGAATGAGATAAAACAGTTATGACTTGAATTACGTGATTAATTATAATCAAAAAGGTTTTGATGCACGCATCTGTGTGAATCAAACAGACGCGATGTTAGCTAACACCAGACTTAACATTGCTTTCTGCAACCGGCCCTTAGACTTATACTTTTACTATCGTTCAATAATGGTGGCGGTTTAGAATACACATTCATGTGCACTTTTAATGCACTCCGAGACGAATTAATAAAAATATTAATGAAGAATATGAAATAAAAAATAGTATTACAAGAATTTTGAAAAGTAAACATCAATTTAATTAATTAATTGGTAATAGTTTCTTCATTTATGTCTATTCAAAATATACCTCATTTAATCAAGCACTGATTCAAGTTTTGATATTAATACATACTAATTTCAACGAAAGGCACTCGTTTCTATGTTCGCGTGAGAAACATTTTCACAATGGAGGCCCCTTATCAAAGGCGCTACCTTCCGCGCTTCCGCTCAAAAAGGAAATTGGGAAAATCGACACCTACGAAAAGTGAAAGCAGCGACCACTGAAAGCCAGCGTCAACTTTCATCTTGATTGCCCATCAAAGTTGTTTAACGAAAGGCTTCTCGTTATTTGTAATTCACGTCAAAGGTCGCTGTGTAAAAGAGTAAGCTGTTCTTAAACGATGAGCATTATAGCAATTAATACATATGTATCCGCAACAAGCTTTACTATGGCAATATACTAGAGAAACTAAAAATTTATCTATCTAGCCTAAACAAAAGCAAGTGATGTACTTCAGCTTTTAATTTTAAATAGTGACCAGTCTCTCATAGTTATGTAGCAAATTTTATAGATCTTTTCGTTGGTTATTAATTATTTTCTAGAGCATTTTGTGTCTGAAGATGACTATTGTAAAATTGAAGCATAAAAGTGTAATCAAGTTTCTCACAATAAAAGCACTAATCCGAAAACAATCCCGGAGTGAAAGATTGCAGAGTATCAATACGATGCTCCGTTCTATTTTACAATTAAATTTTAGTCAAAGTCGTTTCGTTGGGGACAAGAGTTCATAAAAGATGATTCTGGAAGTGGCGGCAAATGTTGAAATGGACAAGAAAGTGGAGGCCATCGTTGTTGTGGATCGTCGTATGGAAGTCTCCGCAATCGCTGGTAATACTGCAGGATAAATTAGGCATGAGTAAAGTTTCAGCAAGATGAGTTTCCACATTATGATATCCCGGGAAAAATTTGTGGGAAAAAAATTTATAATTTTTAGACGCTGTCCAAAATTTCTAATACGGTTAGTAACTAATCGTGAGATTTGGATATATCACTGGGATTCCAAGACAATACTAGAGACAATGCAATAGGTTCATAAATGGTCTCCTCCCGCAAAGAGCCCGCACCCAATCTTCAGCTGGAAAACTCATGACAATCATTGTTTAGACAAGCAAGGTATTTTTTTGACTGAATATAAGGGCAAAGGCTCTACAATTAACACAGAGACTTCCATCTCAAAAAGCTACGTGCAGCTATTGTCAAAAAACGTCATAATCTGCTATATGTTGATGTATCCCTTCTACAAGACAATGCGAACGTATATAAAGCCGCCAAAATTAAACCGATTCTCTAGGAATACCACTTTATTAACTTAGAAAATTCCAATCCAGATTTGGTGCCGTCAGACCTCTATCTGTTCAGATATTTGAATAACACCTTCCGAGAATGTAATTTTACAACAGATGAACATTTGAAGAATGCTGTCGAGGACTATTTTTAGATTAAAACGAGCTACTCGTTTTTTTTAAGATAAACTCTTTGCAAATGGCTCAAGAGAGTTGATAAAGTTACAAAAAAAAACATATACCTTCTATTTCATAGTCAAGCAGTTAACTTGTCTGGTTTCTCTCTGTAATTCTCTAACGTGCGTTTTGTCTTAATTGGGAGAAATGAAGGAACAGCAAAAAGAGCTTTACAAAGCAAATCGATTAAGGTGCCTCTAACTCTGCTGCGACAAAAACGCTGAAGCAGAAATCAGAAATGGGAAATAGCGTCGCTAAAACGAAATGCTGGGCAAAGAATGAAATCTTTAAGAATTGGATCATTAATAACAGTCTCATACGCTCTGCGTTACCTGTAGGAGTGGAGTAAATAAAAATTAAATCAAAGCTTTTGAACACCTTCTAGAACATTTCTTGAGTAACGTGCAACTGCTCAATTTAAATGAATAATTCATTAAAATCTTCAACTATTAAGAAGTAATATCGGTACAAAGTATAGGTTTGCATCGTGTGTTTAAAAAACTTCATTTGCAGCATGCCATGATCAAATTGAAGTTTGCCATAACTTGATAGATACCCATTGATGCAAATGAATTGCCATAATTCAGAGAGAACTAAATTATATCTTGATCTTGAACTATTTTCCTAAAAATATACAAAACACTTGATAAAAACAATTTTCATTGACCGTTATGATTAATACGCTCGTTGTTGTTGTGTAAATGTCATCTTATTTTCCATTATGCTTGATACAAATAAACTTAATTCAGTGTAAACTTTTGCCTGTCACAGTGAGAATTATTTTCATAAACAAAATGCAATCTGACATTCACCTACAGACTTAAGACATGACTAGATTTTTTATCTTTCTTTCCAATGCCTACTCTAAATGAGTTTTTTAACAGACGATAATATGATATACATAATACATAGTATGATCAAAAATCTTTGGATCGTAGTTTCTGTTTAATTTAAGTGATCTATGAAATTAATTAATTCTATCGTTTCGATATCATAAACATTTACTTGACATTTTTCAAAAGTGCGCAGATTATAAGTAAAATCTTGTCTGTTTTTTTGCGAATTTTAACTGAATTTTGTTTGGTTATTAAACTGTGGTTTTTCTCTCTGAAAATTTGCTTTTATCTCAATTTTGACAGTGGCATAAAAATAATAGGAGTAAATAATTTCATAGATGACTTTTAAATTCCACATCAACCGCAGCCCAAAGACTTTTTGATCATACTAGAGACTGCATACGTATATGTTACACTAAAATTATAATTCAAACTTACAGTGGCGGCTTACCACATAGCTAAATAGACACACAAGTTTTAGTTGCCAATTTATCAATGTCCTAAACAAATATCAAATAGTTGCGGAGCATGCGCAAAAATGAAATGTTACTTATTTATTATACTTACACTCTGGATACTTTTAATTTTACTGTTTAATGATGTATATGATAGATATAAAAAACATAATCGTTTTACATTTTCGGCCAAATAGAGGGGGGGCATCTCGAAAGTATGTTCATAGAGGCACAGATGTGCCTTAATCTACTACTGCGCTCTTACATAAATTGCTGCGATTTAAATATCACATTGAAGGGGTTAGCTAATTATTAACTTAATTTTCACATATAATCTCATAAGAGCATTAATTCGTTCCGGAAATTTTCTTGAGTGAGTTCCAACAACGTCGTATTAATTTGCCCGTGCGGGACGCGAGGGCAAATTAGGACGTTGTTGGAATGCACGAAAAATAATTTCCAGATATGAATTAATGCTCGAATGCACATTCGATAAGAAAATCGTAACAACACAAACCCTAAAAAGAAGTAATTACTACCTACAAAAAATTTCGAAGAAATTTTTGTTGTTGTCGTGGTTACGGTTCGTGAAATAATTCTTCTATTGGTCATTAATGAGTGTCGTACGATTTTCATATATAATGCAACTAGTAAGTTCTTGATTATCAAATAATCATTTCTATTTATACGAGATATATCACGCGAGTCCGAAGGACGCCTAAAACAATATATCGAGTGGAAACAGAAATGATTTGATAATCAAGAAGACACGAGTTGCATTCGGCTAGATTATATCACGAGTCAATAAACAACGTTTGAATAGTGTATTTTAAGTATTAAAATTACACTTAAGGCTGGGGATTGAAACGAAGAAAATTCACCAATCTTCCCTCTTTCTTTATCCTGTTGTGTGGTGCTGGTATCTGTATTAATATAGACGCACTCGAATTTTCCACCGTATAATTTCTACCTCGCTATTCAACTTATGCAAGGGTTTGTTTCTCTGCTGAGCAGGTGTGTTCTAAGCAGATGTGGGCCAAAAACACGGACAGATGTTTTTGCCGGTGCAGATAATTTTAAGATTATTCTGTGATTTTAAGTAAAATAAGCTTCATGGCCTTTGTATGTGTGTATTATCGAAATCTCATTTTACCTTGAATCCGGTGCTTTATGCTTCTAGGCCTTTCAGTCACTATAACAAAGAAATCTGTGAAATTTAGTTAAAATAAACAGGAACCAAGTGATTCTGCCAAATTCTGAATCTATTATGTACAGTGACCGCCAAAAAGTCGGCCTAATATGGGAAAAAAATTATTTTGATTTTTCAAAACAACTTTTTACGTCAATAATTTGTGCTTGTCTAAAAACCTATTTAGCCCCTATCATATATACCGAGTGATTTTTACTTATTTAGAAAATGGAGTTTTCCGAAATTGTCAAAATCCAAAAAGTGCTATTTTTAGTAAACTAAGTAAGATTTCAATCAGATTTTTTTAGAGTGTGTTAGTTTTAGCTAACTAAACGATTCCAGGCCAGAAAACTCCTATTTTTTATAACTTTAGCTAATTATTAATTTTTGAAATTTTTAAATATTTTTCAAAATTTCACATACCAAGACTTAATATTAAAATCAAAAATTTTTATGTGAAGACTAAAGATTTATAAGTGGAAAAAATAATATAAAATGTTAATTTCTTCTTTAGATTTTTTATCATTTACCGAAAAGTAGTATGTTTGCAGAATTTTTCCGTTTTTATGCAAGGCGCTTTTTAGGAGAAATATTTTTCAATTCTAATTGATAGCTATTTAAATGGCTTCTAGAAACTCTAATCTAGCCCTGTTAATGAATTACTGTTACAAAAATCCTGTAAATGTTTTCTTATAGCTGTCCAAATGAGATTTTTCTTTATCCAATTTACATTTCTAAAAAATACTAATTGTCGGTAAATAATAAAAAATGTAACGAAGTAATTAACATTTTGAATTATTTTTTGAAAAAATTACTCTTAAAGAGATGAAAAGGGGTAAACTGTGTTTTCACGAATTCGTCAGTATCTCTTAGACCCGGTAAAATATCGACTTGGTGTTTGCTTGCATTAAGTATCCAATGCAAATGTCTAAAAACTCATTTCGGGATTTTACCCTAATCAACCCTTAAAGTTCGAATCTGCATTCGGGGTGAAGTATAGAACTCCTTGTATCTCCTGTGATTGTTAAGTTAGAGCATTCTTTTTTGGTACATAGATGTGTTTTTTAAATATTTAGAAAGGGGTTTTAAAGTTTTTTTAAATTTCACCACTAAAGCGGTACAAACGGAAAACCGAAAAGGGGTAGGGAGTTAGAATGATTTTTTTCGCTCTGGGTTCATTTCAGTATAAGACTGACTGAAATAATTTTTCGAAATTTTACCCCTAAGGGGTGAAATGGGGTAAACTGTGTTTTCACGAATTCTAAATATTTCATAGAATAAAATGGGAGGATTTCTAAAATTCCACCCCCCCAAGTGGTGGAAATGGATATATGCTATAATATATGAATACAACATTTAATAAGTACATTAGTAGTAAATTAAGCAAGAAAGTACATACGTATTACGTAAAAAACTAATCTGTTACATTATTATTTGTAATGTACGTGAAGATATAAACTACAATTCAATTTTTAAAAAAGTTTTCGGTAGCGGAAATGAACACGGGTCTCCTGAGCGAGAGTCAGGTATCCTAGCATATACACTATACAGGGTTATAATTTCTCTTCTTCAACCAGCTATATACTTCCCAGATTCATGATATTTAAGCCAAAATGTACTTATTTTAATGACTGAATTTTTATCAGTAATAATGTATTAAGGGAAAATGATTTTGCCGGTGAAAATGTTTTGCGAAAGTTTCTTGTTTTGGCAATGTCACAAGACAAACTAACTTTATAGATGAGGGAATTTGTCAAAGTTATTTTGTTGAGGGCATTGCCAAAAAACAACAAATCTTGAGTAAAACGTGTTCCGAGCAAAATCATGAGCCCGAAACACATTTCGTGGAGTATTTCCCAAATATGGGTTAATTTTGTATCAGTATACAATGAATATGACATTTATACTATATATTCACAATGACAGTTTAATGACGTTTTTCAAATGCCACATTGCTTAAAACAACATATTTGGTGGTTTCCATGGATACAAGTGGTAAAAGAAACTGATAAAATTTCAAGGAAAAATTTTGATTTTTTGCTACTATAAAAACACGTGATTGGTTGAATTTTGGAAAATTATGGCGTTTGATTGGATAATAGGAGATGCGGGAAATAGTCACTGAAATTAGTTCAACAGTAAATTATTATTCAAATATTAACACATTGGAAATGAGATTACCACTTTATAATAGATTATTTAAGCATTACAAGATACTATCAAACAAATTATTTTTAAAATTGTTTTATTTATACATTGCATATCTACATTCAACAGTTTTGTGTTGAACGTGATAATTAAACTATTTAGGTGATCCTTATAAAACATCTATAAAATAATGCTTTTTAAAGGCGCGCATCCAGCGACAGGGCCGTATCAAAGTTAGAAATAAATAGTAATTTTGATTAAAATTGATATTATAAAATATTTTAGTTATTTAAAACAACGGTTTTGTAACTAAACAATCAAAAGTAACGATTAACGCGTACAGCAGCTGAACAAGTCAGGTTAAAAAATTTTTTTTATGTTTAATAATCCTCATTATCGTTTCCATAAGGCTGCATATTGTACGACTATACAGTGTCGTAAAAAAGTCTGGAACACCTGAAATATCTGGCTTTATTTGCATTTTTCTCGAAATTTTTTTTATGCAACTTCATAAAACTTTTATACTACAATACTCAAAACGATGTGCTCTTCCACTTCCTCGAACAAAATATTGGGGTTATCATTTTAAAAAAATGCTCCAATTGACCCTGCTGGTGTACGCCACTGTATATAGTTCTAGAGTATTTCAAAAGATAGCAAATTTAGAATGCTTTTTGACCCCTTCAAGCGGTTTTGCCACAAAACAGGATTTTGCAAGATATTTCAGGTGTTCCAGACTTTTGTACAACACTGTATAATATTTTTATAAGAGACTGTGAGTTTGTGACAATGTAAAGCAAATTGGTTCCCAACAACTCTATAATATAACTGTTATAAAAGTAAGAGAAACGTCTACTTTAATGACAGATTTTAGTAGTAATGACTTTCAAGACGGTTGCGGAAAAACATTCTTTTTCAACCTAAAAATAAATATTTTTCAACAATTGTTTTCTTCATAATGCATATTTCGTTCTAAACATTTCTGTTCAGCTATTAATTATTACGTATAGCAAAACAGCTATGAATCCGAGCTCTAATAATAATCATTCACTGTCACTCGTATTCGCGATTTACCGTATTGTAAATTTCGCATTTCCCATTGCATTGCAAAACGTGGATATAGTTCCGTACGTGGGACCTGAAAATAAAATTTAAAGTCCCACACGGGCGAAGTTTTATCACACGTTTGTGCGGTCTTTCCTCTTGTACTCTTATCCGTTCCTCGTTCTTATAGTGTGTCGGTCAGCTGTTCTGTTCATCGATGTAAATTAATATTGTCGTCTGCTATTAACGTTATTGATTGATAATGGCAACTTCATATGAATTAAAGATAAACGATGCCTTTAACAGTTATGAAGAATTAAATGAAGCCATAATGTTACATAAAAAACAGAATAAAGTACAATTTTCGAAACTAAATTGCAAAACTCTTGACAATGCTAAAAATCACTGCCCCAAGTTATACAGTATCGCAAACTCAACATTAAAGTATTATGTTATAAAATACTTTGCATTCACGAGAAAGTTGAAATTATTAATTTTCAAAACGACGTATATAGTAATTGCCAAAACACCAATAATTTGGTATTGAACGAAGGATTTGTAGAACACGATTATTACAGTAATAATAATCTACTAGTAGTAGAACATGATTGCCAAAGCACCAAAAATTTGGTAGACATTATGAGCGAAGAAAATGTTAATAATATTCTATAATTCGATTAATCCCATTCTGTAGAGACAAAAGAAGAAATCGTTTGTGATATGAATTATTCAGAAATTGTTGATGATCGATCATGTTTACATAACATTTGTTTGCCGGTATGTTATAAGCATTTACTTTTACGGACATTTCTTAGATTTTAGTAATCACATATTTTTAGGAAGCAATAAAATCTCGAGGTAGACCTAGAGGAAGATCACTAACAGTTATTGGTTTACCAAGAAAGAAAGAAAGGAAAAATTAAAGAGCCTCCAAAATTACTGCAAATCAATACTGTATCTTGTATTTTATGGAAGATTACACAATACTGATTTATTATAGGCATTTGTTAGTGTAAAATTCTTATTAATATATAGGTAAAAAGAAAAACATATATTTTGTTGCTCATTCTATCTAGTAGCTTTCTATTAAATTATTATCGGTTTTGCAATCGGTTTTTATTAAATAACTTAAAATATTCATTTACCTACGTCTCTACCTAATAACATTTTAGAAATTATAGTGCAAAAGTATATGAAAGTATGTCGGGATTCTAACGAATAATTAGCAATCCCGTACCATAGGACAAACGGGCAAACGCGTGATTTTAACTCCGCCCGTGCGGGACTTTAAATTTTATTTTCGGGTCCCACGTACGTGCCATGTTCACAACCTTGGTTTTGTATATGGCTTTGTAACGACAATACGACATCTGTCGTACAATGCCTAAACTATTTATACGCTATTTATGTGGAAATTTATCAGGTGTCTGCAAAAACAGCACCGATAACCGGCATTTGGCTTTGTAATATTCGTCCTAAATGACAACAGCTTGAATTTATTTAGGAATCACGTACTATCAATAATTAAACGTCAGAAATAGTTCACTGAGGTCTTAAATGAAAGATCAAAAATCGTATATTCCTGTAAGCGATTTTACAGTTTCTGTTTTCTATTTTTCACAAGTAAATTTTACTGTTGGATGACAGAAATACAAATGAAAAATGCCTACAAAAGCGTCGATATTTTGAATACAATTTTACAGCGCAAGCGAATCTGTTACCATTTATAAAATAGTTTACGCCGATCTGCCAACATTCGTCTTTGAAATGAAGCCTTGTATAACTTCATACGACGCGTGTGAATCGACAATACGTGATTCCTATGTATCAATCTGTCCCTATTATTTCAACATAAGCCAAACGCCAGCCTTAATGTGGTTGTTATGACAATTGTACTGACAGCAGGTAACGTGGTGTTTGTGAAGGCGAGTGATTATCACCTATTAATCAGGAAGGTACGGTGATTATCAGTTGCTATGTACATTATCAAAAGTTAATACATGTGTAACTATGCATTTTGCCGTTTTTTCATTGGTTGAGGGAGTGGTATAATCGCCCCAATTCTTTTCCTCTTTTATTCATCTACTAGGTTTCCCTCAAACTTTCAGATGATTAAACAATCTTTATGTTCAGTAACGTACCACTTTTTGAAGAAAAGCAATATATACTTCAAGTTATCATTTTTACATAATGATACGTGGTCTGCTGGTCAAAATTAAAATGCATTTAGACCTTTGACAACCTTCTTATTCAATAATTATTTTACTTAATTTGTTGAGAGCTTTACAATAATATGTTTCTATGATTTTTTCTCATTTTCTGAATAACGGGTTAACTACTTTAACTTTATTCTGAAAGCTAAAAGATTCTGCTAAATGCAAAATTATTGATTGTCAGTTGTAAAACGGGTCTTTGTATTACGAGCCTGCCTGCGTTGTGTTTTATATGTTTTATTAATGTAAATTATATTTAAACCAAGAGCCGAGAGCATGTAACCGACTGGTAAAAAGTTTGCGATTGCAGTCGGCAGGTAGTGAGTTCCAGCCCCATACCCGAACG
Source organism: Agriotes lineatus (assembly GCA_940337035.1). Classification (NCBI taxonomy): domain Eukaryota; kingdom Metazoa; phylum Arthropoda; class Insecta; order Coleoptera; family Elateridae; genus Agriotes; species Agriotes lineatus. Next base: position 253,977,944 of record OW679194.1, read on the forward strand.
TTGGTATCATCGAAAGCTCTCCGGTCATCACACTAATACCTTTGGTGGTCGTGACCCCTGGAAGGGCATTCTTCCTACCAATTCAACAGGATAGGCCAGCCTCCTTTCCGGGCCGTAGCCGAAGGAGGTATATAAAACCGCACTTCGTGAGATAATAACAGGCTATCGGCATATATTAAGCAGAAGAAGACTTAAGTCGTGTATTGTAGAATAACAAAAATGCGTACAGCTGACCCTGTCCTGTAAGTATTGTGAAGTAGAATTCGCGTGTGCAGCAATAACGCACGTCTTCGCGGGACGAGAAGATGGTCTCAGCATATTTCTTTGGAATTTGCATATTGAAGTTCAGTTTTAGTCGTTTGCTTGCTTGACTTTACGTACGCAAGCCAACGAACGACTCCAAAAGCGTGTTGCGCGAAAATCTACTAAAGCTGAACTAATGCAAGCGGCGATAAGCTTGCAGCAAATAATTGCTGCCTACAAGTTTTGAGTGCATCAAGACAGTGATTGCGTTCCAAAGAAACGCAATTTTCGTAGCGTACCAGTGGGAATTCATTGTGGAAAGCAACAAAAAAAATCAAGACGACGCAGGAAAACAACCCCCCTATCAACACGAATGACCGCTCATGAGCTAGGAAGGAGAAAGAAAAAGGTGAAGTATGAGCAGAGCACTTTGCAAATGTGTTCCAATCCTTCCCCACCAAGATTCCCAGGAAGAAGAGAACGAATATGGTGACTATTAGAAGCACCACACCAAATGGCACTACCGATAACCACAATAAAGCTGTATGAGATAAAAGTAGTGATCAATACAAATCCAAATTCAAAGAAAGCACAAGGCAAGGACCACACTGCGGGAGCAATAACAAAACAACTGCCTGAACAAAGCCTTATCACACTAATAGGTACATATCTTTAGGGCAATACTAAAACTCGGCCAATTTCCGGTCAAATGGAGAAAATAATAATAATACCAAAGCCGGGAAAACCAACCAAGTCACATCTTACCGCCCGATTAGCCCTCAACCTATCCTCTCTAACCTGTTCGAGAAAGTAATTCCCACGAGACTTAAACTTAAACTTTAAAGTGTAACGCTAGCCTCCGCGTAAATTATTATTACACAATAAAAATGTGTTTAATTTACGCATCGCCCAGTCTCGCGTTATTTCAAGTTATATTTTGCCCGTAATGATAAGCGCGCAGGGACCGACGTCACGTCCAGAGATAACCAGGTAGTACCGAGTCGAGTCGTGCGCCGCTATCCCCACTCGCTATCCCCCCCTTGAAAACTTTTCTAGGGCCCATAAAAGGAGCTGCACCGTTCAATCGAGAAGAGATTTCACGAGACTTTCCCTTCCGACTCCGAGACCTTCCATACCGATTTCCCCAGTCCCAGATCCCCAATCCTGACCGTCCCGTTCGACTAAAGGGAGATTTTTCCTGCTAGCACCAGCTCTCTTCAGGAGATTCCGCCCGACCGAACTTAGCAAGCTAGATAATAAGTTGTTTCGACCCAGTGGTGAAAATCCGCCTGGATGTCAATAAGTTATTAATTAGTTAACTTCCCCGAGAGTAGATTTGACCTAGTGAATTATTTTGGGAAACATCTTGCAGTCGCCACTAAGCAGAATTCGACTCAGTGGTGAAAACCCACCTGACTGTCCTCTGTTTATCGTGGTTTGACCTAGTGGCTTGCCAAAATGAATATCTAGATGTCATCAATTCTCCCCAGCCGAAATATACGGCCCTAATTAAAATAACCCGCATCCGACCTGTAAATTTGTGTTCCTGTTAATTTCAATTCAGCATTGAAATCATCCGCACCTGAACTTTAAACTAGCATTCATTATAATCTCCAGACGTAATCAAAACAGCCCGCACTCAAGCTTTAGACTTGTATTTTGATTCATATTTGAAACCGTCCGTGCTCAAAGTTAGCAGTCGTTGTAATTTAAATTTGCCAGTCGTAATATAGTCCGAGAGCGCGAGATTTCCCCGGCCCGCTTTGGAGGAAAAGCGGCAATATTTGGTCGGCGCTCGGACTCTGAAATTAAAATCATATTTGTTAACGCAATGCGGCCTTTCTAGCTTAACCGTCTCCGGACACCCCTAAATGAATTTAGAGGCGGGCTTCACCCCCTGCACTATCAGTAAAATCTCTAGAGCCGTGATATGATTTACTGTATAATTAGCAGACCTTTTAACTCTGTTTTGATTCCAGCTACTGCGCAAGGACCATTATCAACCGCACGTGCAACGCCTAGTGCTCCGTGCAGATAAGGACGCCGGCTATCAGCTCCAGCAGTCCACACGGGTTTATTGTTATTTCTTGTGTAAATGAACTTTGGAAATATCTATTACTGAAATGTATCGTAGGTAAACATAGTAAACTGTTTAAATGTATTCCGATGGTGTTTTTGTATGCTAAATTATCATATATCTGAGGGGAACCCCCTACGACTTTGAGCTACCCGACGAGCGTAGAGTTTAACAACCCTTATGAGAAGGGTCAGATATTACAAAAGTAGATAGCTTAATATCATCCCAGAGCACCAGTTCGGCTTCAGGGAAAAGTACGCCACCTACGAAGAAGTACATGGTGTTATGAAAATTCTAAGCAAAGCATTCGAAAGCAAGAAATACTGCTCAGCTGCCTTCTTGGACATCAGTCAAGCTGAAACAAATCTTTAGCTCCTGCTATTTGTTTCGCCATTTAGTCACTTCCGGGCCAGCCTGTATATGTTCACTCGAGTTATGAATTGCTGTATTTCAAATGATACCAAACTTGCTTTGCGCGAGCTCTCTGATTTCGGTTTTCCCAAAATAATTCGTTATCATTATGCGCCAGCCGCAGCGGTCTTTTTCCGTCCGCGATTTCATTTACCTTTCGCTTCCGGTTGAAGTAACTTGCTTCTACGAAGGCATTCCCGCGTGCTACTGCACCAATTTTTAATTGACTTTGTTTGTGAGCTGATGACTGAAATCAGGTATGTCTACGCTACTTCTTGATATTCATTTTAGTAATTTTCCGTTTTTTTATTAGCTCTTTGACGTTATTCTTTGACGTAATTTTTCAACGTCACTTTTAGACGCCATTCTTTGATGCCGTTTTTTGACGACTCCTTATTTGGGTTTCCTAATTAACACCCTAATCAATAACTTGGACCAGCAACTCCTTTCTGGAATGTCACCTTGAGCTGGCCAAGTGGTACAAGGAGCGTCTATTCCATTATCAAATTCGGCCACGAGTTCGAGATTGCTTTCGGCTTACGTTAAGCTAATCCTGGACAATTCAGTGTCTGCCGGCAATGTTTTTTTCACCACCCAGGTTTGTCTTGTTTCAACTTTTGTTGATAACCACGTCCGCCTATGAATTGTTGGCTGAATCGATTGTAACGACGCTTCCGATTTACAATTTACAAATTTAAAAATACGCTTTACAAATTTAAAACGTAATGTATTAATTATTCATAAATCTATGTTTTATAAATTTAAAACATAATGTACTAATTGTTCCTAAATTTACAATTCACAAATTTAAAGTTTTGCTTAATGAATACGTATTAAGAATTTTGTAAAAAGTGCTCTCACGCCATTTTATTATCAATACCGAGATAACGGTTAAAACATATGACAGTGGTAAGCTTACTCCTTCATTGAATTGCAATCATATTCAATCCAAGAGCCCAAAAGAGGTTCACATATTTTTTTGTGCGTGCTGCATTTTCAGCATTAATAATATACTGTATTATATACTGTATTTAAACTTTGTGATAAACAATTTACAGACCTAATTACGATGTTGCGAGCAACTATAAGTTATTAATTAAATGAACCTAATTGTTGCTGTAATCTGTGTTTCTGGCGCTTTGTGTTTTTTTTTAACTATTATTAAAAGAGCTTGCAGTAGTACAGCTGATGATAGAAATCTGCGACCCAAGGCCTCCGAATTTGAAGCTAGCTAGGTCATTGCGGTGAGTAAGAACATTTCAGAGCTACCGTGGTGTATAAATGATAAGGGGGTTGATCTGCGATTATACTACCATTGATTATTATTAGTGATCGATCGCAGGTTGGCTTCTTTATTGTTTCAAAGCTTCAGATAAGGTGTGGCACCAAAGACTGCTACACAAACTAAAGCGAAAATTGCCTGCCACGTTCTACTAGGTTGTGAAAATTCTATCTATTAAGACAAGCACAGAGAGTAATAACTAATAACAGACTTATAGCCCAGCTGGACTATCACACGGAAGTGTTATTGGTCCCATGCTGTATCTGTTGTATACAAACACCTAACACTATCAGTGCCACATTTGCCGATGATACGGACATCATGGCAATCAGCCAAGAACCAGCTTATGCATCTAAAAAACTACAAATTGCTCGAAACTACATGCAGGGATAGCTTAAAACCTGGAGAATTAAACCAAATGAGACCAAGCCTACTCACGTTACCTTCGCGTAAAGAAACATGCCCCTTAAATAAACATTAAATTCCGCAATCCGATAGTGCAAACTATCTTGGCAACAACATAGACCGTTGTCTAAACTGGAACAAACGTATCTTTACGAAAAAAGAAACAACTAGGACTAAAATTCTCAAAGCTCTACTAGCTAATCGGAAGGTCAAAACTCTCGTTGAACAATAAACCTGTAGTGCAAAAAGTGATATTGAAACCGGTATGGAAGTACGGAGTACACCTAGCCAATCAAACATTGAAATTATGCAAAGGTTTTAATCAAAAACTTTAAAAACTAACGTAAAGGCACCATGGTTCGTAACCCATTGAACAATACACTGTTACTTAAGCATGCCTGCAGTGTTAAATAAAGCGAAGTGCGCGAGTGCAATAGTACCGGGTGGCCATAAATATCTGATATCACATTACCTTTGGAATGAACACCGCTTTATTAAAGTGATAAATCCAACTAAACTAAATGTCATTAATGTTATCACAACTAAAATTACTATCTGTCAAAAATTATTACAGATTGCAATAAGTAATGGAGTTAGAGCAGGAGATTTTTATAATCGAGTCGTAGGCTAAACTGCAGAATTCGGGGCACATTCCCCTCTTATTGCATTTTATTACAATATGCAGGTACCAATACTTATTGTAATTGAAATATAATACTAACCAACATTTATAAGTAGCTAATTCCATGGCTACCGGGATCTCAGATATTTATGGCCACCCGGTATATTACATACCGAGGTGGAAAGTGTTTCATTCCTGTCGAGAGATTAAGTAGTTAACCGAGACGCGTAGCCTCGAGGTGAACTTTATCTCGAGACAGGAATAAAACTTTTTACCGTGGTATGTATACTATTTTATTTGCAACCACTTTATTCTAAACAATAATTGGAAAAATTATTATATTATGATATGACAGGTTGTGACGCGCATGAATGGATCAACGAGATTTCCATTGTCCCTACTTACACATCTGTCGGGAATGGATTCATTTCCAACTGGCAATCACTTTTCCGACCGGTTGGAAGGTTAAGTTGGGAATAGCTCATTTTACAACTTTTTAAAAGTCAGTAATGATCTTATTACATATATGGTTGCGAATAAAATACTTATCGCGTCTCAAACTTCACCCGAACCAGTTAGCCGTTAATCTTCTCAACATAGCAATACAACTTATTGATTGAAATGATATGTTGCACTTGATGTACCAAGCAGACAAGTTTATAGATTAAGTCAATCCTATGTCTCTCTAAATAGCGTTATGTTATTTATTTATTTATTTATTTATGTACATACAGGGGACAGACAGGCACTAGGCCCAAAAAAATACCACAAAATAAAAAAAAAGTTCTGAATGATGACAAGTTAGAATACAGTAACAAAAGTAACAAAACAATATTAACAATTATAGGATTGTATAAAAATGGTTTTGAAAATAAAGATAATAATATACTTATTACACAATAATTGCCCCACATGTCTTTACTTTGTACTTAAAAGTTTGAAGAAAAGAAACAGATTCAGAGAGCTGAAATGCTCAATATAATTTCTTAAGATACGATTCACTGTGGAATTGTATCCTGCACTAGTAGGTGAATAATTAAGTTTAAATAAAGGCGCATAGCGCAAATTGGCTGTATTAAATACTACTAATTTTAGTAAATCGGGAGCATCAACAAGATTATTAACAGAAAGATGATTTCAGAGTTTCTTCTATTAATATCAAGTGGTTTCAGCTTTAACAACGCGCACAAACTTGTTATGTTTTCTGTTATGTTATACATTAGTGTGTCTTTTAATGTAAGATAGTAACTCAGTGATTGTTTTTTGTATACCTAGATATTTAAACATTTGCTTATTGTCCAAGGACAGATCGTAAATAGTTCATAGAAGATTAATAAAAAAAAACCGGTGAGTGCCCCAATTTGTGCCATATTCAAGAATGCATCTGTCACGAAGTCGTGACATCAGCCATTTGTTGTTTACGCGACAAAAACCGCGATAAGAGGAGACGGAGCTTCCCCGAACAGCATTGGGTTTGTTATCTTTCCACGCAGCACGCCATCTGAGATGTGGATGACGCAACTGAATGAGAATCTAATTCAAGGACACGCAGCAGTTCCGATGGGTCCACTTCAAGATAAATTTGATACCGGGAATGTTTGCCGTCAAAACGCGATAATGCTTCCGTTCAACTGTGAAAAGTCTTTGCAAGCGCCAAAGAATGTGCTCCGTCGGCCAATAATATGTGTGTAGATCGCACTCGATTTCAACAGGGTCTGCTCCAAGCCAGGACTGTTTTCTAAGACATGTTGATGTTTGCGTTTTAAATACCATTATTATAACAATATTTTATATTAATTTTTCTTCTACTTGTAACTATTCGTTACTTTTCGTTGTAGTATTCGTTACTTTGTACTTTGTACTCGACGTGCGCTCAGTTTACTAGAGTATCCGCATTCATGAAGCTGTTATAACTGGCATAAACAAATAAAACTGAGTGCTTACTTCTTTCTTTGTCAGAATTGAGAATTTCGCTCAGAGCTTAAACACACGATAACATTGGTAGTTGCATCTTTACTCATTCAATATGTATGAAGGGTGTTAAAAACAGATGATATAAACATATTTTTACGGAACACGGAACCTGCACTTCTTTAAATAATATTCAAACTTTAAACACAATCTCAAACATAACCTTTTTATCGCAGGTACGATGACTTCACAATAAAAATCAAGATTAAACTTCAGTAATTGTTTTAAAAATGTAACGACACTCTTTGTAGTTGATATCCGTTACTTCGGATCTTGTCGGATAACGAGTACTCGTGCACCGAATAGTTACTTTTTTGGAATCACTAAAGTATATCCAGCTATATCGAACGTAGCTTTTCTAGATGTTAATCGCTAGCTCTTTTAACTCTTTTTTTGTTTGTATATGTGGTTTACAGTCAATAGATGCTTGTAAATAAATTGGCTTTCTTTATATGCATCGTTTGAAGTCACTTTCAGCTCAGAAACACTACAGGGAAAGTCGGCTTCCCGGGTTTGCCAATATTGACACTTCCTATCTAGGAACTGTGGCATTAAGAAAGTTTCATGTTCACTGAGTTAGCTAACCGGACAACTAAGACGAATAATTATTCAAATATTATGGTGCACCAAACGTCTTCTCCAAACTTAAAGTATCCTTTGCACGTGGACGTTCATATGCAACGTTGGCTGCCCTCTGCTTTTCTGGAATTGGTTGAGAGCAATCCATGTACCCCGCCATCAATAGACCTGTGAGTGTAATCTGTCCGTCTGGAGCTTTGAGCTAAGTAACAAACGCTCTCGGAAGCCGGATCCTTCAGATCTGCTAACGTTTTACCTTGCTGAATTTTTCATTGCATTTTGGGGGTCCAGTTAGTGTTGATGTTGGCTAAGAAATAATGATAATCATTTAAAAGTGTTTCTAGCGGTTTCATGCCATCAAGTTTTTTGAACTGCAATAGCGGAAAGTATGTGAATATAGTATGATTTATTTATTGTGTACCTTATCTTATCTTACACCATGCATATGTATTTATAGTTTGAATTATTATACTAGTATTTGTACTTCGTATTACTGGTCAATTACATTCATTATGTGTTGTTGTTTAATGCATCCTGCTAGATCTAGCCCATATAATTTTTAATTGAGATCATCTAGTGCTTTGCTACTATTTATTGAGTTTATGAGTTCACGGCACTAAGTGAGCAAATTCGTCGTAGGAAAAGACTCATTGACGGCCTAATTAAATAATTTTATTTTGTAGTAGCATCCAGCTGTCTCCACTGCATGTTAGCCGATCTTGTAATCTGCTCAAATAGGCTCAAAGATAATTACATTTATTTTGAAATTAAAGATTAAAAATTGGAAACAACATACACACATTTACTACTTCGAGAACTTATTGGTTCCCCTGCTATATCAATGTATTAATATTCATCTGCAATATGTTGCACATTCGGCTGACATTCTATGATCTGTTCCATTGACATTAATGAAGACAATAATAGAGTTGTCGTTCTCGTTAAAGAACAATTTAGTCATTTGTGTTTTAATTAATCTTTTTAATGTTCAGATCCAACTAATAGTGCATGCAGAACTACTCGTAAATGAGTAAACCACGTTTCTAATGCTGAAAATGGCCAGCAACTGTATATTTTAAATAAGAAAAGTATTTTTTACAACTCTGTACTCAGGGTCCACTTCAAAATAGAAGAATACAAGTGGTTAAAATTCTAGTATATGAACGTGCTTCAATTTTCTGTAAGTTGCTGGAACGAGTTATTTTGCGAGTAATGTTATGAGTTATGACATATTGATAGTAGGAAACATGAAAGTAAAGTACAATGCTTTGTTGACTTTGTAGCTTTGTTAGGAGAATTCAGCTATCGAGAGGGAACGGTTTCAATATTTATATAGGACGACTGTAACATACATCTGCTTTGAAAATGGCAATTGTTTTGAAATTTATGTAAGAAGTGTGTGCACTGAACCCCTTGCAGAGTTTACTTTTGGTTCATACCCCTGAAAAAGATCCTGTGCATGCGCAGGACCTATGATAAATTAGTGAAGACTGTAGAGATTTTCAATAATGAAATACACATTTTTAAAGAGGGATTATACTTCTACTGTTAGGCGGCAATAAATAAAACATACTTACATATAAGAATCTGCAAGCTTGAAGTTAAGAAAATGACTTCACAAACTGAAGTTCAACCACGTAGGAATACGATACTGACCTTCGAATGCTTACATGTTCCAGATGCAAAAGGAACCTTAATAACAATTTGAAAATTTACGAGCTAAAAGTTTCAAGTTTTGTATTCCATCTCGACTATTTTCCCACAACTAATAAAACCAATGGAGAAATATTTCATTCTGACGTAAAACAAAATAATGAAATAAGTAATACAGAAAAAACACATTATCACGAGAGAGAATTTTTTTAAGGTTAGCACTATTGCCGCGCTATTTTTACCTGCTTTTACGATAAAGGAAGTATTGGATTCACCCCAAAAATTCGAAATTGAGTTTTCAACGGATCTTCACGTTTTAGAGTCCCCTGATCCTAAAAAACATATTTTTTTCATTGGTCTGTCTGTGTATCTGTCTGTCTGTGTGTCTGTGTGTCTGTCTGTCTGTGAACAGAATATCTCAAAATTGAAAAGGGGTATGGCGTTGAAACTTCATATATAAGTTTTGTGTAGTATGTAGATCAGACAGCAAGCTTTTGAAGAAAATCGCATAACCGGAAGTAGGTGTTTACTCTTGTGATTTTTCAGTTTTTTTTCGATTTTGTCAAAAACGGCTCTAACGATTTTTTTCAAACTTTACATTTTTATTACATTTTTAATGTGTATTGATGTGACCTAGGTGATTTTCCAATTGAATGCTTCTAAAGCGAGCTTCTCTTGTTTTTTTTTCTATTTTTTTTTATTAACTCTTATTTTAAATAAAACAACCGGTATATTATTACATTTTTGAATTCAGCTTACAATTTTAGAGAAAATTTGTCTCTTTAACTAACGCTCTATTTTGTACTGTTTTTATAGGATTTGTAATTTTTGAAAATTTTTGACAAATGCTTAAAAATTAGAAATGCAATTTTTGACTGATTATAAGATCACTGTAGAAAGAAGTTGTGTGAGTGTATCACACCAGATTTTTACACATCAAGAACCTCGAATTTCCACTGCTAGCACAGTTACTTGGAAATTGCATGTCATGTGTCAAATTTTCGATTATGACGGGAGTGGCGCAGTCACAGTTAAACATATGACTAGAAATAATCAAGCCTGTACAAATTTTTAGTGAGTCATGCGCAGGGTTCAGACAATCCGGATCCAGTATGGTTTAACGAATGTCAACAGTACACGACGAACTTAGTTGCCCAGCACTTTTTTGGAGTAAGGAAACATTTCGTTAAAAAGTTTTGCTTGCTGTAAATCTACCACCCTCTAGCAATCCTCCGTTAAACTTACTGTGCATAACTATGGCTGACTAACTTCAAATATTTTATGTTAGTCAGCCATGGCTTAACACTAATTGTTAAGTTACATTTCATGCTACTGTGCGCATAAAAAAGTATAGGGCATTAAGAGCACTTTTATTTTTGCTATTGCAGGCTAGTACTGCATACAATGTATAGAATTCTTATAGAACTGAATTAATTGTAGTTGAAGGCAGATTTTTAGGATTAGGGATAATAGAACTGGTATCCATAAATAACCTACTGTGCAAGAAAAAAAACTGGGACAGTTAATATGGTCTTTTGTGAACGTGACTGCTTTAATAGGTATAGTTGCCAGGTGTTTCTAACTTAATTTTTAACTTGTTTAAACGTTGCTACGTTATAATCAATGTAATTGTTTATAGCCTCATTTAAGCTAATCGAATAATGCTAAATTCTCTACCAAGAGTCGTCCCAGTTTTTTTGTCTTGCATAGTACGTCAATAGATTTTACTGACTATTCAACACTATAACATATAAGCCAATCACATTGCAGACATTTGCTTTTTTCAACCAATAACAGCAGTATATCACTGAATATTGGGCACCATGCAAAATATTCACAAAACAATGTACGTACTCAAAAAATAAATAGCCTTGTTGCCAAGTATCGCTTAGCAACGATGTTCTGTCCTTAGTGATATCGCTAGGTTACGTTAACACTAAACCCCAACAAACTGTGTGGCTTGTTTTAAAAATTTTAAAATGCTGTGTTTTGGAAGTATTCCGCTGAATTTAATTGAGAATGAATAATTATATTAATTGTTGGATTATTTTTTAATAAAGTTAGTCGTTATGTATTAATATTGTTAAATAGTCGTCCCAAATACCACTCGAAGTGGATATATATTTTTTAAATATTTTGCCATTTCCATAGAAATTATTGCAAATTTCACTCAACAAAATCACATTTAAATGTCACTCGCTTTCGGCTCGTGACATTTTTGATGTGATTTTGTATCGTGAAATTTAAGCGCAATAATTTACATGGAAACGACAAAATATTTGTCAAAAATATATCCACTGCTTGTGGTATTACCCTTGTGAATTCAACACTATAATGAACGAACCAATGAAAATTGTTCAATTTGTCAGAAGCGGCCAATCAAAATTGACCCTCATTGAAAACACCTAATGTCACAGTGTTTTCACGCGAGCCCGATTGGTTTCAATGATTTCAATTTAGTGAGTAGCCTTAGACTGACATTTCACCAAAACGTCAAAGTCAAAGTTTGCAAATCAGCTTCATTCAAAAACTCATAATAATCGTGTTGGAAGCTCCAGTATTGAATTAATAGTGGAAAACGTTAAAAATGTGTGCTGTCGAACACGGTAAAAGTCATCTACCCATATTGTTGAATAATCTTTCCAAATACCACTCAAGGGAAAATTTTTTAAGAGAATTTATTTCGTCAACATGCAAATTATTGCAAATTTCTCTCAAAAAAAACTGCTCAAATTTTTAACGCAGTTTTGGTTTCGAGAAATTTAAACGCAATAATTTGCATGTGAACGAAAAAAATTCTCAAAAAATTTTCACCTTTTGTGGTATTACCCTTGATCATTTTTTCTAAATTTGATTCTTTTGGAAGTGATGAAAGCTGGTTATATGTGTATTTTTTATCTTTATTATGAATTTTGCGGTAGCAAAAGAGAAGCAACGTCATAAAATTACATGGAATTCTGTACTATACAGGAAATATGTGAAAAGAAAACAAAAATTGTAGCAGGCGTACCTACGTTTCTATCTCAAGTCGAGAGATGAACGTCACGCAAACCGCTGGCTTGAAAATGTTCAACAGCGCCTACTTAAAGCCTTACGCCGGCAAAATTCTCAGCAAGCTTTCTGTGAGAGCAGCTCGAAAGCTGAAATTTTGCACAGAGGTTCCCTTTATGGTGTATACAAGGAATAAGGAAAGATATTTCGAAACTCAACCCCTAAAGGGGTAAAATGGGGATTCCAATTTTGTATGCAAAAATAATATTAAATAGACATTTCGACTTGAAACTTCGTAGGAGTACTCCTAAAAACAAATAAGCAAACACGTATTTCGTGATTTTCCGAAAATCAACCCCTTAGGGCGTGACATGGGGTAAATAAGCCTAAAAATCAACATGGGTGTCGTTATTGAGGTTTTGTTGGACGCTGATTGCAAAAATGGCATTTGTTTTTAAGTCCAAGACGATGGACCTGACATAAAATTAAAACTCTATAGTGGTGAAACTGGGTTTCAGAGACAAATTATTTTTGGGAAGAACAACGTTTGCCGGGTCAGCTAGTCTTAATATACACTTTTCCAATAAATTAACGCACCACCAAAGGTAGCCAAAAGTTTAAAGTTAATTTTTGTCGAAACCACTTATCTGATTTGAACGATTTTTATTTTGAATGACAAATTGTCTCTTTCGGAAAGTTAATGTACTACTCTATTCCATTTTTCTTTACATTTTGTTTCTTTTTTTTTGTTAAATTTAGTTCTGTATAAAAACATGTTATGCTATAAAGTTGTGTTTCACTCGCAGTAGCTAAGATAAAAGAGTAAATCAAAAAACAAAATGTTATAAAAAGACTCAAGGCTAGAGTTTGCTTTGAATTATAACTTGATATTGTAACTGTTGAACCCCACAGGGTGTTATAAATTTTATGGAAAAAACACGTTATAATTGTTACACCCGGTATTTATACAAAAATAAGTTTCTATGCGAATAGAACTAACTTCTTGAAAGAGACAACTTGTCAATCAAAAAAAATCATCCAAAGCGAATAAGTGGTTTCGACAAAAATTAACTTTAAACTTTTGGCTACTTTTTGGTGGTGCGTTAATTTATTGGAGAAGTGTATATATAAAGAAAAGTTCTGGCGCACTCACTCACTCACTCAGTGACTCATCAACGCTCAGCCCAAACCCTTGCACCTAGAAATCTAAAATTTTCCACAGAGGTTTCCTTTACGATGTATACAAGGACTAAGGAAGGATATTTCGAAATTCAACCCGTAAAGGGGTAAAATAGGGTTCCAATTTTGTGTGGAAAAATAATATTAAATAGACATTTTGACTTGACACTTCGTAGGAGTACTCCTAAAAACAAATAAGGAAACACGGATTTCGTGATTTTCCGAAAATGGGATAAATAAGCTTAAAAATCGATATGGGTGTCGTTATTGAGGTTTTTTGGGACGTTGATTGCGAAAACGGCATTAATTTTTAAGTCCAAGACGGTGGACATGACACAATATTAAAACCATATAGTGATGAAACGGGGTTTCAGGTTTGTATTGGGAAACAATATTAAACAGAGTTTTTCAATTCGAACCTTCGCAGGTGTACTCCAGTAACCCCTTAGGTACTTTCTTAGTCGGCAAAATTCTAAGTAGGACTTTGACCATATGGCCAAAGCAGTCGGTGTCTAAGGTACCTGGTACTCTACATGCCTAGACCTTGTCCATTAACAAACAAACAAAAAAACTTTCTTAGGTAAGTTTTCTGCGCGAGCGAAGCCGCGAGAAAAGGCTAGTCGACAATAAAAATGTTACTTTTACTAAAATTAAAGAGAAACTAAAGTGTCACTGTTAATGGCTACATAGTCAATCAAGGTGATACTAGCTTACGTCAAATGTTAATCTGTAACTTAATATTTCGCCATTCTGGGGATTCACACTATTGATTTAACTTTCAAGCCGGGTAGCGCGGTTGGAAAAGCCTAGCTTGCATTAAACGTCCTAAAGTCCTCGGTTCGAACCCCGCGGGGGCCTTAAATTTTCTGTAGCTTTGGCGATTGGAATCGGGCTCGCTGATAGGGATGTGCGGTACGATCCGATATTTTGAAGTACCGGTACTTTGTCTTCCGATACTCGATATTTTGTACCGGTATTTCAGTCAGCGATCCAATCCAATACGATTTATTTTCGGTCAGTATCGGATCGGCAGGACCGATCCTGGATTTTTGCCGACTGTCTAGAAATAATTCATCTTTTGACTACCTATATAATGAAATTTTTTATTTTTAATATAAAAAGTTTTAAAACTATAAATTTTGAAAAAACCAAAGTGAAAAGTTCCAAAATATGCCCTTTTTCTTCAAGGGTAAAAAACCTAAGCCATGTGCAAATATTACTTTTATTGAACCAACAGTTCTTGAAGTCTTAAAAATGGTCGCACGTAGATAACTTTCAATAAGTCATTTTCAGCTTCTACAAACGCAAGAACAAAAATCAAAACAAAATGATTTTTGCTGAGCCGAAATGTTTCTGTTTAATCTGTGTACGTATTACGCTTCGGATTTCGACTGGTACAGCAAAATTGTAATTAATGAGTTGTAAAATAATGACTAATTCTGGTGAACTGGAGCTCTCATGTATCCCAACGAATTTTATGGTGATGATTAAATATCCAAAGAGAACTTCATTATTCAGCTTAACTATTTATAACAGCAACAGCAACTTCTCACTAGGATATCGCAGCGAAATTCGGTAAATCCCCGAGAAAAATTTTATACCCGAGATTATAAAAATTGTGCCTATAAGTAAATTGCCACAATTGTGTCACTCGTCACTACATCGCGGTCACCGTGGGTGTTCGGTAAATAAATTTAAAAAATATCCCGGATCGATTGTGTACCGGTATTTCATGTACCGGTACTTTTGTACACGATACTGCTCCGAACCGGTACTTTTAAGTCGATACGATACGATACGATGGTACCGGTACTTTTCGATGTATCGAACATCCCTACTCGCTGAGACCATCCACAGTTGGGCACCAAATTAACTGTGCTCTACTCAGAACCACAGACCTAAGAGATAGAGTAACAAGGTCAACACATCGCCATGACACACACCTCACACAATGGTTGCTACGCAAGCACGAAAGGCCCGCTCCAACTTTGTGACTCGCCACTTGGGGCTAGTTGAGCACGACATCGCCAGATGCTAGAGTAAAAAACACCAACCTCTACACCGCTAAGGCAACAAGAGGTTAACGATACTACATACATACAATTTTTCCTCGCTACTAAATTATGTACGACTAATGTCATTTTCAATATTTCACATCCATGAAAAAATGTAAGTATGTATTTCCCTGAACACTGATTAGTGAAAGCTAGTTAGCAAAATGGAAATAGACCATTATATTATTGTTTAGCCAACAATGTGCTGAAAATTACTCTACTTTTAAGTCTATTAGATGTTACACAGAGGCATCATAAATGATTACAGTTCGCGGAACCAGCAACATTCTGAGATTTAGTAAATTTAATTTTGTAATATTTCAAGCAAGCACTAATTTGACATTTTTCAGCACTAACGTGGTATAGTTTTGAATATTCATGTTGAATTAGTTTTCTAAATTACCTACAACAATTTTATTCACGGATAAGTTACCTACTTTGAAATTATTTCGTTTAAGTAACTTTCTCTACGGGGCATTCCACTGCTGCTGTCAAATTTAAGTTATTCTGAACGTTAGTGCCAACGGTATTAAATGGGTTGCCTACATTACGTGGTCACTTGGTTTTCAATCTTTTTTCGATGACATAATTATGTTATTGATAGTCTATATTTTGCGTTACATATATTTAACATGGTAGGAGCCACAGAAATTATTCGACAATAAAACTACAATTGCTTAATTTCATCTATTTTAGGGCTAACGAAAAGCCCTATGTTAGTGTATTCAAAATTTTCGTAGTATTTAGCTTTTACTACAGAATAATGGCAAAGTATATATTGTACTAGTTTGCACATTAAAATTAAATCACAACATAGCTAATTCTAATTCCTTACTCAGTTGTTTCGGGCCAATCATTACTGATGCCCCTTAGCAATTCCCAAATTGAAATCGCGAGTTCCAGCTGTTGCACTAAGGGCTTCTCGGGGAAGCTAAATTCCTTCAATACGATAATAATTTACGCAAATGGTTCCACTTTTGCCAATCTGCAACAGCTTTACCGGATAACTTAGAAAGAACCGTAATTAGAACTGCAACACGACCATGGCAATGAGGAAAGGCATTACACAGCAATCAACCGATTTAACTAACTGTAAACACGTGGTGAGGCATTATTTTCAATCTGAATTGTTTTGCGTGAAACCTGCAATTGATTTATATCACGATGCATTGTTTTCATGTTCATAGCAAATCCGTGGCAAAAACGTATTAAGGTGGCTTAAATAAAAATCACTCACAATATTGCTTAGAGTTTAAGTCAGTACTCATGCTATACCATAATTATCGGAACGCAGGCATTATGCGAAGTATTGTATTATTGTCGATTCCTGCTGGGTAGCGTAGTTACAGAAATATTCTTTTAAGGTAATTCCGAGTTCGAGATGTTGACTCGATTCGTATTAAGGATAATTTTCGGTTTGCCTCTGAAAAATCTTCAGAAGATCTTGGGGTAATTGCATATTTCCAATATGCTATTCCAGGATTCGAATTCAAAACCTTAAGTAGGTAATAAATTGGGTAGGAAACGTTACTTATGAATCAAGTTGTACCTACTGATAAATAATAAAATTTATACTTCTGTGCTCTTTGCTGCCTAAGATGAATATATTTAATACGTCGAGCTTAGCAGCTTAGTAATATTTCAAGAACATACGTATTAAAGATCAATGTGTAAGCTCTCTGAACACTATCTGCAAATATATACAACGATTATAAGTGTTGATTAAGTATTAACAGCTTTCTAGAACAAACTGATGAAACAGTGAAGCAGATAATAAGTGAGTAGTAATGAAGCTTTTCACTATGTTGATTAAACGTGGTAACAAAAAGATGTTTAGCACTCTGATTTGTGAATTTTGCACCTTTAGAAAATTTTTGAAAATGTTATAACACATGAAAAAAGTGGTATGTTTAAAATTATTTGTAAGTAGCTATATTTTTTTCCTTTGAGCACGAGCGAATGAAAAATTACAACTAGATGATAGTATAGCAAGCGATGTGCTTATTGTGATTATCTGATGAAATCTGAGGACAGATACAGCTTTTCGCAGATCCTACGCAGCTGCAATTAATATAACTAGGCTAATGGTAATAAACTATATCATCTCTTAAACATAAACATTTGAAATTAACGCAGTGGTCAGCTGTCAGACGTGAGAAATGGTTGTTTTTAAGCTCAAGAATGTATAATGTAGATTTTTGTTTTCGTATGAAAATGGCTATTTTGTACACAAACGAATTACTCTGGAAGCATTTTGATGTTTTTAAAGCTCACGCTAGTATACCACTCTTTCGATTCACATTTTATTAGTCTGTTCTTTGATAATTATGTTCTTAAATTAAGATGAAGTATTTTAGTAAGTGCTAATGAAAAACTATACGATGCCTTTATGTCTCCGCTGTAGCTTCTATACTTGTAACAAACATTTTTGCTAAGCAATAATCCCTTGAATTTTTCTAATTTGTACTATGTAAAAATGTATTGTATGAATATTTCTACTGTGTTGTTATAAATGTATAGAAAAATATCATCAAAATGGAGAGCTATCACTTTTGAATCAAGTTGATGATTTCTTTTCTTTTATTTAAGTTTATTCCAGAAGTGAGTCCAATAAGGATTTATATTAGAATAAAAGGTAACTGTTACGTCAGCTAAAATGAAATTGTTAAATGATTTATCTTACAAATTCATTAAACGGAGTTTCTCAGTGATCTAATTGCGTATCAGAATTGGATTCGTATTACTTCTTCGTTTTATATTGAATTGTATAATCAAGGTAATAGAATTTTAATATGTACTAAATAACAGCCTCATCTTTTCATTTCCTTTTTGAGTACGACGAAATTGAAATATAAGCTCTGATAAAAACCAAAAATTGTTTTTTCCTAATGTTTGCTCTACTTATTTGGCTTTATTTTAATAACGCCACTACAAAAATAACTCCCTAAATTACGGACAATCTCCCTTGTTCCACGTCTGACCTGCATTCAGTTGATAGACAATAAGCTTTTGTGGCTTCAGACAGGGTTTTAAGACTGCCATTACGCATCATTGTGCTCGCTTAAATTAAGATTGATGCCAGGTAGAAAGAATTCATTTAGCAAAAACTCGAGCGTTAGAACTGCCCAGTCTCCTTTCTCGGGTGCAAAACGCCTGAAACCATTTGTCCAACTTCTGCTCAATTTGCCTGAGGGATGAGGCGTATGGAATTAGATGTAGTCGATGAAGGGGTGATAACGGGTTGGCAATATGCAGTAACTTTGGCGGTAGCTCGATCTTCTTACCTTTATTACGCTATAAGTATCAGGCATGAGCGTAGACTTCAGTAAAAATTTGCACTGGAGCACTTTCAGCAAGGACGTGCATCACACTGCTTCTGCACATGCCGCGTAGAGCGTTTATTATGTTTATCGTTTATGCATTGAACGTCTTTAAAAGTACATAACATTCTTATTTAACCAGGACAATACCAAGGATTTGGGGCAAAGCACAACGTTTTTACTGGAACACATTTGGGGATCCACGTTGGAGTGAAGGATAGCCGTAAGGATAGTCATCTCGCAGATAACCAACTTACAAATTGTAAGCAAAACAAAAACAAGAACACATTTGAAGTTCCCTCTGCGGTTTTGTGCGCTGGTTGCAAGCTCCTGCGCTCGGAAAGCTCGTCAGGAGAAGCTTTAGACTACTGCGACTTAAGACGAAGATATGATTAGACGCGTGTGGCGGCAGCTAATTAACCACCGTCGCGACGCCTCTCGGTCTGCTGCCGCCGACCCACTGAAAACCCCATGCATTTTCGGTGCCGACGCAGAGCGCGCGCGCGTCGCAATAACGACCTCCGTTTCAGACGCTTATGAAATAAAGCAGTTCCTCAAAAAAGTACACGTTGATGTTGTAAACGAGAGAAACGGCCACCCGTGCGTTAAAATTGCTGACATTTGCATTCAGGGCCTATTATATCCGCAGGCCTTTCAGCGGAGAGGCGCTGAAAACGAACATACGCAGTACGCAGCAGGCAGCGAGCACGGGATGCAATTAAATGACCTACACAGCAGGGTGCTACGGCACCTCCTCAAACAGTTAAATTAGATATGCAGTTCTTAATTAGTCCACACCAAGGTATATGAGTAAATAAGTCAAATTGAAAAACAATTTCGTCACATTTTATTGGGCTTTCCGTTACACTGAAAACTATTTCAGAAAAAGTTATATTCCAGTAGACTAGCCCAACAATTAAAGCAATAGTGTAAAATTAAGAAAGTATCAATGCTTTTAAGATCTGCTAATGTATCGGGGTCTGACACATGAGTAATTGGTCTTAGTTGGGCGTTGGCAAAGACTCGAAAAGAAGCTATACCAAAGTGCGGATCTTAGAAAAAAAATAAAAACCTAAGGGGCTTCTTCGGCCTGGACGTGGCGGTAGCGGAAAGGAACAGCTGTTCGGCCTCCTGGAGGATGTGTAAGGCCGGGCGTTAGGAGGTTTAATCTGGATGAGGCTGCGAGCTGGTGGTCAACAAAAAGGTTCCACCGTCTAGAATGCAGCAGGTGCATGCTTCTGCACTCTAGACGAACTTGAAAGAGTTTGACCACAGAGAAGGCTTGCAATCCCTTAGACGAACGAGTAGGTTTAGCCTAGAGATTGCTGCCGATCCACGAAGTTTTAAACACTTTGAAGGCTTTACACTCAACAGTTGGTGTCGTAAGTCGTAAAGTATTGGAAGCAAAAGAATGGGGAGATGTATATGTCAAATTGCTGATATCAATTATTATTAGTTATTCATGATTTTTGTTTGATTAATAAAAATCATATTCTCTCAAAATATTCGTTAATAATTACAAATTTGGTTAAACGTTTTGCTAATTTTGTTAGCTTGATCAGTAAGTAAATACAAAACATAGTCAAAATTGTTAAATTACATAGTTTAGAAAAGGTTTGAGTTGCATATTACAAGTTAATTGTTTTTTTTTATTAACAAAGCAGTTAAAGGATTATTTTTATAACCCATAATTAATATAAAACTTGGCAGGTTTAAACATTCTGAAGTTAGGAATGCGAAAGAATAATTCTTGAGAATATCTCAAGAATATTCTCGGTAACATCCTTGAGAATATACTCAAGAATATTCTCGCGAATTTTCTCGGTAACATTCTCGAGAATATTCTTCTGAAAGAAAATTACCGAGAATTTTACGTCTCTATTTCAGGTCTTCTTTTTACTTTAATTTTCTCTTCCATGATTACTTGCAGGGGAGTGTATTTGTTATTCCGATAAATATGTCCAAGGTAATCAGATTTCCTTTTCCTTATTATTCGTAATCGTTCCTTCCCCCTACCTAACCTTCTCAGTACTTCCTTTTCGAATTCTTATCATCTTTTTTCCGTGTTTACCTGTAACGTCCAGGTTTCGACTCCATACATCAGTATTGAATATATGTAGCACAGAACAAATCTAAGTCGTGTTTTAAGGCTGAGGCTTCTATCGGTGAGTAGTTTCGTCATTTTCAGGATGATCTTGCCATCTTTATATATGTTCGCATCTCTAAATCTGGGACCAGGTCCAGCACCCGAATTATATGATTTTTGGAACACTTTCAATTCGTTTGACATACAACCTGATTTTTGTTTGTGCTTGAGGGTGTCAGGTCATTTTGGTATTTTAAATAGCCACCTAGGCTTTAGGGCAGCGTGCCCGTATGCTAAACCCTTTTAGTTACTTATTTGGCTCCATCGCCTAATTCCAGAATCATGATTTTGCACATATTTGGCCCCAAACGCAGTATTTCTCGTCGGTTGGAGCCCCCCTCTGATGGCGCTTTGGCAGCCGAGCGTTATCGCTCGCAAGAATTCCGAATCTTCTAGAAAACACGCCGTTGCGGCGTGCTACCATCGTCGTCGGCATTAATTTGTTTCATCTTATCGCCTCGCGATTGGCTGCCGAGGTATAGTCACGTGGGGACGCGACCGATGTGACCTGTGGCAGCGCTTCCCTCTGGGCAGTTGATCGCAGCCCGTTGCAGAGAGCGTTCGTGTGGTGGTTGTGTGGGAGTTCCGATTTGTTTTCGGCGTAGCGTGGGTGCTTCTTGAGCCCAGTTCCTGCTCCCGTAAGTAAGGGATCGTGCCCCCTTCATCTCGACCTTCGAGGATCTGTCCCGCAGAACGAAAGTGGCCCATTTTTCGTCGTCCAGTTGTACGCGTCCTGACGCGTCTCACGTCGCCATTATGGCGGATTTCCACTCATCCCTATAGCCGTCGAACATCGAATGTACCTGCCACCTAAGACTGCAGCCTGTCGCAACTCAACTGTACCAGGCTCCCCAACCGCCTACATATTAAGGTATGTATCTTTGAACTGATTACCGCTGTGAACGCGAGTGTACCTGTCCCGCGGAGAGCATTAAGCCCCACGTTCGAGCTGTATTGGGACGCCGCGAGCGAGCCCGTCACATCTCTTGTGCCTACAGGCACTGTCGTCATATTTGTACATTCATTCCAAATTACAGACTGTCTATGTTACAAGTGCTACTTTGTTCATTACTGTTTGCTGCATAAGGCGTCGCGCCCGCATATTTGTACATTCATTCCAAATTACAGACTGTCTATGTTACAAGTGCTACTTTGTTCATTACTGTTTGCTACATAAGGCGTCGCGCCCGCATATTTGTACATTCATTCCAAATTACAGACTGTCTATGTTACAAGTGCTACTTTGTTCATTACTGTTTGCTGCATAAGGCGTCGCGCCCGCATATTTGTACATTCATTCCAAATTACAGACTGTCTATGTTACAAGTGCTACTTTGTTCATTACTGTTCAACATCTGTCGTTAGGTTTAGAGCGCGCGCCAGCTGGTGTTTTCTTAGATATAATCTATTTATAGATATAGGGCGACGCACTCCGCTGCCCCATTATAACCCGTGAGTCAATACATGATTTGTTAGTTAAGGGAACTATTGTTTTGTTTCGACTTGTGCATGTTCTGTTTCAGATAAGCGCCCCCTTCAGTGTACTGATTATTGTGCGACGGGACGAGGGAGCTTTGAGCGTACAGGTGGGTGAGACAGCTGCGTAGTCGCGGTCGGATTGGCACCTAATTACAATCTTTGCATAAGGAAATCTCGAAATTGTTATTTGACCTTGGAACTCTTGAGTAATCCTACCGTCGGAGTATTTTGCGTGCTTCGCTCCCGTCTAACCGTCCAGGCCCGGTTAGTCGGGTTAAGACAGGCTTGGTGGCGCCCTCATAATTTCGACATACCCTATATATATATATGCCGCAACACGCTTGCCCAGAACGTATCGTGTGACTCACGCCCGACTCCCTGAGCGTTCCAGCCGTGGCCTTTAGCCTATTTTTAGCCGATCTCAGGGCAAGTGTGTCAGTTTTTCAGGACTGATTCCGTGGTGCGATGCTCACCTTGGGTGGGTGTCGTAAAGTTCTTTTAATACCGTAACAAGGGTTTTTGCTGAATACCGTTATATTCGTGCATCTTGTCATAGAGGACCTAAATAAGCTCATTTTGACACCATACTCAACAACCTTGTTGTACCAGGTAAAGTTTACAATTTGGTATTGTCTTCAAATTTAGCCGTTGGTTAATTATAGACAGCGTTGCGTAATTCGAAGGTTTTTTGCTTTGAGACGCAGGCAGTTTAACGGATCATTTCAAACCGTCGCATATAAACAGAGCCGTTTTGTTCGTCAGATGCGGGTGGCTGAAGTTTCATTGCAATCCAGATTTAGACAAACCGGCATCTGCGCCAACCATCCGCGGCTGACAGTTGCGTGCGAAAAGCGGACAAATTAATTAAATTCGTATCAAACCGTTAAGCAGTTATCACTTGCACCATATATTCCATTTTGATCCGTAACATCTGAACATTGTTTTCAACACGCTTATTGCTTGCGGAGTTATTTGTTAATTTATTAATTTAATAGCTCCTACATAAACAGTGCCAAGGATGTTTTTGAATCAAGAATACGGGAATAACTGATCTGAAATGATGGAGCAGCTATTCAAACAAGTCGTCATGTAACAACTTCGCCTAACATGCACTTTTAAGAAAGATGGTATTCACAGGCACCGCGTTCTCTAGAACTAGCTCCAATTTTTTATCTCTGGATAATGCGAAGCATATGTAACGGAAATATAAACTTTGGATGAATTGCCATAGCATACAACAGACCGCAGCTGTAATCCGAAAGAATTCACATGTTCTATTGAAAACGCAACAGTAATTTACAGTTATGTATAGAATATACGTTCATATGGACTTTTTGACTAAATGAGTTCACGAATTGACTAATGAAATACTCCCGGTAAGTTCAGATCTTTGTATAGTATATTTTAGCTCTATATAAAAATAAAAACATTAGACCTGAATTTAGAATTATTAATTTTGTAAAGAACATCTTGAACAGTACATATGCTTGAAGGGAAAACTGTAACGGTGGTCTGAAATTTTCGGACTTCCACCACTTGGTCTTAGATCGGCGTAGAGGCGGACGTATTATGGTTTTTACCTGAGCTGGAGTGCGATATGTTAATCGTGTGAAAGCGTTCTTTTTTTGTCTTTTTGGCGTCGTTGATTTTGTTACCGGATAAATACAAGCTTTCCAAGTGCACCAATAGTTCAAATTTAGTTCGTG
Organism: Agriotes lineatus; assembly: GCA_940337035.1. Classification (NCBI taxonomy): domain Eukaryota; kingdom Metazoa; phylum Arthropoda; class Insecta; order Coleoptera; family Elateridae; genus Agriotes; species Agriotes lineatus. The sequence continues at coordinate 254,002,062 of OW679194.1, forward strand.
TTCCGATGAGACTACTTCTAAATATCATTTATTAGCGGCCGCTAAGAAATTACCGTCCGATCCGAAGTGCTGCTGCCTTTTATCCATTTAAGTGTACTTCTGTTATAATTAGCTGCATGCGTATGATCACCTATGTTTTGGAATATATTAGCACTTACGTTTGTGCACACACTTAACGATTTTATGCACCGTCCGCTTAACAGACCTACATTTTCGGCTCATCTCCGTCTGAATGCGTTAATCGATGTTTGAAATCTTGGATCACTTGCTGTCATGCCATCAACACATATTTTCTTTCGGCTGTAAGCGACGTCATGCATTCAAGGCGTGTAAGCGCACAGCTGGCCTTCAGGAAATTTTTGTTGCCTTGTATGTAGTTATAGATTGTATTCTGTTTAATTTCTGATCAAGCGAGATGCAGCCTGCGTTTTGTAGTTTACAAGGCGTCTCAAAAAGAATCGAACACGGATTGGTTATAGATTCCTTACGCTATAATAATGCGATCAAATCTAATATACCTTAGTACAAAAGTCCCTCTACTAAGAAGTTCTAGGGCATCGAAGTTCAATTATGTATGTTAACCTCCACAAATCTAAAGATATCGATATCAACTTTGGTGCACATACTTGTAGTGCACTAATGGAAAAAATTGCGTAAATTGGACTTGGCTGTAAGATGCACTTTACCTATCTTTAAAACCTTTCTTTGGCTCTAACTTTGTTGTCTGTAACATTTTTTAAAATTTTAGATTATTATCTGAAGGATAATTACAAAAATAGAAATAACGTGGTCTTAGTTTATAAGCGTGAAAACAACCGTTCATCTTAAAATTTCGATCAAAGTTATCAAGTACACATGATCACAAAAACAATCAATTGAGATTAAAGTTAATGGGAAATGTATAAATAATATCAGCTATGCAGATGACACTATACTTATTGCAGAGTCATTAGAAGATTTACAGACAATGTTAGCCCAAGTAGTCGAAAGTAGTGAAGAAAGAGTCTGGTACTAAATATCAAACAGACTAAATTTATGACAATCACAAAATCACAACAACGACAAGAAAATAGGTATATGGATTGGAGGTGAACAAGTGAAAAAGGTACAAAAATACAAATATCTGACAACAATTGTCAACGAAAACAATGAATACACAGAGGAAATGAGATCAAGAATCGGCCAAGTCAGGACCATAGTTAATAAAATGAAAAATGTATAACTATGCAAAAGAGACCCGTGTCTACAGCTGCGAATCAGAATGTTGAGACGCTATGTGCTTTCAGTAGCATTTTATGGAATGGAGGTTTGGACGATGAAGAAAAATACCAGTGATCCACTAGAAGCATTTGAGATGTTGACCTATCGAAGAATGTTGAAAATCAGTTGAGTGGACAGAGTAACGAATGATGAACTACTCAGAAGAATAGGGAAAGAAAAAGAAGTATAATAATAATCAAGATAAGGAAATTGCAGAATCTAGGTCATATGATGCGAGAAGAGAGATATGAAATCCTACAAAATAGCATGCAAGAGAAAATATAAGGTAGAAGTAGAGAAAGAAGACGCATCTCCTGATTGAGTAACCTGAGACAATGGTATAATTTCAGTTCCATTGAATTGTTCAGAGCAATAACGTCGAGAATACAAACAGCCATAATGATAGCCAATCTTCTACGAGGAGACGGCACTTAAGAAAAAGAAGTGATTGTAATCTTGTAACAACAATGATAAATCAATTAATAACGTTGGTGACAGAATTTGTTTTACGTTTACGAAAGCGCCACGAAATAACAAACATTTCAGCGTTGGAGATTTTGTTACTTACTGTACAATTACAATTCGTAATACCAAGAAACGTAGTTTAACAAGTTATTCGCTCGAAAATATAAAAAAGTTATCTCAGCTGTAAATATCAAAATTACCAAAAACTATATAGCCAACCCACATGCCCCGTTGTAAAATCAAAGCAGAAGCGGAGGCAACCTAACATACTCAGTGTAGCCTATTTTTAGAGGAGTTGGAGAGTACGCCTGTAAAGTACTGTAAGCGTTAAAATATACTAGCTAAATATACGTGTATATTTAGCAAGAATAAAAGACATTTATTATTATTACTATTACGTAACTATCATAAGGTTCAGATGTAACAGCCACAAACAGTATAAGTAAACCATTACATGTTCAACTACCACTATATTTTGTTTTCCTTCCCTTGTCTGAAAGACGAATGAAATATTGTAATCACGAAAAAATCACCTTCCGAGATTTCTTCAGATCTTGACGTTTCAGGGTCCATAGATGACAAAAAACAAGTTTTCTCAATTCCGTCTGTCTGTCTGTCTGTCGGTCTGTCTGCCTGTCTGCCTTTCTGTCTGCCTTTCTGTCTGTCTGCCTGCCTGTCTGTCTGTCTGTTTATCTGTTTGTTGGCGGTATAACTCAAAAATAATTTGTCGGAGGAAGATGATATTTTGCTTACATATATATACCTGGAATGAAACCGGAAAAATTTCAGACAAATATATACAGGGTGAACATCTTAAAGAATATAATGTTGTTTATTTTTTATTCAACTTAGTAATAGATACAAGTAATAATTTGTACATAGTGCAGGCTTTATTCTTACCAAAAATGGGAGCCAATAGATACAGAATAACTGCTTTACGATACAAAAACGAGGCACAAAAGAGCGCGTTACTAAATATACCTGCGCCGCAGGAATTCGAGAGGTCGGTGCTTCATGGCGCAGGTAGAAATTGCCAAGTCCCTTACAAATCCCACAAAACGTTGTGGGCTACACACGCGGTCCACCTGCCGTTCGAATTCGACCACCGGTAACGTTTTTTTTTTATTTGAAAATGTATTTAATTTGTTAGAAACGTGAAGATATTTTTGCTCCTAACTTAATTTGATTTTTAAATTATTTATTGTCACAATATCGATGTGGGAATTTCTGGGTAAAACCTTTTGCAGATTTTTTTAAATAGTGATGGAGCAACCGGCAACTTCATCTCGCCATTTGTATCCATGTTAGTAAAAATAGTAATTAAATAATGTTTTGAATAATTACTGACAATAATAAATATGGGTGACAGCTGATGTAAGTACGGTAGTTTACAAGTATACAAATTTCGGAAGACCTAGCTATGGATATTTATAAATACAACCAGCTCGAAGTTCGTAAAGTGAAAGACGAAATAAACAGAGTGAACAAATAAAACGATATAAAAGACAAAGCACGTTTTATTAGTATAGGCGAACTTCATACAATAAAAAGTATAAGTTATTTGTTTCAATCTAGGTTGTTTTAAGTTTAATAGTTTGTAAGAAGATAAAATACAACAGAAACTTTGTAAACTAGATGAAAACTGGTAGTTTTTTGCCGAAGCTCTGGTTCTTCAAAATACACTAAAAAATGAATAAAATTAATCTGTCATCTGCTTGTTCACGCCTATTTAAACAATTGTCTAACTCTCTAACACAGAAACAAGTACGCAAACTATATGATAGACGTGATTTACTAAGGTAATAATTCCAAGTAAACGTTAAGAACGTGTTTTGGTGAATGACACTTGTCAGATTTTATTAAGAATTATTTAATATCCATGAAAGCTCTTCTACATTGACCTAAAGATCGAGCCCCTTGGCAAAACGTTCTAAGGCAGGAACAGAGGATTGTGTAATCCCTTTCAGTATCGGGTGCAATACGCCTACGGCTCGGTATAACAGTCCTTTTCAACTCTAACATCATCCGCAAACTATACTCATAGCCCTTTTACTTTCCTCTCAATATTGGTTTAAATTCAAAAACATTTAACTTCCTACCAAGCAAATAAGACACGGTTGCCAAGTCTTTTAACTTGTTCGTATTACATAAATCTCTACGGAGATTTGTTTGCACAGCAAATTCCCATATAAACAACTCTAACGCATTTGCTGCCGTTTTACAGTTTTCATCTATTTTTCGTAGGTTCTTAGCATACGCAACAAGTAAAAGCGAACTCCACAAAATTGGTTTTTAATAAACTATCGTGTAACTCCGGTATTCACCTAGTCCTTTAGTTATGATAAAATGATATAGCTGTAGTTTTTAATCTGCTGTGTAAATGAACAATCTGCGACGCTGACATTAATAAATTATAATATACAGGTTACAGAATCTAGATTGAAACACGCGGTGAACATCGGAACTAATGTTAGAATCTAGTAATTTCCAAGTTTCGTATTGGTAACCTTTTTACATCTATCATATTGACATTAAATTTTTAACCTTATTTAAGCTAAATGACATAATAAATCAGAGGCGTACGCAACATTGCGGTATGGTGTATTATCAGTTCTTGAATGTTAAAAGAATTGCGGAAATAATGGTGTTAAGTTGAATAACCAGGCTCTGCTAAACCTTCTATCCCAGCAACAGCAATTTTCACACTTTAAAGCACTAAGAATCTGTCATATGACGTTAGTCACTGCGCAAACGAAATCCCTCTACCCACCGTTACTGATTACTTTTCATTTAAAATGTAACCAAACTTTGTATGTTTGACAACTTTCCACATATTGCCAATTCATCAAATATTATTACAGCGCCTTTCATGACCTACCTTGAGACTCAATCTAGTTTCTGTGACCTGTACTCGTATAAAAGCCAGCTATAATTATTGTTTTGAAGTCTATTTGCATATGCCAACAACAAAAATTATTTTATTACTGGACTATATAAGTTTTACTCTAATAGCTATCCGTTATGGAAAATATTAACTGATCGATCACCTGCCAAATATTTTGCACCTGGTACTGAACGAGTTTCGTATGTTCTCACATCTCATATGAAGACTGTATCTCCTAGGAAATAGTTTCTAACAACTTCGATATTGGAGAGTTTCGGATAACTGCGTGAAGTTCTATCCAGGCATGTATGCTGCCACATCACTTATTCAGCTTTGCCTTAATATCATTAGAAGAAGATCAAATAGTTGCTAGCTGAGTTTTTATTAAATAATCAAGCACTGCTATGAACACAATGTTTAAACGCATAATTGAAGTTGAGGTTTACCAAATATGGACGTTATATTTAAAAGACGTAAATAATGGTTTAGTTATTAGAAAAAGCGTGTTTAGACTAAAACATCCTTTGTGATTCGAACCCTAAGTAAGATTACAGCTCTCTTTTACACCGGTTCACATTGAACTCATATTCATAACGAGTTAAATATGGAAGAGGCCGATATATGTGGTTGGAAGATTAAGCTATTTTTAAGTCGCATTACAAAATTGACAGCTTTTACATGTGCAGTTGATTTTTCATAAAGGATTACAATTTTCTCTATACGTATAAAATACCTTCAGTGAAAATACAATTCTTTTATCACCATCACTTCTTCGTATAGTATCAGGACGGTGATTTGTTCCTTTAATATTATTACTCTTGTGATGTCGTGATCGAGTTGTTTACCTGTCGCTTAGGCAGTTTTTCGTTATTTTAGACTTTCTAGTTTGTGATCCTTTGCTATCTTGGCTGGTCAGTACTTCTAACATGCTCATTCTACTTCCTGCGAAATTACTTATTTACTTTTGTACTACACAAATTAAATAAAGAAAATTAGGGTTCAATCTCTCTCAAGGTCTTTAAACAGAAATTCACTTATGTGGTCTCGCCAAGGTGTATCAGGGAAAATTACCACTTACACCAAAACACATATGTCAATTAATTAAACAAAAATAAAGTTCCTACGTTTTTTATACTACCGGTGAACATTTGGCATTAACTCAACCACAGACACTCAGGACTATTAGTTCTAATGCAACGGCGAATGGTTGCTATTGTTTAGTTGACTTGTCAATGCCCAGGAAAAATCCTGTTAGAAGACCGGCCGCAAAGATGAGTCCCTAACCTCTTTAAGCGCTTATCGTTCTTTAGTGGTTTGCACCACTGGAACTGTTATGTTGCTTATTACTGTGGAATTACGGTTAGTAAAATACAATCGTTTGTGGAAAACAATAACATTCCTTTTATTACTTTAGAACACACAAATAAAATACACCATAGACAAATTCGTTAAAATTAATTTAAAATACAAATATGAATTGTGAGTAGCCTGGTTTTCGATACTGAATTATTTATTAATAATATATCTTAGAAACTGAGATAATCTCTGAAACTTCTTTGTGGCGTAAATCTATAATTCATATTCTTTTTTGGGTATTTCGCCACTCTGCAAATTAAAATTATTAAATAACGTATTAAATAACGAACATTTCGAGGGACACTCTGCCCTCGTTGTCAACGAATAACAATTAAAACGGAACAAGAAAACTTAGCTTTTTCACGGAGATTGAAAACCACCAACCTCCAATGAATTGCTTGACATTGACGTTTGTTGATTGTCTAAACCTACTTGATCTGATCTTTAAGAAGACGGCATATATTTTACTTAACGAAGAAAAATGCGTGTCGTCTTTCTCAATATTTTTAGACACTAGTTGGCTATCGATTCTTAAAAATCAGATCAAGTAGGTTTACACAATCAACAAACGTCAATGTCAAGCAATTCATTGGAGGTTGGTGGTTTTCAATCTCCGTGAAAAAGCTAAGTTTTCTTGTTCCTTTTTAATTGTTATTCGTTGACAACGAGGGCAGATTGTCCCTCGAAACGTTCGTTATTTAATACGTTATTTAATAATTTTAATTTGCAGAGTGGCGAAATACCCAAAAAAGAATATGAATCTTAGAAACTGACCTTCGTCTTCGACTCCGCAAAATGCGAAAAGTCGGAATATGCAGAAGACGTGATATTAAGTCAAATGATATTACCCGAAGTGATGAAGTGATCTGATGTTACGTAGGAGTGATCTAGAAAACTAAGCTACTTGCGTTTATATAGACCGCGCCTAAATGGAAGAGATATTCACTATTCTTTTGAGTACAATAGGCTTGTCCAGCTGAACTCCCTTTGCAGTATTGTCGCACAAGAAGTTGAAATAATTTTCGTCGAAAAGGACTTTCCCTTTTCGAGCGTTTACGACCACCCAAGTTGACTTTTCATTTTTACCTGGCCTATTGTTAGTTGGGGCAAAAGAGTTTGTAGGCCGATATCCCTGCGATTACGACATAGCTTCGGCTATGCTAGAAATTGCATCGTGACGTTTAGACAAGTTAGTTTTGATTGAACTCCACGACACCAATCACACTTCACATTACAGATGTTTCTTATTGCACGCCTACAATTGATACTTACTCTAAACTGTCACATCGCGCACTCCACTTTTACTAGCTGATTTGGTACTGCACTTTAAGTCACATTTTTGTTTATGGCTTTCTCTTGCACGACAGACGTTTTCAGGTCATTCATCACGGCTACACTACAGTTCCAACACTAAATAGTAGATCAAACTAAACTAACTAAAACGAAAGAACTTTATATGGCACTTCAATGTAAATCAAATAGCGAGTTGAGAAGACCATTTTGCTTTCAACGGAGAACACTAGCTAATCCGCAGCGGCAGGGATGCTTTCCCAATAATCTATATACGAATTTCAAAAGGCGCCACCAATTTAATTATTACATCAACTCGCATACCTTAATTTGAAGATTTGGTTATAACATTAGCTGTTGTGAATTACAATGTGGGTTCATAAAAATAATACTACCTAACTAAAGAATGAAATTACACAATTAGATAGCTCGCAGAAAAAATTAGCGTTTCGACTCGAGATAAATCAGAAAATGGTTTACTTCACCTGTATTTTACAATTCTTTTCCTAAAATTGCTTTGCAGCTTTACACCAACATTAAATTCGTCTTGTGCGTCTCAAGCTACTTATATAAGCACCTTTTCTCTAACTTGGAACACCATGACTTCAGGTTCTACGCTGTTGTGCTAACTCAAATATGGCATACAAAAGAATATATAAACTCAGAGCTAAGCTATGGAATATCAAATATCAGCAGAGAACTACATGTAATTAAAACCCAATCTGCACTAAATTGGCTGAGGAATCTTAAATCGTAAAGTTTCCCATGAACTATGTTATATGTGAAGCTGAATTTTCATATTTTAAGATATTACTTGTGATTAAAACTAACATCGTATTGTAGTAGTTTTGATGTAGTGTAATTAACTTATCCTACCTATGTACAGTTATTAACATTATTAACAAATAGGGTCTTTTTGATTAAATGTTTGGAATCAAAACCTCACTTTTTAGGTGCATGTACATTTTTTTTTCTCATAAACATAGAAGCTGTAAAAGTGTTTACAACCCACCTTAATTTTGGTTGCTTTAAGCATACATTTACTTGGCAACATCAATCAGAGCTGCCCCAAAAACTATGAGACGAAGCTCTCGGGATAGCATATCCAAGATCGGAAGGTTTTAAATTATTAGAAATAGTTTTAATAGCCATCAGAGTCTAAAAGAATGCCGTAATCATTTTTCTTTATCTTAATGTTATTAATAGTTAGAGCACAGTTTCATACATAAATCAGAAATTTATAAACTTCTAAATATAATCAGACGTAATGTATATATGTTGATATCAATCCACAGCAATATATTACAGCACTTTGTACCTTTAGGCATATGGCTGGATTTGTGACGTTTTTTTTCTTGGGTTTCTTGCCAGTTCTTTTCAGTATCTTATTTGCATTTCTTTCAGATTTTACACATCCTTGATTCTCTAGAGATTACTAGGGATTTGATTTGATCTACGGATTCTATATTGTATAGAAGGCGGGTGCAAAGTAGTCATTCCCCGAGCCCTGTTATTTATTATAATTATTACGTATTACCCTAAACGCTTTAAACGTGTAAATTTGAAAATGTACCAGTAGAAGAATAATTGGTAGAGTCCCTGTATATAATAATATCTTACTATATACAGGGACTCTAAAGTGGAATACAGTCGCTTTATATGTAACAGTCTGGCCATACATGGTCACGATTCCCATTGGTGCCGCCATTTTATGTCTTGCGTCAGTTTGACAATAACATTTAAATTTCAAAAATGTCAAAGTCACATTTACTCAAATAAAATAAGTTGACATTCAATCAACAAACATCGTTTAAAATGCGAGTACATAGTTAAAAACTGATCATAATTTTTAGAAACAACTAGAACTATAATTTATTAACGGTAAGCTGACAAGGTTTAAAGAAATTTATCAATTTCAAAAATTTTCTTCAGGTATGAGGTATTGCTGTGCAGTCGGATGCAAAAGCAAATCTAAAAAATGTGTGCTAACGGAAACTTTCCTTAGGAATAGGGACATACGGAACTTATGGACAAAAAAATTAATAGAGAAAATTGGTACCCGAATGGAAATTCAAGAATTTGTAAAAAGCATTTTGCAGATTGTATGTGTGAAAAAGCACGAGTTGGTGGCAAAAAAGACTTAAGGATAGGATGCTGTTCTGACATTATTTACTTTCTCATCGTCTGCTTCGGAGCCTACAGCCCTTGAAAATACCAATGTCTTTATAAACAACTGGACAAATTTTAAAATTACATTAGCCGTCAAAAAACTGTGTTTATCGACGTTTAAATTTTAGGTATGGAGTCTTGTGCATTTGACTGCAAAAATAGGTCTGAACATGGTATTAACGTGAAAAGCTTCGCTAGAAATAAAAAAGCGGGACTTGTGGTCAAACAGGTTAATCAAGCATATTAGAATAACATAAAAGGTCAGAATAGAATCTAAATGTAAAAGCATTTTATATAAATTTAATAAAATGCATATTGTTGATGTAAAACATATTGCAACTTGTAATCAATAAGAAAAGTTTATAATATCCAAAGTCATCGGTGTTCGTTTAAGAATAGCTGAAACGAAAACGAAAAAGCAAAATACACAACGAAGCAAATACAGTTGTACTTCTGTGGCAATGCACAATGTAGGCTATATAAACTAAGTGGGAAGTTATGAAAAATAATTATAAGCGTATTAGGCTGTATACTCATTGTTTTATTAGTTTTGGGATCACTTTAAGTTCTGTAGATTTATTATTATTTATGTGAACACTAACTGTAAATAAAATTTATAATATCTCATTGATACGACATTATTTGTTTTACTAGTTATATATTTACTTATACTAAGCATTTATTTAATTAAACTGTTTTTCAACACCAACCCCGCCACTGCTTTTGACCCGCCACTGGAGGCGGCCATATTCTGTCTTATGTCATAAGTGACATTTCATATGGCCAGACTGTTGTATATAAAGGGACTGTAAAGTGGAACAGAGCCAGTAGATATAGAGAGTACCGCCACGTCCGCCATGTTTATTCCTCTGACATATGCGTCACTTTGAGATTTGTACCACAATTCCGTCAACGTGACGTTTGTTGGCAATCCAAAACTTTACTTAAAATTGGCAAGACTGTAAGTCTATGTCAAATTCGAGGTTAGCAGGTTAGTTTTTGCGTCCGTTTTGACACAAACTGGAGCAAAACATAACCTGCTAACCTCGAATTTGACATAGACTTACAGTCTTGCCAATTTCAAGTAAAATTTTAGACATACCTCATTCAGTCATGGCTGGTGGGAACAAAAATGGCGGCGATAGCGGCATTTTCACGGATCAAAGAATGGCGGTACTCTCTATATCTACTGGCTCTGAAGTGGAAGTGTTCGCAGTGCAATCTTACGATTATTTTGAAAAATTCTATGTTATAAACATTGCATGTGATGGTTTGTCATTGTGACATAAGGAATTATGTTTTCGGCTGACTTTGTTCCAAAAAATTGTGAAGTTTTCAACTGTGACGGTGAAGTTTTTAGCAGCTGTCACATATGCAACATCTTATTATGTTTTGACCCTTTTGCTAATGATGACATAAAATGCCACGATCATGTTATTAGGGCTGATATAAAGAACAGTATCGAAAATAATTTTACAGGTGAAGAAACAGATATTAGCCGTCAAAAGGAACGAAAATGTTGTTCTATTTGTGGCAAATCGTTTTCAAGACTAAATTCCCACATTAAAAAAACTCATCCATTTGAATCTTTACAAAATTGTAGTAACAGTACAAATAGAAATGGCAATAATAAATCATATGTGAAAAATAATCACTTATAATACCATGAGTAGTCAAAGTTATGTCGACTATTTTTGTGGTGGTGTCACGAATGTCCATTGCGCTTTGGTACGATTAGGACGAGTGCGCTAGCACGAGTCCTAATCCCAAGCGCAATGGACATGAGTAGTGATACCACCGCAAAAATAATCAACTTAACTTTGACTAAGAATGGTATTCGAGAGACTATTTAATGAACAAAACTACTTTTTCAAATTAGTTTTCAGTAAATCTAGCAACAAACTACGCAATTTCTATAGTAACAGAACACTAATGTCGACTTTTTCTAATAAAAATCGCATTTGTTAAAAATAGTCACTTGAATATCTTCTAGGAAGATATATCCGCTGATATTTTTTTGATTGGTCAAGAAACGTCAGAATTCTGGATTTTCATTGGTCGCTTTTTGACAGATGACAGGTGAATTGAATAGTCAAGAAAATACTTCCTCGAGAAATTTAACATTAGAAATTGTAGCTTCCACGCAAGAAAAATGCCCTCATTGCAGCTTATACTTTAAAAACCTAAGAGGTATTAAAGCTCATATTAGAAAATCACATTGTGAATTATATACAAAAGATTTAGTTAATGATGGCATAGAAAATTCAATAAAGGTATCTGTAACTCAAGAAAAATGTCCACATTGCAGCCAATTTTTTAAAAACCAAGGGTAGGATAATGGGGCAAATATGCGCGGCAAACATAATAGTTTGCAAAAAAAAACAGAAATAAATCCGCGAACATTTTTTGTGCCGTGCACAGCCCATACATTAAATTTAGTAGTGAACGATGCTGCTAAAGTTTCTTTTGAGACTTCTGGTTATTTTGATATAGTTCAAGAATTATTTGTTTTTTTTTCTGCGTCGGTAAAAAGATGGTCAATTTTGAAAAAACACACAACAAATTTAAATTTAAAACCACTTAGTGATACACGTTGGTCTAGTAGAATAGACGCTGTGAAGCCCCTGCGTTACCAAATTGGGCAAATATATGATGCATTGGTAGAAGTAATTGAAGATCGTTTATCCGTACAAGACCACAGTGCTTCACATCAAGCCAAATCTTTGGCATTAA
>OW679194.1:254014318-254237916 GCA_940337035.1 Agriotes lineatus
TAATTTTCAAATTGAAATCTCGAATTGAGGAGCCCCAACAAGTCGCATTATATTATAATCCCATATTCTCAAAGACGAACCAAGAAGGCAACAAGAGCTGTACTGAGAGCAAATGGTTGACCAAAAATGCGAAAGAAGATATTTGTCCAGTTCATCTTTAGCACAAGATTATGGAAAAACGCCCTAATCCAAATTGGCGTTTGAATAATTCTGCAGGGTGGTTAAACAACACCTCTACTGATATCAATAAACTATCAACATGGACCAAAACAATTACTACAAAAATTAGGTCAGATATAACTAACGGGAAATTAACTAATCACAGCAGTAACGCATCTCGCCAACGCGAAGGTACCAGAACGACAGCTCACTGGATACACGAATTCTAATTCATTCAAGACACTATACATATGTGCAAATGCAACCAAGTCATCACCAACTCCATGAGAAAAAATTCTTCGGATAAAACTGAAATTGTCACCAGTGACATTCCGATCTCGACCCAAACATTGCAGTCTGGAGTTGATCTTACTGCCATTGCAGATGTTTATCTCACTTCGGAAATGCTGAAACCAGAACAAGATAAAACTGAGATAGTTTTACGTCTTTACTATTTGGTACTTTGATGCAGAATGAATGCTCCGCTTGTAAGAACCATAACGAAAAGCTACGAATACAATTTCCGTGAAGATTTGGGCTACAAGATTTTCTATGTGGTCTTACCTAGTCCCTATCCATTCTAATATAAGTATTTCCTTTGAGAATTTCTATATCATTGTCGTATTGGGTAGTACTTTCACAGACGACAACTACGTATATTACACTCGCCATTGCAGATGTTTATTTCACATCGGAAATGCTGAAACCAGAACAAGCTAAAACTCACACAGTTTTACGTCTTTACTCCTTGGTATCTTGATGCAAAATGAATGCTCCGCTTGTAAGAACCATATCGAAAAGTTACGAATACAATTTCCGTGAAGTTTTGGGTTACAAGCTTTTCTTATTTGGGCTTGGCTTTCTGTAGACCTGCATCTAAGTTATTATGGCCTGGTCTTACCTAGTCCGTATTCATTCTAATATAAGTATTTCCCTTGAGAATTTCTTTATCATTGTCGTATTGGGTATTACCTTCACAGACGTCAATTACGTATATTACACTCGCCATTGCAGATGTTTATCTCACATCGGAAATGTTGAAACCAGAACGAGATAAAACTCACAAGGTTTTACGTTTTACTCTTTGGCACTTTGATGCAGAATGAATGCTCCGCTTGTAAGAACCATAACGAAAAGCTACGAATACAATTTCCGTGAAGTTTTGGGCTACAAGCTTTTCTATGTGGTCTTGGTTTTCTGTAGACCTGCTTCTACGTTAGTATGGCCTGGTCTTATCTAGTTCCTTTTCATTCTAATATAACTATTTCCCTTGAGAATTTCTTTATCATTGTCGTATTGGGTATTACTTTCACAGACGTCAACTACGTATATTACACTCGCCATTGCAGATGTTTATTTTACATCGGAAATGCTGAAACCAGAACAAGCTAAAACTCATACAGTTTTACGTCTTTACTCTTTGGCATCTTGATGCAAAGTGAATGCTCCGCTTGCAAGAACCATATCGAAAAGTTACGAATACAATTTCCGTGAAGTTTTGGGTTACAAGCTTTTCTTATTTTGGCTTGGCTTTCTGTAGACCCGCATCTAAGTTATTATGGCCTGGTCTTACCTAGTCCGTATTCATTCTAATATAAGTATTTCCCTTGAGAATTTCTTTATCATTGTCGTATTGGGTATTACTTTCACAGACGCCAATTACGTATATTACACTCGCCATTGCAGATGTTTATCTCACATCGGAAATGTTGAAACCAGAACGAGATAAAACTCACAAGGTTTTACGTTTTACTCTTTGGCACTTTGATGCAGAATGAATGCTCCGCTTGTAAGAACCATAACGAAAAGCTACGAATACAATTTCCGTGAAGTTTTGGGCTACAAGCTTTTCTATGTGGTCTTGGTTTTCTGTAGACCTGCTTCTACGTTATTATGGCCTGGTCTTACCTAGTTCCTTTTCATTCTAATATAACTATTTCCCTTGAGAATTTCTTTATCATTGTCGTATTGGGTATTACTTTCACAGACGTCAACTACGTATATTAGACTCGCCATTGCAGATGTTTATTTTACATCGGAAATGCTGAAACCAGAACAAGCTAAAACTCATACAGTTTTACGTCTTTACTCTTTGGTATCTTGATGCAAAATGAATGCTCCGCTTGTAAGAACCATATCGAAAAGTTACGAATACAATTTCCGTGAAGTTTTGGGTTACAAGCTTTTCTTATTTGGGCTTGGCTTTCTGTAGACCTGCATCTAAGTTATTATGGCCTGGTCTTACCTAGTCCGTATTCATTCTAATATAAGTATTTCCCTTGAGAATTTCTTTATCATTGTCGTATTGGGTATTACCTTCACAGACGTCAATTACGTATATTACACTCGCCATTGCAGATGTTTATCTCACATCGGAAATGTTGAAACCAGAACGAGATAAAACTCACAAGGTTTTACGTTTTACTCTTTGGCACTTTGATGCAGAATGAATGCTCCGCTTGTAAGAACCATAACGAAAAGCTACGAATACAATTTCCGTGAAGTTTTGGGCTACAAGCTTTTCTATGTGGTCTTGGTTTTCTGTAGACCTGCTTCTACGTTAGTATGGCCTGGTCTTATCTAGTTCCTTTTCATTCTAATATAACTATTTCCCTTGAGAATTTCTTTATCATTGTCGTATTGGGTATTACTTTCACAGACGTCAACTACGTATATTACACTCGCCATTGCAGATGTTTATTTTACATCGGAAATGCTGAAACCAGAACAAGCTAAAACTCATACAGTTTTACGTCTTTACTCTTTGGCATCTTGATGCAAAGTGAATGCTCCGCTTGCAAGAACCATATCGAAAAGTTACGAATACAATTTCCGTGAAGTTTTGGGTTACAAGCTTTTCTTATTTTGGCTTGGCTTTCTGTAGACCCGCATCTAAGTTATTATGGCCTGGTCTTACCTAGTCCGTATTCATTCTAATATAAGTATTTCCCTTGAGAATTTCTTTATCATTGTCGTATTGGGTATTACCTTCACAGACGTCAATTACGTATATTACACTCGCCATTGCAGATGTTTATCTCACATCGGAAATGTTGAAACCAGAACGAGATAAAACTCATACAGTTTTACGTCTTTACTCTTTGGCACTTTGATGCAGAATGAATGCTCCGCTTGTAAGAACCATAACGAAAAGCTACGAATACAATTTCCGTGAAGTTTTGGGCTACAAGCTTTTCTATGTGGTCTTGGTTTTCTGTAGACCTGCTTCTACGTTATTATGGCCTGGTCTTACCTAGTTCCTTTTCATTCTAATATAACTATTTCCCTTGAGAATTTCTTTATCATTGTCGTATTGGGTATTACTTTCACAGACGTCAACTACGTATATTAGACTCGCCATTGCAGATGTTTATTTTACATCGGAAATGCTGAAACCAGAACAAGCTAAAACTCATACAGTTTTACGTCTTTACTCTTTGGTATCTTGATGCAAAATGAATGCTCCGCTTGTAAGAACCATATCGAAAAGTTACGAATACAATTTCCGTGAAGTTTTGGGTTACAAGCTTTTCTTATTTGGGCTTGGCTTTCTGTAGACCTGCATCTAAGTTATTATGGCCTGGTCTTACCTAGTCCGTATTCATTCTAATATAAGTATTTCCCTTGAGAATTTCTTTATCATTGTCGTATTGGGTATTACCTTCACAGACGTCAATTACGTATATTACACTCGCCATTGCAGATGTTTATCTCACATCGGAAATGTTGAAACCAGAACGAGATAAAACTCACAAGGTTTTACGTTTTACTCTTTGGCACTTTGATGCAGAATGAATGCTCCGCTTGTAAGAACCATAACGAAAAGCTACGAATACAATTTCCGTGAAGTTTTGGGCTACAAGCTTTTCTATGTGGTCTTGGTTTTCTGTAGACCTGCTTCTACGTTAGTATGGCCTGGTCTTATCTAGTTCCTTTTCATTCTAATATAACTATTTCCCTTGAGAATTTCTTTATCATTGTCGTATTGGGTATTACTTTCACAGACGTCAACTACGTATATTACACTCGCCATTGCAGATGTTTATTTTACATCGGAAATGCTGAAACCAGAACAAGCTAAAACTCATACAGTTTTACGTCTTTACTCTTTGGCATCTTGATGCAAAGTGAATGCTCCGCTTGCAAGAACCATATCGAAAAGTTACGAATACAATTTCCGTGAAGTTTTGGGTTACAAGCTTTTCTTATTTTGGCTTGGCTTTCTGTAGACCCGCATCTAAGTTATTATGGCCTGGTCTTACCTAGTCCGTATTCATTCTAATATAAGTATTTCCCTTGAGAATTTCTTTATCATTGTCGTATTGGGTATTACTTTCACAGACGCCAATTACGTATATTACACTTGCCATTGCAGATGTTTATCTCACATCGGAAATGTTGAAACCAGAACGAGATAAAACTCACAAGGTTTTACGTTTTACTCTTTGGCACTTTGATGCAGAATGAATGCTCCGCTTGTAAGAACCATAACGAAAAGCTACGAATACAATTTCCGTGAAGTTTTGGGCTACAAGCTTTTCTATGTGGTCTTGGTTTTCTGTAGACCTGCTTCTACGTTAGTATGGCCTGGTCTTATCTAGTTCCTTTTCATTCTAATATAACTATTTCCCTTGAGAATTTCTTTATCATTGTCGTATTGGGTATTACTTTCACAGACGTCAACTACGTATATTACACTCGCCATTGCAGATGTTTATTTTACATCGGAAATGCTGAAACCAGAACAAGCTAAAACTCATACAGTTTTACGTCTTTACTCTTTGGCATCTTGATGCAAAGTGAATGCTCCGCTTGCAAGAACCATATCGAAAAGTTACGAATACAATTTCCGTGAAGTTTTGGGTTACAAGCTTTTCTTATTTTGGCTTGGCTTTCTGTAGACCCGCATCTAAGTTATTATGGCCTGGTCTTACCTAGTCCGTATTCATTCTAATATAAGTATTTCCCTTGAGAATTTCTTTATCATTGTCGTATTGGGTATTACTTTCACAGACGCCAATTACGTATATTACACTCGCCATTGCAGATGTTTATCTCACATCGGAAATGTTGAAACCAGAACGAGATAAAACTCACAAGGTTTTACGTTTTACTCTTTGGCACTTTGATGCAGAATGAATGCTCCGCTTGTAAGAACCATAACGAAAAGCTACGAATACAATTTCCGTGAAGTTTTGGGCTACAAGCTTTTCTATGTGGTCTTGGTTTTCTGTAGACCTGCTTCTACGTTATTATGGCCTGGTCTTACCTAGTTCCTTTTCATTCTAATATAACTATTTCCCTTGAGAATTTCTTTATCATTGTCGTATTGGGTATTACTTTCACAGACGTCAACTACGTATATTACACTCGCCATTGCAGATGTTTATTTTACATCGGAAATGCTGAAACCAGAACAAGCTAAAACTCATACAGTTTTACGTCTTTACTCTTTGGCATCTTGATGCAAAGTGAATGCTCCGCTTGCAAGAACCATATCGAAAAGTTACGAATACAATTTCCGTGAAGTTTTGGGTTACAAGCTTTTCTTATTTTGGTTCGGCTTTCTGTAGACCCGCATCTAAGTTATTATGGCCTGGTCTTACCTAGTCCGTATTCATTCTAATATAAGTATTTCCCTTGAGAATTTCTTTATCATTGTCGTATTGGGTATTACTTTCACAGACGCCAATTACGTATATTACACTCGCCATTGCAGATGTTTATCTCACATCGGAAATGTTGAAACCAGAACAAGATAAAACTCACATAGTTTTACGTCTTTACTCTTTGGCACTTTGATGCAAAATGAATGCTCCGCTTGTAAGAACCATAACGTAAAGCTACGAATACAAATTCCGTGACGTTTTGGGCTACAAGCTCCTCTATGTGATTTTAGCTTTCCGTAGACCTGCTTCTACGTTATCATAGCTTGGTCTTACCTAGTCCGTATTCTTTCTAATATCAGTAGGTCCCTTGAGGATTTCTTTATTATTGTCGCAATCGGAGTTTCATAGGCGTCAACTACGTATATCACGCTCGCCATCGCAAATTTTTAGCTCACTTCTGAAATGCTGAAAACGAGAACTAAATAAAACTCACATACTTTAAGTCTTTACTCTTTGGCACCTTGATGAAAAATGAATGCACAGTTTGTAAGAACCATAATGAAAGGCTACGAATACAATTTTCGTGACTTTGAGTGCTACAAGCTTTTCTATGTGGTCTTGGTTTCTGTAGACATGCTTCTACGTTATTATGGATTGGTTCTACCTAGTTCCTATTCATTCTAATATCTGTAGGTTCATTGAGGATTTTTCTATCATTGTCGCAATCGAAGCTTTACAAACGTCAACTACGTATACCACGCTCGCCATCTCAAATTTTTAGCTCACTTCTGAAATACTCAAAATCAGAACAAGATAAAACGCACAGAGTTTTACGCCTTTACTCTTTGTCACCGTGATGCAGAATGAATGCTCCGCTTGTAAGAACCATAACGAAAAGCTACGAACACAAATTCCGTGACGTTTTGGGCTACAAGCTCTTCTATGTGGTTTTAGCTTTCTGTAGACCTGCTTTTACGTTATCATAGCGTGGTCTTAGCACTTCCATATTCTTCCTAATATCAGTAGGTCCCTTGAGGATTTCTTTATTATTGTCGCAATCGGAGCTTCACAGACGTCAACTACGTATATCACGCTCGCCATCACAGATGTTTAGCTCACTTCTGAAATATTGAAAATCAGAACAAGATAAAACTCAGATAGTTGTACGTGTTTACTGTTTGGCATCATGATGCAAAGTGAATGCTCCGCTTGTAAGAACCATAACGAAAAGCTACGAATAAAATATCCGTGACGTTTTGGGCTACAAGCTCTTCTATGTGGTCTTGACTTTCTGTAGACCTACTTCTACGTTATTATGGCCTGGTCGTACCTAGTTTTTATTCATTCTAATATCCGTAGGTCCCTTGAGGATTTCTTGTCACAATTGGAGCTTCACAGACGTCAACTACGTATATCACGCTCGCCATCGCAGATTTTTAGCTCACTTCTGAAATATTGAAAATCAGAACAAGATAACTGAGATAGTTTTGCGCCTTTACTAATTTGTCACCTTGATGCATAATGAATGCTCTGCTTGTAAGAACCATAACGAAAAGCTACGAATACAATTTCCGTGACGTTTTGGGCTACAAGCTCTTCTATGTGGCCTTGGCTTTCTGTAGACCTGCTTCTACCTTATTATGGCCTGGTGCTACCTAGTTACTATTCATTCTAATATCTATAGATCCCTTGAGGATTTCTTGTCACAATTGGAGCTTGACAGACGTCAACTACGTATATCACGCTCGCCATCGCAGATTTTTTGCTCACTTCTGAAATATTTAAAATCAGAACAAGATAACTGAGATAGTTTTGCGCCTTTACTAATTTGTCACCTTGATGCATAATGAATGCTCCACTTGTAAGAACCATAACGAAAAGCTACGAATACAATTTCCGTGACGTTTTGGGCTACAAGCTCTTCTATGTGGCCTTGGCTTTCTGTAGACCTGCTTCTACCTTATTATGGCCTGGTGCTACCTAGTTACTATTCATTCTAATATCTATAGATTCCTTGAGGATTTCTTGTCACAATTGGAGCTTCACAGACGTCAACTACGTATATCACGCTCGCCATCGCAGATTTTTTGCTCACTTCTGAAATATTTAAAATCAGAACAAGATAACTGAGATAGTTTTACGCCTTTACTAATTTGTCACCTTGATGCATAATGAATGCTCCGCTTGTAAGAACCATAACGAAAAGCTACGAATACAATTTCCGTGACGTTTTGGGCTACAAGCTTTTCTATGTGGCCTTGGCTTTCTGTAGACCTGCTTCTACCTTATTATGGCCTGGTCCTACCTATTTCCTATTCATTCTTATATCTGTAGGTTCCTTGAGGCTTTCTTGTCACAATAGGAGTTTCACAGACGTCAACTACGTATATCAAGCTTGCCATCGCAGATTTTTAGCTCACTTCAGAAATACTGAAAATCAGAACAAGATAAAATTGGGATAGTTTTACGCCTTTACTCTTTGTCTCCTTGATGCAGAATGAAATTTCCGTGAAGTTTTGGGCTACACGTTCTTCTATGTGGTCTTGGCTTTCTTTAGACTTCCTTCTACGTTATTATGGCCTGGTCCTACCTAGTTCTTATTCCTTCTAATATCTGTAGGTTCCTTGAGGCTTTCTTGTCATAATAGGAGCTTCACAGACGTCAACAACGTATATCACGCTCGCCATCGCAGATGTTTAGCTCACTTCTGAAATATTGAAAATCAGAACAAGATAAAGCTGAGATAGTTTTGCGCTCTTACTCTTTGTCACCTTGATGCAGAATGAATGGTCCGCTTGTAAGAACCATAACGAAAAGCTACGAATACAATTTCCGTGACGTTTTGGGCTACAAGCTCTTCTATGTGGTCTTGGCTTTCTGTAGACCTGCTTCTACGTTATTATGGTCTGGTCTTACCTAGTCCCTATTCATTCTAGTTATAGTAGGTCCCTTGGGGATTTCTTTATCATGGTCGTATTGGGTATCAGTATCACAAACGTCAACTACGAATATTGCACTCGTCATTGCAGATGTTTGTCTCACACCGGAAATGCTGAAACCAGAACAAGATAAAACTGAGATAGTTTTACGCCTTTACTCTTTGTCACCTTGATGCAGAATGAATGGTCCGCTTGTAAGAACCATAACGAAAAGCTACGAATACAATTTCCGTGACGTTTTGGGCTACAAGCTCTTCTATGTGGCCTTGGCTTTCTGTAGACCTGCTTCTACCTTATTATGGCCTGGTGCTACCTAGTTACTATTCATTCTAATATCTATAGATCCCTTGAGGATTTCTTGTCACAATTGGAGCTTCACAGACGTCACCTACGTATATCACGTTCGCCATCGCAGATTTTTTGCTCACTTCTGAAATATTGAAAATCAGAACAAGATAACTGAGATAGTTTTGCGCCTTTACTAATTTGTCACCTTGATGCATAATGAATGCTCCGCTTGTAAGAACCATAACGAAAAGCTACGAATACAATTTCCGTGACGTTTTGGGCTACAAGCTCTTCTATGTGGCCTTGGCTTTCTGTAGACCTGCTTCTACCTTATTATGGCCTGGTGCTACCTAGTTACTATTCATTCTAATATCTATAGATCCCTTGAGGATTTCTTGTCACAATTGGAGCTTCACAGACGTCACCTACGTATATCACGTTCGCCATCGCAGATTTTTTGCTCACTTCTGAAATATTGAAAATCAGAACAAGATAACTGAGATAGTTTTGCGCCTTTACTAATTTGTCACCTTGATGCATAATGAATGCTCCACTTGTAAGAACCATAACGAAAAGCTACGAATACAATTTCCGTGACGTTTTGGGCTACAAGCTCTTCTATGTGGCCTTGGCTTTCTGTAGACCTGCATCTACCTTATTATGGCCTGGTGCTACCTAGTTACTATTCATTCTAATATCTATAGATCCCTTGAGGATTTCTTTTCACAATTGGAGCTTCACAGACGTCAACTACGTATATCACGCTCGCCATCGCAGATTTTTTGCTCACTTCTGAAATATTGAAAATCAGAACAAGATAACTGAGATAGTTTTGCGCCTTTACTAATTTGTCACCTTGATGCATAATGAATGCTCCGCTTGTAAGAACCATAACGAAAAGCTACGAATACAATTTCCGTGACGTTTTGGGCTACAAGCTCTTCTATGTGGCCTTGGCTTTCTGTAGACCTTCTTCTACCTTATTATGGCCTGGTACTACCTAGTTACTGTTCATTCTAATATCTATAGATTCCTTGAGGATTTCTTGTCACAATTGGAGCTTCACAGACGTCAACTACGTATATCACGCTCGCCATCGCAGATTTTTTGCTCACTTCTGAAATATTGAAAATCAGAACAAGATAACTGAGATAGTTTTGCGCCTTTACTAATTTGTCACCTTGATGCATAATGAATGCTCTGCTTGTAAGAACCATAACGAAAAGCTACGAATATAATTTCCGTGACGTTTTGGGCTACAAGCTCTTCTATGTGGCCTTGGCTTTCTGTAGACCTGCTTCTACCTTATTATGGCCTGGTGCTACCTAGTTACTATTCATTCTAATATCTATAGATCCCTTTACGATTTCTTGTCACAATTGGAGCTTCACAGACGTCAACTACGTATATCACGCTCGCCATCGCAGATTTTTTGCTCACTTTTGAAATATTGAAAATCAGAACAAGATAAAACTGAGATAGTTTTACGCCTTTACTAATTTGTCACCTTGATGCATAATGAATGCTCCGCTTGTAAGAACCATAACGAAAAGCTACGAATACAATTTCCGTGACGTTTTGGGCTACAAGCTCTTCTATGTGGCCTTGGCTTTCTGTAGACCTGCTTCTACCTTATTATGGCCTGGTGCTACCTAGTTACTATTCATTCTAATATCTATATATCCCTTGAGGAATTCTTGTCACAATTGGAGCTTCACAGACGTCAACTACGTATATCACGCTCGCCATCGCAGATTTTTTGCTCACTTCTGAAATATTGAAAATCAGAACAAGATAACTGAGATAGTTTTGCGCATTTACTAATTTGTCACCTTGATGCATAATGAATGCTCCGCTTGTAAGAACCATAACGAAAAGCTACGAATACAATTTCCGTGACGTTTTGGGCTACAAGCTCTTCTATGTGGCCTTGGCTTTCTGTAGACCTGCTTCTACCTTATTATGGCCTGGTGCTACCTAGTTACTATTCATTCTAATATCTATATATCCCTTGAGGAATTCTTGTCACAATTGGAGCTTCACAGACGTCAACTACGTATATCACGCTCGCCGTCGCAGATTTTTTGCTCACTTCTGAAATATTGAAAATCAGAACAAGATAACTGAGATAGTTTTGCGCATTTACTAATTTGTCACCTTGATGCATAATGAATGCTCCGCTTGTAAGAACCATAACGAAAAGCTACGAATACAATTTCCGTGACGTTTTGGGCTACAAGCTCTTCTATGTGGCCTTGGCTTTCTGTAGACCTGCATCTACCTTATTATGGCCTGGTGCTACCTAGTTACTATTCATTCTAATATCTATAGATCCCTTGAGGATTTCTTGTCACAATTGGAGCTTCACAGACGTCAACTACGTATATCACGCTCGCCATCGCAGATTTTTTGCTCACTTCTGAAATATTGAAAATCAGAACAAGATAACTGAGATAGTTTTGCGCCTTTACTAATTTGTCACCTTGATGCATAATGAATGCTCCGCTTGTAAGAACCATAACGAAAAGCTACGAATACAATTTCCGTGACGTTTTGGGCTACAAGCTCTTCTATGTGGCCTTGGCTTTCTGTAGACCTTCTTCTACCTTATTATGGCCTGGTGCTACCTAGTTACTGTTCATTCTAATATCTATAGATTCCTTGAGGATTTCTTGTCACAATTGGAGCTTCACAGACGTCAACTACGTATATCACGCTCGCCATCGCAGATTTTTTGCTCACTTCTGAAATATTGAAAATCAGAACAAGATAACTGAGATAGTTTTGCGCCTTTACTAATTTGTCACCTTGATGCATAATGAATGCTCTGCTTGTAAGAACCATAACGAAAAGCTACGAATATAATTTCCGTGACGTTTTGGGCTACAAGCTCTTCTATGTGGCCTTGGCTTTCTGTAGACCTGCTTCTACCTTATTATGGCCTGGTGCTACCTAGTTACTATTCATTCTAATATCTATAGATCCCTTTACGATTTCTTGTCACAATTGGAGCTTCACAGACGTCAACTACGTATATCACGCTCGCCATCGCAGATTTTTTGCTCACTTTTGAAATATTGAAAATCAGAACAAGATAAAACTGAGATAGTTTTACGCCTTTACTAATTTGTCACCTTGATGCATAATGAATGCTCCGCTTGTAAGAACCATAACGAAAAGCTACGAATACAATTTCCGTGACGTTTTGGGCTACAAGCTCTTCTATGTGGCCTTGGCTTTCTGTAGACCTGCTTCTACCTTATTATGGCCTGGTGCTACCTAGTTACTATTCATTCTAATATCTATATATCCCTTGAGGAATTCTTGTCACAATTGGAGCTTCACAGACGTCAACTACGTATATCACGCTCGCCGTCGCAGATTTTTTGCTCACTTCTGAAATATTGAAAATCAGAACAAGATAACTGAGATAGTTTTGCGCATTTACTAATTTGTCACCTTGATGCATAATGAATGCTCCGCTTGTAAGAACCATAACGAAAAGCTACGAATACAATTTCCGTGACGTTTTGGGCTACAAGCTCTTCTATGTGGCCTTGGCTTTCTGTAGACCTGCTTCTACCTTATTATGGCCTGGTGCTACCTAGTTACTATTCATTCTAATATCTATATATCCCTTGAGGAATTCTTGTCACAATTGGAGCTTCACAGACGTCAACTACGTATATCACGCTCGCCGTCGCAGATTTTTTGCTCACTTCTGAAATATTGAAAATCAGAACAAGATAACTGAGATAGTTTTGCGCATTTACTAATTTGTCACCTTGATGCATAATGAATGCTCCGCTTGTAAGAACCATAACGAAAAGCTACGAATACAATTTCCGTGACGTTTTGGGCTACAAGCTCTTCTATGTGGCCTTGGCTTTCTGTAGACCTGCTTCTACCTTATTATGGCCTGGTGCTACCTAGTTACTATTCATTCTAATATCTATAGATCCCTTGAGGATTTCTTGTCACAATTGGAGCTTCACAGACGTCAACTACGTATATCACGCTCGCCATCGCAGATTTTTTGCTCACTTCTGAAATATTTAAAATCAGAACAAGATAACTGAGATAGTTTTACGCCTTAACTCTTTGTCACCTTGATGCAGAATGAATGCTCCGCTTGTAAGAACCATAACGAAATGCTACGAATACAATTTCCGTGACGTTTTGGGCTACAAGCTCTTCTATGTGGTCTTGGCTTCCTGTAGACCTGCTTCTACCTTATTATGGCCTGGTCCTACCTATTTCCTATTCATTCTTATATCTGTAGGTTCCTTGAGGCTTTCTTGTCACAATAGGAGTTTCACAGACGTCAACTACGTATATCAAGCTTGCCATCGCAGATATTTAGCTCACTTCAGAAATATTGAAAATCAGAACAAGATAAAATTGGGTTAGTTTTACGCCTTTACTCTTTGTCTCCTTGATGCAGAATGAAATTTCCGTGAAGTTTTGGGCTACACGTTCTTCTATGTGGTCTTGGCTTTCTTTAGACCTCCTTCTACGTTATTATGGCCTGGTCCTACCTAGTTCTTATTCCTTCTAATATCTGTAGGTTCCTTGAGGCTTTCTTGTCATAATAGGAGCTTCACAGACGTCAACAACGTATATCACGCTCGCCATCGCAGATGTTTAGCTCACTTCTGAAATATTGAAAATCAGAACAAGATAAAACTGAGATAGTTTTGCGCCCTTACTCTTTGTCACCTTGATGCAGAATGAATGGTCCGCTTGTAAGAACCATAACGAAAAGCTACGAATACAATTTCCGTGACGTTTTGGGCTACAAGCTCTTCTATGTGGTCTTGGCTTTCTGTAGACCTGCTTCTACGTTATTATGGTCTGGTCTTACCTAGTCCCTATTCATTCTAGTTATAGTAGGTCCCTTGGGGATTTCTTTATCATGGTCGTATTGGGTATCAGTTTCACAAACGTCAACTACGTATATTGCACTCGTCATTGCAGATGTTTGTCTCACACCGGAAATGCTGAAACCAGAACAAGATAAAACTGAGATAGTTTTACGCCTTTACTCTTTGTCACCTTGATGCAGAATGAATGGTCCGCTTGTAAGAACCATAACGAAAAGCTACGAATACAATTTCCGTGACGTTTTGGGTTACAAGCTCTTCTATGTGGTCTTGGCTTTCTGTATACCTGCTTCTACCTTATTATGGCCTGGTCCTACCTATTTCTTATTCATTCTAATATCTGTAGGTTCCTTGAAGATTTATTTTCACAATAGGAGTTTCACATACGTCAACTACGTATAACACGCTCTCCATCGCAGATTTTTAGCTCACTTCTGAAATATTGAAAATCAGAACAAGATAAAACTGAGATAGTTTTACGCCTTTACTCTTTATCACCTTGATGCAGAATGAATGCTCCGCTTGTAAGAACCATAACGAAAAGCTACGAATACAATTTCCGTGACGTTTTGGGCTAGAAGCTTTTCTATGTGGTTCTTGGCTTTCTGTAGACCTGCTTCTACGTTATTATGGCCTGGTCTTACCTAGTCCGTATTCATTCTAATAGCAATAGGTCCTTTGAATTTTTTTTTATCATTGTCGTATGGGTATTACTTTCACAGACGTCATCTACTTATATTACGCTCGCCATTGTAGATGTTTATCTCACTTAGGAAATGATGAAAACCAGAACAAAATAGAACTTATTTACTTTAAGCTTTTACTCTTGGGCACCATGATGTAAAATGAATGCTCCGCTTATAGGTACCATAACGAAAAGCTACGAATACAATTTCCGTGACGTTTTGGGCTACAAGCTTTTGTTTGTGGCCTTGGCTTTCTGCAGATCTGTTTGAAAGTTACTATGGCTTAGCCTTACCTAGTTTCTATTCATTCTAATATAAGTAGGTCCCTTGAGAATTTCTTTATCATTGTCGCAACGGGTATCACCTCCACAGGCGGCAGCCACTTATACTACGCTCGCCATTACAGAATTTTAACTTATTTCTGAAATGCTGAAAATCATAACAAAATAAAACTCATATACGAGTACTTTTACGTCTTTGCTTTTTTGTACCTTGATGCAGAATGATTGCTCCGCTTGTAAGAACCATAAAGCAAAGCTACGAATACAATTTCCGTGACGTTTTTTGCTACAAGATTTTTTTGTGGCCTTGACTTTCCGCATACCTGTTTGAAAGTTACTATGGTTTAGCCTTACCTGCTTTCTATTCATTCTAATATAAGTAGGTCCCTTGAGAATTTTTTTATCATTGTCGCAACGGGTATCACTTCCACAGACGTCAGCTACTTATATTACGCTCGCCGTTATCGAATTTTATTTCATTTCTGAAATGCTGAGAACAAGAACAAAATAAAACTCAAATACTTCTACGACTTTGCTCTTTTGTACCTTGATGCAGAATTAATGCTTCTCTTGTAAGAACCATAAATAAAAGCTACGAATACAATATACGTGTCGTTTTGGGCTACGATCTTTTCTATGTGGTCTGGGCTTTCTCCAGACCTGTTTGAACGTTATTATGGCTTAGTCTTACCTAGTTTCTAATAATCCAATATAAGTAGGTCCCTTGAGAATTTGTTTATCGTTGTCGTATTGGGTATCACGTTCAACTACTTACGTATACTACACTTGCCATTGTAGATGTCTATCTCACTTCTTTTTTTTTCGAAGTAATTTAGCCGGTTCAGCAATCAGTTGCTATTCACAGCTGAGTTCACTATTTATTAGTCAAGCATTTTTTTAATCACTCTAATAAGATCCACTTTTAAAAGCTTCTCCGTCACTTCAATTAATTGATAACTAGAACTTGTGTTTCACTTTCATTACATTGTTAACCTTTTATGGCATTTTAATCATCACTTTCTTCTGTCGACGTTGGTGATAGGTAAAGGTCTTGTGCTAGTTTTCGTTTCAGTCTCCTATGGATATGTTTCTTACCTACTTCGTGTAGTGTGGCGCTGGGGCACTCTGTTATATTGTAACGGCCCGCCTTTATTTAGAAATATTTTAATTGGCCTTATTGCCTCAGGTATGCTCTAAGCCGGAGAATACGTTCAAAATGTTCTGATATAGCGTAGATCAATAAATAACACAAGATAAATAATAAAAATAAAATATAGGTACTGTCTTTAACTATGTACATTGAAAGCGAACTTAATAGAACACACTGTATATTACGAACAGGGGGTAGTTGCGTCAACGGGGGGGTTGCTCGGGCTCGTCGGCAGCGTCGTAATCCAAATTGTCCAGGTGAAGGGTAAGCACTTTGAATACGCCTTCGATGCGCGCGTCGGTGTCTCCGAAGATGTCGCGGAGTCGGCTGTCCGCGCAGTGGCTTCTTATCGGTCAGAGAAGGTCGTTGGTCGCATGTCCCAGGTGATATTTGTTTACAATGGCTAGCTGCTGCGAACACTTCGGATTAGAAATGGTGTTTCAAGAACATACCTGCCGGCGTAGGAAGCTGCAGGAGTTCGCGTTCGGTGAGCCAAAACTGGACCGGGGGCTGCTATACGATTTGCCGGCTTTCGCGGCTCGAAATGATGCAGCGGTCGGACTTTCGGGAAATTCGCTATTCAAGCGAATTGCGGCTTCGACTGGATTGCGGCGGTGTAGATATCCTTTTCGGAGGGCTTCAGAAATGCTCGTAGGATGCTGGCGGTGACTCTTACAGGTAGGTCCCTTATCGCATAATCTCTGTATGCGTCCAGCCTGGCGGCGGCGGGCTGTTGATTACTTCCTGGTGCTTTACAATTCGGGCGAGTTAATACGGTTGAAATACGGTTTTCGAAAACGCAAATGGAATACGCCTCGGAACTCAAATGATCACGGTCGGGACGGCGGCGGTGATCTCGTTCAGCGGATTACAGGAATGTTAGTTACGAATTCCGCGGTTTCGGCCTTTAACTAACATTGGTTCGGTTACAAGGGATACGGGGAAAGCTAATTAGTAGCCACGGTTTCGGCCTTTAAATTAATGACGGTGAACGGGTTCGATAAGGACCTCCAGGTTATCGGTATGTTCTCACGGACTGACAGTAACCATACCAGCACCGTAAGAACCTTTTAGCCGATTTCCCCTTTGCTTAGACAGTAACCTGCACAGGGCAAAAGAGTAATCGTCTCAGGTGGATTGGGAGAAGGCTTAGGGGAGAACCCCAGGATGGGATCTGACTCAGGAGCTGCCATGTGTTCCTTTTTATACGTTCAGTGGCTCCCGGTCGGCGGTCGTGCTCCCCACTCTGGCGGCGGGGGAAACATTCCTGCGCGCAAAGGTAGCTTTCTGCGCATCGGCTACCGGCCCGCGCTATCGCTTCTTAGCGCGGTCTTGAGATGCAAACGTTTGATAAGGCGGCGAATTAAATTCCCAATACTTTTAAAGTATCTTTGGAATTTAGATTCACAAGCGAAACGTTACAATATTGTTAAAATATTTTTTCGCTGTTTTGGATATTTGTTCACGTATTGTTGGGAGCCCTGTTTCACGGTGTATTTGGGTATTTCTTACGTACCATGGTGCGTTTAAAATTGTACGTAACAATTTATTTTGAAATCGTTGAACTTTATTTAGGTGAGTTTTTGATGCTGTTCCCCATATAGTGCACGCGTACATAAGTATAGGTCTTATAATTGCAGTGTATATTAGGATTCCACATTCATGCTTTAGTGAAGAATTTTTGTTCAAATTGGGTACAGCATTGAATATCTTATGTGTGCCTCTTTCAATTTTCGGTTTATATGTATAGCCCATGTTAGCCTCCTGTCTAGAAGTACGCCCAAGTACCTTATTGCATTGCCTGAGGGGTTCCATGGTATTTCGCGGGCATCGATCACTATGTTGCAGGAGTGTTTGGTCGACGTAACGTGAATATCTTCGCTTCACATTTTCCGGGATTTAACTTTATGCGCCACTTGTGTAACCATTCATTAATGACATTTGTGCTTTCTTATAGGCGTTGTACGGAAATATTGATGTCGTCTTTTTGAGTTATGCAGTGTCATCGGCGTACATTGCTGTAGTTGTATTGCCCAGTTCTGGAAGATCACGCACATAGATGTTAAAAAGTGTTGGTCCCAGTATTGAACCTTGGGGTACCCCTGCATTTATACTTTTTATTGTTGAAAGCTTTGCATTTGCTCTGACCGCGAATTTTCTATCAGTGAGAAAAGATTTAATTATTAAAAACAAATAATTTGGTAATTTTATTTTTAACAGCTTGCAAAATAGCCCGTTTGTCCACACCTTGTCAAAGGCTTGCACTATATCGAGGAACACCGCCGTTGTGTGCAATTTATTATCAAATCCTTTTTCCATCAATTCTGTAATTCGTGATAGTTGTTGGACCGTCGAGTGTTTTTGTCTGAAGCCATAGTGGAAAGGTGGGAGTGTATTATTCTGGTTCAAGAATTTTGTTAAACGACCATGAATGATTTTTTCCAAGATTTTAGATAAGGTAGGCAGTAGACTGATAGGACGATATCCTGCAGGGTCCTTAGGATTTTTTCCGTGCTTATGAATCATTGTTATGTGTGCTAGTTTCCATATATCAGGAAAATAGTTTGTGTATAAGCATGCGTTGAAAATGGATGCTAAGTAAGCGTAGACTTTATCTGGGATGTTTTTTAATATTATGTTAGGGATTTGGTCATGCCCTGGTGATTTGTTTTGGGTAAGCGCTTTATGTATTTCTTAATTTCTCTAGGGCTGGTGGGTTTAATAATTCCTGGAACCAGTGGTGTATGTTGGTTTAATTGCAATTGGACTTCTTGGTTGAATGCTTCGTCGTCCACATCGTCGTTACTAGTTGTGAATGTTGTTTCCAGATGGTTTGCAAATAATTCACATTTTTCTTCATCTGAAGAGTATACTGTGTCGTTTTTGAGCAGACTAGTGGAGATTTGTGGCTGTTTTAAAATTCGCTTTGTTGCTAGCCACATTGAAGAGTCTCGTGGTTCCAGTTTCTCGATGTATTTTTTATAGGAACTGATACGATTTTGTTCTAGCTCTTGCCGTACTACTCTAATAATCTTGTTTATTTGTTGCCTAATAGCTGGGTTTCTAGTTACTTGCCAGATTCTTCTTAGAGTGTGTTTTTGTTTGATTAAGTTTAATATTCGTTGCGGTGGAGTTAGATGATCTAAGCTTCGCCTTCGGCGTTGGACCGTTGTTGAAATTTGAATAGATTGTGCAATGGATTTATTCAAAGTGTTGATTACAGTCACAGTGTCAATGTCATTTTTTGTGGCTAGAGTCGTAGGGCAGTGCAAAGTTATGCTTAGGTGTTCCCGGAATAGTAGCCAATCAACTTTACCATTTATAAGTCGTGGGTATTGTTCCGTATGTTCAGCTGCGCGGTCAAATGTAACTATTACGGGTATATGGTCTGAATCCAATTCAGTTAAGGTCGTCTGGTATATGGGGGTATTAATTTTCTTGTGCAGAATTATATCTAAAATGTTTGGCTGATGATCGTTTCTAGCAGGGAAATAGGTGAATTTATTCGGTGCTGAAATTTGAATGGCATGTTTACTTAAGTAGGAGTACAGCTTTGTTCCATTAGGGTTAGTTTTTCTACATCCCCAGAGTGTATTTTTGCAGTTAAAATCTCCAACGGTTATAGTAGGTTTATTTGTGTTAAATAAGGCTATATCTTCTTCAAGTATTTGTGGGTTTGGTTGTTTGTAAACGCTAGATATAATTATATTTTGTTTGTCTTTCAATTTTAGGTTAATTGTTACTGCTTCTAAATTTTGTAGTTGTGTTATTTCAACTGGGTAGGCTGATAGGTTTTTCTTAACTATAATTGCTACTCCCCCCAATGCATGTGTGGTATTACGATCTTTGCGGTACATGTTATATCCACTGAAGCGTATTTTTGTGTTGTTGTTTAAGTGAGTTTCAGTTATACACATTACGTCTATTTTATATCGTATTAAAAACTGCATTACTAGTGTTCATTGAGCAAGTAATCCATTGACGTTCCAATTTGTGATAACTAGGCATTGTACGCCTTGATGCTGATTATTTGTTAAAGCCATTATTAAATAAGGATGGGATTAGGTTTAATATGAAAGATTTGATCTGATCCATGTATGGAGTGATAATAACTAAGAGGACTTGCAGCAGTTGTAAAACTATGTTAGTCTGTGGAGCTGCTTTCACGTTATTTGCGCTCATTCTGTTAGCTGTGATGTCTCGGTAGCTAGTGTTTGTTTGTGCTGTATTAAAAGTTGTGGAAAATCTCTGGCTTGTATTGTTTTGATATGTACTATTGTTAAATATTGGTTGATTTGTTTTACGAGCTATTGTTTGATTACATTTTTTAATGTACTCACATCCTCTGTAGTTTGCAGGGTGGTTGCCTTGGCAGTTGACGCATTGTAGATTTTCTGCACGGGTTTTTGTGCAGTCTTTGTAGAGGTGCATTCCCAGACATTTGACACATCAGGGTTGGAGGTGGCAGTAGTTTTTTGTGTGCCCCATTAGTTGACATCGAGCGCACTGCGGTGTGTCTCTTGATTTGCGTCTTGGTTCAATTTTAACAATACAATACAGCAGGTTGTCTATTTTAAAGATGTCGTTGTATTGTTGATCTTTGTTTAATTCTACTGCACATAGTGGCATTTGTTGTTTGTTCTTGTTTAATAGTCGTGTAACTTTTATTACAGATATTTTTCCTTTCTTCAGCTCCTCTTTAATTTCTTTTTCCGTGATTTGTGTGGGCAAGCCTCTTATTATTACAGACTCAGTAGGCTTGTCTGGGTTTCGATAAGTATGATATTTGATGTTTTTATCGTTGTCATAATATTTTGTTAATAACCTATAGTCTTTCATATCTTTTAAATTTATTCTAAGATGTTCTCCTTTGTTGATTATAGTGAAATGACTGTTTTTTATCACTTGTTTAATATCACTTATCACTGCTTGATAATTGCGAGCGTTGTGTAGGAATATCGGAGGTATATGTTGATTGTTAGTAACAACATTTACAAGATTAGTCACTGTATCCGTACTGTTTTGTTTATTTACAGCCGATTCTTGGGCGTTTTTATCGAGTACATAGTATTTGTTAGCTGCAATAAGTTCGTCTGTCTGGAATAGATATTTCTTATTTACGGTATTATCAGGCGAGGTCAATGTGCGCTTGTTACTTGTACTCTGAGAGTCGTTAATTTCCATAGGAATGGTTTTGGAGCCTTGATAGATTAGCTTTGGTGCAGCCAGTGGGGTATTCATTGTTGAGCTGTTTTTATAACTAATTTGTGGGGCGACCGCTGGTCGCCCGCTACTGCTTGAGGAAGTTTTGTGGGTTCACACCTGGGAATTATAATCCAAATGCGCACAGTATAAAGTAAGATGGTTCACAGGTTAGGTTAAGAACGATAATTTACTCCACACGTCCGTATTCGAGCGCGGTTCGCGGAGAACTTCTATCTCACTTCTGAAATGCTGAAAATCCGAACAAAATAGAACTCATTTACTTTAAGTCTTTACTCTTTGGCACCTTAATGTAAAATGAATGCTCCGCTTATAAAAATCCTAAATAAAAGCTACGAATAGAATTTCCGTGACGTTTTTCGCTACAAGCTCTTCTATGTGGTCTTGGCTTTCTGTAGACCTGCTTCTACATTATTATGGCCTGGTCCTACTTAGTCTCTATTCATTCTAATATCAGTAGGTCCCTTGAGAATTTTTTTATCATTGACGCAATCGGAGCTTTACAGACGTCAACTACGTATATCACGCTCGCCATCACAGATTTTTAGCTCACTTCTGAAATGCTGAAAACTGGAACTCACTTACTTTTAAGTCTTTACTCTTTGGCACCATGATGTAAAATAAATGCTTCATTTATAAGAACCATAAAGAAAAACTACGACTACAATCTCCGTGATGTTTTGGGTTACAAGCTCTTCTATGTGGTCTTGGCTTTCTTTAGACATGCTTCTACGTTATTACGGCCTGGTCTTACCTAGTCCTTATTCATTCTAATATCAGTAGGTTCCTTGAGGATTTTTTTATCATTGTCGCAATCGGAGCTTTACAGACGTTTACTACGTATATCACGCTCGCCATCGCAGGTTTTTAGCTTACTTCTGAAATGCTTAAAACCAGAACAAAATAAAACTCACATACTTCTACGTCTTTATTCTTTTGTACCTTGATGCAGAATGAATGCTCCGCTTGTAAGAACCATAAAGGAAAGCTACGAAAACAATTTCCGTGACGTTTTGTGCTGGAAGGTTTTCTATGTGGTCTTTGCTTTCTGCAGACCTGTTTCAACGTTACTATGGCTTAGCCTTACCTAATTTCTATTCATTGTAATATAAGTAGGTTCCTTGAGAATATCTTTAAAATTGTCGCAATGGGTATCATCTTCACAGACGTCAGCTACTTATATTACGCTTGCCATTACAGATTTTTATTTCATTTCTGAAATGCTGAAAACCAGAACAAAATAAAACTCACATACTTCTACGTCTTTACTTTTTTGTACCTTGATTCAGAATGAATGCTCCGCTTGTAAGGACCATAAAGAAAAGTTACGAATACAATTTCCGTGACGTTTTGTGCTACAAGCTCTTCTTTGTGGTCTTGGCTTTCTGCAGATCTGTTGAAAGTTACTATGGCTTAGCCTTACCTAATTTCTACCTAATATAAGTAGGTGTTTTGAAAATATATTGTAATGGTTTTAGGCTCTACGGCTCTGCTCTGCTTGCAGTACAGTTTGAAAATTTAGTCACTAAGCACAGAGTTGGGGTATTTTATGTAGCTGCAATGCTAAGTTTAAATGACATTCAGTAAATGCATTGAAAAGGAGATGCTTATATTAAAATAAATGAATTGATTAAAGAATTCAAAGGGGACAGCTGTATTTTCACAGGGTTGTAGTCAAAGTTCAAATTAATTAATTATTAGGGTTGGGCAGAATGAATAGCCAAACCAAATGAAATAAATAATCACAGAAAGGTTTGCTATGCGCAGGTCATTGAAGCGTCGATTTCAATATAGCTAATTAGGAACAATTTGTGAACAATCTTAAAAGGTATAAGCCAGAAAAATAATGTTGCAACGAGCAATTCAGAAGGCAGACATAAAGACGTAAAATAGCAATTGTGAGAAGCAGACAGAACATGGTAAAACAAGGGAAAAAGAAAACAGCAATACAGGAAAAAACGAGTTAAAAGGAAACAGTTGGACACCGAAAAGCATTTTTGAAGGAAGTGAACTCTTAAAACTAATCAGTGAAATTACGCGAGTGAATAAAGCAATGCAAATAATAAAACGTGTAGTGGCGCAAAGAGACATTTTGACTATTATAAATGTAGACAATATTTTAGATATAAGAAATGTTTAAACTTAATAATTTGTAAGAAAATTTAATTTAAAAGGTAATTGATTTGCACATGGCTAATTTTATTAGATTAGCATTTGTTTATAACGGACAGAATCAGATAACAATTGAATAAATTATAAAATTGACATAAGATTTGTGCTCAATATTTAATCGAAGTTTTTATACAATAAACGATCATTTTAAACTACAAAAAGTATTTCATTGTGTCAAGCAAGTGGTCTAGTTCACGTGTGAATGTTTGTGGCAAATTTCACAACAAAAAGTTTTATTTCACCAAGAGCATTCCGAGGTTGGAGTCGCCACGCCACTTCAAGGTTACGAACCAGCATTCCAGTCAAAATGAGAGTGCAGAGCCAAGGTTTTCAACTGCAACGCATCACGCAGGAGTGTAGGACAACGGCCAGCAGCACAATCATCGGGGGAGGTCGTTCCAGAGGAAGATCTTAGCTGGGCCCCCTTTACAGATCGCGAAACGAACACACCTCAAATTTTCAAGGTACTGTAAAAAGTTAAAATATTAGTGTGAGGATCCGGAAATCTGTGTGTAAGCGAGACAATACCGTTCTGAACAATAATCAAGCTTATGCAAGCCTCCAGCGAAAGAGCTTTTCCAATTATTATCCAGAGTCCAGTTGTGAGGTTAGGTGAAGATTAACACTTGCAAAATTCGAGCGGCGTTACTTCCGACGTCATAAGACAAATTAATTCCTGAAACAAATGAGAATTAATAACCAGATTCAAACTACTTTGTGTAATTTGACAGCAGCGTATACATTTGCGACTGCGTATTTGGAAATAATTTGGACGCACAGTGGCGTACCCCATTAAGGTAAAAATTTACAAATTATCAGGAACTCATCGTTTTGAATGGAGTTAATTGTCTACCGAGCTAGCGTTATGAGAATAAAATTGCAGATAAATAGAATATGAAATAGGGCATAATACTTGCTATTTTCAGTAAATAAAATTAAAAATACAAACGATTTTATTTTACCCAGTCCAAATCTGTAATTATAATTGCTAAAAACAAATCTCCTAAGTGGAGCATATCAAACCATCTCAATATAATATCATTGTCGCAATGAGTATGACCTTCACAGACGTCAGCTATTTATATTACGCTTGCCATTACAGATTTTTATTTCCTTTCTGAAATGCTGAAAACCAGAACAAAATAAAACTCACATACTTCTACGTCTTTACTTTTTTGTACTTTGATGCAGAATGAATTCTCCGCTTGTAGGAACCATAAAGGAAAGCTGCGAATACAATTTCCGTGACGTTTTGTGCTAGAAGCTCTTCTTTGTGGTATTGGCTTTCTGCAGACCTGTTTGAAAGTTACTATGGTTTAGCCTTACCTAATTTCTATTCATTGTAATATAAGTAGGTGTCTTGAGAATATATTTATCATTGTCGCAATGGGTATCACCTTTACCGACGTCAGCTACTTATATTACGCTCGCCATTACAGATTTTTATTTCACTTCTGAAATGCTGAAAACCAGAACAAACTAAAACTCACATACTTCTATGTCTTTACTTTTTGTACCTTGATGCAGAATGAATGCTGCGCTTGTAAGAACCATAATACGAATACAATTTCCGTGACGTTTTGTGCTACAAGATTTTCTTTGTGGTCTTGGCTTTCTGCAGACCTGTTTCTAAGTTACTATGACCTGTTCTTAGCCAGTTCCTCTTCATTCTAATGAGAATTTCTTTATCATTGTCGCAATCGGAATCACTTTGACAGATGCGAACTACGTATTTCATCCTATCAATCTCAGTTTTTTAACTCACCTTCGAAATGCTGAAAACCAGGAGAAAGTAAAACTCACTTACTTTTAGGTCTTTACTCTTTGTCAACTTGACGCAGAATGAGTGACATTTTGTGCTGCAAGTCCTTTATGTGGTCTTTGTTTTCTGCAGATGTGTTTCTACATTACTATGGGCTGGTTTTACTTAGTTCGTATTTATTCTAATATATCTAGGTCTTTTGAGAATCAGTTTACAGTCGTCAACTACGTAAACCACACTCGCCATCGCAGATTTTTAACCCACTTTTGATTTGCTGAAAACCAAGACATTATAAAACTCACTTACTTTTACGTCTTTCCTCCTCGGCACCTTGAAGCAGAATAAATGCTTCGCTTGTAAGAACTATAACGAAAACTTGTAATTGTGATTCACATTATAAATAACACTTAACAAAGCAACACGTTTCGTAATCAGGCAGTTAGGGATTGATCACTTAACTACTGAATGACCTAGTGGTATAATGATTATTTAATAATATTTAATAATATTTAATAACATCCATCGTGGCTTGATAATGCTTCATCTCCAACAATAAAGAAAAGCTACGCGAAAACTGCGTTTAATAGGTATTAAGGTGTTACAGTTGAAATTAGGGCTAAGGAATGATTAATACCTTTTCATGATACAATACTGTTATACTGTTGTAACCTGTCTAAACAGAGGAATGATAAGTCATCTTTAACGGCCAGAGGCCGTTATTTTAACGGCCGCCGGCCGTTTAAAATCACGTGATAGAAATTAAATTTATTACCAAAAAGCAGTAGGCTAGCGCGTGTGCGATCTAAGTAATTAGACATATGCAATCACAGTAACAATATCAGCGCAAGTGCTACCTAGGAGAGAATAAACAAATTAGTTGCAGAAGCGTCATTTTCGTTTTTTATGATTATTGCAAGCAGTAATTATGAATGAAGAAGAGAATTTTGAAATTCCTGCTGAAATAATAGAAGACGCATCTATAGCAAGCATTAATTTACTACCCACGAAAACTAAAGAGCGTTATGAGAAAGAATATGAAGATTTTGTTACATGGCAAAAAGTAAAAATGTGAATTGTGTTAATGAAGCTGTATTACTAGCGTATGTTAAAAGAAAATCAGAGGTCTATTCTCCCAACTCCATGTGGACTAAGATTTCAATGCTGAAGCTGGGTTTAAAAGTTTTCGAAAACATTGATATTTCGAGATTTGGCAAGCTTTTCTTGTTTCTGAGGCCAACGAGTAATGAATATAAACCGAAAAAGGCGAAGATTTTAAGTGAAGAACAAATGACTAAGTTCTTGTTGGAGGCAGATGATCAAAAGTGGTTGCTTGAAAAGGTAATATTAATCCTTGGAATCTTTGGTGCTTGTAGGCGTAATGAACTTTACGTCACTAACCCTGGACGATTTCGAAGATACTAGCCAGCATGTTCTTATTACACTAAGGTGCACCAAAAACAAGAAAAGTAGATCATTTGTCATTCCAAACGAAGACATTCCTTTCAATGCATATGGATTGTACAAAAAATACGCTGATCTACGTCCCGTGAACTTGGAAACTCGACGATTTTTTATTGGATACAGAAACGGCAAATGTGTTAAGCAAGTTGTGGGCTAACATACCATTGGGAATGTGCCAAAGAAAATTGCAATGTACTTGAAATTGGAGAATCTTGAACTCTATACAGGGCATTCATTCCGGAGGTCTTCAGCTACCATGCTAGTTGAAAATGGTGGTAACCTGCTGTCCGTGAAGGAAATTGGTGGTTGGGACTCCTCCTCAGTGGCAGAGACCTACATTGAAAAGTCGGTCTCAAAGCGAATGAAAATTACAAAACAACTGTTTAAGACTCAAAACACCAAAAATATGTCGTCTTCAAGTACAACAGCGAGTACCATGGCAAGTAGCAATAGCGAGTCTCCTCTAGACGGATTGCAGATTTAGCGTAACAGCGGCTGCGAATTTAATTTCCATATACATTACCATGAAAAATAAATAATGAATACCTATATGGTCTAAAACTAAAACACATCAGAAATTATAGGAAGCGAACTACCCAAGGAAAATGGGGACTAATCCACCCCATGAAATGGATTAACTTACTTCGGAAAGAAGAGGCTATAATCTTATTGATTGGAATGTCTTTATTATTATTATTATATGGTCTTGTAATTATAAAATTCAATAAATTATTTTTCTAAAATTTGTAACAGTATTGTATCATGAAAACTATATAACAACACGCGGCCAATACAGCAAATAACCGCTTGGTTGATTATAAGCCTCGGCTGACGCCTCGGCTTACAAACTTCAACCACAGCTGTTATTTGCTCTGTATCGGCCTTGTACCGTTAATAACTATAACAAAAATGTTTAAACGGCTAAAAAGAGCATTAAAACTATACATTATCAACATTGCAAGTATTTTTTAAAGAAATAGACTGATTCAAGTTCTAGTAAATTTTAAAACATTTAACAGTTTACACCATAATTGAAGCAGGGATTATTAAACGAATCATGTTAATGGGAAGTTTCAGCAACACGGGAACAGTTTATTAGTACGATCTTTCGGATCTAGATTCTAGAAGCGACTTTTTGATTCCGTGTACCTATAACTCGGTAGATCGCGTTCTTCTGTTAGATGCTTGTGTGTAACGGTATATCTTAGAATTTAATTTAAAACGTTAGAAGAAGCATAAAACCACTTATTTTGCGATATAAAGAAACAAGGCGAATATTTAGCTTTGTAAGTCCAGTAGCTAAAAGTCGGCGATGAGAGCACAGAGAATGGCAGGTGCAATATGAGATGAGGACAGGGTAGGCTCAGGGTAAGCAAAACAGTAATCCGGAAAGGCGGGGCAACATCATATAGGGCAGAAATGTTGTAGAAGACGTTGAGCAGTTGCACAAATCATGTATCTACAGAAGGAAACTATAAGGAAACTTTCGTTGTATGTAGCTAGAACGTCAAAATCAGCAACATCATAAGAAAAGAGAACAAAATTTTTATGTACGACTAAAAGCATATATAATTATCATATGAGGTTGGCTGCTCTAAGCGCAGCTTCACAATTGTCATTTTTGTTTGTTTGTTTGTTTGTTTGTTTGTTTGTTAATGGACAAGGTCTAGGCATGCAGAGTACCAGGTACCTTAGACAACGTGTTACGGTATTAAAAGGACTTTACGACACCCACGACCCACCCAAGGTGAGCATCGCACCACGGAATCAGTCCTGAAAACATGACACACTTGCCCTGAGATCGGTTCGAAATAGGCTAAATGGCCACGGCTGGAACGCTCAGGGAGTCGGGCGTGAGTCACACGATACGTTCTGGGCAAGCGCGCTGTGGCATAATATATACAGGGTATGTCGAAATTATGAGGGCGCCACCAAGCCTGTCTTAACCCGGCTAACCGGGCCTGGACGGTTAGACGGGAGCGAAGCATGCAAAAATACTCCGCCAATAAGATTATTCAAGAGTTGCAAGGTCAAACAACAACTTCGGGATTGCCTTAAGCAAGGATTGTGATTAGGTGTCCATCCGACCACGACTACGCAGCTGTCCCACTCACCTGCACGCTCACAGCTGAGTTGCGACGAGCTGCAATCGTAGGTGGTAGGTACCTTCGGTGTTACAACGGCGAAAGGGGGTGAATGCATAACCGCCTCAATGGCGACGGGAGACGCGTCAAGACGCGTCTAACGGGACGACGAAAATGATGGGGGCCTCACTCGTTCTGCTGAACCAAATCCTCGTAGGTCGAGATGAAGGGGGCACGACCCCTCACTAATAGTAGCAGGAACTGGGCTCCAAAACACCCACGTTACGCCGAAGATCACTCGACAAATTTCGAATCACCACCACCACACACAAGCGCTCTCTGCAACGGGCTCTGGAAGACTCCACTTAAGGCGAAAACGCATATCACATAAATTGCCGAAGCAGCACTCGACGGGAAAAAAGGGCTGACGCCCCCGCCAAGGGCGGAAGCGCCGCACGAAAACACACACTCTGCGACCTCCTGTTCGTTCGACGGCTCTCGGCTGAATGCCCCAGGGAAGCGTTGGCAAAAGGTCACCTTCGCCGCGTCCCCCACGTGACTAAACCACAGCGAATCGCAAGGCGATGAAATGAAACCAACCAATGCGGGCCACGCTGGTATCACGCCGCCACCGCGTGCTAAATGAAACAAACCAATGCGGGCCACGCTGGTATCACGCCGCCACAGCGTGCTATTCAGAATTCAGAAAAACGCCATCAGAGGAGAGCTCCAACCGACGACAAATACTGCTTTTTAGGCTAACTATGTGCGAAATCGTGATTCTGGAATTAGGCGATGGAGCCAAATAAAGAGCTAAAAGGGCTTAGCATACGGGCACGCTGCTCTAAGCTTAGGCGGCTATTCAAAATACCAAAATGACCTAACTAACGGCGTGAAATGCAATTAAGCATCTGAAACAGCAAAATGACTTAACACTCCCCTTACTTGAAAGAGAGTTCCCCGAAGTCTCTTATAAAACAACGAGGCATTTTGCGACAACGTAACGAGAACTCAAACGAAAACGCAACAACGAAAAACGAACGAAACAAAACACAAAAAAAAACATTCGATACGATAGAGTGCACCCCCAAAGGGATTACGCACACTGGCCACCAGATAGGGTGCAAAGGTGGGAAGAGAGAAGAGGAAGAAGAAAGACTGGATACGCCAGTAGAAAATACGTAAATTTGTGTCAAAATCGGGTACAAACAAGTCTTACACCTGTGGACACTTCCGACCAACCGTTCCAAAAGAACACAGGGAGGGGGGGGGTATAGAAATGGAAGTCCAAAGTCCCACCCAAGGGTTACCTGAAGAGGGCACGCTGCGCGTCACGAGATCGGCGCATTGTGTGGATCCCACAACTGGTATGAATACCCAAGAGAAGAGGATGAACCACCAAAAAAAAAGGGAATTGGTTGTGACAGAAACTGTCAAAATAGTCATGATCAGTAATAGGAAAAACTCAGTCCACCGAAATCCTCAATCGATGCCGATGCCGGAGCCAAGTCGACTATTAAACCGCAAAGCGCGAGCTCGAAAGTGACTCCAACACCGAACACCAAAAGAAAATCCAGAAGAACCAAGTCTCCAAGGGTGTAGGCGTTCGATGACGCATGCCCAATAAATCCTTTTCAGAACTCCATGCGGCCCAAAGGGACTACCTTACGACGACAGGGTCCGCACGAAACAAAATGACCAGAAACACGCTCTCTTTATGTAATCCCACACAGGTGGTTGAAAATGGCGACGGCCAACGGTACGGTAAAAGAGCGCTAGGCCACGAAAACAACAGGGCATCACTACATAGAAAAACTCAAAAATCTGTTGAACACTCAAACACTATACACTTAAGAAACCTTATGCGAACAACCGGGCCCTGGTGTCACACAAAGCTCAAAAGCTTCAACGAAACTGTTCACAAAGAACACGATACTCGACAACATGACGTCATCAGTCAAAAAGGGTACGGTAAATGACACTAAAACGTCAACAGGTACGAAGCATTCCGACCAGCGGTAAAGACTCGTTAAACGCTAACGGAAAGTGTACAAAACACTACTATGACTGTTAGGGGTGTCCACGACTAATACGGGATAAAATCTGCACTGAATGCAACGAGAGATCTCGGTAGTATGAACTGGCTAAGAAAAACAAGAAACGACGGTAAAAATGACGAAAAAGATACTCAAAATACGAAAAGACATGGAAAAACACAAAAAGAAAACTCAAAAAGGCGATAAACAACAAGAAAACACAAAACTACAAATAGAAAATAAGAAAAGACAAGAAAAAACATATAGAAAACAAGAAAAGAAACGTAAAGACAAATGACAACTAAGAAAAAAAACATATACACGGTCAGTAAAACTAATGAAAATAAACTAAGAACAGGAAAAGACAAGAAAAGACATAGAAAACAGAAGAAAACAGGAAAAGACAAATAGAAAGCAAGAAAAGAAGCTCGGTAAAATATTCTACATAGAAAAAAAACGGTTTACCAGTCCATACCACTTCGAAATGACGAAAAAAAACATTTGTGACAACAATATAAATGACAACAGACAACAACGAACATCAACGTCCCACGTTGTCGCGCCAAAATTAAGACACACAGCGCA
Organism: Agriotes lineatus; assembly: GCA_940337035.1. Classification (NCBI taxonomy): domain Eukaryota; kingdom Metazoa; phylum Arthropoda; class Insecta; order Coleoptera; family Elateridae; genus Agriotes; species Agriotes lineatus. The sequence goes on from OW679194.1 coordinate 254,045,637, forward strand.
AAAAAAAAGAAAACCCCAAAATGAGGTCGAGCGTTGTCGTGCACCAATAGGCTCCAAACGTTGAAATAGCCAAAATCAAGGCACAACGGGTGGCTTAATAAGAAAAACAAACATACAAGGCCTCAGACGTTGGAATAGCCAAAATTAAGACGTACGACGGGTGGGCTTAACGAGACTACTACCGTCCAACAACAACAACAAACAACAAGCCCCACGCGATTGGGCCGCCAAAATTAGCCTGTTACGGTATTAAAAGGACTTTACGACACCCACCCAAGGTGAGCATCGCACCACGGAATCAGTCCTGAAAACATGACACACTTGCCCTGAGATCGGTTCGAAATAGGCTAAATGGCCACGGCTGGAACGCTCAGGGAGTCGGGCGTGAGTCACACGATACGTTCTGGGCAAGCGCGCTGTGGCATAATATATACAGGGTATGTCGAAATTATGAGGGCGCCACCAAGCCTGTCTTAACCCGGCTAACCGGGCCTGGACGGTTAGACGGGAGCGAAGCATGCAAAAATACTCCGCCAATAAGATTATTCAAGAGTTGCAAGGTCAAACAACAACTTCGGGATTGCCTTAAGCAAGGATTGTGATTAGGTGTCCATCCGACCACGACTACGCAGCTGTCCCACTCACCTGCACGCTCACAGCTGAGTTGCGACGAGCTGCAATCGTAGGTGGTAGGTACCTTCGGTGTTACAACGGCGAAAGGGGGTGAATGCATAACCGCCTCAATGGCGACGGGAGACGCGTCAAGACGCGTCTAACGGGACGACGAAAATGATGGGGGCCTCACTCGTTCTGCTGAACCAAATCCTCGTAGGTCGAGATGAAGGGGGCACGACCCCTCACTAATAGTAGCAGGAACTGGGCTCCAAAACACCCACGTTACGCCGAAGATCACTCGACAAATTTCGAATCACCACCACCACACACAAGCGCTCTCTGCAACGGGCTCTGGAAGACTCCACTTAAGGCGAAAACGCATATCACATAAATTGCCGAAGCAGCACTCGACGGGAAAAAAGGGCTGACGCCCCCGCCAAGGGCGGAAGCGCCGCACGAAAACACACACTCTGCGACCTCCTGTTCGTTCGACGGCTCTCGGCTGAATGCCCCAGGGAAGCGTTGGCAAAAGGTCACCTTCGCCGCGTCCCCCACGTGACTAAACCACAGCGAATCGCAAGGCGATGAAATGAAACCAACCAATGCGGGCCACGCTGGTATCACGCCGCCACCGCGTGCTAAATGAAACAAACCAATGCGGGCCACGCTGGTATCACGCCGCCACAGCGTGCTATTCAGAATTCAGAAAAACGCCATCAGAGGAGAGCTCCAACCGACGACAAATACTGCTTTTTAGGCTAACTATGTGCGAAATCGTGATTCTGGAATTAGGCGATGGAGCCAAATAAAGAGCTAAAAGGGCTTAGCATACGGGCACGCTGCTCTAAGCTTAGGCGGCTATTCAAAATACCAAAATGACCTAACTAACGGCGTGAAATGCAATTAAGCATCTGAAACAGCAAAATGACTTAACAACCGACTGCTTTGGTCATATGGTCAAAGTCATACTTAGAATTTTGCCGCGACTAAGTTCCAACCCTAGCAAGGGATATCTTTTACATGCTGCACATCGTCGTAACATGGGACACACGGCTTTACATCACTTCCGAATGATGCATTCTGTAGAGGCTTTTATCTGCATTTTTTTATTTTTGAAAACCTCACCGGGACCGGGAATCGAACTCGCGACCCTTAGATCAGTAGTCAGGATGCTTACCACTGAGCTACTAACCCCGGCTAATTGTAATTTTTCTTTAAATTTTATTAGGTATCAAAAGTGACAACTATAGTTATTTTTGAGAGATGTCGAATAAGTACGACCACATCCTAAACCTGTTACTTGCGTAGATAACTTCACCGAGGCTGCTATTCGCAATACGATTTATGAAATGTGCGAAAAAACAAGCCTAAATGCTTTTAATCTATATACAGTGGGAGTGTAAAGTCTGGAACCATCTAAATAGAACTTTTATCAAATGTTTTTGAAAGAAATCCCGAAACACGTAAATTTTTATTTTAAATAAGACGTATTTTACTGTAATTGTCACTTTTAGATTATCTTTTGTTTTTGAGTTATGACGTTTGCGATAATTTTTTTAAACGGAAACCCTAAATTTTTATGATAAATTTGGACAGAGCATGAAATTCTAAGACCAAATACGCTAAAAAAGTATGATACTATATTTTGAAATTTTCGAGAAAATCGCTATTAAAGTATTAAAACAAAAATCGAATAAAAATCAAGTAGTGAAACAATGAGTTAGCCCTAAAATTATGACAGTTCTTCATAGTTTGTTTATCTGTTTTTGTTGTGTGCTCCTAATTAAATAAATAATGATACAATATTTGAGTGAAAAAGGACCAATTGAAATTTTAGTATTGAGATGTGGTAATCGTACGATGTTCTTGAAAATTTCAAAATACAGTATCATACTTATTTTAGCGTATTTGGTCTTAGAATTTCATGCTCTGTCCAAATTCATCATAAAAAATTTGGGTTTCCATTTAAAAAAATTATCGCAAACGTCATAACTCAAAAACAAAAGACAATCTAAAAGTGACAATTACAGTAAAATATGTGTTTTTTTAAATGAAAATTGACGTGTTCGAGGGTTTCTTGCAAAAACATTTGATAAATAGAAGAAATAGAAGCTGAAATGTTAACCGTGCCCGCACATCAAGCGGCTGAGAGTTGTCTTGTGAAGTGTTCTTGTGGTTCTGTTACACTCAACGTCGTTGGAATCTACAGATCACATGACTTTTCGGTACCTACGTTTTTAGAATACTTACATACTATACTAAATTTAATACATACTGAAAACACTTTATTGGGCGGGGACTTGAATATTGATTTACTTGACGATAATGCAGACACACAAAATTACTTAAATTTACTTTCAGAATTTGGTTTTAAATCATTGATAAATTCTGTCACTAGACCCAACTTTAATACGAATATGGGCACCTGCATAGATCACCTATTTTTTAAATAAAAAACTAAAGAAGTTCTTGGGTCTGCTATAATTAAAGCAGACATAACTGACCATTATCTTGTTTCCACTTTACTTCGACTCGATTGCAAAAGAAACGCCTTTTTCGTTAATGCCAGGGTTATTGATCGACAAAAATTGAACAGTCTACTTACATGTGATATTTTCCAATCAGTTTACGAAAAATCTAATGTGGAACTAGCTTTTGATGACTTCTTATCGATTCTACAAAAAATTCTGAAATCCTGTACATATGAAACACAAATATCTAAATACAAGAAGCTCAAACCTTGGATTACTACGGGCCTCATTAAATCCATAAGAGCAAGAAATAAAATGCACAAATTGTTGAAAAATCAACCATTCAACACAAGATTGAAAAATAGGTATTTAAATTATCGTAAGAAATTGAGTGACCTTCTAGCAATTACTAAAAGTAATTACTACGAAAGAAAGTTTCGAGAAAATAGACTGAATATGAAAAAACAATGGGAAACTATAAATGAAGTGACCAACATAAAATCAAACAAAAAAAGCATCGAAAGGGTAATAGGGGAAGACGGATTGGAAGTAACTGACAGTGCAAAAATTGCCGAAACAATGAACAATTATTTTTCCACTGTTTCGAATGTGTCATTAGACAACGACGAATATCAAAATGTTCAACCGTTCCCCCTTAAAAATTCTTTGTGCACATTTGCATGGATACCACTTCAAGAGGCCGAAGTCAAGTCGGAAATCCAATCCCTTCAAATGAACAAAAGTTGTGGATTGGATGGTATTGACTGTAAAACTCTAAGGGAAAATACTGACACATTTACGGGAGTTCTGACATACCTATTTAATATGTCTGTAATCAACGGTATTTTTCCTAGTAAGTTAAAGAAAGCAGTAGTATCTCCAATCTTCAAGGGTTGAAAAGCGAGCGTTTGCGGAAATTATAGACCGGTGGCTTTGCTATCAATAATTTCAAAAGTCTTTGAAAAGGTCATGTGTAAAAGACTATTAAAATTCTGGGACAAACAAAATTATTTTTCTGAAAATCAATATGGGTTTCTGAAAAACAGAGGTACGGAGTTGGCTCTCATTAAATTTACAAATTTAGTTATAGAATCTATTGACCGAGGAAATAATGTAACAGGCCTTTTTCTGGATATAAGGAAAGCATTTGACACTGTGTCATTTGATATACTTATGGAAAACTATACTCTGCGGGCATTAGAGGCAATATACATAGGTGGCTCAATTCATTCTTAACAGGCCGTGAACAATGTACAAAAGTAGGAATCTCGTACAGCAATTTTAAGGCGATCTCTCGTGGTGTTCCCCAGGGCTCTGTCTTGGGTCCTATTTTATTTCTTGTTGCGATAAATGATCTTTGCTCAGGCCCATTTAAGGGGAAAATTTTTACATTTGCGGACGATACTGCACTAGTGTATGCTAACCGAGATAATAATACAAATTACAGTGACATGGTACATGACTTAAGCATATTGCATAAATGGTTTAGTTATAACAGAATGTCTATTAACATTAATAAAACAAGATATATAAATTTTCATCTAAAGCATAAGAAAGTATTCCCTCAAAATCCTAAATTCCATTCATCTATAATTTGTGAACAAAACTGTACTTGCCCAGAAATAGAACAAACAAATAAAATTAAATATTTAGGAATCATACTAGAAGAAAATTTGTCTTGGAAACACCATGTTAGTGCACTCTTGCAAAGATTGCAATTTATTAGGTATAGATTTTATTTTGTTAGAAATGTATTTCCGAAAAATATCTTGCGGATGATGTACCTAGCTCTAGTTGAGCCTTTGCTGAATTATGGGATTTCTATCTGGGGGGGGGGGGGGGGAATTTACAACACAACTCTCAATCCGCTGACTGTAATTCAAAAATCTTTCATTAGATGTGTAGCGAGGGTATCGCCACTGACACACACAGCGCCCCTTTTTATAGACCTACATATATTAAATTTAAAAAGTTTATATTGCACCACAGTGTGTAAAATATTTTTTTTCAAGAGTAAATTTTTTCAATTTCAAAAATACTCCAGTTCGCGATCAAAACAGGAAATTTATAAAGTTCCATTTTTTACAAAACATACTCGCAGAGATCTTTTAGCTACTTGGCGCCTAACATCACTTATAATAATGCAGAAGACTAAAAGCCGTGTTTACACAACTAAAAGTACCACGGTTGCATTCGTTTATTTCTATTTTCGGGTTTTTGTAAACAACCTTCCCTTAACTTTTAATAGCGATATTATCAGAGAAAACAATTATTTATTGTGCCTATTTCTTGTGTTTTTTAAAACTATTGACTCAGCTTCGAAGGCAAGTCCACTTTGGTTAATTTTCATATCTGCTTACTGAACGCTGCCAAGCAACCAAGCAACGAAATCCAAGCCGTACGTTTCTAGCATAGTGTAAAAGCGACGCCAACGTTTAACGTTAACGCTACATAACCTATATTTCTGCAAATTTTTATGCTTGGCCTTTTCGCCCAGTAAAATGAAACAAGCTGGTAAATCATAGCGGCAAGCAGCAAATCAAAAAACTTCATGCAGAAAAAGCCATCCATGAATGCAAGTGGGCGAAAGAAGTAACTCGTACTCGCAAGTATAGTGTGCATTGAGCATTGTTCTTTTATATTTCTGACTCAAGTTTAACCTACAGTTAGTAATGAAGATGTTAAGAAATTCCTAGAAGATAATCGAATCACGGTGCGCTCCTGCGAATTCCTTAAACCCAAATAAGGAGCAGGTAAATCGTGCTGTTATGGCAACTTATGACCGATGTGATCAACGACAGCAGCTAAAAATGTTGTATTTTAGGTTCCGAGTTAGATATGAGCATGTCCATCGTAGAATGCCGCAAACTCGAAAATGATACTAATAAGCAAGCAAATTCTGCTGTGTGGTACCAATACAGAGCTGGTCGAATTACGGCTTCAAAATTTAAAGGCGTTCACAGAACAAAACTGGAAAAACCATCCCTGTCCTTGATACGTTCAGTATGTTATCCCTTAGCAACTCGCTTTAAGACGACGGCTACAGTTTATGGTTGTGAACATGAAAAGAAAGCCCTACAAGCTTACACTAATAAGACGGAGAAAACCCACATACATTTTGGTAGCAAACAATAGGTCTATGTCTAAACCGACAGTACCCACAGATTGGGGCATCTCCGGATGGATATGCCATCTACGAGTGCTGGTCCAAGTTCAGATGACATCCCTATGGACATGCGAGCTATAGGTGTTGGTTCAATTTCCAGTGACATTGTAATAGGCACCGATGATGAAGAGGTTTGTATTTTTGTGAATTATATGTTACAATGTTATGTACCTATTTTGATTATGGATTGCAGCTATCGTGTCACTGTAGGAAACCAGACGACGGCGAACAAATGGTAAAATGTTCTGACAGAAAATGTAGAATAAAATTGTACCATTCAGCATGCCTACAATTAAAAAAAATTCCTAAAGGAAAGTGGTTATGTGAACTCTGTAAATATAAATAGAATTATTTTGTGTAAATATTTTGATTGTTTATGTACATTAAATAGCTTCTAAATATTCTTGATACTTTATGCATTAAAATTATTTTTCTTACTTAATTTAGACATTAATTATTCTTTTATGTTGTGTAGACAGCATGTGTAATTTTATTGATTGTTAATGTAGCTTACATAGTTTCAAAATATCCTTATAGTCCAGTCACTATGTCATTTTTGCTTGAAAGTGAAGGGAAATTTGAAATTTCTTTTTTGGGGTATTGGTGAGGTCCAGCAAAGCTTAACTTCAAGTTGTCGACCAAAATTTCCTATGTGCTATTTCCACTATCTTGATAAATAAGTGCGTTTGATTTTTTTGTGATAAATCGGTTCCCGTTAACACTACATGAAAATAATGTAGACATCTTTGTAAGAATTTTGAATGTTCTACAATTTATGTTCTATTACTTTTTCGCGTAGGAGCAATATTTGTCGAGATATCGAACGCGAAAGGAAAGCGTGAAAGGGTCGAGATTTTTTTTCGAGCTTCTGAGCTTGTGTCTCATTTCTCTTTGTATTTAGCGAAAAGGTAGCCATTATCAAACTTGTAGAGGTTGAAAATAGCTTCAATTTGATCTGCGACTAAAATTACGACTTGTAGAGCGGGCCAAAGTTGTCAAGTTGGCGCATAATTTTTATTTCATGTATCGTACTATTACGTAGATGACAACAAATTTCATTGCATTATTGGAATCATTATATTTCATCAAGTAGATAGTATACAGCATTATATGACTGTATATTAATAATAATAAAAATAATAATAATAATAACATGTAAGGGCACATCGGTAACATACAATAGATACAGCAAGGGGCCTAATACCGAGCCCTGAACAACATCTAAGTTTATACGGACAGTGGTGGACGTTACATCATTAATTTTAACAAACAGTTTTCTGTTAGTAAGAAAAGATATCAGCCACATAAGAAGTGGGCCCCGAATGCCTAAGGAACATAACTTTTTTCTAATGCATTCCACATTCACAGTGTCGAATGCACGCGATATGTCGAAAAATTTTGATGCAACAAATTTACCGTTATCCAGTTGCTGATAGACATAGCGGATCACGCTAAAACTAGCAGTTTCTGTAGATCTGAGCTGTCTGAAGCCGTGTTGTGTATCGGAGGACAGATTGTATAGTCAAAATTATACTCATTCGGAGTCACGTGACCTTTGTCTGTCACTGTTCATCTTTAGTAAAATAGATGAAATGGAAGAAATTTGAAAAAAAGGCATGTCGATTCATAAAATTAATTTTAAAAATTTGACGTTTCTAATCTGTCAGATTATATTTTTCGTGTAAGTTATTGAGATAAGGGTAATAAAACCTAAAATTGTCGAGCCGAAAACTGGAAATTAAAAGAAACTATCGGACATGCAGTCACAACAATTAATTTGAATATTATGCGTTGTTTTTTATGAAGAGTACAATATTAATAAAAGTAAATCAACAGTTTCACCCTCCAACGCTGTTCGCCGTGCTTCTCTTGCGTTAAATATCTCGGAAAGCACAATTTACCGAAAATATGAGCCAGAAAGTGAAGAATGCAAAAACGGAAGTCGACGAAGCAATCAAGACACTATATATAAAATGTATGTAGCTAAAGAATTTGTAACCATAAAAAATCTAAAAAATGCTTGGTTGAAGAATCTGGAGGAGATTTTTCACATTCAGTTTCTTCCCTAAATAACGGGTGTTCATAAACAGTCGTCATCCCAGTAGGTTTTGACTTCAGAAACGTATGTCTATTAAAATTGAAAAAAAAATGCGCTATGACAGTACTCAATGACGTTTCATGTGTTGCACGAATTAATCAAAGACATAACATTTTGTTTTTCAAAGCAACTGGGATGACGACTGTTTATGAACACCCGTTAGATTGTGCAAGGAAATAGGCTTCAAATGGCAATGTTCTATAACAGAATATGCATGCACAGAAATTAACTTAAAATTTGCTATACGCAGCAGGTTTTTTTACGACATGTTATGTTTTCTTTAACCTGTAAATTCAGTTTAATTTCATATAAGAGAATAAACCCGTAGCAATCTTGTTTTAGAAATTGGCATATGTCAGGATAACCTACAAAACGGAATGTCATTTATTTCCCTAAAATTGCATTTTTAAGAATCGATATACGTAAAATTACTAGATTATCAGACTCCGAATGGGTATAAATTTGACTATATTTATTCAGGAACGATACCATTCGATTTGCCACAACTTTTTCGCACACTTTGGAAAAGACACTCAGAACTGATGATTAACTAATTTTTTTAAATTTTATTTAAAAAAGTAAGCTTTTTTTAATTAATTTCGGTGTGTTAAGTGCCACTTTTTTTCAATCAGTGAAAAAAAGTGACACTTTGCTTTTAATTTAGGAATGAACGATTCTAATTGGACGTTTCCTTAGTTACCAGAACTGACCAACGCACTTGACTAAAATGAAGGCAAATACAATTCTATACAAAATAGGCTTGGATTTGAATGTTTAATGAAATTTTAAAAAATCTTATAGACTCGTGTTAGCGTGCTTCTTTTTCACACGTGTGGAATATTAAACTTGGCTGCGCCTCGTTTAATAACCCTCCACACTTGTGAAAAAAAGTTGCACTTGTAACACTTGTGGTCTAAATAACTATTAATACTTTTGTAGATATTATTAATATTATTATTAAAGTAAAAATAATTAGATTAACTTTGTTAATAAGATTTATTTCATAATTATACAATTATTATAGGAGGGCATAAATTTACGAGGGCACAAGAAACTGTTAATATCTGATCTACCACAGCAACATCGTCAGTTTTCTTTTTCGCCAGGAACATGGGCATTGTTTCGTGAAGAACTGTATTTTTTTGACGAAGGACTCCAATATTGCGTTTGACGTGTATTCTGAAAAAAAGATATAGGTAGTTAAGATAATTATTGTAATAATATACTTGCACTACCTCACGCTTGCTATATTCCTGGTTGATTCTATATCCCTTGGATCGAGCTGCCGTATCCCTTTTAGAAAAGCAGGCGTAATCACTGTGGCCATATGTAGTCCTAGGGAGTCTTTTATTAAAAAGCCACGATCTGTCAATACAAAATCTCCTGGCAAGAGATTGTTTAAAATCCCACAATCCTCTGTTAGACCTTTATCGCTTATTATGCCACCATATCCATGTGATATAAATGATATTGCTCCAGGAGGAGTGATGCCTATTAGTACCTTTACCGTATTATGTTGTTTGTACGTAGACCATGTAGTACATTGTACTTCAAGGCTACTTGATTTTTCCACTCTCATCTCAAAACAATCGCTTATTACTGAAATCTTGTTGCCAAATGCTACCTTGAAGCATTCTGGCATTGATTTAATCACCTGATCTCATTCAGGCCAAATAATAAGAATTTTCATCCGATGATACATAATATTCAATGTGGTATAAAATATTCTGGAAATTGTTTGTACGCTGACGTTAAACATGTATGCCAATAAACTAAAATCTAAATTTAATCTAAGTTTTATCACCGTTATCAAAAACGTGCCTCTAAGCATGTTTTACGTACTGAATTAGGAATAAATATATATAATTAAATGTGAACTGTATATATTGTATGTATTTGGTGTAGCATTTGCCATATAGTAGACGTGTGTAAAAGAATTTTTTTTTGTAATGTCACAAATAAAGTATATCTATCTAACACGCAAAACTTTAAATGCGCGCGGGCTACAGCGTCATTCTTCCATGCTCACGTAAAACTTTACATTCGCTGGAAAATTCTCACTTTTTTAACTTGTAGAACAATCTACTATTAATTCACTAGCGATTTAAGAAGAAAATTAACTCGCTAGCATATAAACATTATAAACAGTTACTTATGGAAACTATTATGGAGATAATAATAATAATGGCAGTTTAAAATGACAAAGAAATAATAATTAATCGAGTTATTTAACAATAACAGTAACGGCGTAACTGGAGACTTGAGTTACCACATTTATATTTTTATGACGCTCAACGCCTCAACGGCTTAAACCTGAAAAGAAACACAGATTGCAGGCAGCTGAAAATTATTTCGGTGGCGCAAATAATTCTCACATATAATCTCATAAGAGCATTAATTCTTTCCGCCATTTTTGTTACTGCGTTCCAACAACGTCGTATTAATTAGGACGCCTTCCAGAGGCGAGCGTTTCCTTTCCAGAGACTTTCCATTTGAAATTTTTTTTTTTTAACTTTTCCTTACTGCCAATCTCTAGCGTGCTTTTAAAACTTTCTTTAGTTATTAAATTCGTTGTACATCTTAAATGCGGCATATGCCGCGGGTTTCAGCTAGTTTATAATAACATTCCAAGCGAAGTAAAACAAAGTAGACCTTATATGTTTACAAAAACATTGAAAAACTATTTCATAAACCACCCTGAAATATCAGAACATCTGCTTAGGAGAATTCAGTAGAGATTTATTTTATTTTATTTTATGTAACTAGAGTAGATATGGGTCATGCGTATGAGTGTTTTTTGTTTGCATTTCAGTTCATGTTGTTTGCTTAACTTTAATTATATTAAATTTATAAAATAGTAAGTGTACATAGGACTTGCACTTGATATAGCCAATAATATTCACGGTAAATTACAAAACACCGATTCTACGCACAGCTTGGGGCTATGTAGAACGGTTTATTTATTTAAAAAAAAAATTAATACAAATTTAATATAACAATGTCACACTAACATCTGATATAGACTCAAAATTTATTTATTTATGGTTTTATTATATACTTCAACTCGGGGAAATAGAACACTTTTTTATTTATTAGTTCCAAAAGAGTTTTCGTTTTGGTGAAATGTAGTTAGTTTTTAATGTATTGATTCATCTTAATCTTATGTTTTTTTCATGATTTAATTTTGTTATATTATTTTTAAGCAATTATGTATTCTTTTAAGCAATAAAATTATTATTATTAATAAAAGTGTTATTTCGGAAGTTCCAGACTTTACACTCGCACTGTATATAAAGGAAAGTTACAACCTTGACTAATCAACGCAGAGCCGAAACCACTGGTACTACAAACTTGAAATTTGGGTGGAAGGTTCGATTTGTTACGTAAGGTAGTGCTAAGAAGGGATTTTTTGAAATTCGACCCCTGGGGGTGAAAAGGGGTAAAATGTGTTTTCACGAATTCCTCAATATTTCTTACACCCGATAAGATATCGACTTGGTGTTTACTTGCAAAGATTATCAATGTAAATACTTAGAAACGTATTTTAGGATTTTCCCTAATCAACCCCTAAAGGTGCAAATCTGGATTGGGGGTTAATTAAAGAACCCTAAGTATTTCCTATGTTTATTGAGTTAGAACATTCTTTTTTGGCACATAGATTGATTTTTAAAATATTTAGAAAGGGGTGTAAGGAAATTTGAAAATGTTAACCCTAACGGGGAAAAGGAGGAAAAACTGAAAGGGGGGGGGGTTAAATTTATTAATTTTTTTCGCCGTGAGTTCCATTACACAATAAAATGGGTTAAAAGGGATATTTTGAAATTCCTCCCCTACGGGGGTGAAAAGGGGTAAAATGTGTTTTCACGAGTTCCTCAATATCTCTTACACCCGATGAGATAGCGATTTGGTGTTTACTTGCAAATATTATCAATGAAAATACCTAGACCCCTATTTTAGTATTTTCTCCTAATCAACCCCTAAAGGTGCAAATCTGGATTGGGGGTGAATTAAAGAACCCTAAGTATTTCCTATGTTTATTGAGTTAGAACATTCTTTTTTGGCATACAGATGGATTTTTAAAATATTTAGAAAGGGGCGTAAGGGACTTTGAAAATTTTAACCCTAAAGGGGCAAAAGAAGGATAAACTGAAAAGTGGGGGGGGGGGTTAAATTTATTAATTTTTTTCGCTGTGAGTTCCATTTTATAATAAAATGGGTTAAAATAGATTTTTTGAAATTCCTCTCCTACGGGCGTGAAAAGGGGTAAAATGTGTTTTTACGAGTTCCTCAATATCTCTTAGACCCGATGAGATAGCGACTTGGTGTCTACTTGCAAAGATTATCAATGCAAATACCTAGAAACATATTTTAGGATTTTGCCCTAATCAACCCCTAAAGGTGCAAATCTGGATTGGGGCTGAATTAAAGAACCCGAAGTATTTTCTAGGTTTATTGAGTTAGAACATTCTTTTCTGGCATGTAGATGTATTTTTAAAATATTTAGAAAGAGGTGTAATGGATTTTGAAAATTTTTTTTACAAATTTCACCCCTAAGAGGCGAAAAGGGGTAAACTGTTTAGCGTATTGAGTAATGGAGGAGGGGGACACTCTAGAATGCATTTGAGATTTAGAAGAAAAAACAAACATTTGTAGTTCGTACGAAGAACGGGCATCTTGCTAGTATAAAATATTTAAACATATCTTTATATACAGGCTGATTATTTTATCATGTAACAACTTCTGGCAACCCATTATCAGCCTGTATATAATTCTTATATACGTGTCTATGTGACTGAACTCCTAAACGGCTGGACCGATTTTGATGAAATTCTGTGTGTGTGTGTTTGAGTGGGTCCCTGGATGGTTTAGATTCACAATTGGACCCGGTAGGTGGCGCTGCAATCGGGTTCTAGGCTATGGTTCTAGGAAATTGGTTTTAATTTTTTTTAAGAATTTTTTTTATAAAATGTCTAGCATATCAGAACATATAGCCCCAAAATTTTACCCCCAATATTTTTACTTCCTTTTACAATAAAGGAAGTATTGGATTCACCCCAAAAATTCGAAATTGAGTTTTCAACCGATCTTCACGTTTTAGAGTTTCGTGAACCCGAAAAACATATTTTTTTATTGGTCTGTCTGTCTGTGTGTCTGTCTGCGTGTCTGTGTGTCTGTCTGTCTGTCTGTCTGTGAACAGAATATCTCAAAAACTAAAAGAGGTATGGCGTTGAAACTTCATATATAAGTTTTGTGTACTATGTAGATGCGACAGCAAACTTTTGAAGAAAATCACATAACCGAAAGTAGATGTTTACTCTTGTGATTTTTCAGTTTTTTTAGATTTTTTTCAAAAACGGCTCTAACGATTTTTTTCAAACTTCATATTTTTACTACATTTTGAATGTGTATTGATATGACGTAGGCAATTTTCCAGTTGAATACTTCTAAAATGGGTTTCTTTTGGTTTTTTTTCTATTTTTTTTATTTACTCCTATTTTAAATAGAACACCCGGTATATTATTACATTTTTGAAAATTTGTCTCTTTAACTAAAGCTCTATTTTGTACCGTTTTTGCAGAATTTGTAATTTTTGAAAATTTTTGACAAATGCTTAAAACTTAAAATCAAATTTTTGCTAATTATAAGATTACTGTAAAAGAAAGTTGTGTGCGTGTATCACACCAGATTTTTTAAAATGAAAAAAATCAAAAATTCGAATATCGAAAACACGTTTGCTGAACCCGCTAATAGCAGGCAGCGGGCCTGTCGGGTCCGCTAGTTAGTAGATATATTTTTACATACTTAAATAAGTTTGCTTTTAGATCAACGTGTAATCCTTTATCATTTATGAGAAAAGCTAAATGAAGAAATTTTTACCGGCAGTCAAGCGTCTTTGCTCGTGCCCTAAAAAATATAGGTTTTAAACAGCAAAAAGATAAAGAAGTCTCATGGAATTGAACGACTTTTTTTAAAACAGAGACGTTTTTTAGGGTTTCATCATCACATGAAACGGGTACGCGACATTTGGGCGCCGGCGGTTGGGCGATGGCGATTGGGCAACGGCGTTTCGGCGCCCGGCGTTTGGGCGCTAGGCGTTTGGGCGCTAGGCGTTTGGGCGCTGGAATTATTACATGCAAGAACGTTTTACCGCCGAACTTTCAAAACGCTGCTTTAGATTATCCTTTAAGTATTTGAATATTTAAAGTAAGTTTTGCAATATTGGTATTTTTTTAATTGTTGTACAACTAATTTCCAAAATATGTTCATTGTTGTTTTTGTCATTGTAATACACCTAAAATTTGTAATTCTAATAATTGAATTTGTTAGGTATCCATTATTATTTGCAAGCTTTTACGATGTGGTCAGATATCAATTTTGGGCATAATTTGTTATTGTTTCCAATCACTGTAGTTAACGAAATGTGTAAATTCTGATAATTGAAATCATTACATACCCATTATTATTTGCAAGCTCTTGTGTGCACAGAAATCAATTAAGAAGATTACTGTAATCAAAAAGTTTTAGATTTTAAATTTCTGTAAGAGTCCCTTATTTCGGACATTTATTTTAATCATTTTCTTCTTCACATCTTTTAATCTTTTAACATTTTATTTTTATTTTCTTTACGCCATTTTTTTCAATTTAAAACCGTTTTATACACCAAATAGCTTTTAAACTTTTATAAAGGGTTTATTTTCATAATTTTAATCGCTTACAAATTGGATTACATGTTTTTGTATCAAAATATTTTTACATACTGATAAATAAAAATCTCCTTAGTGATTTAGGTTAGCATATATTTCATAGTCCAACACACTATAAAAACTTTATTTTATTTACTTAACGCCCACTATGTTGAATGGTATTTCTCGAATAAGTATTTGCCATTACTTCCCCACCTTATCTCAGATAATAATTAAATTATGTTAAGATTCTACTGTTTCTTATGTAATATGTGAGCAAACGAAAATGAAATCAAGTTTGCCTTTTAAATATTTATTTTATGAATATTATGTTGGTGACACTGTAAGTCTATGCCAACTTCGAGGTTAGCAGGTTAGGTTTTGCGTCAGTTTTGACACAGACTGATGGAAAACCTAACCTGATAACCTCGAATTTAACATAGACTTACATTCTCACCAACATATTGTTCATAAAACAAATTAATATTTCAAAGCCAAGCTTATTGATTTCATTTTCGTTTGATCACATGTCAACTTCATTCAATTGAATTTTAAATTCTATTTCCTTTCTTTAACAAATACATTTTAATAATTTTTATATTCTTTTCATACTTAAATTGATCTTTGTAATTTTTAATACTGTATTCTCTTAACCTTATTAATTTAATATTAAACCCTTATATTAAAAACCATGACAATATGTTGTTTTTATAGTTTTGTGGTGGTAATTATTCAGTTAGTGCACACCCCTTTTATTATAATTTCTCAAGTATATGGTATCACGGGACCTTTGTCATTTGTAGCCTTAGTTAATTTCACATTAGATGCGACGAAAGGAATTGGAAAATTGACGTGATTCGAATGTTTCTAATCAGCCAAAGTTGTGTTTTATTCCATTGTTTCGCGCCGTTATGGCGGGCGGACCAATCGGCGTCGAGCACGCTTTGTATTGTTATTGTGATGAAAGGGACCCTCGTATTGTGTCGCCCCTTTTGTGATCCAGATTATTCCGCCGCTTTTTTATTTCGTTTTAATGGAGCCGGGAGGGTGCGTAAGCCGGCGTGCTGATTGGAGTGCTATTTGTTAAAACATGGCTCTAGGGAGCGAAAAATTGAGTTTTTTTAATTAGCATTCCCGACAGTGCCAGTTTTTAGCGCGCATTTGCATCTCATTTCGCATTCCAGGAGTATTACTCCGCTATTTTCGGTCTGCAGAAGGAGCCGCCTCGCGAATAAAGTGCCGATAAAATCATTAAATGAATATTGATGTTTCGCGCAATCTGCAGCCGACTTCTTTAGCTGTTGACTCGTCTAATTTAGGAATAAAGCAGCACCTACTATTTTCAATACCACAATACTATTTGGTTGTTTAAACTAGCCTTTCTATCTTTTCAATATATTTTATAAATTGCAGTAAATTCATCATATTTTTATATAGATGCCAAGTAATAACACTGGTTTACAAATTTGAGTGTGTTGGCTGCGGTTTGAATTTCAATGGGTCCTGCTACCCAAATAGGCTGCTGTGATTTAAAATATGGCTTAGATTTCTTTGTATCACATCCAGATACATCACAACTGAAGAAATAAAAGAGTATTGTTTTTTACGAAGGTATATAACTTTGTTCTAAATTATTTAGTGATTACAAATTGACAGGAGTTGGTTCTCATATATCATAAAATACTTAAATACTAGCAGGTATTAACCAACATTTCGGAGCTCTTATGAATCAAACCTTCGTTTCTTTGTTTAAATCGTTTTTCTTTTATGTACAGTACTAGATTTGTCTCGTTTTAAACACCAGCTGTAGTCGGCTATCATGCTTGTATTTCACTTTCCCTAGCACTTTTACTCCTTTTTATTTACGTTTTTATGGAATCTCTCCCCTAGTTTTTTGGCTTATTTGTCCAAGATTTTTGGGAAACAATTAAGATATGCATTAAAATTGAATTTTGATGCTCATGTTGCAACCTAAATTACGAAGCTTTTCGAGCAGATTTTGAACAACTTCCTTGGTTCCTGTGATTTATGATTTCCTAGAAAGTTTTTCATTACCTACAGTAATTTCTCTTTTGGCATTCTTTATCAGCAATTGAAGTAGGTAATCAAAATGAAATTATAGTTTTGTAAAATGAGATTGTCATTCATTTACTATACTTCGAATTAGATCCAAAACACTCATAAATGTTGATTGTAAATGTTACAGAAATTCCATCGAAACAGATATAATAGAGAATCCCAATAAGTGCACCGAAAAAATTACATATAAACATAATACAAGGGGGCGCACAGCCGACTGATACATTTTAAATCACTGTTGGAGTAGAAATATTTCTTTTAAAACAACGAAACATGGGTTTTATAATATCCAAAAACACCAAATTTTATTTTTTAAATATTACATCAGGCAGGTGGCCGTGAAGGTAATGCTGCACGCGGTTGAATACCGAAATACCGTTGAAAATTGTGTCTTGTATGTGTAATGGATTTAGTCTTATAATAAAACCGAACTGCTACTGTACGATGAACTAAGGTCCATTGCTCCATTCCAATTACAAAATACCTATTAACTTGAAAACTTACACTAAGGGCCGGTTGCAGAAAGCAACGTTAAGTCTGGTGTTAGCTAACATCGCGTCAAAGTGAACAAAAACGAATCAAATCTAAAATGTTTATGGTAACTAATACATTAGTAAACAAAATTTGATGCGATTTTGTTCACTTTGACGCGATGTTAGCTAACACCAGACTTAACATTGCTTTCTGCAACCGGCCCTAACTGTTGCGAATAGCAAAGTTTTGTTAGCACTGTCACTTCGACAGAAAACAAAAAACACCATGTATCAGTCGGCTGTGCGCCACCTTGTATAACATCTTCTGATGAATGGACAGCAAATAGCAAATTTGTTAGCGGATTTTTTTAGTTATGTATTTGTCACTCTTCAGCCGTCTACATTGATTAAAATACCAAATTGCTCTTTAAATTTAAATGTTTGTAGTAATTTACACATTTCTAAAACCGAAATTTGAAGATAAATTGTCATCACTAGACACACGTAAATCTCCTAGACCCGATAATATTCCGGCTATATTAATTAAAATTTGCTAATTTACTCGGAATGTCTGCTCAGATCGCTTGATGACCGTGCCTACAGATTGATTCTATGTACACTGACTTCCTCAGAGCTTTTGAAAAATTAATCATTCCATACTTATAACTAACCTTGCTAAAGTTGATGTGCACGGACGCCTCCTGCGGTGGATTTTCTGTGTTAAAATTATTCGGATGCCCTTCAGGAGTTCCTCAAGCGTCACACATTAGCCCTTTACAGTTTAATATTTATATAAATGACATAAAAATTTGTTTTAAATTTTGTAATTTCATCTTATTTGCAGATGACTTAAAGGTCTATTCAACGATATATTACAAGAACTTTTCTGGACCACTTCAAGATGATTTGAATGGACCAAGTAATTATGTAATGTTAATAGGCTTCGCACGCTCAGGCGTGCTTTAAACGGTGATTCTAATGCAGGTATAATAAAAAAGTGATTATTTCCTTCATATTCATAATAATGCGTAATCACTATGGTTTCTGTCAGTTTAATAATGACAAATATTCAAACGTCAAACGGCGGGTAAATATGTGTCAAAATTTAATCTCTTGTGCATATTTTCAATATTATTATTAAAGGTGCTTCACCAACTGAATTTTATCTATTTATTCAGGAAATAATCACGCCGAACATACCGCGTGCATCTAAACTAGGCCGAATAAATTTTGACGATTTTCTGTCAGAATGTTTTGCTCTGAAGAAATATATTTCGTAAATTTTCTTCCCGAAAATCCCCCGTTCTACTCACTCGGGATTCCTGTTGAGCGGAAAATTTACTTAACATATTTCTTAGCAAAACATTCTGACAGAAAACGCCAAATTTAATCGGCTATTTTAATGCACTTGGGATATTACTGTTGATTATTTCCTTCATATCCATAATAATGCGTAATCACTATGATTTCTGGCAGTTTAATAATAACAAAAATTCAAATGTCAAAATTTAACCACGGTTAAATATGTGTCAAAATTTAATCGCTTGTGCATAATTTTAACATGATTATTAAAGGTGCTTCACCAACTGAGTTTCATCTATTTATTCAGGAAATAATCACGCCGAACATCCCGCGTGCATGTAAACTAGCCTGAATAAATTTTCACGATTTTCTGTCAGAATGTTTTGCTCTGAAGAAATATATCTCGTAAATTTTCCGCCCCAAAATCTCTCGTTCTTCTCTCTCGGGATTCTTGTTGAGCGGAAAATTTACTTAACATATTTCTTAGCAAAACATTCTGACAAAAAACGTCAAAAGTTAATCGGCTATTTTAATGCACTTGGGATGAACTGAATAATGCATCATCTGTATGGAATTCACAATACTTAATTTATAGAAATAGAATAAAAAATATTAAAAATATTATATATTTTTTTTAATGTGAAATTTAATCATAATCCTTCTAATTATAACATTGACTGTAACTATTAGCATTTCTTACCTCTCGAAGCCGCTAGAACCTTGCACGATAATTTAGTATTATATACATTTTTAATAGTAAATTATATTATAAGTGAGAGAAATGCATTATTATTTGCGAGTGAGAATTTTGAATCGCGAGTGTCCCAGCACGAGCGATACAATTCTCACGAGCTTATAATGGCATTTCGCTCACGTGTGATATACGACGTTTTATCTTACAGTAGCAATTCTTGTGCTTAAATAACGGGTGTTCATAAACAGTCGACATCCCAGTAGGTTTTGACTTCAGAAACGTATGTCTATTAAAATTGAGAAAAAATGCGCTATGACAGTACTCAATGACGTTTCATTGTGTTGCACGAATTAATCAAAGACATAACATTTTGTTTTTCAAAGCAACTGGGATGACGACTGTTTATGAACATCCGTTAGTTTGCGCAGTCAGAATATGTCGCGAAATAAATTTATAATTAGGTGCCTATGATTTGTGATATACGTTTGACAGTACTCAAGTGTATTGGCAGTACTGAAGTGTATTGTCAGTCTATGTCAAATTCGAGGTTCGTAGGTTAGGTTTTGATTGTTATTTGACAAAGACTGACGCAAAACTTAACATGAAAATTACGAATTTGACATAGCTTGACAGTGCTACCAACAATGCAGTAGTACAAATAATGAAAACTCACTTGTGAATAAAACTTCATTTTAGTCACTGAAAACAGTTGTATAATGTATGGTAATAGGCGCTACTGTAAGATAATAGCTATTTAAGTAACAAGGAATGTAAGGACCTATTAACATTTGAGGCAGGCAAGTACGGCTTGTTGCCTGCCAAAAATGTTAATAGGCGATACATTCCGAGTTATCTTATTATATTTTTCCCGCTGCTTATTGAAATTTTCCTAGATTTTTGAAAAAATCGTTTAATTTGTCACCTGTCACCAGGATTAATTTTCGTAAGTCGTGTTACCTATGAGTATCACATGTCACATAAACACATGCAATTATAAAGAAAACGTCTAAGTCTGCATCTTTCGTTGCTAATTTTATTATCCTAGGAACTTAATAATAATATTAAGTTCAGTTGTCAACGGAAAGCAGCAAACACATATAATCACCAACTTACACGTTATGTTACTAAGGCTGTATCGCTGACTTACATGATCAGCAGCTTGAAAATAATTTTATAGATGCATCTGAATTGCTACTATGATTATATTTAAATGTAGTTTTTCGCAATATAAGAAATACCCCACTATGCATGGTAGTTATTTTATTTTACTTAGAATTGTTCCATTTTATAGGTATGTCGCTCCAAAAGTTTAAAGTTTTCATACCATCTTTACTTTGTTTATGTTAGAAAAAGTCAATACGTTTATAGTCCATTTACTAAAGGAAAAAAGTTCTAACTTCGTTGACTCAAAACAGATTTTGAAATGTTTTTTTTATTATTTCGGAAAAAGTTTATAGAAAAGTTCCCCATAGGTGAGAAGGTGTGCTTTTTATTTTTTCAATTGTTATTAACAAATAAGTGTTTATAATATATTCTTAATTAAAAAAAATATAACTTCTTTATTTATTTAAACCATTGCCTGAAATTTGATAACATAAGGTTTTTGGGTTCACAGATTACGAATTTGGTCTCAAAATTGGTCTAAAAACAAAAATGGCGTCTACAAAATGGCGTTGAAGGTCTAATTTTTTATTTTCTTTTTTTAATTTTTATTAGATGTCTAGGGGTTTTGGGGTTGCTGATTACGAATTTGACATTAAAACTCAACTGAAATAAAAAGTGGCGGATCCAAGTTGGCGAAAAAGCGTAATTTTTTTATTCAGACTTTATTTAATAATAATAATAATAATAATAATAATAAATGACTTTATCTTCTCATATAGTAGTAACTACAAGAAAAAAGGTGAAGTTCAACATATGTTGCTCTTCCACTTAACCTATAGAGGGTTTTTTGGGTCGCTGATCTCAAATTGTATGTTAAAATTTATCAAAAATGGAAAACAACGTCTTTAAAGTGGCAAAATAGCTTCATTTTTGAATTCCGCGTGCTGCCTCATGTTTAGGGGTTTTGGACACAGTAATTATAAATATAGCATTAAAAGGTTATGTTTTATTATTATTATTATTTAATAAACATTATATACAAATAAAATTCTAAATTGCTAAATTAACTCAAATTTAAGTAGACTAAATACATTTAAATATAACATACGAATACATATACATTCCAATGCATAAAAATGTGTTTTTTACGACCTCTTGGTACAATTTCCTAATAGTAATTTAAGGTACAAGTGCGTAAAGCTACTCTTTAGGCACGAGTGGGGTAGTGTTAAAACGCGAGTGAGCGAGCGTTTTAAACCCCACGAGTGACTAAAGATGCTTTACGCATGTGTATCGTACAATATTTTATCTACGATAGAATCTAAAGAATACGGTAAATATAAAAAATATTTTACATGTAAATTAGAATTACTACAATGGGTCCTAATTTTGAGTGTTTTAAAAATTTTAAAACACGTTGCTACTAACTACGTGCCTAATGAAATTTTTTAAGCACGTTGCTATTAACGACGTAAACTAATAAAAACATGTTATTAAACAGTCGTTTTACAAACTTTAAACTGCCAACTAAAAGGCAATTTTACACACTGTCGTAGATAAAGATATTTCTGAATTAAAAGATTTATCTGTTTGTGACCGACGGAAGAATGTTATTACATAAAAACAAATGGCAACTTGTTCAACAGTACGGTGCAAGTTTAGATATATAAATTTTATTGTACGTAATTATAGAAAAAAGCAATTATTTTTGGCGATTATCAGAAACATAGAATAAAATCTGCTGAAAGAGACCGACGTCTAAAAACGAAAACTGCACCAGATATTCGATTTGAAAGAGACAGGTTTTTAAACTTGTATCAAGAAAAATTTCTGGAAAATGTCTTTCATGTCGTTTTATTGATATAAAAAAAAACTTTAGCTGCAAATAATATCCCTGGTCTCAAGCTGAAAGTGATGCTGATCGGTTACTTAATAGTTACAACAGTTCTCAATGCATCAAATGAAAACATAGTCGTAGTATCAGAGAATATAGACGTATTACGTATATTAACAGCTTTAGTTTCTCCTGATAAAGATATAGTACATATATTTTTTAAAACCTGCCAAAAATAAAGAAAATAAAAAAATATCTTCTTGTAAAAGCCTGCAATTTGCGCATCCCAATTGTAGTGAGCATGTACTTTCCGTACATGCTTTAACTGAATGTGACACAACTTCAGCATGTTTTAACAGAGCAAAGAATCTTCTTCTTGATCAGGTGCTTATCCGATTTCGTATGTTTGCAATCTTCACTTTATTGATTGCAATTCTAGATAACTCATTGGATGATTTCCCATACCACTCCCTTAGGTTTTGCAACCAAGATAATATTCTTCTACGGGCTGCTCTACGTTTACCATATATCTTGCCTTGTATAATAGATTGTAGTAGGACGCACTTATTCTCATTCCTCATTATATGTCCGAGGTATTGGAGTTTGCGTATCTTAATGTTCTCCATGATCTTTTTACTTTTTTTTCATTCTCTCCAGAACTTTACGTAATATTTATTACACGATCTTTCCATAATATCCACAATATTTTCCGGTATAACCACATTTACAAAGCTTCGATGCTTGCAATGTATGGTGCGAAGAAAAGTAACTGCTTAAACTCTTAGAGGAATGTTTAATTGATTGAACGTTTTTTATTATTCATATACCGCAAGGTAAATGAGGTTACAGACAATACAATACATATATTTTTTACATAAAAACATTTTGAATTTTAGGTTTTGTCAGGTCATTTTGGTATTTTAATTAGCCACCTAGGCTTTAGGGCAGCGTGCCCGTATGCTAAACCCTTTTAGTTACTTATTTGGCTCTATCGCCTAATTCCATAATAATGATTTTGCACATATTTGGCCTCAAACGCAGTATTTCTCGTCAGTTGGAGCACCCCTTTGCTGGTACTTTGGCAGCCGGATGTTATCGCTCGCAAGAATTCCGAACCTTCTAGAAATCACGCCGTTGCGGCGCCTCGCCATTGGCTGTCTTTGTTAGCGGAATTTATTTGTTTTATGGAGCGCATCGCCATTGGCTGTCGAGAGTTACGTGGTAACGCCGTTTTGGCTCACGCCACTGCAGGGGTCGTGACACTGCTTGCTTGGGGAGTTCAGCTCACGCCGTTGATCAAGGAAGTCGCAGAGTGTGCCGTTTCGCGGCGTTCCCGCCAATGGCGGGGACGCCAGCCTGTTTTTCCCGTCTCGTGCTGTTTCAGCGAATGTTGTGTAAATTGCCGTTGTTTGTTGGCACCGTTGCTGTGGGGGCCTTCCTGTTTCCCGTGCTGTTACAGCGAATATGCTATAAACTGTTTCGCCTTTAAGAGGTCGCGTGTGATTGTGCGAGTGGCAAGTCTTTACGTCAAAGCGTGGGTGTGTGATGGGCTTCACGGGGCCAGTTCTGCGTTTGTGAGAAAGGGGGCTTTCCCTTTGCAACTCGCTGTTTTCGAGGATCTTTCTAGGCAGGACGAAGTAGGCCTCTTTGCCGCCGTAAGTGTGCTCTCAGGAGAGCGTCCTAACGCCGCCATCTTGGCGGATTCCAGCCCGTTTACCCCTAATGCCGTGTTTTGGCGATTGAGCTGCCACAGACTGCCGCCTTCTACCAACTGACTGCACGCAACTCTCATAGACCGTCTACGGACTAAGGTATTTGTAATTACAACCATTTAAACATGTTAACTGTCGCTTGTGCGAGCGGTGGTGCTTTTGTGCTCAACTTTGTGTGGGCGGATGCATGCCCCCTTGCTTGCTTGTCGCGGTTTTTAATGCCGGTTTGAGGCCACCATGCTTCAAGACGCTACTTTGGTAGCCTACTAGTAAGTTCATGTGCGCGAGTTTCGCGTTTCATCGCCTAAATAGCTAAAGAACTCTGCGCCTATGTTTTGGTGTTACGTTTGTGCTAACTTTTAATTCAGTAACGTTAGGTGCGCGAGCTTCGCTATATTGTACCGATTAATACAGAAATGGAATAAACGCCTCGCCGTGCTGAGCATGGCGCGCCCTAATCTGTTCGAGCTCTTTGTTTATGTTTGCGAGGGCTTTGTGCTTTGCTTATCAGGTGTTAACCGCAGCCAACGACTGCGTGGGCGACGTAGCAGGGGCTGGCAACTATTCCAAATTCGCATGCTTTAGTGAGGCTATGTTAGCCCCTCTTCCTGGTCAAATATTGCAGTCACGCTGCCCCGCTGCCTAACGAGTTAGGCCTTCAATTAAATCGTCGCGCATTTGTGCGGCGTCGTGCTTTGCTGCTAGCTACACTGCTCCCGTTGCCTTTGCAGGTCGGCGTCTGTTATCGCGAACTAACGCGCTTTTTTCCGGAGTGCGTATTTCTAAACTGTACTCTAATATGTAAAGTGTCGAGCCCACTGCGGCCGGCCACCCATAGTGTGTTGTTTACTAGCATAGCGCGTCCATCAGCTGATGCTTAACGTAAGAAATAACATAAGCTTGGCGGCACGATTTGCTGCCCAGATGTAGTTATCGACCAATAGACGCATATTTAATTAAGGGACGTATTATTCCTATTCGACCTGTGCATGCTTTGTTTCAGATAGCGCCTTTTACAGTGTAAAGATTGGTGTACGGCGAGACGTGAGAGATCAGAGCGTGCAGGTAGGTCCAGTGGTTGCGCAGTCTCGGCCCAAAGAGTCCCAATATTACCATTCCAGTATTTGCGATCACGAAATTGTTATTTGAGCTTGCAGCTCATGAGAATTCTTATCGATGGAGTATCTTGAATACTTTGCCCCCGTCTAACCGCCCAGGTCCGGTTAGTCGGGCTAAGACAGGCCTGGTGGCGCCCTCATTATTTTACCGTTAGTTACCGACCTTCTGGCCGTTACCCTCAGATAATCTCGTGAAAGGACCCGCCCATCTCCACTGAAAGTCTAGCTCGGCCTAACTTGTTGCGGCGTGGGTGGCGGCCTAGGAGATATTTCGTCCCGATTTCGTCAGTTACGGCCCGCGCCGGCCGTTTCGTTATTGTATGAGCCGGTGCGGTGTCGTAAAGACAGTTTAAGACCGTAACAGTTTGACTCTTTTATTAAGGCGTCTACTAAAAAGAGTAGCGTTAATTTAGCATCATTGTGCCCTACGATGGATTCAGCAGAACAACATTTAAAACGCGTGTATTTACAAACACAGTTGTGGCTGGGATACCAAGATATTTCACGGAAGCTTGGGGCTGGAAATATGATACAGGAAAGTATTTTCCAATCCTAATGACACAAAAACCAGCTCCACAAAATATCTTAAAAATTATTTTTTTGCAACTGCAAAACTAGTTGCGGGCTAGCTTGTTTGTGGGTGTAGGAAAAGTGGCCTTTAGGCTCGGCGGCTCGCGGTGAATGTAGCGGACATAGTTGCCTTAATTCAAGACCGGCAGTGTCCATGGAGGAAGTAGAGGAAGAAGGAACTAAAGCTAAATAATTTTTTCCTTGGTTTTAAATGTATGTTGAGTTAATTTTAATAAATGAATTAAAATATAATATCTTTAATACTCATTTAACTCCACCATTTTTCAGACACCGTTTTCCATTTTTGATAAATTTTAACATAAAATTTGGGATGAGCGACCCAAAAAACCCCTAAGTATAAGTATCAGAAATTTACAAAATTGACCCCTTTCCGCCATTTTGGATCCGCCATTTTTTATTTTAGTTGAGTTTTAATGTCAAATTCGTAATCAGCGACCCCAAAACCCCACAGACATCTAATATAAATAAAAATAAAAATAAAATAAAAAATTAGACCTTCGACGCCATTTTGTTTTTAGACCCATTTGAGTGAGGTATTATCCATTACCGCACTGTGCGGTAATGAAGCTCTTAACGATACTAAAATTAATTTGGTTAATAGTCTATAACAACACCGATGAAGATAATAGATATTAACGATACAAGTTTGATTATGAGCATCTTAACGACACGAGTTTGATTGCCAAAAACGAGGCGGTGAGCCGAGTTTTGCGGCAATCAAACGAGTCTCGTTAAGTGCCATAAGCAAACGCGTATTGTTCATTATTTTATCTTCATCAATAAATACTGGTTCAATGTATTTCGTGATACAAAAAGAGTGCGGTAATATCCATTACCGCACTGAGTGCGGTAATATCTATCCATTACCGCACTGAGTGCGGTAATGAAGCTTATAACGATACGAAAATTAGTTTGGTTAAGAGTCTATAACAACACCGATGAAGATAAAAATAATAACAGAATTGGTTATGGTTTAATCATTAAAGATGTTAATATTAGATAAAATATAAAGAAGTTGTTTAACAAAACGATGAATGATATGTCAAGATAAGAGATAAACGGGTTTTTGGTGAACATGTTTGACGTGAATCCGGAGTAGGTAGCATTTGAGAGACTATTAACTGAATATAAAATATTAACAGATTACTTTTAGTTCAACACAAGACAATGCGATATTCTATATATTTATGTAAAATACGTATGTAGACGTTTACTGTGAAATTGCCTTAGTAGTAATGCTTAATAATAATTAATATCTGTTAAAATTAATTTTGTATTACAAGTTGTTTAAATGAACGTAAATATGATAATAATGCATGTAATGGAATACAAAGAAATTTATACTTGAAGGATATAAATAATGTATAATTGACAATTCGTTAAAACCCCTAACCACATAAATATTTTACAACCGTTAAGTGCGTATTTCGACAGCTAAATTGTCATCATCTGTAGTCTTGACGAGAAAGACTATCTCAACAAAGTTGGCCGAAGATATGCCTTTTACCAAATCAGCAGTGAAAGTCAGCGCTCCCGGTAATAGGTATAAAGGTTCAAGGTAATTTCAACTCCCCTAACTGGGGGCGAGCTGCTATAGGGACCTTGCGGTCCTCTTCAGCCAATGACGGGAATTATAGGATGGGTGAGAGAAAGGAGGGATGAAGAATGGAAGAGAGGTTAGGAAAGGCAGAGAAGTACTGCTCCGGAATTTATCTCAGGGAAGGTTCTCTGTTGATTCAGGAAAACCGCTTAAAACCCGAATCAGCCTCAAACAGTATATAACCCTTATCAGAGCAGACGGCCGCGAAAATCGAATCCACCACCTCCGAACATTCTAACTCTTTTTACACTATCTGACCCGGAGAGCGTGTCCTATGCGACCAATCAGGTGTCATCTTTAACAGAGCGTAAATATCAAATGGGGGATGAAATCTCCATCTTTATTCAAAAATTTTATTATTTTGATACTTTAAAAATTGTTAAAATTTCAAAAACATTTAGCTGCTTTGTTGAAGTTAACACCTTTACAATTTTTATGGCTGGTTTCGTAAATATGTTGGGCAATACTAGATTTTTCGAATCTGTTGAATCTAAAATGAGTTATATGCTTTTTGAACCTAATATCAAAATTACGACGTGTTTGCCAAATATATTTAGAATCACAATGGAAACATAATTTCGTATATTTCAGATTTCTCTAGAGTCTTACATTTGTCTTTTGGATTCCGTAATAAATGTCGAATATTGTTGTTTGAACTATAACCAATTTTATAGCCTGAATCTTTACAAATATTCCCTACAACTACAAAAAGTAGTCGGGTGAAAAGAAATTTTGATGTATTTTTCGTTGGGTCCTTGAGCTTTAAGACTGGCCAGACTTGTGGAATTTCGAAAGTGCAAATTTGTTTTGTTTTCTTGTTTCCTACTCAAACTGTGGATAACTTTGGAAGAGAATGCATTGTACACAGAGATGTTGTTGATGGTCTAAAGTTCGGTGTTTTACCGATCTTTGTTTCAAGGAACAGTTAGCAGTCTATGCACTAACAATTTTATAGCAGCCATTTTGTTCATTTTATTTTAGTTTTTACCTTTATCAATCGAACATTTTAATACATCCACATCCTTTATCTAATAGACTTGTCTGTCCGTCCGTCCGTCCGTCCGTCCGGGACGCTGTTTCAGCAGCCAAACCGTAAGAGATAGAGAAAAAAGTTATGAAAGTTATATGTTTGGAATGCTCATGTCAGCTCAGGAAACGAATTTCAGTTACGTGACACTTCCTGTTTTCGAGAAATCACAAAAAAGACCGGTTTTTAAATAGAACGCGGAGTTGCGACCCTCTGCGTCTTAAAACCTCGATCGGTTAGGCAACCACTTTGACAGCTTCCAGGTCTGGGTACAGTTTTTATTTAATACGCGTTCTATTTGATAAACGGTCTTTTTTGTTTTTTTAAATGAGACATTTGTCTCACTGGATTGCTTGTTATATTATATTAAAGCAGAAATTACAGTTAATTTAACTACAGTGAACTAAACTTTGCATGCTTCATGCAACGATTACAGCAATATTATTATTGAAACTAAACACTAATTTGTAATCAAATTTTGTTTTTTACGTTACACATTATTGTACTTTCTACTCTAAATCAGGAATTAGATTTACAACTAATTTCTACTTACCTATATGACACATGTTTACATTAATAACTATTTATACAAGTTCATAATGTAGGATTTTATTGGACGAATCTGTTCTTAATAAAGAGGGCGAGTCAAGTCGATGACGTACGAGTTGCATAAAAAGCTTTATGTTCGACTGTTAAAATGGAAAAAGTCAACGTTATAAATTTGACATCTCTTCTGGGACAGAACAAAATTGCCATTAGAGTGCCTTGATGTGTATTGACAGACTTTTCATAATGAACATTTACGACAACTAAACCTGGTTATATATATATCCATTGCCATAATAATTAATTGTTGTTTCTTCATGTATAAACACTGTTTCTTGTTAATGTTTAAATTTGTTCAAATATGTTATTGTATGTGTATTTCATTGTAACATTTAATTGACAGTGCCAGTTCAGTCCAATTTACTTTATCATTATTGTACTAGTATAATAAAGCACTCCTGTATGGAATCTAAAGGGTTTCATAAACTAGGCTATTAATTATGCAGCCGAACATAAAAATGATTATTAGGTTGTTATTCTGTTGGTTTGAATATAAAATACAACCACTTCATAGTTTTTTTCATTATAGAACTTTGTAAAGCTCAGCCTATTCTCAATTTGAATTGGATTTTATCTTCATTAATTAGAACCTGTAACTAACTCCTATATTATGATGCTTAACTGTTAGAAAATATACAGTTTAACGTTGAGATAGGTTGCGTAGGTTATACGTTATAAATCTTATACATATCTAGTATTGAAATAAAAATAAAAGTGAACCTTGAATTTAATTTATTGAATGTGAAAGAAATTGAATTTCATCTAAGCTCCATTCTTTAAAATACGAGGGGTAAGCACTTGTGCATTCGTGTTAAATTTAATTTCAGAAAATCAATTTACACATCACTGTTGAAAATTTATAGTAAATTGATCTACAAATGTTATGTAAACCTATGTAAATGTCTAGTTTTCATGTTTTCACAAGGTTAGAAGCTAATTTACACTCTGTGTTGTAATTAACATAGAACTCACTGTTTTCATCAGTTGACTTAAGAATTACGTTAAATTTAACATTAAAAAGACAAATCTATCTAATTTACCTATTGAAACACTAGAAGATAAGCACGGAGGAAGAAAATAATAAAAAGAAAGAAGAAGAACCAAGCAATTCAAATGAAGACGATGATTACAATGACAATTGTTACGTTGGAATTATAAATTGTGTAAATTAGATGACTAAAGTAATTATCCAAATCCTTGATTACCATACCAAATTGAAAAAACAACAATTTTGGTTCATAAATTATTCCTAAGGATGAGTAGAGGTTCCAAGTATTTTGAAATTGTATCTTTGCAGGGCGTACCTTCAGAAGAAGATTGGAGCGAATTAATCGTTAAGTCTTTGAAATTCAGGATCATATTTACTGACAAGTTGCTAATGCAACGAGGAAGCTGCTCGGTGTTTTAAGTGATACCAGAACTTTTTGCTCTTGTTAACACGGGTAGCTAAATAGCAATTAGCTGCCTATCACCTCTATCTCGAATTGAAATACAACAGCAAAAAACCTCTGTATCCGGCGAGTGGGCAGCCTAAGAGGCCGTTTTGGAATTTGTTTTGGACTGATTTCTGTGAAACAGATACAATTACCAGATAGCGCCCATTTAAATCCGCTCTGAAAGGAACCACAGACCCAGCGTGTTTCCAAGTGTCAAACATGATGTAGCCAGGTAGCCTGCGGATTAATATCGAATTACTCTTAAGTTTGGGCGTAATAAAATTATTTTGGGCTTCAGAAATGCCAGGCTTTTAGATGGATGGCATGATATGATATAATGCGATTGGTGAAGGTCGCCCTGTTCTGCTTTTGTGGCGGACGAGGTTGTTGCGGTTGTATTAGGGCTGCTTTGGCTGATGCCATAGTTGGTACCTCTCGAAAATCTTGAGAAATTACAGAAAGCAAATTAGACAATTTCAGTATAATTAAGGCGTTTCATTAGAAAAGAGAGAGGTTCGAACAGCTGCCTTCTGCTGCAATACGAATATAAATAAAGAAAATACAGAATGTGAATAAAATTGAACGAACAAGCTCTTTACCGTAGAGATTTGTAACTATGCTGATATATCTGAAGCCTGAAGCTGTTTGATAAAATAGTTTACTCTGTTTGAATATAACTAAAATAACTGAAATAGGATAAACAAAGTTAAGTATGATGACTGATGAGCAGTTGCGTAACTGCACACATTTTGGGGAGAAGCGGCTGGCATATTTGTATATTTGCAGTGTGCATAATCAGCATCACTAATGAAACATTTAAAATATTTAATTCTGTAATGTGATGAAAGTTGTCTAGATATAAATATTTTAAGAGTGAGGGAAGCTAAAATATACGTAAATGATTAAAACCTTTACCCATCCCCTTCCCAAAAATTTTAAATGAGTCTAATCATCTATTAATTTTTCTTCAGACAGTATTGCACAACAGAGAGGAAAGATTGACAATAACAAAGAATAGGTACCAGTACAAGTTTGAATTATAACCAGAATTAAGCAAAATCAGTCTGGCATGGGTGGTGTGTACGTGCATGACCACAAGCTGGTAAGAACAAAACAAGATGATTCTAATATTATTATAAAATAAGATGTTTTCATCAAGTTGATTTCCGTAGTACAGGGGTGGCGAACCTTTATTCATCTACGTGCCATTTTTTTCTCAAGTAATGTTTAATGAGGCCATGACGTGCCATCAAACAATCTTGACTTAGTCATTAATGGGGAAAAAATAAAACTAAATACTATCAACTGAAGTTACATCAGGATATATAGGTAATAAATTTCAGTATTTCCGATAATTCTTTGAACTGAGAAAATCTCGTTGAAAATTCTGTGATTGAAAAATTAATTACCGAATTAAACTCTTCAGTGACTTTGGCTTGGTCTGGTTTTTCATGTAAATCCAAATCTCTGGAGATTTTTTTTAAGTCTGGGAAATACTTGTAGTTTTTGGTAACAATATCGTTGCTGAAAACTTGCAGTTTAGCTTCGAAAGCATGAATGAGATCTATCATAACAATAATCGTTTTATTTGCGCCTTGAAGCTTCATGTTCAATCCATTGTTAAATATAAATTGTTTCGATTAGGTACCTAAATTCCTTAATTACTGCCGTGCCCAAATTACTTTGTGGCGTGCCATCAATGGCACGCGTGCCAATGGTTCGCCACCCCTGCCGTAGTAGATCTATATAAAGGCTGGGGAGGGGAGAAGCAAATTGAATTGTGCTTTAACTAGAAAAAACTGAATTATTATTTAAGATTAGAAAAGTATTTTTTTCTTCAAACGGTAGTAAAATATGGCATTATACTGCTGGATTGATGATGCTAAACTGTCACTTTATTGCCAAGCGACAGATAATATTATCTGCCGCTGACGACTTTATCTGCCGCTCGGCAGCGGCAGATAAAGTTATTATCTGCCTCTGACAACTTTATCTGCCGCTCAAGAGATCAAGTAATTTTCTTCAAATTTTGTTCACAAAGTTGTAAATAATTTGTTATAAAAACGTTTGAAGAAAAAATACTATCTGTTATTCGGAGCAAAAGTATCTTTATGTGGCTCGGCTGTACTTATCTGCCTCGCAAGCTCGGCAGATAACCCGTCCAGCCTCGCCACATAAAATATAACTTTTGCTCCTAATAACATAATATTCTATTTTTAAATATAGATAGATAGCTCGTATTAAAAATCTATAGGATTTTTAATAGTAAAGTTTCTACAAAATACGCAATCGAACCGATGTTAGTGTTTTCAGATACACGTACAGAATATAATAAAGCAAAGGTAATTTACAGTATGATAAATATTAATCTTTAGCAATATTTTTTGCTGCTGCCTTGTGTACATCCAAACCCTTTTCAAAATTCTTGGATCACTTAACTTTATGAATTGAGCACACTATATTACGTCGTGTTAATTTTTTAATATCTGTTGTAAAAAGCTTTCCAGGCTTAAAAATATATTTTGCATAATTTTTAAGATCATTCCAAGACCATGATAGTCATTAGTAAAGCTGATATTATATGGCAAATGCATATTTTGTATAATTGATATGCTGTCGAAACTTTTTGCATATGTATACTAATTATGTGAAAACAAATCGTTTAAGTAAAGTTTCATTTTGCATATTTATCCATTTTTGAGCATACTTCCTTGATTTTGCATATTTGGTTATATTTAGCAATAATTTGTAATGTATGAACTTTTTGAGATTCTTTTGTAAAATTTACTATTTTATTGAATTTACTAATACACTTTTTGTGTGCAACTGAAATATATACTTTCACTTTCTGCCGCTGGAGTGCAGTGCGCGTATCGAAATAAGCAGAGAAAAGGGAAAGACCCTATTAAAATCTTTGACTATATAAACATAGACTGCCAGCAACCTTCACTTTTCCCATAGAAGCAATGTATAAGGAATCAGCCAACATAGAATCCATTTCAAAAGTGTAGGGTGAATAATAGTCTGCTGGGGTTAGGTAACATCTCATATTTATGTTGCTTACAACGTGAAGTTGGCGTTGGCAGTCCATGTTTATACAGATTGCGGTAGGCAACTAGGATTTAAAAAATTTCAAAATCGAATATATACCTTCTATTTATAATAATTCTAACGACCTACCGCTATTGTACATTGATTGTTCGTTTGTTAAACACCACGATGGCCACATGCATATTCTCCTTGTTTTTGCAATGGTCCTAGTAGCCTGCCGATGCCGCATTCTGTATAGTCAAACATTAAAATGAATGAAGTCTTCGAATAAAAATTAGAGAAATAAATATACTCATGCAAAATAATAAAAAATTTTACGTTATTTACAATACTTATTTAAAAAAAAATTAGAGCATATTATGTGCATATATTATAATTCTGGATGCATATACTCAACAAAATGTATGCATGTATATGGGCATATTTTCGTACATTTGAGTGCATATAATTATCATCTTTAGTCATTAGGCTGATATACAGGGTGAGTTAAGATAGCGGCATCCCCCTGTTAGTTCATTTAATATTGATATTTCGAAATATAATTTTTTAAGAAAAGATGTTCAGAATTATATGCTCTATATTATTGTACATTTATTTTAGTTTATGGCCTACTGAGGTTTGAGCAGTGACATTCAACTTTTTTATTTTAAATGACATCCTGTATATTTTTTACATTCTTTCGGAAGAACTATCTTTTCTCTATACGGTGCTATAAAAATATTATGATATTAGATGGGAAAATTACACCGTTAAACACCATTAAAGTTGAAACATGTCCAAATTTAGCAACTTCATCTAGTAGCCATCAAACAAAACAGTGAAAAAATTAGTTGTCACATTTTTTGAGTTAGTAGAGGATGTTCCCTTAAATATACGGCAGGGAAGTTATTATCAGCACGATTTTGCGCCACCCCACTACAGCAGAATGGTTCGAAATTTTTTAAATCGCTAGTTTGGTGCAAACTGGATTGGCAGAGACGGCCCTGTAGCTTGGCCCCCAAGGTCTCCTGATTTAAGGCCACTAGATTTTTTTCTGTGGGGTCACGTAAAAAATATTGTGTACAGTACAGCACCTACTCCTCCTGACGATGACGACATGAAAATAAGAATTAGAAATGCGTTTTCCACTATTACTGCTGAAACGTTAAACAGTGTTAGACATAATCATTTCATTTTGGTTATGTCTTTCGATACTTTCTTTTGTATTCATAGAATAAATTGTTTATTAATGAAAACTTACCATCTTAACGGTGTTATTTTTGTCATTTGACTCCATTACAAACATTACAACGAATTTTTTACTGTTACCGCCACGAAACAAGGTTACTAGATGAAGTTGCTAAATTTGGACATTTTTCAACTTTAATCATGTTTAACGGTGTGATTTTCCCATCTAGCACCACAATATTTTTAGAGTACCGTATAGAGAAAAGATGGTTCTTAAGAAAAAATGTAAAAAATATACAGGGTGTAATTTAAAATAAAAAAGTTGAATGTCACTGCTCAAACCTTAGTAAACCATGAAATAAAATAAATATAGAATAATATAGAGCATATAATTCTGAACATCTTTTGTTAACAAATTATTTTTCTAATATCAATATTAAATGAACTAACAGGGGGGTGCCGCTATCTTAATTCACCCTGTATAGCGAAT
The DNA here is from genome assembly GCA_940337035.1 of Agriotes lineatus. Classification (NCBI taxonomy): domain Eukaryota; kingdom Metazoa; phylum Arthropoda; class Insecta; order Coleoptera; family Elateridae; genus Agriotes; species Agriotes lineatus. The sequence continues at coordinate 254,080,954 of OW679194.1, forward strand.
AACGAACGTGGTTGAATTTTGTAATTCGATGCTATAGCCGAGGTTTATAATCAACTAAATCCGTTATTTGCGTATCGACCGTGTATCGTTTAAGATTTATCGTAATGCAAATTTATACATTTTTAGAATAATTTATTAAATATAATTTTTCCAATACCCACTTGTAAAGCTGTATTTTATCTAGAAACGTTGTAGAACGATAAAGTAACGTAAGTAACGATGAGTGTGGATAAAATGCTACTTTATTCACTAGTGAATCGGATCGATCGAGAGCGGCCTCGGTGATTAGGCGCGCGACACGTCAGCGTTTGCTGGAGTGGTCGAGAGGGTCTCGACGTTTCTAGAATGACTCACCTGGCGGATATAAATACACGCAAAGGAAATAACAAGACAGTCCCGAATTCAGCTTTGAAGAATGCGGAAGCCGCCATATAAATAACGCCTGTGTGTAAATAAATCTAGCGATATAAATCATTTATGTTAAGTCGTGTAAATAAATAAATTGTATCTGTTGTCAGAAATAGTTCTTGTAAATCGTAATTAAATAGATGTAAATAAATGCTTAAAACAAGAAGCGGCGTATAATTTAAAATAGCCCGAAAACGTAAAACGTAATAATATTATTTAGAATTGAAGAATATTTCTTCTAAAAAGGGCCTTGCGTAAAAATTATGCAAACATACTACTTTTCGGTAAATAAGAAATCTTAAGAGGTAATTAACATTTTATATTATTTTTCTCAATTATAAATCTTTAAAGTGTTCACAAAAAAAATTGAACTTTAACATTAAGTCTTAGTATTTGAAATTTTGAAAAGTATTTAAAACATTGAAAAATTTATTTTTAACTAAAATTTAAAAAAATTGGGGATTTTCTTGTTCTTCAGATTGTTTAGTTACATAAAAATACCATACTCTAAAAAAACTCATTGAAATCTTTCTTAGTTTCCGAAAAATAGCACTATTCGGATTTTGAAAATTTCTAAAAACTCAATTTTCTAAATAAGTAAAAATCACTCGGTATATATGATAGAAGCTAAATAGGTTTTCTAGACAAGCGCAAATTATTGACGCAAAAAGTTTTTTTTGAAAAATCAAAATTTTTTTTCCCATATGCCTACTTTTTGGCGGACACCGTATAATTAAGTATAGGTACTGGAAAAAATTGATATGCCACATGTGAATAAATATTAAAGAACACGCTATCCTTAACGGCCGGAGGTCGATATGAATGGTTTGTGTTGTTTAGTTAAATTAAAATGCAATAGTGATATACTATTACGAGATAATATTTTCCGCCAATCGTACTAGACCTGACACATTATTGACAAAATTTTGTTGAGCAAAGTTAAACATTCCATTACATCAGCTGCTGCTAGGTAATTTATAATAAAACTGTACAGGAATAATATTCCCGGCCTAGGCAGGGAATATTCGGGTACTATTTCCTATTTTTTTTAATTGCTCGTATCGATCGGAGGAAAAATAGTATGTGTATCTTGGACAAAAAGCAACATTCCCAGACTCATGTGTTGTTATGCTCGAAATTCACCTCGCCCAACAATATTCACAGTCGCCTGGGAATGTTACGCTTTTCGCCCTAGATACATAATGTACTATTATGTCGTTGCTTACTGATGTTTTCCGTGTACTTTCTGGTTTTCAATTCTTGTTCCTTTTACATTATAATGTAATGCTTATTCTTCTTAACATAGAATTTCGGCTTAGACCGCGTAGTATTTGTATATGAACACCCAGCATTTTCTGGCTGAATGTGCCTTGCACCTTGTGAAGTCGAGCAAAACCCCGCGCGATGGTTATGCTCGTTGGTGGCTCGTGTTGTTTGAGTATCTTGAAAACGAGGATACTTACGTAGATTTGGCCGTTTTGCTGTCTGTTCATTCATATTCACTAACGTTTAGCAAGACCTTGCAGCTTGCATCATCAGAGTGAAAGTCACACCAAGAACCGAAGGACAAGGACAAAGGTAAAGGTTATTTCAATTATCCCAACTGGGGGCGGGCTGCTATAGGAACCTTCCGTCCCTCTTCAGCCAAGAACTGGATACTCGGGATGGGTGAGGGAAAGGAGGTTGGAGACTGGAAGAAAGGTTAGGAAACGTGGAGAAATAGTGCCCCGGCATTCGCCTCAGAGAAGGTACTCTGTTGACTCAGGAAAACGACCTAAAAACCTGAATCAAGGCAGGCGGCCGCAGGAATCGAGGCCACGACCTCCCAAATGCCAAGTGGACGTACAGAGAGACCCGAAGGTCGGTGTGGAGCTATTTATAGTCCTCTGTGACAGATGCGCGGAGTGGTGTAACGGTGGTTGGTCGTCCTAGTGCAACGTAATCCGTGGGCAGTGGCCGTATGACGCACAGTGGTTGTAATGCTTTAGATCGTGTATCACAGGAGTCCACGTTTTACTAAGAATAAAGTCATCTTCCCTGCTGTTACTATTTGGATGTTTTTCTATTTCTATGGCTTCACGTATCACTCGCGGGAAGTAGTGAGGTATTCGGGCAAATACTCTGGCGTGCTCAAATTTTAAAGTGTGCTCATTTGTAAACGTATGCTCAGCTACGGCTGATTTTGTGATGCGTTTGTTTTTGCAATCGACTTTATGTTCTTGAAGTCTTAGATCAACTGAACGACCAGTCTGTCCAATGTAACTCGAGCAGCAAGAACAAGGAATGCGATGTACGCCAGCGGTTTTGAAACTTGGAATCTTGTCTGTTACCGATCTGAAGCCGTTACCCCAATTTTTCTGGCTCGTGAACACTGTTTTGATATTGCATCGTTGCAAAACACATCCTATCTTATCAGTCGAGCCTTTAACGTAAGGTAGAAATGCTAAGTCTTCCAGAGGTGGAGATTCTTCTTTAGCCTTTTGTGTCATAGTCTTGTCTAGTGATTTTCGTATGGCGGTAGTTGTGTATCTGTTTTTTTGTAAAGAGTCAAACAGATTTTTTTCTCTCTAGATTTTCCTTATCTGAGATACGAACGGCTCTTGTCGTCAAAGTCTGGAGAGTTGTTGCTTTTTGCATTGGATGATCGTGTGAGTCAGCATTTAGATATGTGTCCGTGTGTAGTTTCTTTCTATAGACTGCATATCCTAAACTGTCATCTGATTTACGTTTCACCAGGACTTTTAGAAACGGAATACTGCACTTTTCCTCTACTTCCATTGTGAATTGTATGTTGGAATGTACAGAATTCAGGTGTTTTAGAAACAGATTCAATGTCTGGCGTCCATGTGACCAGATGACAGAGGTATCAACTACATATCTCAACCAGCAAGTCGGTTTTAGCTGGGCTTGTTCGAGAGCCTTGGTTTCAAAAGCCTCCATGTAGATATTAGCGATAACAGGTGATAGCGGTGAATCTATATCCGCTCCTTCGACTTGTTCGTATACTTTATTGTTCCAACTGAAGTAAGTGTTTTTCAGACAAATTTCGACAAGTTCAACTTGGTCTGTATGCAAGAGATATTTGAGCATTACTATCACCTCATCAACGGGCACTTTCGTGAAGAGTGATACTACGTCGAAACTGCCAAAGCACGTGTAGGGAAATTGATTGCGCTGACTATTGGCAAGACATTTAATCAGTATACTACAGCCTATAATTGGTAAAACAAACTCATTTGTCAAGGATTCAGCAGATTTTGTCCAGAAACTAAAGAACATAAAGTTAAGCAAAGATTATCTCCTAGACAGTTGAACTTGTGGAAATTTGCCTAAAAAACACTTACTTCAGTTGGAACAATAAAATATACGAACAAGTCGCAGGAGCGGCTATGGGTTCACCGCTATCACCTGTTATCGCTAATATCTACATGGAGGCTTTTGAATTCTGTACATTCCAACATACAATTCACAATGGAAGTAGAGGAAAATTGCAGTATTCCGTTTTTAGACGTCCTGGTGAAACGTAAATCAAATGGCAGTTTAGGACATGCAGTTTATAGAAAGAAACTACACACGGACACATATTTAAATGCTGACTCACACTATCATCCTAAGCAAAAAGCAACAGTTCTCCAGACTTTGGCGACAAGAGCCGTTTGTATTTCAGATGAGGAAAATCTAGAGAGAGAAAAGCTACATCTGTTTGACTCTATACAAAAGAACTGATACACAACTACCGCCATACGAAAATCACTAGACAAAACTATGACACAAAAGGCTAAAGAAGAATCCCCATCTCTGGAAGACTTAAAAAAACTGTGTTCACGAAAAAGGATAAATTTGGGTAACGGCTTCAGATCGGTAAAAGACAAGATTCCAAGTTTTAAAACTGCTGGCGTATATCGCATTCTTTGTTCTTGCGGCTTGAGTTACATTGGACAGATTGGTCGTTCAGTTGATCTAAAACTTCAAGAACATGAAGGCGATGGCAAACACAAACGGATCACAAAATCAGCTGTAGCTGAGCATACGTTTACAAATAGGTGCACTTTAGAATTTGAGCACGCCAGAGTACTTGCTAGAATACCTCACTACTGCCCGCGAGTACTACGTGAAGCCATAGAAATAGAAAAACATCCAAATAGTATCAGCAGGGAAGATGGCTTTATTCTTAGTAAAACGTGGACCCCTGTCATACACGATCTAAAGCATTACAACCACTGTGCGTCATACGGCCACGCCCCACGGATTACGTTGCACTAGGACGACCAACCACCGTTACACTACTCCGCGCGCCTGGCAAAGAGGACGATAAATAGCTCCACACGGACCTTCGGTTCTTAGTGCCACTTTCACTCTGATGAAGCAAAACGGCCAAATCTGCGTAAGTATCCTCGTTTTCAAGATACTCAAACAACACGAGCCACCAAAGAGCATTTCCATCGCGCGGGTTTTTGCTCGACTTCACAAGGTGCAAGGCACATTAAGCCAGAAAATGCTGGGTGTTCATATACAAATACTACGCGGTCTAAGCTGAAATTCTATGTTAAGGATAATAACTCGAGTAACCGCAAAAGCCTCAAACAATATATATAATGTAATGCATGTTTTTAGTTATGTTATTATTTTCTCTTCTTGAGTGTATGGTTTAGGTATACAATGCCACTTCTTTTTTCTGATTATTTTAACAATAGCTCCCTGCTTTGTTCTGATCCACAATGCTTTATTTATAATGGTGCTAGGCCAATATATTTACAAAATTTCCCTTAATCATTTGTTAATGAAAGTTTGTATTTCGCTCTGTTGTTTTTTGTTTAATGACCAAGGTTTACTGCCAAATAATAATACACTTTTTATATTAGCATTAAATAATCAAAGTTTTGTTTGCGTTGAAATACGAGTATTTGTCTTCTATAGCATATAGAAGGGCCCTTTTTTATGTCTTCTATATTTTTAAAATAGATTTTACCAAGGACAACTAGAACCATATCAGAAATGTCTTTAAATGTCTTTGCTAAACATTTTGAGCCTCTCTAGCCGTTCTCAATCATTTTAGGATTGGTTTGCAGGTAGGATCCATTGCTCTTTGTTCATTGCAAGTCTCTTCATTTATTTATAGCTCTTACAAGCGGGGTTATATATTCTAGGTCTTTTTTTGGCGTTCCGATTTTGTTTAGGTTGCCAGGTTTAATAACTTACCGTGACATACCCCGTTGAACAACAATGATTAGTGTCGAACTGAAACAATATATTTGCTCAAAACAACCGGGCTAATACTTAAAAACTACACCAAACAAGCACTCTAAGATGTGTAGATTAACAACTGTCGTAATAATACAGCTGAAACTCTAACTCAAATTTAGTTTAATTAGAATGCAATAAATCAAAATTAAAAATAAAACATTTACAATGAATCGAGGTTGCAATAAACGTGACTTGATTTGTCCTCGGCCTTGTGTATGTGAGGGCGTGAATAATATCAAGAATAACGTTTTAATTCCATTCACCCAATAGCTCAGCAGCAGAGAGTGTCAACGAAGAGCAGCGTAGCAGAGCAGCGGGTAATAAGTTGGTTCGTTTTTGTTGTTTCTATTTAACCTGTAAATATATATAGAAGGGGAATGTACGTAAATTTAACAGTGAAAATGAAAAGAAAATATATACAAGAACTGCTTCGGGTTTGGCTGATTCTCTTCAGTGGTGGCTGCTTGGGGCCCCGGGCGGAGAACGTAGCACGCGGGGACGGCTCTGACTTCTGCAAATAGAAGGGATGCAGCAATGCACGTGGCGGAGGTGAAATCTGGGCCGGCCGCGGAGGTGGGCATTTAGCCGATGATCACGGCGGGCGGACCTGATGCCGGCCACAGTGGGGCGTCGGGGGGGGGGGGGGGGGGGGGTAGCTGGACCTCCCTTAGACGGAGGTTGGCGCTGGGCTCTGCAACTAAGCGGGCTGAGTCTCACAGCTGCTTGAGTTTCTCTTCTTCGGCGGGGTCCAGGTGTATCTCCAGCACTAGGTCAAACTTCCGAGGGCGGCAGATTATCCGGCTGTGGGGGTGGCAGACTCAAAGCTCGCTTTCCATGGTGCAGGCGTCCAGGGCGCGAAAGCCGGTGGGGGTGAGTAGCTTCTTCCGTGCGGGGTCGAAGATGACGAGGGACACCGGAGGCGATAGCGACTGTAGGCAGCTGCGGGCGACACCGGGGTGCTGGCCAGTGAGGGCTCAAATAAGGGCTCAAATAATTCCTGCTGCCTAGAAAATAAGCAAGTTCAAAAGCGTCCGCAGCGAGGCAGCTAAATGTAGTCGAAGGTCGTTGTTTGTGTGGGGACTGCTTACGCCATAACCTGCAGAGCTTGGACGAACGTGGAGTTCGATTTGCGTCTGGCGATGATCTTGGAGATGCGGCTCCAAATTCTAGCGGCATTGACTGTGGTGTCCGTGTATGGAACTCTGCTGTTCAGGACCGAACGTTCTCGGCCGCTAGCAAAAATGCGAGTCTAAGGGGCGATCTGTGGCTGCGGTGAGAACTTCGAACTCCTGATCACACAGAGATGGTGCGGATCGAGGAACTGCTTTTGCTGAAAGACAAAAGACGAACTAACTGGTTCGACCGTTGAGTCTTCGATGATCTCCACCCGAAACTCACTGTGCTTATAAAAGAGCTTGTCGCTTTGTTTTAAATTCTCAGCTCTGTTATTGGTCGACGTGGTGGGAGCTCTTGCCTGTTTATCTGCGGATTCTTGTTTTTATTTACTAACTTTTATGGATGGTTCCATCGTTGCGCTTTATATAGCATTGTGTTGCCCGTATTTTTCCGCGTATGTAGACACCAAACTCGGTGCTGTATGCGTAACCCGGCGTCGAAATACCTTTATATGTGTTTTCTCCTATATGCCGCCCGCGTGTGTGTCGTATGGCCGCATGGGCGCTTAGCGTGTTGCCTTTGCCTGCGACGCGACGTTGGACCTTGTTACGCGCTTTTAATCCTTTTGATGCCTTGTTTTCTTTATCCCTAATATTAGCAGGTCTAACGGTCATTACGGGCCACCTTCTTTTCTTTGTTCCGAGCTGGCCCCAGAAATCTATGCATTGTCAGTCGTAAGTGCTGTAATTTGCACTGGGCTGAAAATAAAACATCGTTTTTATTTTTATTTTATGCCGAGCTTTGTGTTTGGTTTTTGTAGCTATAGATTTGAGTCATCCCGTTTTTTCTAGTTCTGGTCGAGCTGGTAAATCATGCCGCGTGTGACGGGGGTTTTACAGCTATATGAGGGTTGTGCTCGGGCCAGCTTTTGTTTTGAATTAAGAAAGATTGGCGCGGGTTTTGATGTTTTTCTGCCTCATATCAAACGATACAGCTTTAAACAACTGTCACGTTAATAACGCTGGGTTCATATATTCAAAACAATGTCAATTATTACAAAAACTTTGATGCACAAATAGTATAAAGAAATTATGCAAACGAATCTGATTTGATAAAAGAGCAAGAAGTTGTAGAAAGACCTGTGTACAATTTACACGATAAAGTAACCTACATTTCTGGAATGAAGCGGAGTACCACTATTGGAAATTTGGAAGTTGTAGATGGCAAACTTATAATTGGCAATCAACGAAGATTGGAAAATTAGAAACAGTATATATTGTTATACTAGGTATTACTAAAGAAAAAGCATTGGAGTTGGCGAAAAGCGTATTCAATACAATTTCAATTCAGTAACAGTAACAGATTGGTTAGAATCCCTTGTTTGCACTCCTGGGACTAAACGACCTACTTTAGGCGTCATTTTGAAGGACCAAAGTGCTACTTTTAATTCCTGAGGGATTAAAATCTTATTTAATTTCTCAGGGGTTAAAAATGGCACTTTGGTCCTTTAAAATGGCATTATTTACAACATTACCTTAGTTACTCATCTACGTTTCCCAATCCATCAATTTTTCCGAATCGAACGTATAAATTTTAAAACCAGCAAAATCAGATTTATACCATGATTTGTGATACGGGACTTCAAAAAATAGCATATATACCTGGAGTTCAACGTGCCTTTGATCCCTTGAGTGATCCTTGAAACTTCACTCGGGGGAACAAATTATGCACTTTTATCCCTTTTGGTATATAATATACTATCATTGCATTTCCCAGCAAAGCCAAATCCCTAAGTGCAATGGCTACAACATCATTAACTTAATGAATCTTAACATTATAGTTATTTATATACCAAGGCAATTATGAAGACGTGTATGTCCTTTCGAGGACGACAAGTTTACAAGCCTGAGCGCCTCTGGCCTGAGGGTTTATAAGTCACCCGAGGGTTATGAACATCAAGGAATGATCCTAGTGCATACAACGTCAAATTTTTCACTTTCAATACGCAAGTAATTTGAAAAGCTTGCACAGCAGTCCATCACGCCCTAGGGCGTTATGAGCGGGTGTACTTAATGATAACGCCCGCTCATTATTCTCTCTCGAGAGGGCGTGAGAGGGCATAATGAGCGGATATTACCATTATGCCCGCTCATAACGCCCTAAAGCGTCATGGACTGCTTTATATACCTCGTATCACAGATATAAACAACAAATAATAGATCAGTGGAAAATAAAAATATGTTTGCATGTTATTTACGCAAGAGTATACTAAGAAATAGAATAATATATTTAACGACGCCGAGATGTTAATTGCAATGTATATGCATTCATAATAGATTTTGAGAAAGCCTATGACAAAGTACAGCATGACAAATATTTCAAAATTTATAATGGCACCTAGTAGCTGCAATTAGAGCGGAGCATCAATTGACAGATGCAGCACAAAATAAAGAGAGTTGTAAGAGGGGGGTATATTCACCATCCCTTTTGAAAATAGTTACAAAATATGTTTAAGAAGGCTCTTCATTATTAACAACATAATATACTCAGACGATGAGAAATTTATTTGTTTGTTTGAGTAGTAAGGTTGACACGCAGTCAGAATGCTCAAACTTTTATAAGCTTTTGGAGTGTGGGTATATAGAAAGTTATCTATAATTAACTGGATGGACAGGGTAACAAATAAGAAAATGCTGAGAAAAATGGTCAAAGACACATAGCTGTTCAAACATATTATACGAGGAAATATAGCGTACTCCACTTTGTAATACAAGGCAAGAGAGGCTTTAGACGAGGAAGAACCTCCTGGTTAAAGAACCTTCGACACTGGTTCGGCCAGTCCATTGTGTAGCTTTTCCAGACAGCTCTCAATAAAGTCAACATGGTAGCCGCTATGATTGCCAGTGATCGTAAAAGTAGCCAGCACGCTCTGACGTTAGCGTCAGTCCAATTAATTTTAAAATGCCATCAGTGAGTTGGAAATTGACACCGCTAATTTCGTCACTCTTGGCGGTTGACGCAGGTTACTGCAAAATCCGATAGACGAAAAACGTTCCATTGCCGCATATCGCTACAATGCAGTTTATCTTGATCTCAAGCCACCCCAGAAGATAAAACCGCTCGATAGCCAGAAAGGGTTATATAAGCGAGATGCTTAGCTCCTGAAAGTTAAATTGAGTCCGGCGCTAAAGCCTCACCAGCCTTAAAGTTCCGGCGTTTTTTTTTTTGTTATTTTTTGAGTTTCTAATGCAAGGTATTGTCAAGAATTTTAAATAGCAATAAAATATGAACGTACCCATTGTTTGTAACATCGAAACAAATGTTTCTAACTGCGATATGGTTGCCTTAATTATTAGAGCCATTTCAACGATTTCGGAAATCAATAATAATCTTCTATGCTACACATAGATGTAGAAATATAACGGAATCTATAGTAAAGCCACACGTTCAGTGAATATAGACTACTGACGTAATGGGAAATAAGCAATTCTACAAACTATAACATTTTCGCTAAATATAATAATCATAGTAAAAAATTCTGTAAAGTGCTGTCTGCATCGATAGCGATGCTACGGTGCGCGGCCTTGCCATCCGCGCTAGCTGCGCTCTACGGCCATCGTTGTACAGAGAGAGAGGGAGAGAGAGAGAGAGAGAGGGAGAGAGAGAGAGAGAGAGAGAGAGTGAGGGGGGGGAGGGGGAGAGAGAGGGAGAGACAAATTCGACACTTGCGACAGGCGATGTCGTTTACTATTTGTTGTTATTAGTTGTTATGTTGTTATATCGTTCTTTCCTTGTTATAGTACGTTGATAATTGTTTTGTGATATCGTTGATTAGTAGAAAGGGGAGAGAAATCCCCCACCACTTTTAATTCGATTAAGCCACGCCCCCTTAATTCGCGGTTTTATTCGCGGATTTCGCGGTTTTAATTTTAATTCGCGGATTGACCCATTCCGCGGTTTGACCTAATTAATTTCGCGGTTTGCTCTAATTATTCTTCATATGTGCTACTGATTAATCACATATGAAGTTTGATATGTAATTTACATATGTGCTACTGATTAAATTACGCGGCGGCCATTTTTAATTTGCTTCCGGAATTACGCGTCGGACTTCGGCGGCCATCTTGGATTTCTGGCGGGAATATTTGAAATTTGAATTTTTTCAGATTTTTTTCTAAGTTTAATTTGTTGGATTTGAATTTCCCGGGGCGTCGGCCATCTTGGTGCGCGCGCACTTCTCACGGCGGTTGTTTTTAATTTTGAATTTTCGCGGAAATATTTGAAATTCAAACTGATAGAGACATCTCGCTCTTCGAAGCTGCTGTCTCTCTCTTGCATTCACTCGCGGAAATATTTAAATTTAAAAAAAGCTATTTGCGTCGGACCCGAGTGGGAATCGAACCCTCTACGTTTGCATACACATTGGGCTCACATTGATCGATGCCCCTAGACTACGGAGCGCTACGGGATTTAAAGGGTTTGAGCGGTGTGCCATCCCGCTTGAGTACCGCTATGCTGTCATATTATAAAATTATTTATTTCCTGAAAATTATAATTAATAACAGATGAACTGCATTGTGCATAATTTAGAACCATAGTAATATTTTTAAAAGGCGAAATAATTATTTTAGTCCCTTATATAGATACACGCATTCTGACTATGCTAGCTTTCTCTTTCAAAGTTTTGACGTCATTGCATAGCGGGCTGTAAATTTTAACCGACAAAATGCATTGTTACCGGGGGATTGTATCTGCTGGAGTTTAGACTTTTTATAATAGAAATTAAATAAATGAACTGAATCACTCAAATGGGTTATAACGCTCAGGATCAAGCGGTCTCTATTTAATAAATGTGTTTTACAATCAACCATTGTTTTATTTGCAGACGGTATAGAAAATCTATTTTATTTTAAATAAACGTTGTACCACACAACCTATTTTTCAAAAATTTAGATTATAAGAATAGGGAATGTTTAGCTTATTGTGTTTAAAGGTTGGTACAATTTAAAAAAAAATTAGATTTGCAACAGCTTTTGCTGTAATTAGTGCTTTTATTTTTATAATATGAGTGACGTGTATGCGTGGATTAACGATATTTCCATCGTTCTCTGCCTGCTATATAGATGGAAATTTCCTCTCGAGTTCTTGGTCAATCGAATATATTCCGGCGAAATGCTGTAACATATTTAAATTTATGTTGCTATGCGTGCTTACAAAAAGACGTTATGGAGCAATCAATTAATTGATCTAATTAAATTCGCGGTTGTCAAATAATATCAAATTTTAAACTTTGAACACAACAGTTTTAAAATATTGCTCGGCTAACATAAAGAAGATATACGTATTGCTTGAGTAAGAAAGAGATAAACATAGTAGCAAATATTGGAGAAGGCTTGCCTAATTTTAATTATGACATTTGTCAACTAAACATGCCTAGTACTAATAGAAATAATTACTTTATTTTTATAATCTGCTCTTTTATAATATCGCTGCGGAACTTACGAGACGTTCTTTATGTTTACTTTAGAAACCCTTAACCCTTTTCATTTAAATCGCGAAATCCGCATAAATATATTACTATAAAAAATCGCGAAAAGTGTTGAGTAAATAAATGCAACGCATTGTAAAGCCGTAAAACTTTTAGTTATTGTACGTTTACAAGATGGGTCTTTTGACAAAGTGGAAGAACCAAACTATGCTATTGTAAATGTACAGATTTTTCACTGTCAATTTGTATATAACAACTTAATGTAAATTGGTATTTGGAACATTTTAACGAAAACAGCGACTTCTTTCGGCATAAACTGTTTCTTCTCACTACGGAACCCTATTTTATAAGTAAACGTCTGAAATTGTGTCATTATATCGATAAAAACTGCATTTTAGTTTAAAAAATTCCAATATAAATGCAAACGGACGAAAATAAAAACGCAATTAACCACAAAGTAACATAATTTTGAATAAAAAAACACAATTTCGTTGGAAAAATGTTCTGTTTCACTTAAAATTTTACAAAAACTGACATCATGTCACTTGAAATTATACAAAAAACGACATTTTTATCCAATAAGCGATAAAACAATACGCCGTCTCACATAAATTTTAGAAAATCGACAGCATCTCCCATGAAAATTTATAAAAATCGGCATCTTGTCACATTAAATTCTGTAAAAACGACAAAAACAATATTTTTTTCACAACTTTCATTGAAAAATAGTAAAATTTTACGAAAATACGTCTGTGCTGACGACAAATGAAAATAAATTTGAATAGAAACACGCAAAAATTACGAAAAGACGTATGTGTTGACCCCAAAGTAACAAAAATTTGAATAAAATCACACAATCATACAGCATCTCACATAAATTTTCGCAAATATCGACATCATGTCACATAAATTATACAAAAACTGTCATCACGTCACTTGAAATTATACAAAAAACGATATTTTATTCAACACACGATGAAAATTGAACAAAAATCACGCAATTACAAGCCATCTCACATAAATTTTCACAAAAATCGACATCATGTTACATAAACTATGCATAATTTTGCAAATGTTTTACACTTTTTATAAAATGCATCGCTCAAAATTAAAAGAAATAGCAATTTCGTTGAAAAAATCTACTACCACAATCATTTCGATAAACAAAATTCAAAAAATCTTATACTTTTGACGGAAATATATGTATGTTGACCACAAATTAACATAATTTTTAAATAAAAACGCGCAATTCGTTGAAAAAAAATATTCTGACACCACCAAAACACGCAATTTCATTGAAATATATATATATGTTGTCCGCAAATTAACATAAAGTTGAATAAAAACACGTAATTTTGTTGAAAAAATGTTCTGGCCCCTTCATTTCACTTTAAATTTTACAAAACTGCCATCATAACACTTGAAATTATACAAAATATATGTATGTTGATCACAAATTAACATAAACCTGAATAAAACACACAATTTCGTTGAAAAATTTGCAAATGTTTTACACTTTTTTATAAAATGTATCGCACAAAATTAAAAGAAATCACAATTTTCTAAATTATATCACGCTATTATGAAATCGTAGATTGATTTTTTTGAAATTTTACACTTTGTAACTGTAAAATAACTACAAATACTAATATTTTAGCTTTAGACTTTGTAATTATTGCAGATTCGAGAAAAAAACAAAGCAGAGTGGAAATAAAAAACACAAACACTTTGTAATAAACAAATATATTGTTCTTATTTCGTATAATACTTAATAATATAAATATAAATGTACAGCAGAATGTCTTATTTCTAAAAATTCGCTAGCAATTTACAAAACTGTAGTTTGAGGTGCACGACATTTCAAATTAAAAAGACTGCAAGTAATAAAATCAGAAATTCATTGTGTAATTTTAAAGTTTAAGATGCACCCAATCTAGAATTCCCTTCGTTTTTGGTGTTGATGACATCTGCCTTAGAGGCGTTTTTCTAACGGCCCTTTTTTGGAGGCGTTTCCTTATCGGCGTTCTTCTGACTGAACCTTTTTGATGTGGACTTGGATGAGTAGCTAGGGTGTTTTTAATTTATATTCTAAATCGGACTCGCAGTTATCAGTTTCCATTTCGGTTTTTCCTGTAGTATCAGTCGGGGTTGGCTTCTTTTGCTGTTTAGGTTTAGCTAGCAGCACATTAGCAACGTTAAGGTCTTTGATGTACTCAGCAAACTGTAGGCGTCCGGGTGGATTAATAGTTTTTCGAGGCCGCAGAGTGTCATGAATTAAATCGACTATGTTAGACGCCGGTAAAATTTCACCCTTTATAGTAACGGTGCCCTTGTGATCCCAGCTCACATCGTTTGAGGTACTCAAAATGCGTAGGAAAACTTCAGCTTTTTTCTTAAAAGTTTTGGGAAGTGTAGATAAAATAACGGCATTTGATAGGCTGTCACTGGTTGTTTCAATAGGTATTTTGATTGGCTGCCGCGCCTGGTTTGTGAAATGAAGGAATCGTTGTAAAACCTGATTGTACTGGATCCATTTATCGTGATCAGTTAATTTGGACTTTAAAACTTTTTGCATTTCGTCATCAAGCTGTGATAATATATTTTTCTCCGCATCATCGCCACACTTAAGACGTTGGACAAATTCCGGCGATACAATCAACATCTCCGCTCTTTGTCCATTTTAGTCGAAAAGGAGCTCAGTCGTTTGTTCTAGTAGAGCCGTCGTGAATAAACTAGCTTAAAATCAAGACTTTCATAATAAATATATAAAAAAAAAATATGACAGGTACGGGAATCGAACCCGTATTCTCTCTCGAGATCAGAGCTTAAATCTGACGCCTTAACCATTCGGCCAACCTGCCTCCCTATATAAACGAGCACTCTCTGCATAATTAAGAAAATATATAGTTTAAAAAGCCTTCTGCATGCAATTTCAAACAATATTTCATATAAATTAAGCCATGTACAAATTTCTAAATCGGTTTTGATATATATTTTATCGAAAGATTGGACCCACAGCTACCGTTTTATTACTATTTGTCGTGATGCGTCATCGATGAATTTTACAAGTGCCATCCTGTCTGCTGTGTGACGTAGGTAATGTCTCCATACCTTTTTATTTTAAAATTCTATAAAATCAGAGGTCCAAACTGCTGCCGCATCAGGTAACAGAGATGGTTTAAAACGTGTTAGTGCGGCATCAGTCGGGCCTCTGTTTTTATAGAATTTTAAAATAAAAAGGTATGGACACATTACCTACGTCACACAGCAGACAGGATGGCTCTTGTAAAATTCATCGATGACGCATCACGACAAATAGTAATAAAACGGTAGCTGTGGGTCCAATCTTTCGATAAAATATATATCAAAACCGATTTAGAAATTTGTACATGGCTTAATTTATATGAAATATTGTTTGAAATTGCATGCAGAAGGCTTTTTAAACTATATATTTTCTTAATTATGCAGAGAGTGCTCGTTTATATAGGGAGGCAGGTTGGCCGAATGGTTAAGGCGTCAGATTTAAGCTCTGATCTCGAGAGAGAATACGGGTTCGATTCCCGTACCTGTCATATTTTTTTTTATATATTTATTATGAAAGTCTTGATTTTAAGCTAGTTTATTCACGACGGCTCTACTAGAACAAACGACTGAGCTCCTTTTCGACTAAAATGGACAAAGAGCGGAAGATGTTGATTGTATCGCCGGAATTTGTCCAACGTCTTAAGTGTGGCGATGATGCGGAGAAAAATATATTATCACAGCTTGATGACGAAATGCAAAAAGTTTTAAAGTCCAAATTAACTGATCACGATAAATGGATCCAGTACAATCAGGTTTTACAACGATTCCTTCATTTCACAAACCAGGCGCGGCAGCCAATCAAAATACCTATTGAAACAACCAGTGACAGCCTATCAAATGCCGTTATTTTATCTACACTTCCCAAAACTTTTAAGAAAAAAGCTGAAGTTTTCCTACGCATTTTGAGTACCTCAAACGATGTGAGCTGGGATCACAAGGGCACCGTTACTATAAAGGGTGAAATTTTACCGGCGTCTAACATAGTCGATTTAATTCATGACACTCTGCGGCCTCGAAAAACTATTAATCCACCCGGACGCCTACAGTTTGCTGAGTACATCAAAGACCTTAACGTTGCTAATGTGCTGCTAGCTAAACCTAAACAGCAAAAGAAGCCAACCCCGACTGATACTACAGGAAAAACCGAAATGGAAACTGATAACTGCGAGTCCGATTTAGAATATAAATTAAAAACACCAGCTACTCATCCAAGTCCACATCAAAAAGGTTCAGTCAGAAGAACGCCGATAAGGAAACGCCTCCAAAAAAGGGCCGTTAGAAAAAACGCCTCTAAGGCAGATGTCATCAACACCAAAAACGAAGGGAATTCTAGATTGGGTGCATCTTAAACTTTAAAATTACACAATGAATTTCTGATTTTATTACTTGCAGTCTTTTTAATTTGAAATGTCGTGCACCTCAAACTACAGTTTTGTAAATTGCTAGCGAATTTTTAGAAATAAGACATTCTGCTGTACATTTATATTTATATTATTAAGTATTATACGAAATAAGAACAATATATTTGTTTTATTACAAAGTGTTTGTGTTTTTTATTTCCACTCTGCTTTGTTTTTTTCTCGAATCTGCAATAATTACAAAGTCTAAAGCTAAAATATTAGTATTTGTAGTTATTTTACAGTTACAAAGTGTAAAATTCAAAAAAATCAATCTACGATTTCATAATAGCGTGATATAATTTAGAAAATTGTGATTTCTTTTAATTTTGTGCGATACATTTTATAAAAAGTGTAAAACATTTGCAAATTTTCAACGAAATTGTGTGTTTTATTCAGGTTTATGTTAATTTGTGATCAACATACATATATTTTGTATAATTTCAAGTGTTATGATGGCAGTTTTGTAAATTTAAAGTGAAATGAAGGGGCCAGAACATTTTTCAACAAAATTACGTGTTTTATTCAACTTTATGTTAATTTGCGGACAACATATATATATTTTTCAATGAAATTGCGTGTTTTGGTGGTGTCAGAATATTTTTTTTCAACGAATTGCGCGTTTTTATTTAAAAATTATGTTAATTTGTGGTCAACATACATATATTTCCGTCAAAAGTATAAGATTTTTTGAATTTTGTTTATCGAAATGATTGTGGTAGTAGATTTTTTCAACGAAATTGCTATTTCTTTTAATTTGAGCGATGCATTTTATAAAAAGTGTAAAACATTTGCAAAATTATGCATAGTTTATGTAACATGATGTCGATTTTTGTGAAAATTTATGTGAGATGGCTTGTAATTGCGTGATTTTTGTTCAATTTTCATCGTGTGTTGAATAAAATATCGTTTTTTGTATAATTTCAAGTGACGTGATGACAGTTTTTGTATAATTTATGTGACATGATGTCGATATTTGCGAAAATTTATGTGAGATGCTGTATGATTGTGTGATTTTATTCAAATTTTTGTTACTTTGGGGTCAACACATACGTCTTTTCGTAATTTTTGCGTGTTTCTATTCAAATTTATTTTCATTTGTCGTCAGCACAGACGTATTTTCGTAAAATTTTACTATTTTTCAATGAAAGTTGTGAAAAAAATATTGTTTTTGTCGTTTTTACAGAATTTAATGTGACAAGATGCCGATTTTATAAATTTTCATGGGAGATGCTGTCGATTTCTAAAATTTATGTGAGACGGCGTATTGTTTTATCGCTTATTGGATAAAAATGTCGTTTTTTGTATAATTTCAAGTGACATGATGTCAGTTTTTGTAAAATTTTAAGTGAAACAGAACATTTTTCCAACGAAATTGTGTTTTTTTATTCAAAATTATGTTACTTTGTGGTTAATTGCGTTTGTATTTTCGTCCGTTTGCATTTATATTGAAATTTTTTAAACTAAAATGCAGTTTTTATCGATATAATGACACAATTTCAGACGTTTACTTATAAAATAGGGTTCCGTAGTGAGAAGAAACAGTTTATGCCGAAAGAAGTCGCTGTTTTCGTTAAAATGTTCCAAATACCAATTTACATTAAGTTGTTATATACAAATTGACAGTGAAAAATCTGTACATTTACAATAGCATAGTTTGGTTCTTCCACTTTGTCAAAAGACCCATCTTGTAAACGTACAATAACTAAAAGTTTTACGGCTTTACAATGCGTTGCATTTATTTACTCAACACTTTTCGCGATTTTTTATAGTAATATATTTATGCGGATTTCGCGATTTAAATGAAAAGGGTTAAGGGTTTCTAAAGTAAACATAAAGAACGTCTCGTAAGTTCCGCAGCGATATTATAAAAGAGCAGATTATAAAAATAAAGTAATTATTTCTATTAGTACTAGGCATGTTTAGTTGACAAATGTCATAATTAAAATTAGGCAAGCCTTCTCCAATATTTGCTACTATGTTTATCTCTTTCTTACTCAAGCAATACGTATATCTTCTTTATGTTAGCCGAGCAATATTTTAAAACTGTTGTGTTCAAAGTTTAAAATTTGATATTATTTGACAACCGCGAATTTAATTAGATCAATTAATTGATTGCTCCATAACGTCTTTTTGTAAGCACGCATAGCAACATAAATTTAAATATGTTACAGCATTTCGCCGGAATATATTCGATTGACCAAGAACTCGAGAGGAAATTTCCATCTATATAGCAGGCAGAGAACGATGGAAATATCGTTAATCCACGCATACACGTCACTCATATTATAAAATAAAAGCACTAATTACAGCAAAAGCTGTTGCAAATCTAATTTTTTTTTAAATTGTACCAACCTTTAAACACAATAAGCTAAACATTCCCTATTCTTATAATCTAAATTTTTGAAAATAGGTTGTGTGGTACAACGTTTATTTAAAATAAAATAGATTTTCTATACCGTCTGCAAATAAAACAATGGTTGATTGTAAAACACATTTATTAAATAGAGACCGCTTGATCTGAGCGTTATAACCCATTTGAGTGATTCAGTTCATTTATTTAATTTCTATTATAAAAAGTCTAAACTCCAGCAGATACAATCCCCCGGTAACAATGCATTTTGTCGGTTAAAATTTACAGCCCGCTATGCAATGACGTCAAAACTTTGAAAGAGAAAGCTAGCATAGTCAGAATGCGTGTATTTATATAAGGGACTAAAATAATTATTTCGCCTTTTAAAAATATTACTATGGTTCTAAATTATGCACAATGCAGTTCATCTGTTATTAATTATAATTTTCAGGAAATAAATAATTTTATAATATGACAGCATAGCGGTACTCAAGCGGGATGGCACACCGCTCAAACCCTTTAAATCCCGTAGCGCTCCGTGGTCTAGGGGCATCGATCAATGTGAGCCCAATGTGTATGCAAACGTAGAGGGTTCGATTCCCACTCGGGTCCGACGCAAATAGCTTTTTTTAAATTTAAATATTTCCGCGAGTGAATGCAAGAGAGAGACAGCAGCTTCGAAGAGCGAGATGTCTCTATCAGTTTGAATTTCAAATATTTCCGCGAAAATTCAAAATTAAAAACAACCGCCGTGAGAAGTGCGCGCGCACCAAGATGGCCGACGCCCCGGGAAATTCAAATCCAACAAATTAAACTTAGAAAAAAATCTGAAAAAATTCAAATTTCAAATATTCCCGCCAGAAATCCAAGATGGCCGCCGAAGTCCGACGCGTAATTCCGAAGCAAATTAAAATGGCCGCCGCGTAATTTAATCAGTAGCACATATGTAAATTACATATCAAACTTCATATGTGATTAATCAGTAGCACATATGAAGAATAATTAGAGCAAACCGCGAAATTAATTAGGTCAAACCGCGGAATGGGTCAATCCGCGAATTAAAATTAAAACCGCGAAATCCGCGAATAAAACCGCGAATTAAGGGGGCGTGGCTTAATCGAATTAAAAGTGGTGGGGATTTCTCTCCCCTTTCTACTTTGATTATTTTTATTTTGTTATACTTTTATGCGTAATGGATTGTCTATAATGGTACTCAATCATTTACGTCCTTGTAAGAAAGCGTAAACTAACTAATTGCGTCAGATTATATTCGCGGTTATGAAGTCCCTTACATGATGTGATGTCTTTAGTGTATGTATTATGCTTAATCTGTGAAATGCTCAATTTGACAAATGAGCAAAATTTTGCCTATTACATGAAATCGGTACTGCATCTGTCGAATTCGAGTAATAAAAAATCGAAAGCTGTTGCTCATTTCATAAAATAGACAATGTTGGTGTTATTAATTATTAGTATTATTTTTGAGTCTAATTACTGTAGTAACTCGATTTGTTGAACATTTCACGTAATAGCAGAAACGTATGTTGCCAAATTCACGAACTCGGCAAACTGTTACCTCTTACGCAAATTAGGCACATGCTGTGCCGATTTCACGAAATTTGCAACATTTCTCTATTTCACGAAGTGAGCAATTTCACAGAAACGGTGTTAACATATGCACAGCTCTTTTACTTTTTTATATTTCAGGTTTTATGACGATTTTTGAAGAAAAAAGTTTTGGCGTTTTGGGTTTCATGTTCTTTCAAACAACTAAGGCTGGCGGCTGCATAGTTTCGCCACTGATTTTGCTGCCTCTTCGATAAAACCTTCACTTAGATTAAAGCGCGGCGTAGTAAACAGCTCCAGGAAAATATTTTCGTAAATGTAACCCACCTACCTTCAGCAGCGGTCGAAGAGTGACGTATCTGGGCATCTGGTCTTGGTAACAAGATCAGCTTGACAGTTCAACAAAGCCTCAGGATTGATAGGTAAGCCACACCTTTTCAGAGTGCATTAAACAGGAACATCTCCAATTAATCCTAATGGCTCGTCTAATCGATGGATAAATAGCTATGGTAATAGATTAGTCTTTTTTGTTTCCAAACACTTAGCTTGCATTCCTCCCACGATTACTCGAACGGTCAGCAGAGGGCGCCGCGCTTCTGGATTGTTGTTTATTGCATTCACTTTAACACATACCTCGATTTTTGAAAAGAAATCTAATTTATGTCATTTGCCTGTGCCTTGTCTTAACTTTATATATAGAGACTTTCCAAACTATTTGATAAATATCAAATTATAATGCTGCGCATAGTGTATATTAGTATGATTGTGTAAATTATGCTTGAAAATAAAAATATGTGTTATATTAGGTAAAAGTATAAGTGACAAAATAACTTCAGAGAGAAAAAGAGAACGACGGCATACATCCCTCAAGACTGAAATAGAAAAAACAAAGATCATTCTTCAGAATTAAAAGCAATGGGAAAAATTGTAAGCTATAAGAATCGGGGTACATGAAGCTGCGTAATTGAAATGCAATAAAATCGGCTTCTCACTGAGTTCCAATTAATTAATTTTTTATTATTTATTAATTTGATTATTATTTTAATTAAGGGGGCCCACATTCTATGAATTGGTGATATATGAGTCTATCATTTTTAGTTTACTCGATAAATGTCTTTTATAAAATATTTTATGAAAGCTATTTAATTCAATAAAATGATCTGGGGTGTCTATTTTGTCTAAGGTTTTTGGGTTTTCATAAAATACGTCATTATTTTATTCAAATCAATTTTGTTACACCTATTTTAGGTTACATATAAGTTTAACAAAAATTACCGATAAAAATTTAACTTTATATAGAGAGTGGTTCAGAAAACAAGAGCAACAAAACTAAGCAGGCTATGCTAGAGAAATTGTCGTCTGTTTGATACTTGCCAAATGACATCTCTACCGGCTTACAATAAAGTTTATGCAAATATTTTGATAAAAAAACCTAGAAGAATATTTTTCACAGATGACTCAATAAGTTGATTAATCGGAAATCTCTGCATGCCTTTTTGGTAATGGTGTAAACGTAGGTTTGTGAGAATGAAAACACTTTCCGTATCATACATCATAGAATTAGAGTGATTGAAGTGCACTATTACAGTAGGTGTGAATCTCTATGGTGAAAGGTTTCGGGAGTTACAACTTATGATAAAGTTTGTCCATATGTTTTCTCTTTCGCATTTTTTTCCAATATGCTTCGTAGCGATTACCGATTAATGTTGTGGCCTGTGGGCAATTGAGTGGCATCAGTACAACGTACGCTACTTTCCGTAGTACTGTGCTGCTTCTCTATTGTTTTCTACGAATAATTGTTTGATAATCCTTTTGGCTATTTTATGAATCAGGTGTATGTGTCTTGCTTGGTGGTGGTATATCGGAAAATCCACATCTTGGAAAGTTAGAATTGTGGTGGTAACTTTTCGGGATACCAAATGAGGCCATGAGTGGGTTTATGAGTTGCCAATCGCCTTTAAGCGTCTACTAAACACTGTTTTACACTTAAAGCCTTTACCTTGCACTACAGATACAGACATTTTTAAAATAAGTAAAGTTGTGTATAATAGTACATTGTGTATCTAGGACGAAAAGCGTAACATTCCCAGACAACTGTGAATATTGTCGGGCGAGGCGAATGCCGAGCCCCACAACACAGGAGTCTGGGAATGTTGCTTTTTGTCCAAGATACACATACTATTTTTCCGCCAATCGTTACGATAGATTAAAAAAAATAGAAAATAGTACTCAAATACTCCCTGCCTAGGACGAAAATATTATTCCCTTACAGTTTTATTGTAAATTACCTAGCAACGGCTAATGTAATGGAATGTTTGACTTTGCTCAGCAAATTTTGTCAATAATGTGTCAGTTCTAGTACGATTGGCGGAATATATAATTACGGCACAGTGTGTACCTAGCGAGATATCACACGGCTACGGACACTTGATAATCACGAGTGCGAAAAGAGCGACCTAACTCTATGAAAGTCAATACTCCAACAATCCCTAAAAACAAAACCAACGTTTTTTGACATCACAGGCTCGTGGGGTCGGCTAAATTAGGTAGTTAATAGCCGCGACGTTAACTTTGACTGTAGCTATGCGTTGATTACAATTATAGATTATAATTGAGCTTTTTGTACAAGACAAGTCACTTAGTGCCTTCGTTAGTGTTTGGTGCTGTGTGTGTAAGTTATTTACTTACTATTAGTTTTGCACAAATAAACACGTACTAAATGACAGTTATAGATTTCGAAGTAATCGTTAATATGGTAGATACTTCTTGTAATAATAATTCTTTGTCTACTATGGTAGAAGACGGTAATCAAATAGTAAATTTTGTTTGGTTTAATAATGTTGTATTCAATAAATTACTTAAGCAGTTTGAAGAACAATTTTTAAACGTTTTTCACAAACGGAATTTTGTGTCGCATCTGCTTTTGATATTTCTTACAGAAGAGGGTTACTTACCTCATGTTATTGGGCACCAATTCATATTGAGGAGAGAACAGCGAAATTTATAATTAGTTCTACAACCCATACTTTCATTAAAAATTATTGCGTAAAATTAATAATGCTCCATTGAGCAAAGGAAATAAGAGTCAAAAACTAGGTACGTTATAGCTATTAACATATCTAGGAATGTTATGAGTATCATAACTGCCGCAGATGTTTTGAAATCCGAGCTCGTAGAGCGAGGATTTTAAAACTTCTAAGGCAGTTATGATTCATAACATCCGTGATTTGTTCAATAGTTTATCGGTTGCTATATGGTTATGGTTACCATGTAGGGTAATATTCTTTAACCCTACAGATAAGTTATGATCTAGTTACCAGCCTACTTTTGTATATGTAAACAAAGGCTTAATATCCTGAAACCGATAAAGAAATTAGTAAACCAAATTTCGAGTCTTCTATCTATTACGCTTCCTTTACTATTCAAAATTATGCCTTTTGCTTTAAAACATTATTTTTCAATGCAAAACAAGCGAATGCGGTACAACAAAAAGCTCAGTTTACGCACCTATGCGGTTTAACCGACATTCTACCTACCTCTGCTGACGGCACGTCAGAGGGCGGTGGTCTTGTTCTTCACGTGGCATTGGTTCTCTACTGGCTCATTGGAAGAAGATCTCAACTTTTTTGAAAAGTAAGCTCTATTATTCATACAAAGTCACTCTCAAACCAATATGGACATATGCCATCGAACTATGGGTTATAGCTAGCAACTTCAATATAGCAATTTCTAACGCTTTCAATCCATTGCTGTGTAATGCTTAAAATACCGGGGGTCAAGAAAGAAACATAACTTGGGACGGTGTTCGATACTATCCTGACCTATAGAAAAAAGTCAAGTATCCAAAGTCTGTCTGCACATGATGGACCAGGTCAAGCAAGCATTACTTGGAAGACCAGCTGTACAAGATTTGGTGATTATTCGCTTTCTAAAGAAAGTGGCTGTTCAACTAAGTCAAATCAGCCAAGTAAGAATTTCCAAAATTATGCAAAGGTTTAGGTACAATTTCAGAAGCATACACAATTGCACAGGCTCCACAAACCCAATGTTATGCAATCACAACCCTACGTAATATTTCGTTGCATAGTGCGGGAAAGTCGAGGCAGCGTTAAATCGCATGAAAACCATGAACGTAATTACTAGAGAGCAGATTTCTAGCTTTTATGCTTTTTGTAATGTTTAATAGCAGCTCAGCACTTTTGATGTTTCACGGACTAGAAAATTGGAATTATTTGACATATATTTTTGTATGCTTTTTTGGATTATTTTGTGGTTTTATGCATATTGAATTTAATATGCATATTTAACGCTTTTTTCCTTTTTTAAAGTATACTGTTTTAAATATTACAAAAGTTGTACTTAATTAACATATTTTTATCGTTTTATGCATATTTAGAATACTTCCCATGTTTAGTGCTGTTTTTTTAAATCGTATTGTATCCTTTCATAAATTGTGCAAACCTCTATATGCCCATGATTCATTGGCCATGAATCGGCCCTGCGAAACAAATAACAAAGACTGTAATCGCAACACTGTGACTTGTCACAGTAAAATAACAGTAAAATAAAAAAATGCTAATGCAACAGTCTTACTGCAACTGTCGACGGTACGTCCTGTGGTAATTTATATTTTAAAAATCCCTAAATCAAAAACAGCGCCAGCTGAGTGGATTAGGGGTTTCCCCGAACTCAAAAGTGAAAACAACAAAATATTTTGTAGAGCTTGCATAAAAACTGTAAGTAACTTAGGTACTGTTGGAAAAGACAGTAATTAAAAGCAAAATTTGTTAGATTCAAGGTGAGAAGAAATACAATGTGCTTCAACACGTGAAAACAGCTTTGCACATAGCAAGAAAAAAGAAATTTGAAGCTTCAAAAAACAAACAACAGACTGTACAAGAATCTATTGCAACTCGTCAAGATGAGCAATTTCAATTTAATTTTGAATTATGTAGGATGATGATTCAGTCCAATATACCGCTAAAAAGTTGCAAAATAGTCCATTTTAACTGTTTTTGCAAAAATGTTGTGCTTCAAGTAAAGCTTTTTTGGGAAATAGTTATGCTTTCCTAAGCGCTCTTTTTTCATTTGTTATGCTTATAAATCCGCTCTCTAGTAATTACACCCGCAGACAAACCTACGAAGTGGTGTTCACCAATGGTTTGTGTGAACAAACGTAATGATAATGTACCCATATGTGTTGATCTTACAAAGCTTAATAGCACGACAAAACGGGAGTGGCATCACATTTCAAGCGTGGAGAACACACTCGCTTTCTTAACCGGAGCAAAATACTTCTCTAAGTTTTACAACTTCGGGATTTTGGAAAATTGCATTGAGTGACTAATCAAAAGCACTAGCTACGTACAGTCAGTGCCTTAGAAATTGGACACGTAATATGTTGTGTTGTAATGTTTGATTCATTATATATTTTTTTTGTATTATTGTAATTTTACTATCAACCAAAAGACGCAACATTTCAACAATTATATAACAATCAAAACCATAACAACTGCAAAAGCCCAGTTTATACACTTAAAAATATGTACATGCAAAACGTATCATAGTACGTATTGTCTCGATTTCTAAAGCGCCGACTGTACATTACACCATTTGGATGCTTTGTTAGCTTTGATATTCCTAAATTGCCAGAATCTCAAATATATCTTAATGAAAGGAAAGTATACTTGAGGGCCCGTCAGTGCGACTCCTTCTAAGATATTATCAACAAATATTATGAGCGCTAACAAGTCTTTACTTGCAACAAGTATACTCAGATAGTTTGAGAACTTATCAACTCAGATAAATAACAGTGGGCAATCGTACAACATCTAAAATTCAAAAGGTAGTAGTAACGAAATCAGACAACTAATATCATAAGCAGTGCATTAAATTTATTTAGCAAACCTTGCATAGAATAGCCAGTACAACAGCTTCTAAGAGCATTATCGAAGCGAGAGGTGCACCCCCTAAATAGCATTTTATACTAAGAATTAATCACACAACATTGAACAATTAAAGGCTAAACACATATCATGAAACCAATTTAGAATCGGCTGAAGGGAACTCAACCAGGTGCATGGGGTTGAAAGCACCACAGGAAAGTCAGAACGCTACGCTAAGAAGGTATAATTCCATAACTCTGATGGAGCTGCGGCAACGCAGTTTACCAGGTGATAAGTATTTATCTGACGGGCCAAGCTTCTGCAACGACTGACTAAGTAGCATACACACGGGCTCTCACAGCTATGCTGGCAGCAGGTTGAGGGTGATTGAAGACATCACCAGGTCGCAAGTGAAATACGGCTGCAAAGCGGCTCACTCAGGCGATGTGAATCAAGTATGAAGCAATAAAACTCAATAATCTTCATCGCGAACATTTATGTTAAATTTATAGGTGGCGACATATTTCGAAACCACTCAGACCTGAGTGCTGTTCGTGTTCAATGACAGCTGCTCTTTCACTTGATTAATTTTAAATTCTTATATTTTGATGTATTAACCAGTACAACGATCTTTATAACGTAGTTTGCTGGTTAATTAATTTTTCTTCTCCAATGTGGTGTGTTCTTAATATTATTCCTACATCGTCTTCAACGCTTAAAATCATAACCCCATTTTAACCTCAATTTTAACATGTGTTTCTACTACTAATGATCATTATGGCCCGAGGATGAAACCAGTTTGGTTTCGAAACATGTCGCCACCTATATAAATTTAACATAAATGTTCGCAGAAAAGACTATTGAGTTTTATTGCTTCATATGAAGGCATCTCCGCTAAAAGATTGACGGATCACCTTCCTATTGATGTGAATCAAGGTTAAATAAGGCTCCCAGGTCAAAGGGAATGCACGCCTTCCAGGACAGGCTGTATCGGAGAATTTTAGAACCTCCCGTAAAAGCTAGAAACGCTGTACGCAATCAGTTAAAGTTACCAAAATCAAAAGGAACTAAACACTCACCTGGTAATACTGGCCGTTATGACCAGGACGGCTAAAAACTTGTAATTAATAAATGATCCGTCCAATAGACGTGGGCACAAAAATATGTCCGAAAAACGTGCTCCAAGCCCAAAATCGACAGCAAAGCGACGCTTCCACGAAGAATCTCATCAAATACAAGAAACCGACGAGCTAAATCAGTGGCACGAAAATTACGTACAAGTTGCCACAACGAGACAGCGCACGAAAAAGGACGCTATTAGCGTCGCTTGGTATCTCGAAAAACAAAACAAGAAACGCCTGCACTACAAGATACACTTTTGAAAGCACAGCCAAAATGCACTAAAGCTGTTAGAAAATCGAGCGAAAGTTTTCCGGTATAGCAGATAACCTCTATCGGCGCGATATGCGAGCGGCAAATTAAGATGCTTTTATGCGACTAAACATAGACTGCAATATAGAGAAATATACTTATCCTAAAAATAAAAAAACGTTAGATTACTAGTGGATGAAAGGTTGTTGAATAAAACAAAAGAAGAATATAAAACATCAAGATCACGTAAAAATGTATCATAATATACTGAACAACTGTTGTGAAAGTACATTTTTAATCCGAGCAATAATTAAAAACTTACCAACACTGCTTGCAATTTAGACAGTTATATACTAGGGCGCTTCACTAATTATTGTCCGTAATGTAGAGGTAAACAACTAAAAAGTTTGAAACAATTTTATTTTCCAGCAGAGCCTCCTTTGGGTATCTATATTATAGATATTTTATTGCTTTGGGGACAAACATCAGTTTCCTGCTTTGGTAATCACTTATTCACTGCTGTCATCACCTCTTCGTCATTATAAAATCGGTTTCTCGAGATGTTCTTTTAATTTTGGGAAGAGTCAAATGCCGCTGGTAGCCAAATTAGCGGAATAGGTAGGCTGTTTCAAATTGTCAAAGCCAACATTTTGAGTAGAGGGAAGTGGATGGTTCTGGAACCTCCCCCCACCACTTGACCTTGAGTTCAAGGCAAGACCACGTTCAAGCCCAAGGTCACATGCAAGGCAAGGCCACGTGCAAGCCCAAGGTCACGTTCGAAGCGAGGCCATCAACAGTAACCTTGAAGACTGGGTATAACATGAGGTGTAGTTTTGTGTTCAGTAGTATATCGTGTGCTGTACTAGCAAAAACAATGGATGAGGTACAAAAGGTTGGTGAAACTGTGAAGGGGTCAAAGAAAAAAGTGAAACTGTTATATCCAGTATTGTTAAACGCAACAAGTTATCCGTTGAATAAGTCAAGAAATAAATCTGTGAGTTTGGGTTTGACCTGTTTTGGATCGTTTGTGCCGGGAGTGCTAATTAGTGGGATTAACAACAATTTTATACTGCTAGACGAAGGAGAGTGGCAAGTCTTTCTTAAAAATGAAGATGTGATAAACAGACATTTTAACTATGAAGATGGAGATTTAAAACCGGTGGATATAAGTCCAGGCAAACGAATATATTTCCAAAAAATCGGAAACAAAAAAGTGATTGTGCTGCAGGAACGTAAGCGATCCCAAGTGTATCTCGGAATGCAATCAGTAGCAGAGTTGTGGGATTTGTTGCCCCTGCTGAATTCTAAAGCTGAACTATTAAAAAGTCAAAATTTTGAAAATTTCTACAGTAGTATAATCCAAGGCGTTTGGAATTTACCCGGCGACTTTAAACGAAGCATTGAGGATGCGTTACCGCCAATAAAATCCGAAAATGTATACTGCATGCATGAAATGCTAAAGTATGCTTTGGACGTCATAAGATATGATATTGTGTTTAAACAATACGCCCAACAGCAAACGTTGGAACAATAAGTGTTTATCATGTAGTTATAACGATGTAATAAAAAAATTAAAAATTTTAAAACGTTTATTATATATTACAAACTAACTTACTAACTAACCTAACCTAGAAAGCTCTGGGTGGCCTCACATTTGCTGTAAAAAAGAACACTTAGTTTCTTCAAAGAAGCAAATCAACTTATACTTACGTAGATCACCCAGAGCATGTCATGCAAGTCGGGGTCCCTGTAGACCTTGTACCTACATCCCAGAAACCACCCCACCTCTAGCAGGGTGGCTTCCGGGATGTAGGTAGAGTTTTTCAGCAGAACTATGTCTTGCTAAAAAGAAATTTATTGTGAACCAGATTTATATATATATATTTTCTTACAGTGTCATATTTTTCCGAAACATGCTGCACCAATTGTAGTTCTAAAATGTTAAAAATGTATTACATCAAATATTAAAATTAACACAATATTACCGAACGCCGACATGGCAGCACCAAGGATTATAGAGTCGAGGAATTGTTCTGTAAATTTCTTATATGTATACTGTTTAGAATACAAAAAAAATAAGCGTCTTACCCATTCTGTTTAATCTGAAAAATATTTTAGAATTTAGAATAGCGAAGTAACTGTACAATGCAAAAAATCCAATCAAATATCTTAATAATGATACGAGCATTTTATTTTGCTTAGAAACATTAGAAAAAATATTAGAAATGGTGTATATGGAAGTAGGCACAAAAGACGGGGATCAAATATTTTAATAAAAAGGGAGATGTGAGCATTTACATTAGAAAAGTAAAAAACTTTTTTTCAGAACTTTTCCTATTACATTTTTCAAAGACATAGACATATAAAATAAAACATATATACAAACATATCTTACCAAACGAGCAGCTGAAGAAAACTGTGATTTTTTCATGCAACAGCGACTGGTTTATATACAAATCGCTCCTACCTACATCTCGACTTGGAGGAAAGGGTTGACAAATTATGCTGCAGATTCTAATTTTGCGTTTATCTCAGTTATTTTAAATAATAGAACTTTTTTTGCGAAACCCTCATATTCCTCGTTAAAAAACGAACCGTTTGATACTAAACAGTAATACATTTGGCAGTTATTAGGGATGTATGCATAATTATAAATTTTTTTTACGTTTGCTACAGTATTAGAAAACCTAATAATGAAATAAACTAGAATTATAATTTTTCAAGTTAAATATATTTATATGAATAAACCGACATGTAGAAATAGAGCGAAGTATTCGAATGATCATTAAAAAACAAATTGTTACAATTTCCCATAGATTGGTTGTCAATTAAAATCTAAATAAATATTTAATTTACTTTTTTTAAGTTATTAAATTATTGGAACAAGTCTTTCATTTCCAATACTGAGGTTGTGACGTCCAAATAATTAGAATAAAGAATCCGATAAGAAAATGACCAAATTTCAATTCTACAGAATAGCATCACCAGCTTGCTTTTACCTAGAGAAAACTGGGTCCTGATCAAAAGATGCAAATTTAGGATAGCTTCAAATACGCACTTTCTAAGATGAGCTAATGGGAGCATTTGACACATGAAATATTGAAATAAATACTGAAAAATAACAACGCACCACAAGGAAGATGAAGTCCTGGAAGGAGACGGGCGGAGCTCGAAGTATGAAGTAATAACAGGCACGTGTGAAAGATAAATAGAACAGGTAGGATTTTTAATAAATTGCATCGCATCAGTGCTTTACTTATGCGGACGATGTCATCATAATCGCACAAACAAAACTAAATGATGGAAAGATTACAAGAATAAGCACGAAGAATATGTTGACCTGAAGAAGAGCTGAAAAACACAGTCAATTAATAATTAACGACGACGGTACAATTTTAAAGAGAACACGTAATGATAGCAGTTTGAAAATTAAAGTGCGAATAATGCACACAAGTGAAGCTAATCTACGGAAGTTACTTCTGTCCAAAAGTTTATTTCGAAAAGTGAAACTGAGAGTGCACTAAACAGCAATTCGCCCAACTGCAATTTATGCAAGAGATTCATATACTGAATAAGAATAACAAGATTGGGTGTCAATCGTCTCGAACGAAAAATAAGTACTCAGAGCTCTACAATCGGAAGCTGATTAGGTGCAATAAGATATAGATGCAAACTAATAAACAAACAAATTTTTTGTTGATTTTGAGATGCTTCAATAATTTCACGATACCGCTGATTTGTCTAAAAATGGCAATAAAATTAGATGCGCTGTTTAAAATGTAAGCAATCGTAATGCATGCGCGCATTTCCTTGAATATAAAGCGTCGCATTTAACGTTTTGCACGTTCCTTAGTGCAGGGAATACTAATCACAATATTTTTTAATTGACTGACACTGAAACGCACGAGTAACGTCTGCATATTAAGCAGTCTGTGAACCCAGTATCGTGTATGAATTTTAAACGCAAAATGCACGTATAAATACATGCATTTTAAATGCAGATCACTAGTGCATTGTGTCAGCAATCTAAAGGTAGATATTTATTACTTATATGTATGAGTTATAATTAATAATAGATTGAAATTTAAACAACATATTGAGTGTATTGTAATTAAAGCTGTGAAAAAGATAGGTTTGGTCGAAAAAGTTCCAAAATTAATCATTAAGCAAAGGATTTAATTAATACGCTAGTTTTAATTATTAAAATTATTAATAATAAACTGTCATAATTATAAGACTAGATTTGTAAATGACTTTAGATCGCCCTTAATTGCAAAATCATGTTCTCAAAAAACTTATTCTATAATGGACTCAAATTATATAATGAAATGGCGTTGTAGCAGTCTCGAATGAAAAATAATTACTCAGAGCTCTGTAAATGTAATTATGTCTTTATAAGCAAGTATTAAAAACAAATTGTTGCAATTTCCCATAGATAGGTTGTCAATTAAAATATAAATAAACGTCTCGAATGAAAAATAATTACTCAGAGCTCTTTATAAGCAAGTATTAAAAAACAAATTGTTACAATTTCCCATAGATTGGTTGTCAATTAAAATCTAAATAAACGTCTCGAACGAAAAATAATTACTCAGAGCTCTTTATAAGCAAGTATTAAAAACAAATTGTTACAATTTCCCATAGATTGGTTATCAATTAAAATCTAAATAAACTTAAATATTACTTAAACGTAATTTACCACATCTGAAAAAATAAATACGTCTTTGTTGATAGAACAACTGCAAAAAATATAGGCCGTGTACGTTTTTCTATGCGCATAACCAGTAGGAAATTAATAGGTTGATAGATATTAAGGCAATTAAATGTATCACATTTTAATGAATGTTACTGTAAAATATAATATCACTCTCGTCTGTATTAACTTGCAAACTGTGTTTGAAAAATACTTTTTGTTGCCTTTGCACGCGCAGTCTGCAAAAATTTAGACATACAGCAAACGTAAAGGTATTTCAAGGCTAACTTCCTTTGTGTAAGCTAAGTTTCAAGAAAAGTGTAGGTTGCAACGACCTCAACTGGTTTGCGTGCGAAAGTCGTCCTTCCACCCCACCAAGTTTACTATATATACACCTAGCTAAGGTGGGAGCAGTCATTATCTTGTGTTTGCAATGGCTAGCAACGCTGTTTGTCAGTTTTGCGAGGGTTTGATTTTACCGAAAAAATTTTCAAAATTTAATAGGCTCAGTTTGAAAAAAACGGGTACAGTTAAACTTTGCGCCTGCGCGGAACCAAGTGGTTCCGCACAGACGTCGCCGCAAGCTGCCATAAAGGTTTTAAGTGACGTATTAATTGTTCCTAATTACGAAATTATTTCTCCAAGTAGTAGTCAAGGTTCGAGTAAAATTTTAAAATCAGCTTTAAAAAAAGGTCAGAAACGGAAAAAACCAGCAAAATTCAATTTGGCGAAGTATGTCAAGTGTATGAATGAGGAGACTGATGTTCCTGTGGCAAAAATTCAAAATATGCCGATGCAATCTGAGTCTCCTCATTTATCGCAAACGGAAATGTTTATGGAAACGTTCGATTTTGATGACATTCAATTGGAAAAGGTGGCTTCCGGCGACGGTGCGGCGCAAGAGTTTAGAGCCCTTGTAGATGGTTTGGAGATCGACGCCGGCTCAAGTCGACCGACCAGTCGAATTTCGAAGCAGCCAACAATCCAACCTTTGGAAAATGCGACCGCAGCACCGTCTGTAATTGCGCAGTCTCCGGTTTCGGGTGGTGTAGCTGTTGTAGCCACTGGGAGTAACGTAGTCGACACTGTGGTGTCGATTACGTCTACCCCGCAGGAGGAAGACATGGATGACATTTCGCCATCCCAGCGTGCCGAACGTGAATACGTGTCTAATCGCAATGCAATAGATGCTAAAGCAGCTGATCTTCGCAGCGGTGACCATTATATAAGGTATATTAGATATTAGATATTAGATATTAGATATTATTTTTCTATCCATATATGTTATTTAACATTGAAGGTGTTCAGAACGTGCTTTTCCCAGTTTAATAGCTTATATTGTTATTAGCTCACTAGAAATTCGAGCCGCCAGCCTAGAAGCGACGATGCACGATGAGTACCTAAAAAGCATAGCCGCTTTACTTAAGATCCGCCACGGCCACAGCGCAACTAACATGGACATCTTTAAGAATGCTGCGTTAGCAAGGCTGGAGCTAATCCAAGATCTGTTAGCTGTGGAGAGCGCGATTCGTGCAAGACGTCAGGAGCTCGATAAAAAGGCTAAGTAACGAGTAGATAATCGTTTAACATATCATACACCCCTAACACAAATAACCTCCCCCCTATCCTCTCCAGGGTGTCCAAAGCGAATCCTCCCCGTGGTGACACCTGGGTATTCCGTTCGAGGTTTAATTTGTTAATCAGTGTTAATAAAGGTGTTCTTTTCGTTTGTGGATAGTAAGCCTCGAGCTGGGTAGCTAATCGCGCAATTAGTATATTAACCGATTGCGCGAGACTAATTTACCATTATGTTCAGGTGCACTGCTTGTGGAGAGTCCTTCACCAGAGCTGACAATTTGTTTCGCCATCGAAGAGATAGCTGTCGCCACGAGGTTGGCCACCCATCGACGAGTGGTAAGTGGAAACGTGTTGATTGCTGCTGATTATATCAATTGTGTGTTTCCTAAAGGTGACGCTATGGAGGCTTCGGTAGCAGCTGGTGAGGGACCATCGGCGAGTAAACGCCCAAGACTTAATGACTCCAGCGGTGGTGAGTGTGTCTCTATTGTAGTGTTTCATGTTTTCTAACGTTTGGTTTAACAGAACAGCTCCCCAGGACGCAATACTGCGACGTATGTGATGAAAATGTTCCTCGGACTTGTTTCGTTGGACACCTGAGGAGCAATCGTCACACGAGGCGGTGTGATGTCGTCCATCTGGAGAAAGGAGTGGTGGCCCTTCCAAGCGCCTTCAAGTCCCGCGTTGCCAGCTACAGGGTGTCCACGGAAAATTATCATATAAGCGTTGTAGAATATATGACCGAATTGAAAGACAAAATTATAGGTCTTATAGAAGGTCAATTGACCAAATTAAACAGTATAAAATTCAATTTCGAACTTTTCGGGTATTTTATTTTGGAGACTCAAGATGTACAAGACGTCAAAAGTTTTAATACGACCAACGAGGTGGTCACTCGCGGTACAGACTTGAACGAATTATATGATAATTTAACGGGGATATTGGACCAGAAGGTGTCCGAATTTGAGGAACGCGATTCAGGTGTGTATTACAACTGTAATTCTTGTTAATGTTACTAACCGCAAAATTTTTACAGGGTGGATCTTGAAGCAGTTGCTGTACCTAGAATTAAATATAAATAAATTCAATCCGTTTCGGGCGTCTTCGTATATCCCGCTCCCGAAGCAGATTCAGTCCAAGAAAGCGATCGTGAACGTCCAAAACGTCGATGACGAGCGTTGTTTCGGGTGGGCGGTAACCTCGGCCATCTGCGAACCGGATGGACTGTCTAATCGAACGAGTTCGTATCCAGATTGCAGCGAGTTTTTAAGTTTTAAGGACATTGAATTCCCTGTTAGATTGCGCGATATTTCTAAATTTGAAAAAAATAACCCTCAACTTTCTATAAATGTATACGCGTTGGAAAAGACTTTTCAAAACGATATTACCATATATGAAGTTGTGGGGCCTCTGTACTACTCGCCACGTATAAAAAACGGACATATAAATTTGCTGCTTCTAACAGATGGCGAAGGTAATAACCACTACTGTTGGATCACCAATTTGTCTAGGTTAGTTTCGCGGCAAATAACGGCTAGGGAAAATGCAAAACATTTTTGTAATGGTTGTCTAAATTACTTTCGCACCGATGCCCATCTGGAGAACCATAAGCTTTTTGACTGTAATCATGTGTGCACAAAGTTGCCTACGACAGAGCCGATCACGGATAAGTGTGGGGAGGTGAGGCCCCAGAACATTCTTAAATTTGATAATTATCATAAGCAATTGAAAGTGCCTTATGTTTGCTACGCAGATTTCGAGACCGTTTTATCACCTGTCGATGGTGGGGATCAGGAGCCGGATCGCGAAAGACCATATACGATCAAAACGTGCGAGCACAAACCGTATTCTTTCGCGTATTATTTGAAATGTTCTTTTGATGATACTCTATCCAAATTCGAAATTTATAGGGGCGAGGATGCTGTGGACGTGTTTGTTGAGCGTCTAGACAGAGACGTTCGCGCCTTATATTCCAACAGTTTAAAGTATGTTGTACCCCTCAAGCCTCTGGCCCCGCAAGAAATTCAAAATTTTAAGGATGCTGCTTCATGTCATATTTGCAATCGTCCTTTTGGAGAGGGGGGCGTAAAGGTTCGCGATCACGACCATTTGACCGGAGAATATCGGGGAGCTGCCCATTCCAATTGCAATCTGAATTATAAACTTCCAAATTTTATTCCCGTATTTTTTCACAATTTAAATTACGATTCCCACCTTTTTGTCAAACAGTTAGCTCAAAATAACGAGGAGCTTGATGTCATTCCGGAAAATAAGGAAAAATATATTTCATTTGGTAAACGTCTTTGGGTAGATGAAGTCGTTGTTGACGGAAAACGAAAAAACCTTTATATGCAAATTCGATTTTTAGATAGTTACAGATTTTTAAGTGCTTCTTTAGCATCGCTGGCCGCCACATTATCAGATGATCAGTGTGTTGAAATTCATAAGCAATTCGGACATGACATCAAATTCGAACTGATGAGACAGAAAGGTGTGTTTCCCTATTCGTATCTGGATTCATTTACAAAATTAGACGAGCCGGCGTTGCCCACAATCGCTCAGTTTTATGATCATTTAACCGAGACGCATATTACTGAGGTCGATTACGAACGCGCCGTTAAGGTCTGGAAAACTTTCGAATGTCAAACGTTGGGCGACTATTCCGATGTTTACCTCAAATGTGACGTGTTTATATTGGCAGACGTTTTCGAAAACTTTCGAAATTTTTATTTAAATCAATATAATTTAGATCCGGCGCAGTACTTCACCGCCCCCGGTTTAAGTTGGGACGCCATGTTAAAATATACGGGGGTTGAGTTGGAGCTGTTGACGGATATGGATATGTTTCACTTTTTTAGAAAGGGTATTCGTGGAGGAGTCAGTACTTGCGTCGGGCGAAAGGCTATTGCCAACAATAAATTTGCGGGTAACTATGACGCTTTCAAACCCACTTCTTTTATTGTGTATTTGGATGCCACGAATTTGTATGCCCATAGTATGAGACAGTTTCTACCGCAAGGTGGTTTTGTTTGGTTGACTGACGACGAAATTGATAGTTTTGACGTATTTAAAATTGTGGACGACTCAGATACTGGGTACGTGTTGGAAGTTGACTTGCGGTACCCCGAAAATTTACATGACGATCACAATGACTTTCCCTTTTGCCCCGAGCTATTGGTGCCTCCACAGGGAAAATTTAAAAATGCAAAATTAATTCCAAATTTGTATGACAAACAATTATATTATTCACTACAGAAATTTGAGGCAATGCTTAGAGGCTGGTTTGATTTTGGTTAAAACACATAAAATACTTAAGTTTAGACAATCTCCTTGGCTCAGATCCTACATCGATTTAAACACAAAATTACGTAACAAGTCTGACAATGAATTTCATCGAAATTCATTCAAACTAGCTAACAATAGCGTCTTTGGTAAAACCATGGAAAACGTGGACAAAAGGGTTGTTGTAAAGTTAATTAGTCATTGGGAGAAAATTGGTAATAGAATGGGGGCAGAAGCTTTGATATCGAAACCTAACTTTAAAGATAGAATTCGGTTTGGGGAAAATTTAATAGCAGTGGAAATGAACAGAACATCGGTTTTATATAACAAACCCATTTATGTTGGTTTCTCAGTTTTAGATCTTTCGAAAACGGTAATGTACGATTTTTATTACAAATTTTTGAAGCTTACATACGGCCGTAATGTGTCTCTACTGTATTCGGACACGGACTCATTCATCCTGGAAATTTTTACTGAAAATTTTTACGCCGACATGCAAGAGCACCTTGATCTCTTTGATACATCAAATTACAAGAATGGCCTGCATGGAATTTCGAGAACCAAGTCCGTTGTTGGCAAATTTAAGGATGAGTACGCGGGGGTGGCTGTGTGTAGCTATTACGGGATCGGTGCAAAAACATACTGTGTAAACGCTGTTGGTAAAGAAGACAAAAAGGCGAAGGGAGTTAGAAAGAGTGCTGTTCGGAATCACCTCACCACCGAAATTTATAAATCTGTAGTCGAAAACAAGAGGGAAGTTGTATTTTGTCAGATGTATGTGTTTCGTTCCCGTTTACACACTATGTACACCGAATTAATGAATAAGGTTGCGCTTTCTTCGCGAGATGATAAACGCTTCCTTATTCCTAATACTACCAAAACCTTAGCGTGGGGTCACCGTGATATAGATGTTTACAGTCGTCTAGACAACTTGCTGCGCATTGCCGAAACGATGACGTAGCAATATGTTCGCGGAACAGTATTCGTTATTACTTAACAGCAGAGGTCCTACACGGCTTTCTTGTACTTTGTAGGTTTAGTTATTGTATATAGCAATTATAGTATAGGTTAAGAACACTAGCTTGTATGATAGAGGTAGTAAGTTAAATTTTACAAAAAATCTGATTGGGTCCGCGTTACCAAGTATATTTGTTATTTAACACTGTAGTCACTCATGTTCAGCATTTACAATAATAAATTACTGTAAAACATAAAAAGTTTTTATTTAAAGAAAATAAATGGTAGTAAAACAAAAAAGTGTTTTATTGAAAGAGTTCTATAGAATCATAATAAGTTATACAACATTGTTTTTGGATATCCAGGAATTGTGACGATTATCGAATCCCAACCACTTTACGTAAAGCTGATTACCCTTCTTCTTCAACACCTTTTCTACCAGGTATACGTCCGAGTGTTTGGTTTTCTGTAATTCGTGCTCGTAAAATCCACCTTTGATTTCTTGCCCTTCCTGATCGGTGAGTCTGTAAGTGGTAGGATTTGTAAGTCGCACTGTGGCTATTTTGAATATTTCGTTGCTCCAGCTGGGTGTGTAGCCCTTGTTAAATATCGAACGATATTTACTAATGCGTACAGAATCTCCTTTATGAAACTTTTGAGGTGTCGGATCTACAGTTTTTGTGTGGCTGTACACGGTGTGTAACAGACGTTTGGCATTTTTAAGATTAACTTCAGCCGGCCTCATACCTGTTGTGCTATGCCTGGTTGTGTTATATTTGCTTAAAAGTTGGGGCAGAATGTCCAACCATTTGTAGGACCCTTGCAAACTAAACTGCTTCCACATCATGTTCTTAAGGGTGCGGTTACATCTTTCTATGATGCTGCTTTTCATAGTTGAATACGTGCTGTAATGATTTATCTTGTAACGTCGCATCAATGCTTGAAAATCGCTGTTATAAAATTCTTTTCCCAAATCGGTTTGTACGTTTTTTGGAGATACCTTCATATTAGCAAGAACTTTTCGCATAGCTGCTGCTACATCTTTTCCCGTTTTCCGTTTTACCGGGAGAGCCCACAAGTATTTAGAAAACGCATTAATAACAGCTAAAATGTATCGATAACCTTTATTGCTTCGTGCATATGGTTGCATCTCCACCAAATCCGCTTGTAGTAAATCATGCAATCCTTTGAGAATCACCCGTCGTCTCTTGAAATTTCTTCGCGCTGGTTTGTGAAGTTCTGCAACTAGATCCTCCTTAGGACTCATTGCCGAATGTTGCTGTATCGACTGCTATGGGACATTTAAGCAGCAGTTGCACGTATAACTTAGTGTTTATGGATTCGAATTTCAGTTTATCTCCTCGCCGCAATGTCTTACCGACAAGCGTGTCGTGTTTGATGCCGTTGATGTGTGATACTACCAAAGGTCCGTTGACTTGAACACTTATGATCTCACCGATCGTTAAAGGAAAAATGTACTCATTATTACCGAAAATTTTGGAATATCCGCTTTCATCATAACCACGCCCCACTAGCAGCAGTGGTACCTCTATATGGAGTCGGTTTACATTTTGAACTTTCATAAAGATATGTTTGCGATGAGAACCGTAGCGCGCACTATGGTAGTGGCGTCCAAATTTGTCTATGGGCATTACTCTGTCGTCTAACACCTTCTGATCGTAATTAAATAGGTGCTCTGCTTTTGTACCCGCCTTAGTGAATTATTTTTGCTTCTCGTAGAGCTTGGGTGATGCTTACGATTTCGTTGGAATGGCCGGTGTGCCCCGCTACCTGAGAGGCTAGTAATATGCGCAGACGATCCACTAATGAATTTGGATCTTTCCAAGGAACAAATTCCACTTTTTTATTGGTTACTGTTAATAATCCCCTACCGGTACGCTGCACCCTCGATGCGGCTCTGGTAGGTTGTCTAATGCCGGAGGATGTAGCCAGGGGGCGTACTACTTTCATATATTTTGCGCCGGCGTTGCCGCTTATCTGTTGGGTTGGATCGTAGTTCTTACGATTTGCGGCGGATCGGTTCACTATGTCATAGTAATTTTCACGGTCTTTGGTTGTATAAGTTATCGGTTTCTTTAAGAACATTAATTCGTAAAAGCCGGGGGTGCCTTTGTATACTATTCTATTGCCGTGATCTGTAATAACCATGTCCTGACCCTCAAAAGTAAGCTGTTTATTCCCAATTGCAAACTTATCAGTGTCTATGTCCCATCGAACTCCATAGTGGAGATCGTACTTGCTCTCTGTATCTCGTATCATTCCCTCGATATATTTTCTAGCTAACCCTGAGAACTGTTCCAGGTATTCCCCTAGAACTTCCGGTTCCATCATTTGTCGCACGGTTTCTCTAGCCTCTGCTACCGAAGTTTCAATTGCCGCTTCTTCTTGAGCCTCCACCTGTTGCTCCTCATTCGGTAAACTCTCATACAATACTTCTCTGTCAAGAAATCTAGGTGTGGATGTTACCAACGTCGAAGTCGACGGTCCGGGGATGGCAATGTCGGGGGTTGACGCTCGTACGGGGGTATTGCCATTTCTCGGACGGGGTAGGATAGATGGTTTGGACACTCGCCGTTTGATAGTTCTCAGCATAGGTCCTACTTCTTGCTGTATTGTTTGACCACCTTCTTGCTTGATGGATGTTAGCAATTCCGTGAGTGGTTGGGAAATTGGTTTAAATTGCTTCGCAAGAGCCGTCTGAGATTCGGCGATATCTGCTTTTAAAGTTTCATATTTTCGCCTGACAGCCTTTCTAGCTTTAATAAGATCGCTTACTAACCGTTTGTCCATGTTGCTATTACTGTCGTTGTTCGTAGACTAATAATTTGTACAGCAGTGGTCCATGCCTATATAGTGAAATAACTGTCAAACCCTTTTCTATAACGACCGGCGTTGATTTCGCTTTCTTTGTCGACAACTAAAAATCCATGATCTTTGATCCAACAGTGGGAACATAAGTTTTTAAACTTTTCGAATGACATGTCTGTGTTTACATGATCATCGTAAATGTGTTTA
Organism: Agriotes lineatus; assembly: GCA_940337035.1. Classification (NCBI taxonomy): domain Eukaryota; kingdom Metazoa; phylum Arthropoda; class Insecta; order Coleoptera; family Elateridae; genus Agriotes; species Agriotes lineatus. The sequence continues at coordinate 254,122,412 of OW679194.1, forward strand.
AGATTGGTGTGGTCTTGCCGGAATACGATTATGATATTCGCATTATCTCGTACCAGTTGTTTCGGGATTGATGAGTAAGTCTGACAGAGGTAAAAACAATCTATATTTCGATGATGTCCGAAACTAAAATAATCTCTAATTATGCTTTGAGTGTCGCATGCCACATCATCAAACACAATAACAGAATTTTCTTTCGCCTCGTGTGGTTTGATAACCTCACACCCCTCGCTGAATTCGTAGAATCCGATTTCTTTTAGTGACTTCAGAAGTATCTTCAGAAATTTGTATTTAGGTTGGTCAAGGGTTTTGGAATACAAATACAAGTTGTGAAACCGCACCCCATTGCGGTGCACCAAAAGACTGATCATCGCATTGGTTTTCCCAGAGCCGGAAGGACCAATGATCAACCCCCTTTTACATCCTATACCCAGTAAAGTGCCGTGTCGTCTGAACCTCTGTGACATGGAATTTACTGTATGATTTACTACCGGCAGCGAACATTTTTGTTTCACAAGTTTGACGTTCTTCATCGTTTTCGGACGGGGGCGAACTAGCTTCTAACCGCGCTGTGCTAAGTATATATCTACCCCTTTGAGCTTCACATCGTCAGTCGCTCTTCGACGAGCGTTTCTTTAAGATGAGTTATACTAGACGTAAAACTCGTAGTCGTCGTCGAATCGTAAGACGGAAAGGTCGCGGTTTGTTGAACACCCTTATTGACAAGTTGCCTTTCGAATTACATATACCAGGTTACAAGTTTTGCGGACCTGGCACTCGTTTAAACAAACGACTTTCTCGAGGTGATCGAGGAAGAAACCCTCTGGACGAGGCTTGCAAGCAACACGACATCGCATACTCACAATCCAGCAATCTTTCGACACGTCACGCGGCGGATAAAGTTCTTGCACAGAAAGCTTGGGAACGCGTTAAAGCAAAAGACTCTACTCTTGGAGAAAGAGCGGCAGCTCTTGCTGTTACAGGGATTATGAAAGGGAAAACCAAACTCGGCATGGGAGTCTCCCGGAAACGGAAGCGTACAGAACCCATTGCTGCTATGGAAACACCCCGGAAACGAAGACGTACACTACCTATTGCCGCGCAAAAATTTGGTACGGGGGTATCTAGAAAACGGAAGCGTACACTACCCACTGCTGGTGTGACGGTCCCCCGAAAACGAAGGCGTACATTACCTATTGCCGCACAAAAATTTGGTACGGGAGTATCTAGAAAACGGAAGCGTACACAACCCACTGTTGGTGTGAGAGTCTCCCGGAAACGAAAGCGTGCACTACCTATTGCCGGTATTGCGCAAAAATTTGGTACGGGGGTATCTAGAAAACGGAAGCGTACAAGGTGTAGTAGGCGTAAACGTATTGGAGGGGCGGTCGTTTTTAAATCGCGAAGGAAACGCCGAATTCGTTCTAGAGTAGTACCTGTTCCCAAGAGAGGAGGTATATTGCCGCTTGTACCCATACTTGCTGCATTAGGAGCATTGGGGTCTCTCGGAGGCGGTGCTGCAGCAGTCGCTAAAGCGGTTGGCGACTCAAAGGCTTCTAAAAAGGATCTCCAGGAAAAAGAGCGACATAACAAAGCTATGGAATCCATTGCTCGAGGAAAAGGGCTATATCTACGACCGTATCAGTCAAAAAACTACCGTTGAAGCTACCACGCCGAGCGTTGACGAACATCGATATTGCACAGTACGTTAAACGCTTAGAAATTCCCCATTTTAGGGGGATATTTATGCGAGATGCCCTACCTGCCAAAATTCGTCAACGAGAATGTGGTGTTACTAACTTAGACGATGATGTTGGACCTGGCACACATTGGACAGCCTACGTTAAAGCTGATCGATTTGTTCTGTATTTCGATAGCATAGGTCGCTTACAACCTCCTCCCGAATTAGTAAACTACTTTCGCAGCGATGGTAGCAACAACACAATTATGTACAACTCTAATAGATATCAAAAACTCGCATCATACACATGTGGACATTTGTGTCTCAAATTCTTATATAACTTTGCAAAACCGCTTTTGTCGTCAGTTTAAGTGCCGCGCTTCATCATGTCCAGTATATTCACTCTTACGGGAAATTCATCTGTTCTTACTGCAAATTTTGACCCTCCCATTTTTTTAGACGATGGTAGCGAATACGTCTTGGGATTGTTAAGTTTCGAAACCTACTATACTATTCCAAACGTTAGACCTCCCAACAATGAATTTCATCTTGTTGGAGAACCTCCTATTATTATACCGGAGGGAGCATATGAAATTACCGACATTGCTGAATTTTTACATAACCAACTCGATTCTGATGTGGGTGTTAAACAGGTACTGCTACGCGGAAACAACAGCACCTTAAAAACCGAAATAAAGTCCACCGTTCCAATCGACTTTCAAAGCGACAATACTATCCGGGACATGTTAGGCTTTGAGAAAAAAGTTTATGCTGCAGATAGGTGGCACACAGCTGAACATGTTACGAAAATTTTGAACATCAACTCGATTCTTATTCATTGCAACATCTCCGTTGGTTCATATAAAAATGGTAAGCCCGGCCATATCATTCACCAATTCTTCCCCATAGTACCACCCGGGTACAAAATAGTGGAAACCCCTAACCCTGTCATCTATCTACCGATCAGCACGAAACAGATCACTAACTTAACTATTAAAATACTAGACCAATCGGATAATCCTGTCAGTTTTAGTAAGGAGACCGTTACGGTAACATTACATTTAAAGAAACTGTAATGGGTTTTCGATTCACCACTCCGTACCACCCCTGTATTACTTCCTATAAGAATCGTCGCCCACACCCTAGTAAGATCAGTACGGCTTCGTCCACCACGCAGCTAACTAAAGCAAACAGAGACTTCTTGCGGTCCTTAGGCTTTACAATAGTGTAATGAGTATTTTAAATATTGGAGAGCGAGTCCTCGTCGACACTTCTATCATTAGCAATCAATTGCACACACATCAACCGTATACAAACCGTTTTGACTATAACGATGAAATTCGAATTCCAATTCCCGAAGATATGTCAACTCTTCCCGGCCTGAGCTATCTATACCTAGAGGGAAAGTTGCGGAAGGAAAACGGTGAAGTTACAACGGCTAAATTCCTTAACAATGGTTTGGCTCACTTATTTAGCGAAATCCGATACGAAATCAATGGCGTCGTTGTCGACTCTGTCACCAAACCTGGTATTACGTCTACTCTTAAGGGATATGTGTCCTACAGTTCCGCTGACGTTAAAAAGCTTCAAAATGCAGGTTGGTTTGCCGGCGGCGATCCTCCCATTACCGATCAGGAAGGTAACTTTAGTGCCTGCATACCGTTGAGAATGCTGTTAGGATTCGCGGAAGATTATGGTAAAGTAATACTTAACATCCGACAAGAACTCGTATTAATTCGCAGCAATACCGATGCCGACGCCGTATTCAGTGCTACCGTAGGGGAGACGGCTAAAGTTACGATTGACAAACTATATTGGAAGGTTCCTCATATCACTCCAGGTCTTGCTCAAGAATTAGCCCTGACCAAATACATCGATAAAAATATTGACACTCAAGTCGCATTTCGCAGCTGGCAGCTTCATATCATACCCGGTGTTCATGCTGTGACTCAACATTCTCACGCTATCGCTACAAGCACAAAATTACAAACCCCCAGATATGTCATCGTAGGGTTTCAATCAGGTCGTTCGGGGCTAATCGCTAAAGACAATGCTAATTTCGATAAAATTGGTCTTACTAATTTCCGAGTTTATCTGAACACCGAACGATTCCCATACGACAATTTACATAACAATTATGCACTCAATCATTACGCAACATTATACGACATGTATTCCAAGTTTCAATCATCTTATTATAGCAAAATCGATGAGCCCTTCTTCTCCCGACATGACTTTGCAGACAAGGCGCCCATTGTTGTAATCGATTGTTCCCATCAAAAAGACTACCTTCATGCAAACGCTGTCGTTTTTCGTGTTGAATTTGAAACTTCCGCTAACGTACCAGCCAACACAACTGCGTATTGTCTCGTTCTTCACGATCGAGTTTTTACTTACAACGCATTGTCAAAAGCAGTTAAACAACTGTAATATCGCAAAACACTTCAGTTGCACCTCGACTTTTAGCGTAACTAGACCATGCTCTCTATACCTAATACGATGAAGATCATTATCGATATTCAAGGTTTTAAGACGTCCGATAAGCACTTTACCCCAAAAGAATTGGCCTCCTACGACGGTACCTCAGTATCTCACCACATTTTTAAACCCCCTTTCGCCCTCCATTCCTTAACACCTCATTTACAACAACAAGCCCACTGGGTAATGACTAATCACCATTGCATCGACTGGAATGAGGGATTTACTCCAGCATACATGTTTCCTGCAATCTTACGACGTCTTCTGCAAGGTGTCACCGAAATATATATGAAAGGTCGAGAAAAGGCAACTTTTCTACGCCGCTTTACTACCATTCCAATCATCGAAGTGGAAGAAAGGCCGGCCCTCACCCCATCACAACCCGCTTGTTTATATCATTCCAAACCGATTTGTTATTGCGCTTTATCTAACGTGTATCATATTTATAATCACTACATAATGGAATAAAACAACCTTTTTTTTAATTTTTATTGTTTTTATTTGTTTACAATATATACCGTTTAACTACACGGATTAAACATCTACGTACTAGTGGAAAAGCGCTCTACATAAATTGTTCGCCTATGTTCGGCGCACAAGACGTCTCGCAGTACTTCATCCATAGTAAGTATCCTCCGATGGAACCGCAACCTATCCACAGCTTCTCGTTCCCACCGTCCTCTCCGAGCTTCTCGAAACGCATACGTCCACGTATGCAAATTGTACATCTTATTCTTCGAGTCGTCAAACTGCACGCTCTTCTTCATTTTCCTTCCTCTCTATAAAGGCTTTTACTTCACACATATGCCATTTTAGGCCAAGACTATCCATTAAATCTACAAGGAGGCCTTCATTTATGGCTCCGTCTAAAAATAGTTGACCGACAGCTGCACCGTTTTTGTACTGTTTTTCTTTTTTATACAACTCTTCGTCACTGAATCCGGAACGTCCTAACCCATATACGACTTCGTGCGACGCTTCGAAAGCTAAATCCTTTAACGAACTCACTAATCGTTCAACCGCACTAGGTACGTCTCTTGCAGCCGGTCGAGCAGCCTCTCTATAATTCATTCACATGACTACACTGCCAACTGACGACTCAGGGCTTCCACTTCGATGTCGCACTTTACCATAGAACTTGCGAACGTTAGCACTTCCACCATACACGCAGTCTTTTCAGAGTTCTCCTCCAGCTGATCCACTACAGACCATACATTTACTAAACAGTCTCCACAAAGGTTTGCTACACCCTTCACTATTTCTTTATAGAAACTCTCAAAGTGTAACGCTTTTAATTGTGCGAATCGCGCTTCCACGAGTTTCTGCAAGCGCCACAATTCTTCTACAGTTTCGCTCGCTAAACGCACCTCTGACAAGCCCACTTCCTCCAATTTGATTATTTTCCTTGTCTGGATCGCTTCAAAAACAATGCTCTTCTTTCCTATTTCCAGAGCAGGCCACTCACCGTCGAGAGAATAGAAGTAGTTGGAAATCACTCCTTGATTTGCAATCAGGGCTGTCCACTCCCATTCATTTAACTGCACCCAGTCATTTTTGGCACCCCGTATTATAATACTTGGGTTAAATTGCGAACTCCAATCAAACCCTACACTGATGTACTTAGAACTTGATTTATTTAATTTGTACGTCCTACTATTCAGAAGTTCCGGACAGAACAGTGGTTGCGGCTTTCTTGCTTTATTACTCTGAACTACCTCAATAGCTTTCAACAAGGCTTCCATTTCTGCACGACTATCGGATGCTACTACCCTTGTCGACTCTTCTACGCGCTTTTATTTTCACATTTCCAAGGTTATATGTGGTAGGAGGTGACTGTAAACGCGACCTTGAAGTCATGTTTACTGCACTACCTTTTTGGACTCAACAATTATGGGAACCTTGAGTTGAAATTCCACATATAACATATTTGGCTTGACTGCCCAAAATTTTAGCATATCACCCTTTTTTAATGTCTTCCCGATCATTTCGCGAAAGTTATATGACCCCAACCTGTTGATATAAATTTCGGTATTTTCGGGATAAAGTAAGACGTTTGTTATTTCAGCTTCACGGAAGGGAATAGTATATTCGATGTCACCATGCGCTAGGATGTACCATCTATCATCATTGACGGCAATGGATACTAGTTGTAAATCTCGTTCATAATATAAAGGCTCGCTTAGCTCTTCAACCACAAACACCTGCGGGTGTGACGTGGAATTCGCATGCATATGTTTACCAAATTTATCGATAGGCATTGCTCAAGCGTCGAACTGGATATGAATACTGAAAGCGTGGGCTTCTACTTATAAAATATCAATAATCATAGACGTCGCTAGGAGTGCAATAAAACACAGACCCCTTTATATACATATATTTAATTAAGCCAACAATAAGTAATATACACTACATCCCCATCTGCTAGCCGAGCGAGAAAGCGCTGGATGGGGGCCTCTACATGCCGCCGCCACCACAGGAATGGGTCACCCTCGTATGTGGTGGGTAGCGTCCTCAGGAGGGTCGACTGCCATAGGCGCTCGCTTCCAAGACTCATGGAATAGTCTATTGTTACGGCAGCCTGGAGTTGACGAGCTGATGGAGGTCTCGGTTCGGAGGTGATGAAGTATTCAAACTCCTTGTAAAATGTAGGAGCATCTTCAAAGAGCGCATCAACAACAATATCAGGCATGATGACTGGTAGCCGTGGTGGAAAAACGTTACGCTTTATATGTGAATCTCAAGGTAAGACCCTTGACCTTCTACGTTCCCATCCTTGACTACGCTCCTATATTAAGTTGCCTGTTTTCTGTAACAGTCATCATAATCCTCCAGCACCTACCATAATCATCAAGCAGCTATGGCAACTAACTTTAAGAATGCAGAACAATTTTACCGTCATTTTCGCCGGTTTTTGGCTAGTTGCCCTCCAGCATCCTCTCAACGGTCTCTCCAGGCAGTGGTCACAATGGAGTACGCCTTGAACCTACAAGGAGAGACCCTAGCGGAGACGACCACCTTACGGACGTGGCCTGCAGTCTTCGACGGATCGTCAGCTGTGTGGTGGCAGACCAACATCTTCAAGCCAGTGGACCGGTACCTAGGCCTACTGGAGGATGGGGAAGTTACATATATAACTTATACTTGGAAATAAATAAATATATTTAGAAATATTTCTGTGGTTTTATTTTAAAGTTTCGAGATTGTGACCTTGAATTGTAGAATATAAAGCTTTCACAAACGTGTGCGTAGTTAGTTGCCATCATGAGCTCAGAAGCTCGATATCCAGAATTTGGGAGCTACTCCAAACGGCTACGAACATTCGGCGATTGGAGTCGAGGTCAAACTCCAGAATCGCTAGCAAATGCCGGTTTCTTTTGCATCAGCGACACGATTAATTGTGTACAGTGTTTCTACTGCGGAGTTCAAATTTCTGGTTGGGAGCGCAATGACAAACCCCTATCTGAACACCTCCGTTGGTCACCCAACTGCAAAATTGCCAAGGTCTACCAGCAATTACAAACCATCGAAGACTTGACTTATCAACTTTTCGATGCGTTGCATTTTTCCCCAGGAGTAGATGTGGCTGGCAACAATGGAACGGGTGCGGCCGACAAAACAAAAGGTTGCTGTTGTCATAAGTGATGCAAAGTGCGGCGCCAAACCATTCACTAGTTGCCATCGACTTGTTGAACATGCTACCAATACAATTTTTGGTTGCTCTCGCTGCAGTTCATGATGGGATTCTCTACGTCCTTCAACCGCCGCGGTGCAGTTCAGCTTCTTTCGCCTACAATGATGGAGTGCACAACGTGACGTGGCGTAAAATGGATACCAGTTCCTTGAAAACTATTTCCGTTTTTAAAATACAAGTGAACAACTTTACTGAACATAACGTTTTAACGTTCAAGATAAAATACCATTTCCCTTCATATGCGGTAGATACGAATTGGCAAACGATTTTGCTAAAAAATAAACCTGATGTCTTGAAGAAGCTGCTCTCGCCCGCGGATAATTCCTGCTGTATATCTACTATTGTTTTAAGCACTATTTTATTCGCTCTAATGTGTATGTCTGTAACGTATTTCTTAATCTGTTGGTATTATAATCATTTAGTCTAGCCACTACTGTAATTACTCTTTGTATGTGCATCTTAAATATAACTTTTTTATTAAATTATGTGTATCTTTCACTCTACGAAGGTACTCTGGATGAGTAACCAAATATTCTATCCGACTCGATGGTCTAGAGGTAAAGATACCCTCGGCTGCAGATTGCAGATATACAGGGAGACCTAGGTTCGAATCCTAGTCGAGTCATAATTTAGACATGAAGTATTCTAGGCGTTTACTTCATGCCTAATTTTTTAAATAAATATGTTAAGCGCAGTCTGTTCTAAGCACTACTTAACTCTTTCTATGCCTTTGGCCGTAAACGCGATCTTGACCTTGAATTTTTTTAAAGTAGCCTCAACCTCGAACGCGGGTTTGACCTTGAACGTGGCCTCGCTCCGAACGTGGCCTCGCTTCGAACATGACCTTGGGCTTGCACGTGGCCTTGCCTTGCATGTGACCTTGGGCTTGAACGTGGCCTTGGCCTTGAACTCAAGGTCAAGTGGTGGGGGGAGGTTCCAGAACCATCCACTTCCCTCTACTATTTTGAATGGCAGCCATGGCCGCACAATTTTTGTGGGCTTGGGCATTGTATTGATGGAATAGAACGCCTCTTCTCAATTTTCTTCGTCGTTTTCTTTTGGTTGCCTCAACTTTGGATATTAATTTTGCATAATATTCACCTGTTATGCTGTGCGAATGCGGTAAATAATCTATAAAAATTACATTTGCAAAATCCCAAAACACTGTAGTTATGATCTTACCGGGTGAGGAATTGATTTGAAATTTTTTAGGGTGCGGTGAGTCTGTATGCCCCCGTTTCATACCCTTACCTTTTGACTCTTGGTCAACCCAAGTTTCGCCTAGCGTTACAAATTTTTGTGAAAAAGAATTCGGGTTTCTGTTAATTATCGTCACATTAGTTTTAGAGGTGACTTGTCCGATTCGCTTCAGTTCGGCTTAAAACATTTTCGGTGCCCAAAATGCAGACTTTTTTGAGATCTAATCTGGGTGCAACATTTCTTTGAGGCTACCTACAGAAAAGTGCAATGTCTCCGCTATAAATTTCATAGTAATTCTTTGATCATTAAGTACTTTATCATGGGCCAAATCAACATTTTCTTTGGTAACGACTCTTTCCCGCGGTCCAGCACCTGGTACAAGACTCTCTTCCCAATTTAAAATCCCGAGACCAGTTCTTAATAACTGTATATGAAGGCGCACAATTACCCAATACAAGCCTTTTTTACAGAGATACTTTATCATAGGTCTTGTTTCAGTACTATCCATTAAACAAATTACAAACATCACAATAAAACTAAATTAAGAACTTTGAAATACATAAAACCAGACACGCACAACTTCACGCATATTAACGTTAATAAATGGCAGTTCTATAAAAAAAAGTTTTTATTTGTCAGTCAACGTCATCTATGTTAGAGAAAATAAATGATGAAATGACCTCGTAACTCGACTTGTTCAGAAATAACATATCAAAGTTGTGTGTGTATTTCATTTACGATTTGACAACAATATCATTTTATTTCTTATTTTACTTGATTCGCAAACTGAGTTGATTCAGGATTTGTTTCGATTAATTGAAATACATCGATTTTAGATTAATATAAGAAAATCTTGTTTTATTAAATACATTTTTTATTTATAGTATTCCAACCAAACATTGGAAAGCTATTTAAAATCCAGTACACCATGAAAAGTGTAAGTCATGTCTAAGTTGGTTTCATACAATCAGTTAACACGCCTCGGACTATGCTCAGCGGTAGGTTCTACAATGGCGTCAACGGGAGGAGGGGTGTAGGCGTTACCCTTGTCGATGCTGCTAATTGATTGGAGTAAACTTTAAATACTTTTATTTTCTATTGGATATGGTACATACAAAAACTTAATATTATATATACAAAAAAACACACAAATAGAATACGAAACAAAAATATGTACAAAGGCCCGCCTAGTCTTGGGCGCTGGGGGCGCGCGAGGGGAGGGGGCGGCCTTGCCTAGGAGCTAGAGGCAGGAAACGGGGCCTGGACACGGTCCGTTCCTTCCGGGGAGCGGTACGGAGCACGGCTCGTTGTGGGCGCTGACGTCTGGAGGGGCGCGTCAAGCGGGGCTTGGAGGCTCTCCGGGTAGGTCGGCGGCGCGAGTACACTTCTCGGGGACGTCGGCTGGAGCGGGGCGTTGTTGGGGCGCGGGGTCGGTCTTCCGCTAGGGGAGTCCGGGAAAGGTTGGTCAGTCGCCAGCGGGGGCCGCGACGTGGGCTGCTGTCGGGGCAGGAGTGGCTGCATGGCCCTGACGACAAAGTCCGGAAGAACGCTGGCTGGTTCTCGTCCTAAGTCCTGAAGTGGCTGGATGGCCCTGATGTCAAAGTCCGGAAGAGCGCTGGCTGGTTCTCGTTCTAAGTCCTGAAGTGGCTGGATGGCGCTGATGACAAAGTCCGGAAGAACGCTGGCTGGTTCTTGTCCTAAGTCCTGAAGTGGCTGGATGGCCCTGATGACAAAGTCCGGAAGAGCGCTGGCTGGTTCTCGTCCTAAGTCCTGAAGTGGCTGGATGCTGCAGAAGACAAAGTCCAGAAGTGGCTGAATGCTGCAGAAGACAAAGTCCAGAAGTGGCTGGAGGTCCTGGAGAGGCTGACCCTTGGAAGGCTGGATGGTTCCTGGAGCTGAAGTGGCTACTGGTGGACTCTCCTGGGTTGAGTGATTTCTTCTCGCCTGGGCCTCCCTATCTAAAGCAGCCCTGGTCTTTGTGTTCAGTTTCCTGGGTTCTCATTGGTCCGAGGAGGAGGGATGACTGCTTATTGTCATCGTGATTCCTAATTCCGCGGTTATTTCCGCGGCGTGATCTATTAGCGCTTTGATTTGTCTCAATAAATGGTCATTGAAATGCTGATTCCAACGATACCCCATTTGCTAGGTTTCGTTGCATATTAATTGAATTCAGAATTTTCCCCGTGCTCTGCGTATAAAAGCGCCGGCTTGGCGACGGAATTTTCCTGTGTGGATTTTTATCTGTTCACTGATTCATATTACATTAAATAATATTCTAATGTCAATCAGCTTTCAAGTAATGCAAACTGTACCTACCTGAGACTGTTTTGTTAAAACATTGTAACATTGTGCATGATTTTAGTAGGTACTAGTTGAGTTTTTAAAACCGTATAGTGCATAGAAAATATTGAAAAACGTATATGTCTTCGAAACTTTCCAATGCATCTGTCAAATATGAAGGTTATTATCGAAGTGTCATTGAATGCCAATCAAACAGTAATTTTCTGGATATAATTACAAAGTGACTTCTTGTTCTCGATGCTGGCCTGATTTTAAATAGCTTTCCAATTTCTGGTTGGAATTCTATACCAGCGATAGCATCGCTCAAGGCTACATATAATAATTCGTATTGTAAGAAAAATGAATACTGCAATATACCACTCTCTTGCGGGTTGTTATTACAAATAATATTAAGTCAAATATACTCTTTTATTATTAACAAGAAGCAGTATCAGATATAACTCCTTAAGTACTTACTTTACTTCTTAATGAAATAAATCGAAATTGACGTATCTCATAACTCCATTTGACATTTTGAATTATGTCATGTGATTCTAGTTTTTTAATACCTCGGCTAGTCAGTTTAATAAGCAATGAGAATCCTTGTTTCCAGCTAGATGGGTAAATGTTCAACTAATAACTCGTTATTGTAGTTGAAAACTTAATTACTTTAAAATATAATAATTATTTGACTTCGTTAATCAACTACACTCTTTAGGTTCTACACAAAATTTAACTTATACTTCAGTTCGTTAGTATCGCTTCAAAGTTTGGTCTGACATTACAAAAATTAAATATATGTTGTCAAAATATTTTAATAAAATGTTTAAAATTCCAAACTTGATTTAAATTATACTTCTAAAATATCCTAATCCAAAAATATAAATTTCAAGTTATAATGACCGAAATGCGCCGAGTCTCGAATCACTATTGATGTTTAAAAAATTAAGTATTCTAAATTAATTTCTAAATATATAATTACAATTATTTAAATGATTTGCCGCACCAAACTTGCTATATACTTCTTAATGTTACTGAAGAAATGGACATTAACCTTTTGCTAGTATCTCTTGTACCTGAGTGTTATCCCAGCTCCTAACTGGAGGCTAGTCAGCAAACACCTTCTTGGTTGTTCACGACCAAATAAAAAACGCGTTGCAGCCCTTTGACCCCCTTATTATGTGGATAGACAATTCAACAGCATACCACAAACACTCACTTGCACTTTTTTACTGGTCTAGAAGTAAAATAGCACTCTAAATGGCTTGAAACAATCTTGAATTCTCTTTTGAATAATACTTGTAACCCACAGTCAAATTTGATGGTAAAGAATACTATATTGCTATTACGTATCAAATATTCAATTATTATTCTTCACAATTAATGGGAATTTAACCCTTAACTTGATTATTTATCGCAGATTATAAATTCAAGTTATTTTTTCTACTTTATGTAAACAACCACCCTGGTTGCCTATTATAACCCCACCAGTTAAAACATACAATTGTTACATCACATGCTACCCATTGGATATCTAGATATTATTATTAAATTAAATTCATGATTCATACAGTATGCTGCATTACAAAACATAATACGCTTTTGAGTGTAAATTATCTTAATCAAATTCAAAACCACTGTAGCAGTTTCAAAGTAGACGTATACCTCTGTATTTAATTCTGCCACATTATTTATACTAATGAAGTGTAGCGGATTTGAGCTTGCTAGTGGTTTGGACAATGTGCTCATATACTGTTTGAGGATTTCGTGGTTACTCGAATTATTCTTCTTAACATTGAATTTCGACTTAGACCGCGTAGTATTTGTGTATGAACACCCAGCATTTTCTGGCTTAATGTGCCTTGTACCTTGTGAAGTCGAGCAAAAACCCGCGCGATGGTCATGCTTTTTGGTGGCTCGTGTTGTTTGAGTACCTTGAGAACGAGGATACTTTGGCAGATTTGGCCGTTTTGCTGTTTGTGCTTGCGAGTTGCAAAGTCTTGCGAAACGTTAGTAAATATGGATGCACAAACAGCATTTCGTATATACTGGGAATGCCAACTTAAATGCAGATATTTTTTAAAGATATTACTTAATCGCAACTGCAGTTCGATAGAAATACAGACTTATAACGTATTTATGACAGACTTAAGCAAAATACGCAAACCAACATCTAAATTAATTTACAGTCATCAGTTCTAAGGGGTTGTCCGGCCCACCGTCGTCACTGGAACACTGACGTGCTGCAAAAGTACGTTTATTATTATTCCCTATGCATACGCAATCGTGCATACCCAAAAGTCATCAAATATCAATCAGATGAGAAGTCGGAGAGATGGGGCGGCGGTGCAAGAGTAGTTGGATGAGAAGTCAGGGCAGCGGATTCATCAAACAAATGATCGTCACGTTTGAAGGGCCTCTTCATGTAGTCAAGAGGCTGAAGGGTTCGCGAAACTTGGCTCGGCATCAGCGACAACGAGGGCCGGGATAAAATAATAGTCGGCACCCCCGAATTCTGGCAATGGAGAGCTGTTTGCAACTATTGCATTTCTAAGAAAAACATAAAGGAGACTATTTTTAGAGTTTGTTGCTAGTTGCGTATTACAATATTGCAATTGATTTTTCGAGAGAAGACTGCTTAATACAAAAGTTTATTTGTTTATGCAATTAGATCAGACCAATAGTGGCTGCAGCAGTGATCCAATTATTCGGTTGATCTATGTGCGGGTCTGGTTAATATACAGGTTGTCCTAAAAATAATGAGACTCCGATTAGTCATAGATTCATTTCCTATCTACCTAAAACAAAGCGATGTACACACAACGTAGAGGATTATAGATTACTAGAGGCCATCAGAAGACACCGGCGCGGCGTGTCCATTTGCGACTCTACAAGTCTGTCTCCTCCACCTCATAGCGCAGTTATTGTCCGTCATCAAAGATTTCCGCCGACTTACAAGACATCATCTTTTTTTCACTGGTTGGATTATGTGTTTTTCAAACTGATTTTTAGCACTATCTCATATCATATCAATAAAGTTAAACTGAAAACAGTATAGAGGTAGACGAATAACTTCGCTGCCATGTGTAGCAGCCAACTGGCCCACATAATATTTGTGATCATTTTAATTTCGTTGATTTTTACGAGTAAAATTCAAATAATTTGCTCTTCAGCATATCATTTGCAAATGCAATATTTTTTCACACACTTTATAACGCTTTTCTTGTTTTATTTAGTAGTCGAAGATTCAGGAATCCGGTATAATTGAGCTGAAGTAGCAAAGATTTCCGGTTTTGGTCGAAAGAGTTCTGCTACAAGCTGATATAAGAAAATATGTCAGGCAGTCGAAGGAGATATAATGTTACTGGTATTTTCAGTGCGAGCATAAAACTTTTGGACGATGAGGGAGCCTATAGAAGATAAAATCAGTATATATTTGCCAGATGAGGTACGAGGAAATAGTGATGGAAACAAAACATTTAAGCTTGTTTTAACGAATTTAGATAAAAATGTGTGACTATTAAGAGAAACTTGCAACAGCTGATTGCATTGCTTATGTACGTGCAGCTGAGAATCCACAGTTTCCTTGTCCAAACATGTTTATGGTCGCACTGCATCTAATAAGCAAATTTCTGAGAGTGAAAATGTTGCGTGGCTTAGTCATGCTAATTTGGCGTACCAATTTGGGTCGCAAGTCATATGATACGAAACAGTGTTCTTAATTAGTAATTATTTTTTCTTCTTCTTCGTCCCCTTTCTCTTATATTTTTGTTCCTTTATGGCGTTGGATTAATTAATTATTTCAAAAATAACATATAATGGTAGAAACTAAATGTACTAGAAAAAAGTTATTTTATAAAAATATGGACGTTGCTATAGGTTATAGGTAATATAAATAATATGATTAAAACACATACCAAAAATAATTTCGTCTAAAGAATTGTTAATAAGATAAATAGCAAAAGGAGCAAAATATAAAAAGGAAAAGAAAATAATTTTATAAAATATATAAACCATAATTTTTAGCTAAAGTTGAAACAAATAGGGGTTTCCTGACCTTGAGGTTGTTTAGTTAACTAAAGACAATACACTCTAAAAAAATTCATTCAAATCTTACTTAATTTCCAAAAAATAGCACTTTTCGGATTTTGACAATTTCGAAAAACTCCATTCTTTAAATAAGTAAAAATCACGCGGTATATATGATAGGGTCTAAATAGGTTTTTAGACAAGCACAAATTATTGAAGTAAAAATGTTTTGTAAAAATCAGAAATACATTTTTTTCCATATTACGCCGACTTGTGGGCGGGCACTGTAGATATTAGGAATGAAACTTTTGGCCGTGGTATGTATACTACTTTATTCACAACCAATTTATTCCAAAAAGAATTAGGAAAACCGATATGACAAAACCGACGTTAAGCTAATAATAATACACTGCGACAAAAATCCGTTGCTATGACAGTGGTCGGGAAATGACTACTTCCCACACGCAGTCATGGTAACCCACTTCCCGACTGGGGTAGAAAGTAGAAGTTGGCAATGACTCATTTTCCAAGTGTTTAAAAGTCAGCAATGACATTATTACATATATGGTTTTGAATAAAATTAATTTTAATTTTTTTCTTCGCGAAATAAGTTAAATTGGTTGCATGTAGAACACTGCAGCTTTATAATAATTTTATTGCGTAGCAAGAACGGTTTACTTACCGAAATAATATTGTCTGAGTTTGATAAACCTTACCTTTTGGGATGCTTGTAGGATTTCTTGCACAATTGAAATAACTTAATTGCCTATTTTTACCATAATCTATTATTATAAATTATAATGTTGAATTGTCAAAAATGATGTTTGTTTCTTGAAAAGTCACTTGTGTCAAGTTTATCGACACTTGCAAACGGTAAGTGATAACTATAACATTCTTTACAACAAAATGTTAATTTGTTTTTTTTTACTCTGATAGTTTCATAATCATTACTGTAAAGAAGAATTCCTTCCGGAAATAATGTAGCTGGCTTATGATGGGGATTATTTTAGGTAGAAACGTTCCTATAAACGTGTATGTATTCAATTAATTTTAAAATGATAAATGCATTGATGGGTAACAAGTTATGTGATCAGTGGCGGCTCGTGAAGAATTTTCATGTTCAACCGAATGTAAAATGCATTTTCCGCCCACTGCACAGACAAGTATAGATTCCGACATCTTCAGGTCTAAATATGTCATTCGCAATTGTATTGGCAGAAGTTAACATCAGCGAAAAAGATTACCAAACCTTGCAGGCTAATAAAATATGATGAACTAAATAAAATATCTCTTTCATTTCTGTTTAAATGCATAATTCGGCCAAACACAAATTGCATCTCCACGGTTTGAGAATTCAGTTGTCGCCCAAATGAAATAAGTAAATAATACGTATAATACAAATTTATATAATACTAGGAATTTATTGCAAGGTCTACCTAACTCTTCTATTTCAAACTTTTCTTCGAGCGAATACGACAATAAAATATTATGTTATTAAGGGTAAAGAGTGATACTTTGTGTGGCGAGACCGGAAACGGCACACAAAGTCACTTTTACTCCAAATAGCATATACTGTTATGTTTTCAAACGCTCGAACTAATATAAATAAATAGATATTAAAAAAATTACGATTATCGAGAATTGACGTCTATGTCAGTTCTCGACAATCAAGAAGGCCAATGTCAAAATAAACGTAATCACTTTTATGTCTAGGCATAAAAGTAACGCATTTGCCTTGTCTGTCAAGTTACGTAAGTTGCCACTTGTATGACGTTTGAAAATAACAAATGTTTATTCAAAAGATTGGTAATTTTTTTCAGGGTGTCATGGTGAATACCTGATAAATAAAAGGTATAATAATTATTAAACTAATAATAATTATGCTCTTTGTTTGGGTATTTTGCCATATTACGAAATGAAAGATATTTTTTATTTTGTAGTGTGGCGCAATATACAAATAAATAGCATGATTATTGAAGCTCCACAAAAAAGTTTTAGAGGTTATCTCAAGTAATAATTAATGCAATAATATGAGAACTATTAGTTAATGCAAATAAATCCGATTAAAGCAACTCGCTGGTGCTTGGGACCTTGCTACCTTGCATATGAATGAAGTATCAAGACGTCGCCTTTCTTCATCTGCACTCGACGATTTCACCCTACTCGCCAAAGTTGTAAGCTTTGAAATCGGTAACTCGAGACGCGCGACTTCAGCAGCGATGAGACTGCTTCAGCCAAACGTTAAGGGACCCAGATTTAATACTAAACAGCCTTTCTTTGAACCTACGTCCTTCACCGCTCTCCTCCCGCTGCAGCCCATAAACCGTCGAAAGCTGGCTCGCTTCGATCTGGCTCCAATTTATATTCATGAAATAAAAATTACTCGTGCTTTGGTTAAGCTGTGAAATCTGAATAATGATAAAAAAATGTTTCAGAATAAAGAAAATCTTGGGTGGCTGGTTCGTTATTATATAGTCATGGCTCCTTGGCTGAGCGAGGCGCTACTGGTAGTGATGTTATTGCAATATTGTTCACTTTGCATACTGTGTAAGATTGAATATAATTATTTTGGAAGGAACTACTCTAAAAAGTCATGCGTGACAAAATAATGTTTGCATGTCGTTACCATAAAAAATGTCCATGGCTTTAATCTTTTGCCATCCAACATCCAATAGTTTTGGCTACATAGACCGTTTTCATTTTACTACACCACGAACTACATTCTCAGTGTTCCGGGGCTGAAGTTTCATCCGGATTGTTCCGGGCTGCAAGATGTCAGCTTGCCACTCACTTCAGCCGAGAGGCCGCGCTGAATTCGAGATTTCGGGAGATAGAGCACGATACGCCATAAAGCGTTTACGAAATAACAAATAATTTGTCGCCGAGAGATTTTCCACGCTCGACGGCAACGTTCTAGTAACGATACGCAATTCTAAAATTTCGAAAATGGTTCCTCGCCCAGGCGTGGCACGAAGTGGAATACTTGTTTCGGGAAGTAATGAGACCGATGAAGTACCTCCTCGCGTTGTGCGACAACTAATGTAATTTAGTATACGAGACGGTAAATATAATATTTTTTTAAATTAAAATGTTCTTGCACTGGTAATGATTTATGTATTTTTGTGAATATCTAATGCCATGCGATAACAAGAAAAAAATAGATAAAAAAAAGCTATGCAGCACAAAACGAGAGTTTCAACTTAGTTCATACGTTTTACCTGAGTTGAAATCATGTGTTAAAACTGGAACATCAAAACAGAATTTATATAACAGTAACAGAACACATTAAAAAAAGTGAGATGCTGTCTATTACCAAAGTGAAAATTGAAATAAAAGTAAAAACTAACTAAAAATACAACTCATGTTATTAAAAACACTTTGCAAAGTTTCTGGAGTGACACGAGTATATTCTTCTCTAATATATATAGTAGGATCAAAAATTATTTTCATCTAGTATGGCTATGGAATAGTTCCTAATTTATGAATGCAGCTATAAGGCACTTTAAAATTAAATGTCACGTTGACATTTAAGTATAACATAACGTATGTCCCATAAGTTTTGAGAAGACAATTCCGTTGTAGCTTATTATAGGAGAAATGCTTTCGATCTGGTTGACATTGAAGAACATGGACCATTATCCATAGTTTAAGCATATAATTCTATTAAATATAGTTGTAGAAATAGTTACTTGTAGTTGAATTTAATATAAAATTAAGCAACATAAAATATAGCTGTTAATATTTTTTCAAAAAATTTTTGGGACAACATAATTGCATTCATAAATTAGGAACTATTCCACAGCCATACTAGATGAAAATAATTTTAGACCAAGACATTGTTTTTAGAAATAGCGTTTTTAAGCAGGAGTGGTAAAAACAATCCAGTGGATCCAAGTCCGGACGAAAATACGGCAAAGTGACTGAAAATATTGACTTAAATAACTCTCTTCTGTTGCATGGAAAGTTGCTCCATCATGTTGACAATCCACATTTTCAATTTTATCATCGTATAATTGCTTTATGAAGTGACTTAAAATTTAATTTCTGCACCTCTAAGTGGTTACAGTTCCATAAAAAACATTGAACTAACTTGCCGTTTTTGAGAGATTAATTTGCAAAGGAGTTTAATGAAAAATGTGTTGATTTTTTTCATACCATATTTTGAGATTCTGTAAATACATTCGGAAAAGAAGCCACATCGAGTAAATCGTTGTTGTCTATCAGATTATCGTTAAACTACTAGCAATAATGAACACAGAACTTATATTATGACCAAGCAGCAATAATTACTAAAGTTTTGATCTTGTATGAGAAGCATTAAATATTGTTCTGTATCAGCTTACCGTAAGACAGACCAGTTTCTTGGGAATGCACCAGTTGCTGACACTTCCATCAAGTTCCATATTTTTATAGAATTTTTGCAACGATTTTAATGGTATGGCATTACATGCTCCTACGATTTAAAAAGTATGAATAGAAGCTTTAAATAATACTGGTTTAGCGGAACTAGAACTAGAAAGCCAAAGGTATATTATTTAAAATTATTCTATCACCAAAAAAAATCATTAGATACTCCAAAATACTTCGACTTACATGAGGTCTTGCATTATTCAGCTGAAAGTATTCTGAGGTTGATCTGTAAGTAATCGGAAAACTTTCTTCAGACATCGTTTAGCGCTCACCATTTCCTCCAAGAATGTGTTAGAATCGATAATTCTTCCTGGTGAGCAAGTTTATCCGACGTCTATTTCAGGAGAGTCTAAATACCTATGCTATACTAAAGAAGTGTAGGTAGCTTCAAGCATCCGTTTAACTAAAACCAAAATTCATAAGAGAAAAAAGGCCAGTCCAAAATATTATTATCTTTCAAGAAACTAGATATAGTATAAGAAAAGTAGATATGAAACGTGCTTTTCAAGAAAAGTGACAAACTTCTCCTAGAAGACATTGCGGTTGATAAATAAAATAATATTAAAAGGTTGATACGAACCGATAAACAGATCAGATCAACAAAGAAAATGTACGTCGCCACATAAAGCGGCGACCGTACAAAGGGCCCTAAAAACATCTGTTTACCAAGCCGTCGCGATCTTGCACAAACAAAGAGAAAATATATCTATTTTCAAAAACCCTCGTAGAAACATTAAACAATAAAACTAATGGCAACCCCAGCGAAATTTTAAAGTGCAGCAAAGTGGCGTTTATAAACTTTATTGGAACCGTCCGGCAAGGGAAATTAATACCAACGAATGTATCAGCATTGCAGATTGAATTTACTTAAATTAAGAAATTTTCACAAAAGCAATAAACTAAGACAGAGTTGTCTAGTATCAAAATACGGGGAAAAATTAGACGAATTTTTTTGAAGCAAGTATGAAATTTGAGCCTCAAACGGTCAACGAGCGCGCACGCAAAAATAACGTGCGCGATATATGCATGGGCATTGGGAAAATTAATTCATTCGGCGAGTTTAGCGACAAACACCCTCATATCAGGTATCAAAAGGACCGCCGTTTCGCGAGCTATGCCATGAGACACAAATCAGGTCGATAATTGATCGCGCCGCGCAATTAAACGCGATAATTCGAAATGCATCAAAAACGGGCCAAAACATCCCTTCTACCTCGACCAATGGGCTGCGAGATCGCGTCTGACAAAGGACTGGCCCCTTTAAATAGTCGGACGCTGGCAGTAGGAACTCACTCAACCCAGGAGAGTCAGCCAACAGCATCCAGCCTTCCAGGATCAGCTAGCAGCTCCAGCCTTTCAAGGATCTACCAGCTCCAGCCCTCTCCGGAGCCTATCACCTTCGTTGGACATAGCTGTTTGCCGCATCTACTGGACTTAGCTGTCTACCGCATCTACTGGACATAGAGCCTGCCGCATCCACTGGACTTAGCTGTCTGCCGCATCTACTGGACTCAGAGCCAACCACATTCGTTGGACTTAAAGCCAATCGCCTTCGTTGGACTTAGAGCCAATTGCCTTCGTTGGACTTAGAGCCAATCGCCTCCGTTGGACTTAGAGCCAATCGCCTTCGTTGGACTTAGAGCCAATCGCCTCCGCTGGACAGAGAGCCTGCCGTCTTCGTGGGATTTGGACACGAAGCCACTTTAGCCGCCGGCACCGCCTCCGAAGGACCACACCAGCTTCCAACTGCGGATGCCAATCCGCCATTTTCTTTTTCTGTACATATATGTTACCTAGTTATAAGCTTATCTGTATGTTAGTTAGTAGTGTAAATATAATAAACTTTGTTCCAATCAAATCCAGTGTCTAGCTGAGGGTAACGCCCACCCTCCTCTTCCGAAACCGACGCCATTGAAGTAACCCTACCGCTGAGCTATAAACCGAGGCGTGTTAAGGTATTATATAACAAAACAATCTGAGTACAATGTCTATCGAAGAAGAAAATATTATAAACTCGAAAATACAAACCATGTTTATTATTAGCAAGCATTGTTATCAAAGATAATGAAGAAACGGAAGAAGAATTGGCAAAAAGAAGTAGGTGAAAATTTTTATCAAGAACATATAAATTTCGGTAGATAATTCAATATACGAGTCTAAGGTATTAAAAATTGTATGAAAGTTGTCGAACATACAATGACGACATTAAACATAAACCTCTGCTTGCTCCTACTGAGTTTAAGGAAACGTAGATGTGTCGAATTTAAATATTCGTATTTGACCGATGACTGCGCAGTTCAACGGCCGTCGAAAAGAAAATGAAGTCAAATTGTTTTAGAGAGAAACTTTGTCTGGGATTGCCTAATTTAAAAAAAATGTTTTGCGCATAACTGCTCCATTTAAGAAAATAAATCTAGTAAACTTTAATAAAATGGGCAAATAAGTTCTCTTTATCGACATATTGATGTATACCTATGCCGTTCACGATCCTTTTGGGTCAGATGAGGCTAATTTCCCTAATGGAAATTGACACTTTTTGTGTTGAGGTTACTTTGTTTTCAGTTTAAGGTTATATTGTCTGAATAGGTACATTGTTGCCAGATCTCTGTTTAAATTAAGGATGAAAAATTGAAATGATTTGACAATTGACGAGAGAAACGGAAATGAGAAATAATTTATAAGAAAAGCATTCAATATTGATGTTTACTGCAATTCTGATAATAATTGTGTACATGATATGAATATGCCACTATATTTTTCATGCTTGCCGCAGTCTTGCTCGCTTGATGGTGTGGAAGGATAAAGGCGTCACAAACTGATGCCAAATAAATTTAGTAGAGCAATTGTAATAAAAAACATCTGGTACTGGCGTCACTGGAAGTTGGATGTTCTGCATGTAATCAAAACAAAGAGAAAGTACGAGAAGTTCTTGCTTTTTTAATTCCACCTCATTAGAAAGTTTTGAGTAAAAATGTTTGCTTCTTCTCTTATGGATTATAGACTCTGCAACAGCTACCGGCTTGGCAGTTTCGTTTAAATTTACTTTATTTATTTTAATTCTGGATGTTTTGGAAACCGCGCAGACATCAACCTGTAGTCTCCCGAAAGACAGTTCGACATTTTCTACAAACAATTTATAGTAGGTAGCATAGGATATATTTTGGAATGCAGAATATCTAGTTTTAAAGAGCTGGTGCATTTTTTCAATATGTATAAGTTGCTACCCAGGTAATCTGCTTCACGACCAGAATAATGACTTTTTAAGGCAGTGACTCGATATGTTCTCTCATACACAATCTTGCTTCTTTGGAATACACATTTCCGCTAACACTTTTTCTAGGAATATCACTCATTTTTAACTTAAGGTACACTGACACTATTACAATACACTCGAAGATCCACAACAACTGCTACCAGCAGGAATCACAGAATACAAACTAAACGCCATAATAACCGACGCACGCAGGAAAAACGAATTTCTTGCAAAAAGGTCATAAGTCGGCGACTAATGTCCTTTCTGGGTGAAACACATGTAATCGCAGCTGAAAATACTAAAGAAGCAATAGATCAGCTTAAAAATGTGTCCACACACCTCGAATAAGGAATTGATTCTGCTTCAGTGGCATTTTTGAGTGGATATGTAGCACGAACAGTCGAAGAAAGAGTTAACTGTAATATTTGCTTAGAATCTCGTTAAACCACTTCTTCCTCAAATCTATTGTTAGCTCTTATACGTCTACAAGATAAGGGAGCGTTGAAATACCCTACTAGACGATTTAGAGCTTTAATAAATCAATTAGTTGATCTAATTGTAAATATACTTCAGTATTTATCTGGACAATGCAATCCATCTAAAATTATAACTACGCTACTTTTTGAACCACTTCCCTCAACGAAGTTTTTCATTTGCATGGCTCACAGAAAGAAAACTTCTATAATAATCCCTGATAAGTTACTCAGACCAATTCTAGCAAACATATGAGCTACACGGACAGATTCAGTTACTACGAATTCTTGGGACTTCAGAACCTCTCTCCAGGAAAATATTAAAAATGTAAATCTCTGAAATGTACGTACACTATACTATGCCTAGATTATACGATTCATATTTATATTCAAGTCCAGACAATAGGTTCTTATTGTACTGACACTGCATGTTAAAAAAGAATTGTTAAAAAACGTATTGTTCTTGACACCAACTGTAGTTTAAATGTCATCGTGGGTATGTGGCCCCAAAACGGCCAAAATTAGCCATTTCTCATAAGTGGAAACAACAATGAATTTCAAAAAAATTCCAGGCCTTATAATGTGACGTTTGTCACACAATTCAGCAGGCCGTGATTAAAATAATAAATCTGCCAATGCGGTAGCAAGACAATGTCGAATAGACGCTGACAGAAAAAAAAATGTTGCATCTGCTACATCACCGAATCAGTTAGTCCAACATGAAAAGGAAAAATCATAGCCAATCCTGTCCCAAAAAGGTCGTGAATGGATTATATAAGTATATTATGTACAGTGTGGAAATAAAGTAACGGATAAATTCATTAACTTCGTTGATATTAATTTTTATGAAAAAATCTAGAAGGGGTTAGCGATTTTGACCATAGGGAATATTTTCAGCTGATTTTCAGTTTCTTATGTAATTTTTTTCATGACATGACGTCATCGGCTTTTTTTAAAATGACGACCTGTATTTTTTATTATTGATTTTGGTAGTACTTTTTATGTTGTTTTCAATAATATAAAATTTTCAATATGTTACATCTGAAAAAAAATCGAGAAAAATGGTCTAAAGGTTTAAATATTAAAAACCAATGAAATGAGCAAAATAAATCTAGTTATTTGTGGATAAAACTAAAAAAAGGTTAGTTATATGTCGGAATTAAACAGTTTGTAAATGTCTTAACAAACTAGGCCTCCTTTGCTTTTTCTAAATTAGAGTTTACCTTTAGCAAACTATTTTATTAATAAAAATGGTACAATTAGGCCAGACACGGAGAATTGCATTTTTTATTATTTATTATTGTATTTTTCAATTGTTTTTTCAAATTTCAATAAAAACCAATGTGACGTCAATAACTTCCAGCCAAACGTAGGTAACTAGATTTATTTTGCTCATTTCATTGGTTTTTAATATTTAAACTTTAAGACCATTTTTCGATTATTTTCAGATATAACATATTGCAAATTTTATATCATTGAAAACAACATAAAAAGTACTACTAAAATCAATAATAAAAAATACAGGTTGTGATTTAAAAAATAGTCGATGATGTGATAAGTTTTAAAGCAAATGACGTAGCAACATAAATGTGGTTTTAGTGTATGTCCTATAATTAAAATCAGTAGGTATACTCCTTCAAGATTTTTTCATAAAAATTAATATTAACAAAGTTAATGAATGTATCCGTTACTTTATTTCCACACTGTATATAAAATAAAGAAGTCAATATCAAAATCGGAGAAATTGCCAAACCTAAACTCAGATTTAACATTTTCTGTGGAAAGTGATCTAAGAATTTTAATATTTTAGTTTATTTAAAGCATGTGTGCTTGCAATTTATTTTTAGTGTTAACGCAGATCAACACGTAATGCTTAAATGTGGACACATATTCTTCAGATATGTACTTAATCGCTGTTGTAAAACCACTAAAAATAGACTCTGTATTGAAGGAAGCCTAAAATTGGAAGAGAACAACAAATTAATAAATGCCAACATATTCTGACTATTATTTTCTACTGGACAAGTAGATTTATATTTTATATATTTTCTTATCATTTTTAAGAACACACATTCAAAATATTAATACTAAAAATACGAACTTGTACCATTCTGTCATATTATAAATTTTTTTTATAAAAAAATAAGAAGTTCAATAGTAAAGAATTATCAGTTTTGATACGCAAAAGTTAATGTGTAGACTGTTAAATTTCCTAATATTTATTTTGTACTCATTTGTATCATTGAAAACATTCCAGGAAGAAAAAAAATAACTTAAATTGCTTAAACATTTGCAATTGCAAATTCCGGTGATATTCTAAAACAGATTTGAAATTTAGACCAATTTACAAAAGGTATAAATTAAAAACAGAAAAATTGATGTATTTAAATAGTGTAGATTTAACCTAGTTCTTCTTATAATTAGTAATTTTAAATGATTATTATTTTTTAGCAGACTATACGGATAGGACAAATAGACAACGTGTTTTGACGAACAGTCTATAGTGTGAATTAAATTGTACCAACGTAAAACTTGATGATGCGATATAGGGGGCCTTAATTTCGTTACCCTCATTTGACAATTACATTTTGATTTCCTATGAAAAGAAACGAGGGAAACGCGCCATCTCAACAATCCCAAGCACTCTTGATTCACAGAGTCGATAATCGATCTACAAAGCGCACTGTCCCGAATTCGAAAAAGCCAGCTGTTGCAACTGCAGCGAAACGCAATTAATCGGCAATAACGCCTCGATCTTACAATTCATTTCACGATTGTGTAACAAATCAACAAGATGGCCGCGCGGTGCATGGTCTTCTTTGTTCGCAATGAGTAGGTAGTCTAAGGGGGAGTGTCGCCGAGTTTTTAGCCCATATTGCATAGGGGAGCGTAATGAAAACGCGTCTGTCACGAGCAATATAATCTGCTATCACCGCCAACGTGCCCCAAAATGTAATAGAAGAGTTTATTTTGAATAATCGATACTGGGTGTGTATGTAAAGGACTCCCCTAATACGCGCCGGAAGCTTTCACGCCCTTGGCGAGCTAGAAAAATTATGCTCTGCAGGAGCAAGGTCTGTTGTCCGTTTTCAATCATCCAGATGCAATTACGGCGGCTCTTGGTGGCTCCGCATACGAGCAATTAAATCTGTGTTTAACGAGGTTATTTCTCCATTGTGCAAATAAACGGCAAAACTGCACAATCGTTTCGCTGATGGCAGAGGGAAATGATTACAACGAGGTGTTGTTCCGCTTGTCAAAGGTTTTTAATCGATTTTCAGCTTCTGCAAATTCAGGTTGAAGGATATGATGTGTTGTTTCTAAATTCTCTGAAAAACATGCAAATATTTTTCATATACTACAACTGAGTGAAATACATAAATTAAATAGAATATGTACGTTAGAAAGTTGAAAATTAAACTAAAGTAGTGCAAGGATTTACGTTAAACTGTAATGGTACCTTATATGATCATCGGCGTCTTCGGATTTTCATTAGAATTCGCACTGCAACGCTTGAGTATATATTCTACGAAAAAATATAGAAAGAAAGAAATAATAGTGGAAGAAGAAAATATTCCGCAAAATTAGAATTGAGCATATATATAGGTAACCTCGATTTTTAAAAAAGGAAGCAAAAAACTGTAAGAATGATCAAGGAATAAGCATACGTAGTGCAGTAGGGAGGTTATATGAAAAGATACTTAAGAAAAGGATTGAAAGTGAGATCGAAGGTATAGAAGAAAAATACGTATTCTGCGAGGAGATCTTGTATTGATAATATATTTCTCCTACAGGAAATAGAAAAAATACCCGACATTGAAGAAGTGGAAGAACATATATCAAAGATGAAAAACAAAAAAGCAGCAGAGTGTGACAGCATAACGGCCGAAATGATAAATTATGGAGGGAAAGAATTACTTAAAAGATGCATAAGTTAATTGTAAAAATATGGATTAGCGAGGAAATGCCTTCAGAGTGGAGCAGGGGCTTGATAGTACATATACCAAAAAAAGGAGATAAGTCCAAATGCAAGAATTACAGAGCAATCACCCTACTCAATGCAGCATACAAAGTCCTAACGATGATAATAAAGACCAGAATCGCAAAGCATGCAGATAAAACCCTAGAAGACTACCAATTGGGATATAGAAAAGACAAATCAACGATCGACGCCATACACACAATTAGACGGATCACGGAAAGAAGTTATGAATACAACATTGACATACATATTCTCTTCCTGGACTAAAAACAAGCTTTTGACAGCTTAATTAGAGTTAAAATGGTAAAGGACCTTAAATATTTTAAAATTCCTGGTAAACTGATACAAATAATCAAGATGTCAATGAAAGAATCAACGGCGTCGGTACTCCTCAGCCAAGGCACAACAGAACAGTTCGAAGTAGGCAAGGGGGTGATACAGGGAGATGCCTTATCAGCATTGCTGTTCATCATATCTCTTAATACTATCATTAGGGAAGCAAAACACTGTGGAACAATCAACAGTAAGTCTGTCCAACTAATAGCTTACGCTGATGATATTGCCATAGTGGCAAGAACAAAAGAAGAACTAGTAAGGACATTCAGCATAATAGAACAAAGATCAAAAGATAGAGGATTGGAAATAAATGAGACAAAAACAAAGTCTATGCACTGCGGCAGAAAACAGAAAGAAATTAAGGAAATAAAAATTAACAACTATAAATTCGAAAAAGTAGAAACTTTCAAACACTTAGGTGCGATGATACATAGGAGACATGAAAGACAAGAAGCTTAGTAGAAACACAAGAGTACAAATATACAAAACAATGATACGCTCAATTGCAACGTATGCAGTGGAAACCATGAGCCTAACAAAGAAAGAAGAAGAACTATTGAGAATTTTCGAAAGACGAATCATTAGAACAAGTATGGGACCCAAAAAAGAACAAGAAGATGAAACGAGACCATTAATGAATTACGAGATCGACAGAATATTAAAAAATAAGACATTGTGAGAGTATGTAAGGCTCAAAGAATTAGATGGTATGGCCATATTTACAGGAAAGAAATAAATTCACCACAACGAGTAATTACAGATCCGGTATTCAACCGCTAATAACAAGACCAAAAGGACGGCCAAAATTAAGATGGAAAAACCAAGTAGAAGATGATATTAAAACAATGAAAATAAAAAATTGGAAGAATATAATAAATAACTGAATAGAATGGAGGAAACTAGTGGAGAAGGCAAAAACTTTCCAGGACCTATAAAGTATAAAGTAAAGAATAAGAAGAGACAATACAACGTGGATTGATCCACCACGTTGATCCACCATGTCAAATGGATCCATGAGTTCTAACGAACAGCTTTTATTTCCACGGAAATGCACAGCTTCCATCAATCTACAGGAAATAATAAAATAACGTTAAGCTAGAAACACCGCAAAATTGGAAAAAGCGAGTTTCATGAATGGAGATAGAATTGATGATAGTTGTTCTACAACTCTCGCAGATGGAGGTGATTTTGGCGAATGATTAAAAATAAACATGAAGAAAACTGAATATCTGGTGACAGAAAATGGCATAAAGGATCCTGAATTACAGATAAATAAAGAAGTAAAAAAATTAAAGAATACAAATATTTAGGCAGCATAATACGTGCAAAACATGGAACTTTAAACTACGACATACCTATGCAACGGAGTACAAGGACGGAATTGTGTTCGAACTCCAAAGTCTTTACTTGGGTCACATCAGATTAAAGTGAACAATAAACTGACAATTTATAAAATCACTGTAGATCTATTTTTGAAATACGGGTCGGAATGTTGGCAGCTTACAGCCATGAAAATATATTGAGACGGTAAAAATAGACTTCAAGGGAAGAGCAATTGAAATTTCAATATAGGAGCATATCCCGAATAAAGAAATTAAACGTCGGACCAATAGTGTATTTATCAGCGCAGATAAAATAGAATCTATATAACTTATGGAATAGACACATGGAAATGTCAAAAGACCGATAGCCACAGAGAGCTTTAAACTATACACCACAAAATAGAAAAAAATGTACGAGGTTTCGTATAGTTAAGACGTGCTTGACGTTATACGGTAAACCAAGAGCAGTGGGATAAGGGCAAGACTGTCAAACTGCAGGCACTAATATAATTGTGTTATTTACATTCTGGTGAATACTAATTATTATTTTCATAAGTCAAAATCAGAGCTGGCATGTCTATACCTTCTACAATCGATATTGACCCACCTGCGAGCAGCTCACAATCGCCGAATGTACAGCAGACAAGTGAACATAAAAATGAGACAAAAATTAAAATACCTCCGATATTCCTACATGAAGCTAATAATCACCAGACAATTGTAGAAGACATCAAAACATTAATTGATAAAGAATTCACAACCGAATACAGAAGTAACTACTTGCGAAATAACCTTACATGTAATGGACTCCGACCTTTTAATATTATGTCACACTATGGCATTGTTGTATCAGCCCCTAGCGAAGCAACTCACTACCCGTACAGGTCTGCTAACCGAGAAAACATTCTAAGCATTGCCCTTGCCAAGAACTTCTCCGGGCAATGATTCCAGCAAGTATATCAAGAATTGGACTCGGATCACCTGCCAGTGATTATTACTCCTATACAAAAACTACAAACAGTTCCTTGTTTACCCAAACTAATAAAAGGAATTGAACTACCCCTCCATGCTCCAACTGACCTGTCAACGCCGGAGCAAATAGAAAACTGCGTTCATAATTTCACCAAGTATGTCACTGAATGTGTACAAAAATCAACTCCAAAAACAAAAACTTACCATAAAGACAAAATTGCAACCCCCGCAATTTATTACAGAAAAAATCGTGTAAGAAGACTATATCAAACTTATCGAACTCCTCATTACAGACACCTGTTAAATCAGCTTATTCATCAGGTCACCTATGAATTAGATAAATATCGTATAGATTCCTACCGGCGATACATCACTGAACTAGAGGCAAGTGACTCGTCCCTCCGGCGTGCAACGAAAGGATCATTTCTCAACCTGAGACTATCTCACATATTAATGACAAAGAATATTGCAGCGAGCAGGTAAAGTTAA
Source organism: Agriotes lineatus (assembly GCA_940337035.1). NCBI lineage: Eukaryota > Metazoa > Arthropoda > Insecta > Coleoptera > Elateridae > Agriotes > Agriotes lineatus. Next base: position 254,153,005 of record OW679194.1, read on the forward strand.
TCTTTTTATAACCCATCCTGAAAATGTGTTTAGCCTACAAAGAGATCAAACCAATAACCAGTTCGTAGAGGATATTATACGAAACCTTCCACAGCCATTTACTTCGCTAAATGAAGTAGCAGCTATTGTTAGTAAACTAGCAACAAAGACAGCGCCTGGGCATAACTTATTCCAAACATTGTAATAAAACATCTCCCCACGAAAGCAATTGCATCTGTTGGGTCAATATGTAACTTATAGCTGTCTAATGGATACTTTCCCTTAACCTCAACTACTTACAAACCAATTATTAATCTCTTACCTGTGCTCTCCAACGTCTACGAAAAAAAATTGCGGCACATCTTAATTCCTTTCTTGATAATCATAATAACGTATGTCCCATAATTTTTGAGAAAAAATTCTGTTGTAGCTTATATTATAGGGAAAATGCTTTCAATTTGGTTGGCTTTGAAGAACATGGACCATTATCCGTAGTTTAAGCATATAATTCTATGAAATATAGCTGTAGAAATAATTACCTAAAGTTGAATTTAATATAAAATTAAAGCAACATAACATATAGCTTTTAATATTTTTCCTCAAAACTTATGGGACATACGTTATCATAACCAAACGTCAATTTGGGTTCAAGGCTAAACACTCGATCATACATCAATTACTTAGGGCAACTGAAAACATTATAGGTGGTTTTGAAAGAAAAAGAACACACATGTGGAGTGTTCCTGGAAGTAGCTCAAGCGTTCGATCGAGTGTGGATAAACGGGTTGCTATACAAACTGCTGCAAATTGCGATACCACCGTACTTAATTAATGCCATCACTTCATTCCTAAAACACAATATTCAAAGTGAGGCTTCATTAATCATATTCAGATTCCAAAGACGTCTCTACAGGTATACCACAAGGCTCGGTACTTGGTCCTGTATTATTTAATCTATTTACTCATGGGGGTCATGGAAGGTGCCTCCCGAGGAGCGTGATTCTTTGATACAAAGTTAAGTAAATCTTTTCTTAGCATTCGGGCGTCGCCTGGGCAACGTTCCGGTTTTACCGGCGGCGAAGTCCTTCTACACCAGAAGCATCAGATCAGAGTAGTCAAAACTGACAATTCTCTCAATTAATATTAAAGGACTATCATCATCGAAAGAAGAAATTCTACAGACTCAATGTCAAGAATACTACTGAGACGTCCTTTGAGTCCAAGAGACTCATTGGGGTCCTTTCCAACGACGACCTAAGTTGACTGATATGCGCTTAATTACTGAAAGGGCCCATGAACAGTATGGGAATGCGATATTTGTTAAGCTAGATATAGCCATACTATCCACTGCTTGCACCGAAGAAGGCAATATATTCGAACTCTCGAATTGCATGATATCGTCGATATACAAACCACCAAATATCCCCTTCCGTTTTCATAAACCTAGTAATTATGTGAATCAGACAACCCATTTGGTTATCGGTGATTTCAACAGCCACAGTAATATTTGGGAATATGAGCATGACGATGACAATGAAAAAGCAGTAATACAGTGGGCAGAAACTAATCAAATGTGTCTAATTCACGACTGTAATCCTTTAACAGTGCAAGATGGCGATGGGGATATAATTCAGATATTATATTTGCAAACGAAGATGCGTCACAAAACAGTGTATAAAAGCAATCGGCAAGCCAATTTCTAACACACAACACATACCCGTTATTTACCAACTAATACCAGCAATTCGCCCACAAAACATTAAGATGCGCAGAAGATTGAATTTCAAAAAAGCTAATTGGGAAATATTTTCACATACCGTAGATAGGATGATCAGAGATATCGATCTAATACCCCAATCGTATCAACAATTTACGGATCCTATACGATTCTCCTCCACGTTGTCAACACCAAGTGGCTGTCGAACAAACTACGTTCAAGACTTAACTCCTGAATCTGCTGCTAAAATGAACGAATATCTAATTTCCTTTGCCAAAGATACTTTTCACAACGATACCATTCGAGCAGGTAGAGATCTGACGTCATTGGTTGATGAATCCAAACGCGATCGTTGGATCAAAGCGATGGAAGAGATGGATGTCTAGAAGCAGCCAGAAGTTATGGAGGCTCTCAAACGTCTTAATAGCGACCCAACAACTTGTCACCTGTATGCTAATGTCTCTGCTGACAGATAGCACATCAGCTGTTAGTGAATGGTAAAGCAGATCACCGTCTTAAGAAACTCAAAATTGTGAGGGATGTACAAGACAAAAACAACTACCTCTGAAGATTATTTGATATAGCTGAGTTAGAGAATGCCATCAAGCAATCAAAAAACGGCAAAGCAACTGGTTTAGATGATCTAAAAGTAGAACAACTCAAGAATTTTAGTAAAAACAGTCAGCACTGGCTCTTACAACTGTTCAATGATTGTTTAATAAGGTATCAAATCTCGAAGATATGGAGAAAGTCTCAAGTGATACAAATACTGAAATCTGGGAAAAATCCGTCTGACTCGAAAAGCTACCGACCAATCTCCTTCTTATGTCATCTCTACAAAGTAGAAAGAATACTTCTTAATAGATTAATGGAAACTATTGAACCACTACTTATAGCTACAAGCTGGTTTTTGCCCAGGTAAAAGTTGTGCAGCACAAGTCCTCAACCTAACACAATATATCGAAAATGTTATCGAAACTGGAAATATTACAGGGGTGGCATTTATTGACCTGGCGGCTACGTACGATACGGTACAACATCAAATATTGCTTAACAAAGTATACAACATCAGAAGGGACTTTGGCCTTACGAAAATGATAGAAACACTGCTAAGTAGTCGGAAATTATTTGTCCATTTTCACGGAAAACGCAGTCGTTGGCGAACTCAAAAGAACAGACTACAACAGGGAAGTGTTCTGGCTCTTTTTTTATTTAACATCTATACAAATGATCAACCGCTTCCACCAATCACTAGAAGCTTTATACTAAAATGACGTAGAACCAAGTAAGAAACCAAAGACGAGAAATTCGAATTAACTCCCAGAGCGCAAACCCTTAGAACCACCAACTCAAATTTAAGTGAAAAGAAAAGAAACCAGAGAGAACGACCACAAAGGTGTTTCCGCAAACTCATACATCAAGACTAGCGGCTAGGTGGAACAAGCGCGAGGGCGGATAACCTGGCGTAAACCCCTTACAAGAAACTGTCTCACAGAAAATGCAAAACCCACTCTAAAAATTAGAAACCCGAAAAATTAATTAGAGAAAGAACAAGGGTACCGGGATAACGGCAATAGGGGACCAGAGTACCTTCAGAGTGCCAAAAAAAGCCACAACAGAGTTAATCATTTTAACACGGTGGCTGCCACCATAAGAGAATCAGGGTTGTACCCCAGTGACCACCGTAAATAAACCTGCTATTTACACTTCAAATGTGTTTTTGTCATTACCACCAAGCCACAGAAAGAACTAGATCATTTTACTAAGTGCTTTTTTTGTTGTTGATTAAACATTTTTAATTTAATAATTTAAACAACTTGCCACTTCTACCGTTATAATAACTGTCATATTTAAATTAAAAGCATCAGCACATGACTTAATTTTTTCTAAGCCAAGCTTCGTTTCCATTTGCTCAAATGTTAGAACCGGTATAATACCAACCATTGTATAGTCGCATTCATTAAAATTACATAGCCGTGACTAAAAATTGTGAAATACCTATATAGAAAACAATATTAAAAGCACATAAATATATTTTATCTACGACAGTGCGTAAAATTTACTTTTAGTTGGCAGTTTTCAGTTTGTAAAACGACTGTTTAATAACATGTTTTAATTAGTTTACGTCGTTAGTAGTTACGTGTTTAAAAGATGTTATTAGGCACGTTGTCGGTAGCAACGTGTTTTAAAATGTTTAAAACACCCAAAATTACGACCGGTTGCTGGTAATTCTAATTTACATTTTATTATTTTTTTATATTTACTGTGTTTTATAGATTCTGTCGAAGATAAAATATTGTACGATACACATGCGTAAAGCATCTTTAGTCTCTCGTGGGGCTTGAAACGCTCGCTCACTCGCGTTTTAACTCTGCCCCACTCGTGACTAAAGACTAGCTTTACGCACTTGTATCGTAAATTACTATTTTTAAATCGGCAGTGAAGCATGTCGAAATGGTCATTAAAACATGGGAAATCGGCAGTGAAGTAATCCATTGTTTACGATTTTTGTAGGTGGCAGGGCGATAGGTTAACGATAACCGACGTCAACATAACCTACAAATGTTAGTTAAAATGTAAAAAAAAACAAAGTACCCCTCGGCACTGAAGTTTCTTTTTATCCCTCATGTGGTTTATTTGCCTTGGCCTTACCGGCCTCGGATACTAAATCCACATTAGTGATAAAAAGTTAAGCTTCAGTGCCTTGGTATACAAATTACTGTTAAAATTGGACAAGTAAACACAAAACTATAAAATTTACGAATTTCCTGTTTACTTTTTTACTTTACTTATTTTCTTTATTCTTGGTATTGTCTACTTGTATACAATTCGACAATCGAAAATTCTCGAGACTCGACTTATTGCCACCTGAAACATCACTCGACGCTATGCGTCTGGTGGTGTTTCAGGCAATACGTCTAGTATAATCGATTTTTTCGCTCGTCTAGTTGTATAATACCATGAGATAAAAAAATGATTCTGAGCAGGCCTTGATATGTGTTATACGTTTGGCAGTACTGAAGTGTATTGTCAGTCTATGTAAAATTCGAGATTTTCAGGTTAAGTTTTACGTCAGTCTGTGTCAAACAACAAACAAAACCTAACTTTTTAAGCTCGAATTTGACATAGACTGACAATACACTTCAGTACTGCCAAACGAATAACACATATTAAGGCCTGCTCAGAATCTTTTTTTTTATCTCATGGTATATGACTATTCAGTTCACCTGTTATCTGTCAAAAGTGGATTAATGAAAACGTCAGATTTTGCATTTCATAGCCAATCAAAATAAATTGTAGTGGCTATTGTATTAGTACTGAATTGCAGTGACTATTCAATTCACCTGTCATCTGTCAAAAAGTGACCAATGAAAATCCAGAATTTTGACGTTTCTTGACCAATCAAATAAATATCAGTGGATATACCTTTCTAAAAGGTATTCAAGTTACTATTTTAAACAAATGTGATTTTTATTAGAAAAAGTCAATATTAGTGTTCTGTTACTATAAAAATTGCGTAGTTTGTTGCTAGATTTACTGAAAACTAATTTGAAAAAGTTGTTTGGTTCATTGAATAGTCCCTCGGATGCCATTCTTAGTCAAAGTTAAGTAGATTATTTTTGCGGTGGTATCACTACTCATGTCCATTGCGCTTGGAATTAGGATTCGTGCTAGCGCACTCGTCCTAATCGTACCAAAGCGCAATGGACATTCGTGATACCACCACAAAAATAGTCGACATAACTTTGACTATACTTGGGCCGCCGAACAGATAGAGTGGATCAGGCAACCCAAATAACATATTACAAAGGCCACTTGATAATATTTTAATTATAATTACTAAAACGATCGGAGATGCCCACCCTTATAATTAGAACTTTAATTATTCATAGAGCTGCCTGCATTATGTGTAACCGTAAGAAACTAATTCCTAGTCAAGGACGTGAAAGAATCTATAGCGACTATTGCAATTTTTCTCAGTCGTTTTGCAAGAATGAGTGACTAAAGCACAATTTGCCGGAATTTCTCTCTTCTCTATTAGAACGTGTACCTATTGTCTAGACATTTTTTCTATTGAAAACCCATTTTATGTACCAATCGCCTAAAGGAATGTATTTTCTCAGTGAAATTAACACCCCCCCCCCCCTTCATTTTGTTCGACTTTAAATACATCTTTCATTGTAGGTCTCTTTTTATGGCAAAGATATAGATCACACTTGGGATTACTTCTTCTTTATATTGATGGATAGATGACCTGGGGCTGAGTTTAGTAATTTGTTTTCTTGGAGAAGTAAATTTTCTTCCGCCACTTTGTTAGGCTCCTTTAACAATTCGCTTAACTGTATTTAGGCCAACATCGGTTGCTTTAGTCACTCATTCTTGCAAAACGACTGAGAAAAATTGCAATAGTCGCTATAGATTCTTTCACGTCCTTGACTAGGAATTAGTTTCTTACGGTTACACATAATGCAGCCAGCTCTATGAATAATTAAAGTTCTAATTAAAAAAAACGCTACAAACTTCAACGAAATCACGGGCAACGTGTATTGGTTTCCACGCCGCAGACAATAATAAGATTTAGGAAGAGCCAGGCCACAGGCCTAAACATTTTCAATTACAAGTGCAAAAATGTCAGGCTTGACTTTTAAGTTGTTCGACGTTTCTATTTGCATCATAACCTCAAAAAGTTGTTTAATGACAATTATTGAAATTAGTTCTAATTATAAGAGTGGGCATCTCCGAGCCTTTTAGTAATTATAATTAAAATATTATCAAGTGACCTTTGTAATATGTTATTTGGGTTGCCTGCTCCACTCTATCTGTCCGGCGGCCGAAGTATACTCATGGTAGTCATGGTATTATAAGTAAATATTTTTTACACGCAAGTTGCAAATAGACGGAAGAAACTGCACAAGGCCATGCCGAGTATGTGTTACTAGCAATTAACGTAATTTCGAACAGAAACTGTAGATTTTAACTGAAATTCTAGACTTACTTTATAGTTGTTGTTGAGTATTGAGGTAATAGGTACAAGAATTATTAGTTTAGAGCAACGAGGAATGTAATTTGTTCTCTGAATGTCATTTTTTGGCAGTGGTCTATTATGATATGTTTTTCGGACTTTTTCCACTGTCTAGGGTGTAAATCACATAACGTTTCGGGAGTTTTGATATACTGCCGTCTTCAGGTGTTCCTGGTTAGTCCTGAGAAGAACTAATATTGTACGTTTTTCAACGTAAATTTGTGCCTCCCCGCCCTGGTGGCCTAGTGGTTAGAGTGGCAGAGTAGTAATCACAGCGATCAGCGGTCCCGGGTTTAAACCCCGGGGGAGGCCCAAATTTACGTTGAAAAACGTACAATATCAGTCCTTCTCAGGACTAACCAGGAACACCTGAAGACGGGAGTAGATCAAAACTCCCGAAATGTTCTGTGATTTACACCCTAGACAGTGGAAAAAGTCCGAAAAACATATCGAGGAATGTAATAACATTCGAGGTAGGCAAATACGAGTCGAGGCGAAGCCGAGGCTTGTGGCCTGCTGAGAATGTTAGTAGTCGATACATTCCGTCTTACATATCAAATTTTCACGCTACCCGTAGAAATTTAATCATATTTTTAAAAGGTTGCTTTGACTGCTGTCATCGAAATGATTTTTAAAAAGTCTCTACTCTAAATTGCTTATGCTTGTTACCATATAAACGAACAGTTAAAATATAAGCACGAGAATTTTTTTTCCATAAGTGTCAACATTTTTGCTTAAGCTAAGAGCTAAGAATTTTCAAAAAGTATTACGAAATTCGGAAGAAGATAGCTGACAATTCTTGCATCTTCTTACGCTATCAATGTGGAAAGTGCGTCAACCAGCCAGTGGGTAAACACACTTTCGCTAAGATGCCTGCAGTAGTTGCGAAATGTTTAAATTTACCGAGTTCACATTTGTATACAGGACACTGCTTCAGACGTTCTTCAGCCATGTTACTTGTTAACTCTGGAGCAGATATTTTGAGCCTAAAACGACACGGTGCGGTGGGTAAAAATCGTCTAACATCGCTGAAAGCTATATGTGGTGGAGTCCATCGAGAATAAGGTAGATGTTTTCAATAAAATATTGTATAATAAAAATAGTGATAATTTTAAGAACAGTGATATCAGGATTTCAACCGCAATCCAAATGCCCTCTACATCTCAAGCAGCACCTTTTCCAACATCTCCGCAAACTCTGCAGAAAAGCACAGCTTCATTTAGGAAGGAAGGAGTTAATTTATTGAAAATTTCGTTATAAAATATACCTCAATTTCAAATTGTACGATAGTGTTCAATTTGCATAGAAGTTCATAATTTATTATTAAGAAATCTTCAGTTTAGTATTCTGTTTGAAATAAAATATAGGAATCTGTACCTTGTTGCTTTATTTATTATCCTAGGAATGTAAATGACACTATTAAGTTCCGTAGTCAAGGGAAAAAAGTAAACGAATGTTATTGGTCATTTTCATCTTTTGTAGTTATGGATAAATCGCCTATTTACCTTGCCTGTAGCGTGAAAAAGATAATATCTAATTCCTTCCGAAATTATAAAATTAACTTGTAAAGAATTGGATTTTGCATACCGAAAATTTGATGCTAATTGCCTTTCTGATTATGAAAAATTATTGAAAGCAAAGTATATGCCAACTCTTTATATATTTTTTTGGTTGTGTCAATAATATCAAAAAGGTTGTAAGATGAAATGTATCTGATTTCCTCTTTTTACATTTGATATAATATACCTTGGTAATTATAAATTTCAAATGCTTTACTGTTACATTTTATTTATTTGCGCCAAAACCGTACTGGTGTTCGAAACCTCTTAAAGTTTTAAAAATAAACCTTCTTCCTATAACATTACCTTAACAGATTCGACTTCTCACATTAAGGCCTTCCAGCTAAAACCGCTTTTAATTTTTCGTGTCTCATAACGAGCGCAACTGCTAGTACAGGTGTAGCAGCGACAAGTTGCCAAGTTGATTTTTGTAATGTCTATACTTACGAACCTGTAATGATATGTTTGGAGCTATTTGTGTGTAAATAACCCAAAAACAGTTATAAACCGAAATTGCGGTGCGCTGCGCAGTCATCCTTTCTAATTGCCGATTTTCTGATAACCTTATGTTTTTTCTAAATTACAACCTGGACCGGCTAATACCTGTTCTTAGTGCTAGGCCAAAACATAGAATTACATAGATTGTTTAATAACCCGGCTTTTGCTAAATGCGGAGGCTGCGGAATTGCCAACAGTTAAGTGTTGTATTAATTAACCAGGGACCGAGTTGTAGTCGCTGTTCGGGTTAGTTAATAACCTTAGGTAATGCAGATTGTCTAAGGAGGTTGCATTAGGGAATGGGAAAATTGTTATAATGTAATACGAAGTAATTTAAACATGTTTTAATCACGAATTGCTGTAATTTAGTGCCCATAGAATATTTGATTAGATGCTAAAATTGAAAATTAAACAGAAAGTAATAAGGTTTAAGTAGCTAGAATGCATAATAAAGGAAGAAAAGACTATAGACTAAGAACTTGATACTAAAATGGTCATGGGTATAATCTTTATTATTCGCACGCTATAAAATAAAAGGAATTTGATACAAAATTAAATTTATATCTTATAAATCAGTTTTCGTTAAAAATAGTTGTTTTTTGTATGATTAACTTGAAAAGAGGCTTCCACGAATGGGGCCCCCAGTTAATCCGCTGCGAATTCCGGTTCAATGGGATTGCCGGGAACTGCCACTTAATAACCCTTGACTTGGGTTCAGTTATTTGTTGGAGTGAAACAAGACTTAACAAACACGAGTATATTGAGTAACAACGATTACAAACGTCACTGATGGACCGATGGTTTTTTACAAAAGCTTCAACTTTTGTGACACGCTTGGATTGGCCACGCGAAAATAGCGAATTGCGCGTAACCGTCACACAAAACAACCTGGAAACGTCTTTACCAGGGAGCTAGACCGACCGCAAACCAGCACAAAGCATAGCTGAACTTGCTTACTCGAAATTCTGAATCTAACTGAAGCTGAATTGACAATGAGCTGAACTCGCAAATTCAACAAGGAGGGGAAGGCTCAAACACTATTGGCTGAGGCGATCCTGCGTAGCCAATCGGAGCGTCGCACGTTGTTTAGGAATAAATGCTTATTTTAAGAAATCTTAATGCTAAGCTCTCTCAATGAGGCATTGTATTGAACGAAATCCATAAACACATGAGTTCCAAATACGCTAAGTCGGCTTAAGTCCTATTAGAAAGTGTATCCATCCGCTTAAAAGCCATTAAGGGAAGCTTACAAATTCCTTTCCAATATTAACAGAGGCAAACAAATATGGCAAGATGCAAATTTGACTTTACCACGACCTTTGAATGAGATAGAACAGTTATGACTTGAATTACATGAATAATTATAAGCAAAAAGGTTTTGATGCAGGCATCTGTGTGAATCAAACAATAGTTATGTACCATTACGATCATCAAAAGGTGCACGCATTTTTTTGTAACTTTGCCTTTTAATTGTAGGCGTCTCAAACTTTTTTTAAATATCGCTGTCATCACTTTTTAAATAATTTGAAAAAAGAACACCACTGACAATAGCCAGTTATAATGTAGTAAACAATAAAGAAATTGTCTTAGTAACGAAATTCCGTGCACCTTTGGATGATCGTAATTGTACCATTGTAAATCATAAACTGGCATACAGAAGTGAAAAACTCAAGCTTTTGTAATGAGTATAGTAAGAATAACGAAGCCATATAGGTCGACTACGAAATGGTGTAGTGGAAAACAAATTAAATGTGAGTATTGTTGTGAACATGGCATAGAAACATTAATTAAAGTGATTGAAACACGTTTTGTAAATGGTGAGTAATGGAAGTACCGTCTTAAATACGAAGCCGGAGGTCTCTGACGTCATGAAGCAGTGGCGTCATCTAAATTAAGGTACTATATTTATACGAGCAAGCTTGTCCGCCATTTTGAGTTACTGAAAGTGGCTGCAAATTCTAATTCTAACTACTTTCCAATTAGCATACGGTAAGTCGGAAAAACAACGATCATGTCATTTAATTGTATCCGTCTTAAAAAAGACTGGTTTTTAAACAAATAAAAAGAAAGCAGTAACAATCGGAACGAAAACACTGTTAACTAACACGCACGTGGTTCAAACTAGAGAACTTTAATAGTACCTTAGTTCAAACAACAATGACGAGTGACAGAACTCAACAGAACTGACAGATACAGTTGACAGCACAGAACAACATCTACACACTGTCTATTTTGAAAAATAGAGAAAAATAAAATTCCAGCATTACAAACACAAGTTAGTTTATGAAGGTCAATTAGTTATAGAAGCCAATTACAGTATAATGAAGAATTTAAGCCGTGGGGAATTGCTATATCTACATAATGTTGCAGTCAATTTAGCTTTGATTTATTATGTTATATTCAATAAATTACTTGATCGTCTTGAAGAACAATTTTTAAATGTTCATAATAAACGAAAGTTTGAGTTTGTTTTAAAACTCGTTACAAAAGAAGGCTATTAAGTTCATTTCTGTGAGTGTCATTATAGAGACTATAGCGAGTAAAGATTAGCGAATATTATAATTAATTTTACAATCAATACCTTGATTTAAAATGATTGTGGTCTATTAAATAATATTCGATTGAGTAAAGAAAATAAGGGTAGAAAACTGAGTACGTAAACAAATAAATAAACTATATTTTGAGTTTTATAATTATTACTCAATTCACCATTTTCTTAGAAGGCCTATAATTTTTTGTTATAATCACATACAGGGCTCAGTAACGATAGGAAGGTGAAATATGTTTCTAAAACTATGAGAGTTACATAAATATGATGCATATCAAAGTCGTAGGTACAAAGGTTGTTCATATTACTGAAATAGTTTTGATTATACAGGGTTGCTCAAAAAAGTGTGTCAAATCAAACTTACTTCTTTTTTAGTCGAATGCCATATATTTAGGTAGCTTAAAAAAGTATATTTGATTCGCTACACTCTTTTGAACTACCCTGTATAATCAAAACTATGTTAGTAATGTGCACCACTTTCGTACCTACAACTTTTACCTACACAATACTTATGTAACGTTCATAGTTTTAGAAACATCTTCCACCCTGTATACGAATACGATGGTCTTCTTCTTCTTCTTCAGATGCATCTAATATTGGAGGTTTGCTATCATTGAGGCTACTTCGTTCTTAGACATGACTGCTCTGAACAGTGAGGTAGTGTTTGTATTATACCATTCACGTAGGTTTTTCATCCAGGACGTTTTCCTTCTTCCCACTGATCTTTTTCCTTCTACCTTTTCTTGCATTATTAATTGTAAAAGGCGATAGCGTTGGTTTCTCATTACATGTCCAAGATACTCTAATTTTCTTTCCTTTATTGTTTTTATAATTTCTACTTCTTTGTCAACTCGGCTGCTCCATCGAATAACACAGTATGTGATAACGAGTAAAATTGTGGGAAACAAGGAAAAACTTTAAATCGCTGGCCCCACACTCTACATCCATACCCAAAGTTAAATCCCATATATTTGCAGTCTGTATTAAAGTATAATTTTACTGTCTGACCAAAAATCTTGCAACCCTAAAGTTTCATAGTAAAATGAAATCACTGTGTTTTTAAATCCAATGGGTGAGCGGAAGTGAGAATTAAATTAGTTTTCTACACAGTATTTTTTTACGATTGGTACACGAATTTTTTTTTATCAAAAAGATATGCTGGGCAACTTAAATAAATACAGAAATACAAAATTACCAAAATAATTCCATAATAGGCGTACTGCGCCGCCGCTATTCTGAAATGTCAAAATCTCGTACAAGTTCAAGTTATTCGTCAGCTCGCGTTTAAACTGAATTATCAAACAATTAAATGAACAGATCTTTACGGTAAGATTCTGAATAATTGCGCCTTCAAGTAGCGTCTTATCGTTCTATTGTTTTTCAGGCAAATCTATCATTGGCCCATTTTAAAAGGACGCTTAAAATTGCATTTGTTTACTGGGGCCTCCAATTGACGATTTATTTCGCAAATCATGGGAAAACACCTCGCCATCTACAGGAACTTTTATGATATTCTTGTTCTCCAGGTCGTAATTAAGGTATGATGTGATTTTCATGCCAATCGCGCGGATCAAAATTTTACAATACACTAACCTCACATTTTTAGCCTTCTCGGAACCCCTTTATGATGATCTTGGCTGATCTCTGCACCCCCCCGGGCTGCTCGGACTGCTGTGCTGTGTTGGGGCCTGATGTGCGGTGCTGCTGGAAGAATCTCGATACCCTAGGCCTTCCCACGATGCTGCAACTTGGTTCTGCGGGGAATGGTCACCTGGCCGAACCTGCCGAAGTCGCCTCGGACCGAAAATATCTCAAGTGCGTGGAAATTCTTGCCTCCAATTGTGCTGATACACTGCAATACGCTGATCACGATGGTACTATTTTTATTTAAATAATTTTATGCCTTCTACTAAATTTCTTTAATTAAAGTTAGAGCAAAATTCAGGCAACTTTGACCAATTTATTTCAAACAATTGCTCCTTTGTCGTTTTTGACAAAACACTGTCTACAAATTTTATCTTCAGGAAGTTCAAACCATGTCTAATTACATATCTTATAAACTAAATTAACATATTTGATCAATTTAATTATAATTTCTTATACACTAAAATTATTGTCTTTTGAATTGTTCATTTCTCATCGTTTTAATCCGCCACTCACTTGATTTTATAACACTTAAATGCCCATTGTTTATCACTACACTGAATCGTTTTTTAATACACCAATACTGTCTCATTTTCTGCTATTTGAATTTCATCTAATTTCTTGCCACTGCAATCTCTTCAATTTCCCAAGTCTTGTATTTCCATGTAATAAATGACTTGCCTAGCTTTTCTATGTTCTTTTGCCTTATCTTGCTGGTCATTCTTATTCTCACCTTTATTCTAAAATGTTCATTTCCTATTCATTCCCTAATGACTTTACTTTCTACGCTTCCTTTTTTAAGCTGTGTCTAACTTGAACTTTCTGTGCTAGTTCCTAATTAATTTAGATTCGGCTTCTACTATGTGTAAATCTATTATATTATGCTCAAAATTATATTGCTAAACCCAATACACGGAACTTGAGTCTCCATATTTCTATGCCTATCCAAATACAATCAATGTCATTGGCCATTTATACCTGTGTTATTATGATTTGGCAATTTATGTGAATTTTCTCAGATGCCTGCATTATTACAACTCTGTGCTTTGATTTGTTATTTGCTTGTACTGCAATCAGAGCTGATTTGAGGGCTAAAGACCATTGCAATATACACGGTTTTCATAGTTAAGTCGGCACTATTGCTAACCTCGTTATTATTGGAGCTACACAGTCAGTTAAGTAGACAAACTGGTGGTATTTTTTTCGCCAATTATGATGGTGAAAACGGAATCAAAATCGAACATCGCCTTCGCGAGGTATGTCAAAAAGTTCTATTTTTCAAATGGGACACTCAGTATACAATATTCAAAATCGATAGGAAGGTGACTTCTGAACGCTATGTTCGGTTTTGATTCCGTTTTCACCATCGTAATTGGCTAAACAAATACTACTAGTATGCCTACTTAACTGACTTTGTAGCTCCAATAATAACGAGGTTAACTATGAAAACCCTGTATATTTGTCTAAAATGTTCACGGATTCATGCCAGGTATATATATAATGTGTATGCAAAACATCATCTTCCTTCGACAAATAGTTTTTGAGTTATACCGCCAACAGACAGACACATACAAACAGACAGTCTGACTGACGGAATTGAGAAAACTTGCTTTTCGTCATCTAGGGACCCTGAAACGTGAAGATCTGAAGAAATTTCCGAACGTGATTTTTTGGTGATTACAATACTTCCTCCGTCTTTTAGACGAGGGAAGAAAGAAAAGGCAAAATTCATAAAGGGCAAATAGCCAGAGAACACGAAGAAATAAAAATATATATAAACATAACCCAGTTTCCATTTGCCACTATTTTAACAGCACATGTTGTTGAAAGGTGTTATCGGCTGTTGACTAAAACTCTAAGAGGGTTATTAAGAAGAATATTTGGAGCTACGTCCCCAACAACGATAATGTATCAATCGCTCTCAGCGATGAATTAGAACGCGAAGCTTTTGACTGGCCACTGATTTGGAACACCCCGTAAAGTATGCAAATGAGGCGTGTTAGCAGGGCTGCACTACATAAAACAATTTCCTCGGAGCTGCATTCGGATTTTAGTCACGTTTCTCGATGACATACACAAAATTGAGCCCGGAGAATAGAGTATGAAATGCCGTCCCCTCGCGGCGGCCATTCGCCCTTATCGCCCCTCGCCAAGGGGGCTTTGTACGTAACGATATAACGCGGATGGGGTCGTGAGATAGATCGCCGCCGCCGGCATTGTCGCTCCATAAGGTGCGAGTAATGAAAAGATTTCGCTATTATTATGTGGGAAGGTATGGAAAGCGCCTTTGTGCCACAGTTACAATATTATTTGTTCGAGTGTCACGTTACACTGGTTTCGCTCTATTCGAGACGCTCCTTTCTTCCATTCACGGGTGGCGTTTCGAAATGAGATTATGGGATTTGGCTCCTTTTGCAGGAATGTCTCTCTCTGTGGCGACGATTACTGCTAATAGATAAGTGTATTGGTGCGTTAGCAGAACTCATGACTAAATTTTCAGCATTAACCCCAACAACACCGAGAGAACAGTTTTTTGTCACAAAGAATTTTAAATGCTTCAAATAATGCTAATTGCGTAAGTTGCCCAATAAATATACCGATGGGCCCTTAATGGCTTTGCACAACTATTGAATATTTTGAAGGCAGCGACATTATTAAATGCAAAAACAATCAGTCACATTGCTTATTAAAAATAATCATTCATTTTGACTTATTGTTCGGAACCAGCAAACGTCTGAAAGTTAAAATATTTGTCAACTCGAGAGTCTGAGAATTGTCAGAAAACACAGAAGTTAAGACAATAGTAATTTTTATTAAGCCCTTGACCTAAATATTTTTAAGAGCCATAATTCTATGGACACGCAATAAATACACTGGATGCAAAAATTAGGGTATAGTGCTATATGCTATCGCGTATTAAAAAAACAACTAGGGTAGGCCTTGGAAAGAAAGATAAAAAATCTAGTCATGTGTTAACTTAAGTCGGTAGGTGAATGTCAGATTGGATTTAGTTTATGAAAACATTTGTCACTGTGACAGGCAAAAGTTAATACTGCATTAAGTGTACTTGTATCAAGCAGAAAGGAAAATAAGTTGACATTTGTACAACAACAACGAATGTATTAATCATAACAGTCAATAAAATTGCTGTATTAAGTGTTTTGTATATTTTTAGGAAAATAGTTCAAGATCAAGATGCAATTTAGTTCTCTCTGACTTATGATAGTTCATTGGCTTCAATGGGTATATGTATCAAGTTATGGCAAATTTCAATTTGAGCATGGCATGCTGCTAATTAGTTTTTTTTTATACACGATATCACCTCTTAGTAATGAAACCTCATTAAAAAAAGGATTACATATAAGAATTTATTTGCTGGAAAGAAAAGAAAGCAACAAAATTCTAAAACAACTTCTTCTTAATTTAGGCTGAGAGCCTGTTATTTCCACACATTGAGTGCGGTTTTATAAGCCATCTATGCCGCAGCTGGGATAGGTGGCTAGCCTAACCCTTTGAATTATGGAAGAATGGTCTCACAGGGGTCACGACAACCAAAGATATTCGTATGATGGCCGGAGAGCGTTCGATGTTTCCAATGTACGGGTGTGGGGTTCGAACCCATTACCTGCCGACTGCTGGCGCAAGCACTCTACCAGCCGGCCACACGCTCTCATAAAACAACTGAAAAAATAAACTATTTCTTGACCTTCTACAATAATGTCTATATGTTAGCCGTAATGCACACTATGTTGATTAAAAATAAGTAGGTATGGCCTACGCTGACGGCTATCACCTGTTAAATCCTTTGGGGCATACTTAAAATTAAATTATCAGTTTCTGCTTGAGGGACATTTTCTCATAGTTATGGTAAAATATTATTTCATTCTTCACTCGATTTTGGTGAGGTTTGTCGTTACTTAAGACCCGCTACAGCAAATCCCATGCATATTTCATCGGATTTAGGCGCTGATAACTCCAAATGTAGAATACCATTAGTTGAGAGAGTGTTTTTCATAATGGTAGTTCTATGGGAAGGTGCGTTGTCATCCAAAAATGCAGACTGTGGGCCAACGTTTGCTACCAAAGAAGCTATAATATTTTCTAAAATATCATCAGAATATAACGCACCAGTCATGGTATTTTCACAAACTTACAGTGGCGTTTGTAGACCAAAGCAATACCACCCCAGATAATTACTGTATACGTACTATATACAGCCGTTTATATACATACGAAATGATATTAAAAGCACATTCTTATTAATTGTTCGTAATAATAAGATCCCAGCCTACTATTTGAAATGTAAAATAGCACTAGAGTATTCCTAAAGGCGGTTGGCGTGCTCATAAATATTTAAATCAAAAATAGAGATAATCCATTACTACAGTATAGTAAAACTTTATATGCTCTTAGCAAGCAGCCGATTAGCGATATCCTCTAATTTTTGCGGTCAGTGTATATAAATTTTGCTTAAAATATTATAAATAACTATTAAATTATTTAAGAATAGGGAAAAAGTGGAAAAATTGTTTGAATACGTTAATATTATCAGTAAATTTATAATTTAAAGATTTTGATATCACACTACTAAAAATAACAATTGTTAAAGATTGTTCTTGATAAACGTTAGATTTGGTATTCAAAAACCACAATGTAATTGTTTCTATAAATACTATAAAAACCGATTTGGGTATCCACGCTTGAAATTGCCTTCTTCAGTGAAGCTGTTTTGTACACGGAGAATAATTATTTGCTAGTACAATCAAATACGAGTATTTCCATATGGTAAAATTATTCTGTGTATATCTAATATAAAGAGGCGTTTTTTAAACTCCTTTGCCAATCATTAAATGTATTTCCTTTCATCATTTGTTTATAGGTTTTATTAATGTATAGAGAATCCTTTACTATGAATGATTTTTTATTAATAAACACTCTTACGAGCGGTCTTATAAAGGCCACTAATCTGACGTTAACTTTAATTCGCTGTTAAAACAAACAAAAGCGCATCAAAATGTTAGTGCTTATGACATTTCATTCATTAGTAAACAAATTTTGATGCGCTTTTGTTTATTTTAACAGCGAATTAAAGTTAACGTCAGATTAGTAGCCTTTATAAGACTGGCGGTTAGTATAGGTAATTAAAAATACCATTGATATCAAAACTTCGAGTGTCAAATGTATTCATTGAATAAAATTATAGTTTCTCAAATTTGAAAAGATATGATCAAAGTAAAAATATTTTAACTAACTTCTGTGTTAATCTGCGCTCACGAGTTAAAATATCATCATTATTAATCCCTCTTATTGACAAACTCATTTGTTAAAAGCTATAAAGATACAAAATAAAAAATAAAAAATATGAAAACTGCCAGAAAACATTCTTTTTTAGACTTTTTCGTTCCAATAATGGAAATAGGCCTCGATATTCTTCCACTTATCCCGCTTCGTTGCCTTCGTGGTGTACTTGCTTTCAGCAAATTTGCTAATATCATCACTAGAATGAAGTTGTAGTCTTCTTTTTTCCCGTTTCCTTGCATTATGACCTGCCCATCTCCACATAAGCTGGCTTGCGTGTGTGTGACTACATCTTTTACCTATGGTTTCTTGTCTAACCCATTTGTTCCTTTTTACTTCCTTCATCTACAGGACGATGGCCTCGTGCAACAAAAAGGTTTCGTCGAAATCTCATCTACAGATACTGAAGTTCGAATCTCATTGACGGTAATATTGTTTTAAATTTGAAAATTGATGTAGTTCGTATTACCAACTGTTTCCTTTTATTGTTACAGTATTATTAGAAATGGTAAGATATTTTTGCCCCTATTTGCCTTGGATTTTAAAAATTGTTTAGTATCACAACGTCCACTTGCGAGGGAAGTTCTGAGTAAAGCCCTTTGCAGATTTTTTTAAATTTTAATGATAAATGGAGCATAGATCTTTCCATGATCGCTCTGACAACGATCAGGGTACGGACAGAGGATTGTCCCCTCTCACTCTAAAGTACTTTAGAGTGGAAGAAAACAACGATATGTCTGTATCCTGGAAAGGACAAATACGTCAAGTTGACATCAAACCCCTAAGGGGGGCTATCAGTAGTGTCTTTGATAAAAATTCACACTTGCACTGCATCTTACTGATCAAACACTCGGCTTCTCATATGAACAGGAATTCAGAATATAATTTAGTCTACTGACAGCTGCCCATCTTTGGTTCTCTTTTCCTGCTTTAAACTGTTTCCCAGGTATACGTAAGTGTTTGTTATAACATTTGTATTATTATGATTTATGTTAGTCCTACTCTTTCCGATTTATGGTGTGATTCGTGTAGCATTACTGGGAGTTCTTAAGTTTCCGAAATCATAACAATATCATAGGCAAAACGTAGATGATTGAGTCTTGCTCTATTTGTTAATTCTTTTGTGTTTTCAAGGTAAGTACCTTTTAAGGACGTTGTAAATAATTTCGTCAATATAGTGTCATCCTGGCGTATCCGTCTTTGAATTGGAATTGGGTGTGTATTACTGTGAAGCTGTAGGGTTGACATAGCTTTCTTATAAATGGTACTTATTATATATAGTTGAATACCTACTTGAAGTCGACTTAGCGGTTTTGTAATGGCCTTTATTACCCGATGCTCGACGCCGTAGAAAGATTCTTCGTAGTCTCTAAATCCTATTTACAATGGAATTCAATATTCTGTAGATTTTTCTTTTGGAACTTTGGCAGTGTGTAGGTGATTACAAGTACCGAACCCTTTCCTGAATCCTGCTTGCTCCACTGATTGGTATTGGTCCAATTTGTTTGTTAATCTTCTTGTTAGTATTTTAATAAGAAGCTTGTATGTTTACGACAATAATAAGATGGACCTGTAGTTCGGTAGGTTACATTGTCATCTTTTTTAGCAGTAACACCATATTGTCTGCATTCCAGTTTGACGACATATCCCTTTATGCAGTAGAATTTTGATTACCCTCAATGCTAAATATTCTCCTTCTTTTATCATTTTCTTTAGGACTACATCTTTTCATGATGACTTGTTATTTTCTATTTTTTATAGCACTAATAAATTATTCTCTGTCTAGGATTTCTTCGGAATTATATTAATATAAAAGTAAAATACCTTGAAAAATAAAAATTAACAAACTCTTAGACAAATAAAAATTAGCTATTAAGACAACATTAAAAGCTTCACAACAGCTTTAAAAGTCAATAATTGTTTGACATATAAGGTGTTTTCATATATGAACAGCTTCATTAAACTATTTTTGCTATAGAAAGTTGCAAAATAATTAGAAACGTAAATTACACTATTATATAGTTAGAAGTTAAGACAACTTTCTATACGACCGAAGCGAAAAACATTTGAATCGGTTCTGTAGTAAAGCACCGTTATTAGTTACGATAAAGCAACACTTTGTAAGCAAAAATAATAGAAACAGAAAATATCTATATATTACTATGGCTGTTACTACTGTTGTGGATATTATTTATTATTTAATTCTGCGTAAATGAATCTCATATGGGTTAGCTCTCTACATTCTAGCAAATATATACTTCATTTGTATAAATTATTGGAATATCATTATTGTGTTATCTTTTTAATAAATTAATTGTAAACGCTTTGTATAGTGCTGATTTAACTACTGGGGTCGCTACAATACTAGATATTATTTAACTAATGGTAACATAATTCAAATATGGTGATCCAACCTCACAATTGGCAAAAGTAGGTTATTATTCGACAATTATCTGTGATTCGAAATTAAAGCGTTGCCTAGGTGATAACATTACAGTAAGAAAATATACGTTACAAACAAAAAACACTCAGATAACGCTTCTGCCGGAAGTGCACATAAAACCGACACCACTCTTGGAATTCACTAAATTCAATCTTTTAGGATAAACTTTCCGGACCTCAAAAGTTGCTTTCTCAATGGAAACTAGAGCTTAACTCTTACCCCAGCAAGTCTTACGATACCTGAGCCCCTCTTTCTCCGTTGACCTGCAGATGCAAGCCGCAGACGCTTGCAGAACGACTCCTGTAGCTCAACCGTTGCAAAACCACCTACAATTCAGCCGTTGCCTAACACCTAGGGCTCCAGTTGCTTTCCACAAAGGTCGCTCTCTACTTCTATCTCACAGGGCACCAATTGTACTGCTCGAACCTCATACACAATCTCGACAAACCAGCCAAAACTCGATGCACTAATTAAACACTTTTTATTACCTCTGCAGAGGTGCTACGAATCAATGTAACCTACTACAGCACACCAAGGATATAGAATTAAGTTTAAAAAATACTGAATTGGGAAAAGGGTATTTATTTACATATTAACAATTATTTATTGGGAAACCAAAATTAACACCACTTCACAGCTTGGCTTCCTCTCTCCAATTTTTTGTCTTCGATCTTACATTGTTTTACATTGTTTCTAAGCCTACTCTGATTAAATTTGTTCAAATCAAGGCTAACACTTTTTTGAGTACGGTTTTACACATTATTATCAAGGCCAATGCTATTTTATACAATTTGCAAAATTAAACTAGCACATTTCTGGAAAATTTTATAAAATATTACTTTATATGCTTGAAATATTATTAATTGCTATTATAATCATAGAGACTTAAAATGTGTTCATAGCAATATATAAAACTATCTTCATTTACAATGTCCATCATTCTAAATATTTTAAAGTACTTACCTAGAAATTACAATAATAATTGAAATATAAATTCGCAGTATTACAGTGTATATGAGAACTATATTATGAATTCTAAAATGGCGTGAATTGGTACTGTAGTCACTAAATACAATATTCAGACTTCGAAATAGAGGAAGTATTGTTATACACACGGTTACAGTTTTACTTGTAATATTTTGATGAAGTGATCACTGAGAAATTTTCCGATTTGATATGAACTCTTTCTGGACCACACTATATTATGAA
Organism: Agriotes lineatus; assembly: GCA_940337035.1. Taxonomy (NCBI): domain Eukaryota; kingdom Metazoa; phylum Arthropoda; class Insecta; order Coleoptera; family Elateridae; genus Agriotes; species Agriotes lineatus. The sequence goes on from OW679194.1 coordinate 254,174,923, forward strand.
CAAATTGTATCCTGTAATATTACTACAAACTGTTACTTAAAATAAGAACATGTAAAGCTCTAAAACGGGAAAACCGTTACACAATATAAATAAACGTGAAAGCAAACACCGACCGTTTTATGAAAATAAATAACTAAACACGAATACAGATTCGCAAGAGCGCTAATATCAATTTTAAACAATATTAGTGTTTTAACAAAATATACATGTTAAATATAATTCAGTACAACCAGAATAGGTGAACACTCACCAGGTTGTGACTAAATAATTTTAAAAATTGCGAGTAGTATGCCAATAACGCCAAATTCATTAGGTTGAAAACGAACTCGGGAATCAAATTAACTGTTTAGCTTCGAATTATTATTACACGAAAACACTAGGTTCATCAAGTTCAAGGCGAATTTAAAAATTTTTATTGAATAAATTATTGATTTTTTTTATAAACAAAGAATGTAAAATGATTACGCAAACATAAAAGGGTTGGTTTTATTAAAGGCGTCGGAATCGATTTGGCGAAGAAAAAGCTTAATTGAAACGAACATTATCTAGCCCTCAAACAATTAACTAATAAAATGATCTGCCTATTCCGCCGTACTACGAAGCCTCACAGAACAGACAATCACAAAAACAAGTACTGATTATTGCACAAAAAACAGCACTTCGTTCAACCGCCAGATAACGTTCATATATCATCTAAAGGACCGTCTACTGTTTTTAACAAATAGCAACATAATATAAATCCGGAAAATACACAAAGCAAAGAAAATTGTCAAACTACTGAGGCTTGGCTACTAGTTGGAAAATTATTATAAATGTATCTATAATAAAGTCGACAAACTAAGCGGTTTTAATGGTAGCTTGGGACGCAAGGGTTTTTCAGTGTGCGTACAACTCAACAGATAGTGGACGTCAATAGACGGCTTATTTGGAATTCGAAGAGTTATTAAAAGGCTTTCAAAGTTAACGTGGAGAACACTACGGTTACTTAAAAATGGAGCAATATGAAATTCGATAAAACGTCAGACGACGTTAAAGCAGAGTACTCCCATATCTGAGATTTTGGGGGGCTAACATGTGATTTTACTTCTAAACTCAGCGAAATCCTGATTTGATCAGATGGGTGCAGCCATTCACCAAATGTGCATATGATTACTAGAGCTTTTTGAGATAAATCCGTTTACAAAGCGTCACCAAAAGTAACTTGAAAACATCGGAAGTACAGTGCACACAAATATTTCTAAAAATGGAAACCGGAGATAGTTTTATATGGAACATTTTCAAAGGGGAATACCGATTGCCAACCCAAAAATAATCAGAAAAGTGGAAAGTTGCCGAAAGTACTGTAAAAGTGGGCGAACATTGCAAATACTATTTTCGGATGGTCACACAGATTAAGTACAGTTCTTGAAAACAAACTTTAGAGATGCAAACATTATAAAATGAATAATTTGAAAATTTTGAAATTTTGAAAACACATTAAATGTTTTACTTGTATCGACCTTTACATTTAAGAAACAAAAATCAGTAAATTTTCTTAAAATTTCTTCTTTTTATAGCAGATGTTAAAGTGTGCTTTGCCTTAAACTAGTAGACCAAGTAGAATTTTAACCCCAAGGGTAGATAAAGTAATACTTTATCTGCAAGGACAGTACTTTTTTGTTTTACTCACCTCAATAAATATTAATTATACCTAGACTTCCGAAAAATAACGGAAAAAATTTAAGTATTAGATATTAGAACTACTTCACGAAATTTCAATTTTGGGCAGCTTCTAACATGAGTAAATGATCATTATAAAACAGCTCAACTTTCCATTCCCTTTTTAATTTTTTTGACGACAGAAATTCGTGTAGTTTGTTACGCCGCTGACGCAGCTATCATGGCTGACAAAGGGGGACGATCTACCTCGGTTATATTTCAATACAGTAAAGCCTGCGAAGCATTTTAATCTTGCAATATCGCACCGAAAGCCTAAATCGTTAGTAATAAGCAAACATCCGCTACGCTGTAAATTGGAGATCAATCGAAATGTTATAGAACTAGTGATGCCATTTCGATATTGAGGAACAGAGATCACAATCAATGGTAGAGATGGGCGCGTGAGTGATTTTTCGCTCACGTCACGCACGTTTCACGCTGGCTTTAAACAGTCACGTTCACGCACGTTCACGCTCACGTTCACTCACGTTCACGGCGTGACACGCCACTCACGACGTGACACGCAGCTTTTATTTAAATTCAGAATGTTCAAATTTAAAACCAATGAAAAAACCCTAAAGAGAACTAAAAATATGTTTTGCACCTGACATAATTTACGTGAGATGTTGCAATCATAATAGTTGACATAAAAAGAAACAAATGAAAATTTACTACAATAACTGATTTCTCGCAAATATATTTCTTGCAGCTGTCTTCAAAGACATTACTTTTAATACTAAAAGCTGTCATTGGAATTGACGTTTCCTTTATTGGTATGAGTACAGAAGGTATTATGTTGCTAGGCAACACTTTTAATTCGTAGGTTTGAAAGTACTTTTTTCGACGACTGACATCGAAAGTAGATTTTTCTCACTGTCATTTGACAACAGAAAGTTGACATTTGCCGCTGAGCGTGCGTTTTCATCTTTTTGCCGCTCGCCGAGCGTTTTGGGTTTCCGCGTTAACAAAATAGGTAGCCACGTCCGAATGTTTCCGTGACAACGCCCGTCATTTGTGGAAATAATCGCGTCACATGTCATATAGACTGCGCGAGTAATGTTAACTTGATTGTCAATTAATTTTTGCGATAAAACGAAATTTGATATTTTCCTTTAATAATATGCTCAGTCGTCGAAAAAATAGTATGTATGTTTCGAGCTAAAAGTGTGCTTGCCGCTTTTGCATGATTGCTGGTTTCGACTTCGTCTCAACCAGCAATATTCATGCGCAAGCGGCAAGAATGCACTTTCAGCTCTTAACATACAATATACTATTACGTACAAGGATCAACATTTTCAGCGTTAAGGCGAGTATACAAAAAAAACATTACTTTTATTAGAATAATAAGTTCAACTACACAAGTACACAATAAATTGGTTTAAAAATAAAACCTAATCAACATTTTCAGTGTTAAGTCGAGTATACAAAACAAAACATTAGGGACTTTTCTAAAAATAGGTTCATCTACACATCTACGCAATACATTTTTGGTTTAATAATAAAACGTAATTAACATTTTTAGCGTTAGCCGAGTATAAAAAACAAACCATTACTTTTATTAGAATAATAAGTTCATCTACACATCTAAACATTAAAATGATGAAATAATATGTAATCAACATTTTCAGCGTTAAGTCGAATTCTGTGCTCTTCTAAAATTCTCCCAGCTGTAGAAAATACTCTTTCGCTTGTAGCGGAACTTGCCGGTATGTTTAAAATTTCTCAAGTTTTTTTAACAGTGGCGTATTTACACTGTTTTTCCAAAATCCTAAAATGTCATCTACATTTCCGAATTTTAATTTAACATACTAATTTAGTTCTGTTTCGACATCATCTTAATTACATGTGTCATCGTCAGAGCTATCTCTAAGTGTAGAAAGATAAAAATCTGATGCTGATGTACCAGTTTTGAGTCGTTTGCTATGTATTTCATCATTATCATCTATAGTTTTATTTGCATTATAATCTTCTCTTTTATGTGAAGGTATGAACTTTAAGGATTTATAATTAGGGTCCAAAAGTAAAGCCACATAATGTAACTTGTTTGGCACAATTTGTGATTTAATGAATTTAAAAGTTGCTGCACTCTGCAGTTTTTTATTCGTTGCTAAATATTTAACGTGAAATTAACGTGAAACGTGAATCACGCCTTGAAAATTTTCACTCACGTTCACTCACGTTCACGTCACGATTTTCAAATATTAGTCACGTTCACGACGTGACACGCCGTGACACGACGTGACACGACTGTTTTCACGTCACGCGCCCATCCCTAATCAATGGAACCTGACCGATAGAAGTCACGCACCAGGCCCAGAAAGCTTCATAAATATCGACGTGTCTAAATAACACTATCTAGTTTAAGAAACACCTTAAAAGGGAATAAAAAATAAGAATAAACAAATCAGTAATTAGGGCAATTGTAACATACGCTGTGAAAACGAGATCAGATACAGTTAAGATTAAACAAATTTTACCCACAGAAATAAACACACTAATAAAGATAATGGGTGTAGGTAATTAGGCATGACCATATCAGAAACGAGACTATTAGAAGAGACGTGGTATTCAAAATATTGGAGAATGCGCATTGAATGAGCGTACAACAAAATTCAAAGCAACCGCATTGTAAAGAGAAGCAGAGACTTGTCGCTCTAAGGAACAAGATTACTCGGAACCCGGAAGGTCAAACAAGCGATGGAAAAATTTTCTGGTATAAATAACCTCATAAGCTTATATTAAAGAAAAATAAGAAGCAGAGAACGTGTGGCCGGCTGATAAAGCGTTTGCCTTTGCAGTTGGCAGGTAGTGGGTTCGAGTCCCACATCCGGACATACGTCGGTAACATCGTGCGCTTTGTGGCCATCATACTACCTTTGGTGGTCGTGACTCCTGGAAAAGAGCATTATTCTTACTAATTCAATGGGATAGGCTAGCCACCTCCCAGACCGCTGCCAAAATGGCTTGTAACACCGCACTTCGTGAGGTAATAACAAGCCATCAGCTTATATTAAGAGGAAAAAGGAGAAGATAAAAACTTTTCTTCAAAGAAAATAAAATGGATATATGAAGGTGGGTAAGAAATTATTGACTACTATATCATAAAAAAATCTGTAAAAGGCTTTACCCAGAACTTTCCTCGTCGATATTGTGACACTAAATAATTTTAAAAATCAAATTAAGTTAGAAGTAAAAATCTGGTGTGATACATTTACACAACTTCCTTTTACAGTGATCTTTTTTAGTCAAAAATTTCATTTTAAATTTTTAAGCATTTGTCAAAAATTTTCAAAAATCAAAAATTCTACAAAAACGGTACAAAATAGAGCGTTAGTTGAAGATACTAATTTTCTCTAAAATTTTAAGCTAAATTTAAAAATGTAATAATATACCGGGTGTTCTATTTAAAATAGGAGCTAATAAAAATATAAAAAAACAAAAAAACCCACTTTAGAAGTATTCAACTGGAAAATCTTCTATCTCACATCAATACACATTAAAAATGTAATAAAAATGTAAAGTTTGAAAAAAATCGTTAGAGCCGTTTTTGAAAAAATCGAAAAAAACTGAAAAATCACAAAAATAAACACCTACTTTGGGTTATGCAATTTTCTTCAAAAGCTTACTGTCTTATCTACATGGTACACAAGACTTACATATGAAGTTTCAACGACATACCTATTTTCGTTTTTGAGAGATATTCGGTTCACAGACAGACAGACACACAGACAGACAGACAGCCCAATAAAAAAATACGTTTTTTGGGTTCAGGGGACTCTAAAACGTGAAGATCTGTTGAAAACTCAATTTCGAATTTTTGGGGTGAATCCAATACCTAACTTCCTTTATTGTAGAAGAAAGTAAAAATATCTTCACGTTTTTAATAAATTAAATAAATTTTCAAATAAAAAGAACTTTACCGGTGGTCGAATTCGAACGGCAGGCAGACCGTGTGTGTAGCTCCAACGTTTAGTGGGATATCGTAAGTGACTGGGCAATTTCTACCTGCGCCACGGAGGACTGACCTCTAGAATTTCTACGTCGCAACTATATTTAGTAACACGCTAATTTGTGCCTCGTTTTTGTATTATAAAAATGTATTCTGTATCTTTTGGCTCCCATTTTTGGTAAGAATAAAGCCTGTCCGATGTACAAATTATTACTTGTATCTATTACTAAGTTGAATAAAAAATTAAGGTGCTCACCCTGTATATACCGGGTGGTTATAAATATCTGATATCACATTACCTTTGGAATCAACACCACTTTATTAAAGTGATGAATCCAACTAAACTAAATGTCATTAATGTCATCACAACTGAAATTACTATCTATCAAAATTCATTACAGATTGCAATAAGTAATGAATTAGAACAGGAGATTTTTATAATCTAGTCGTAAGCTAAACTGCAAAATCCGGAGCACATTCCCCTCCTCTTATTGCATTTTATTACATTACATAGGTACCAATACTTATTGAAATTGCAATATAATGCTAACCAACATTTATAAGTAGCTCATTCCATGGCTACCTGGATCTCAGATATTTATGGCCACCCGGTATTTGTCTGAAACTTTCCCGGTTTTATTTCAGGTATATATTATACAAATATTTATTGAGTTATACCGCCAATAGACAGACAGACGACATCTAGGGACCCTGAAACGTGAAGATCTGAAGAAATCTCGGAAGGTGATTTTTTCGTGATTACAATACTTCCTTCGTCTTTCAGACGAGGGAAGTAAAAAGGTAAGCGCAAAGGCCTTCAATGACCCTTGACACTTGTTAAAAAATTAAATTAATGTAATTACTTTGCAACTCTAAAAATTCATAAACTGTTCAAAATCAAACTCAAATCTGCGTAAAAACTGCATTCATAATGTCAAAACAACTTTGTGCTGTTGTTGGTTAAGAGTAAATTATAAGAAAGAAATGAACCCTGAAAACTCCATTTTTCAGACTGCAGTGAGAAGTAAATAAAAAATCTATAATTATAATCTGAATCGTAGTTCACACTTAGGAGGCTGCATATTTGTTATTTTTAAAATTTCTGAGATCTAAATTTTGGTTAGTTGATATTTTATTTTCGTAGTGTGTATTTTTGTATTTCTAATTTTCTTTGTAAAACTAAAACAGTTGTGTTATAGATGTCTGAACAAAAATATTTTAAAGTCTAATGCCACTTATGCAGCTTTGACAAAAAAATTTAAACAATGATTTTACCCAGTTCCGCTACGAATATGTTAAAAAAGGAGTTGTTTTTAATTTCCAATTATCCAAATAAAAAAATCTGGAATTAAATGTAAATTTACAAAAGAAATTATGTTAAAAATGTTAGATCATATTCAGTTACTACTGCAATATAAAACGCAAGAAGTAAATATTTTAAAATAACAGTTAAGAATGAAGTACAACCTCAGTATAGACGAAACAATTTGGGTTTGCAATAACCGGTGCCTGGCCAGCCAAAATACCTTAAATTGACAGCCGAAACAGTAGTTACGGCATCAGCCCTCTAGGCAGGGCCACCCTCTCTCTAACTACTTCATCATGGCCCCCGAGGGGCGATACTGGGACAATCCTCCAAATCCTGACGCGAATGCATAATTATTATACGCTCCCTGGGTAACCGATTCGGAGCAAATCAAGAACATCGATAGCATGAGTAATGAGCGCGGTGCTGTTTGCGAACGTAATAAATTATATTTTGCAGATGGAAATTCTTTCAAAATAATTTAAAAAAATTGAAATGTTTTGTGAAAAATAATTAAAGTTTGTTGTTTACACATTTTTTTATGATGATGACAATTTAAGGTGGCTTAAATTGATAGGTTAATATGCGTATTTGATCTTCTAAATAGATAAGTCGAAGGAGAGGTTATTTCTGAACTTTGACGTTGAATATCTTGAAAATGTCTGAAGTTATTGGGATATAGTAAGTACCTATACATTGGTTTTTCAACTTTGAGTGCTCTTTGGATTCATATAGGAATATTCTACGAAATTCTACTGCTACAGAAGATATTCGTAATTGAGTTAGATATTCAGATACAAACGACTACCTGGAATACAAATAATAACTGCCTATTTCATTATTTTGAAGCGCAGAATAGTTATTAGCTACGCCATATAAAAACAAAAAACGAACATACGGTTTAACATTATAAATGAGCAAAAAATTATATAACAATTTCAAAATTAATGCTTACAGGTATGGTTTGGTGCTTTTAGAAATTTAGTAACAGGAACTACGAATTGTAATAAATTCTCTGCAGATTGTAAATACGATTTTGCTATTCTGGGATACCGATAACTGATCCACACCTTTTGTTGTTAATATTGAAAGATTTTCTTTGGTATTAATTTAAAAACTTTTGCGGTAGGTATTTACATTCTGCACACAAGCTTATAGGACATTTTACAATACAATCGAATAGTTTTAAATGTTTTTATATATTTTTTAGTAGTCAAAGTCCTAGGTCGACAAAAATTTTTTATAGAAAAAATGTACATAAGGTTTTCATTCCTAAAACGATTGATTTATAAACTAATTTTATTAGTTTAACATTTTTTTCTTAAGTCAATTAAAACATAAAGAGTTGACAATTTAAATTTTGGGCATTTTTATTGAAATAATCAATTAAAAAGTTAACAATTCAAATCTAATCTAATATACTCTATAACAATAACTATCAATCTGAAATCTAAAATTAAGTTTATAAAATGTAAGAGAAAAATATAAATTACAAGATGCTTCTGAAGTTTCCTATGGCGGTACTTAGATATTATCTTAACAATTAGGTTTGGTTTTGTTGTATATGGGTTAGATTTTGAATTAAAGTTTGCATACTTAAAGTACTTTTTTTTCTATAATAACTGTCAAAGCGTTACAATGTTGGTAGATATGTGATTAAAACGCTAGGAAGTTTTTATACGTCGTGTTGGTAGAACTTTTTCAAAATTATGGTTATGTGTCAATTTTGAATGTCAAAGTTTCTTAATTTGAACTCTTGACAAATTTCTTTTTTTAACATGGAATCATCATCATCAATAAAATCGGTTAAAAAAGAAAACCAAGAAATATTTTAAATGCAGGAATGAAGAAAGCGATATTAAATTATGACATATCTGTCAAAATGACAATCTTTTTTTAGTGGAAGAAAAGAACTAAAAATCTATGTACCAACATTATTAAAACTAGGAACCCTGCAGGAATGCAACTTATCACCTAGTAAGTTGACCTTGAAAATTATTATAGAAAAAAAATGTACTTTACCTATTATTGTAAATTCCATATTAACAAAAAGTAAAGCTCTTAGAAACAAAGTATTTCATAGCAGTATTCCATATTAGTAGGATGAAGCACATGGAATGAACAAGTAGCAATGTACAAGTGAAGCGTGTCAGTATCTCAAAACTGTTTAAAGTGAATTTATCTACTTTAAAGTATTTTTTTTATATCACGCTGTTAAAATTTGAACTCTATTATTTTTTAGATAATAACTTTTCGTTTAAAATCCAGCTGCGTTTAGAAAAAACAGCTTAAGATGTGTAGATGGAAAAAATACACTTAAAATTCTAAACCTTTATTTCATACTGATGTCAAAAATGACATTTTCGGATTATTTATGGTACAAAAAATTTTAAAGTTCAAGTACTTTAAAATTATATGTCAGTTGTTGACATGAAATTTGAAATGATTTACAACTTTTTATTTAAAATTCATTAAACTTGCAGTATGAAATAAACCGTTGTATTCACCACGAACGAAAAGCGTTTTTAAAGGTCCTCGCAAGTAATTCCGTCTTTAAATGGCACTTTTCGTTCTAGATAAATAAACTACTATTAATGTTGGATTTATGGTGACAATAGGATTGATTTAATTTTAAAGAAGACGGTTTTGAAGGTAATATATAATTAAAAGTTGACTGGAAAAAAATCAGCTAAGCATGTTTTTATTAGTTACCTACTAAAAATCAATTTGAAAAATAAAATTTTCCAAAAAGAAATTCGTATTGTCGATTTAATATATTAAAAAGTTTAACGTTTTGCTGGCAATCCAACTTCATCAGACATTTAAATATTATAAAATCAAAATAACCTTTTACATGATAGGGTAGGTAGTTATGATAGAATTGCAATTTAATATTTGACTAGAATTCTTTCAACTACTTTTAATCATTTTATTTCGTTTTTATTTTCAAAACTTCAAACTTTTATATCATTAGTAAGCAAAATTAGTGTGTGTTTTAATTTTGGATTTTTAATCCAGAATTATAATATTAACGTTAGGAGAAAGAATCAGCTAAAGAATTTTTTAATTCAAAAGTTACTTGGTAAGTTTGCTTTTTTAAAATAACTAATGTTATTTAAAAAGAACAAGTAAGTATTAGTCAAACACAAAAATGTAATGTAATGGTTTAATATGTATCGTAACGTTTCACTGTATTTTAACAGCTTCCTCAGACAATTTAAAATTTTAAAAATAAAAGGAGTAATTTTAGTAATTAACAAGTAACGTTTCAGTACTCTGAGTAGGATTCATAGATAGTGAAAGAAATCTCCTCAGTATGAAAGCTTTATAAACTTTTTTTTTGATAATGGTAATTTAAGATTTAATACTAAAATTAAAGATCTTATTAAATAGAAATGAACAAATTAAAAGGAAATTTTAATTATCTTTGAGAGAAATAAAGAAAATTTCAGTAAGGGACAGGTAACAAAGACAAGGTTAAAATTTACAATGTGTTGGACGTAGTCATAATTTAAGTATGGTAAGCATTACAAGTTTGAACACAAAAGTGTTATCACAGAGGGTGAATTTGTATTAAAAACATTGTATATGATGTAATCAAGATAATGAGTAATTCTTGTAGGTTTTTTGTGGAAATAAGTAAACCAGTTATTCGTTAAAAAGTACACTACTATTGCGTCATTAAGGGTAGCAGCAAGGACTAATAGTGAACATATCTGTATTTTCGTAATTTTAACAAATATATTGTTAAAAGTTTATAAATCCACCTCGGTTTCAAAGAAGTTTGGGTTTGATGGTGAGTAAATTAACCATATTATACTTAGGTATTCGTTTGAAAGTTTAAACTTTAAAAGCTGTAGAATGTGAGGTTTGTTTTGAAAATTGACAAATAATTGTACGTAGACATTGATGTGAGGTGGTTTTTCGATTTAATAAATCGTAATAAATTAATCAATTATTTAGGGTTCCAATAGTGTACCTTTTTAAGAATGGTTGTGGTGTAATTTTGGAATTGAAAAGAATTTTGACGTTTCGTTGTGCTTGTTTGATAATATCACTGCTTGTCAAATGTCGTAACAATTCAGGTGATAATAGTTATTTACTATACAAGTGGGATAACAGCATCATTAATATACGTGTGTGTAAGTTACAAACGAGTGCGTAGCACGAGTTATGTAAGCACACAAGTATATTAATGATGCATTATCACACATGTATTGTACAAAATTTTATCTACGACTGCCTAAAATTGAGAAAGTGCATTGAGAGAAATGTCAGATCTGTCATTTTCAAAAATATTTTAGTAGGCAAATGTCATTATGTCATTCATTTGACACTATTTCAGTTACGTAATGAAGTCATTTCACAACTCAGTTGCGTAATGAAACCATTACGCAACTGAGTGGTGTAATGAGATTCATTACGTAACTGAAATAGTGTCAAATGAGTGACGTAATGAGTTACTTATCCCACTGGAGTAGATAAAATATTTTACAAGTTTTTGAAAGTTCTAAGTGTAAGTAAACTGATTAGCAGTATAACTTTGTCTTAAACGGACCTTCCTCATTAAATACCATCAAGAGTTTCGTCTCATTATCACACATTTGTAAGAAAAGTTTAACCTACAAAAAGTCCTGTTGCCATCGTGAAAACCACATGCTGAACCTAAAAAATACCGAAAGAGATCCTGTCCACAACGCTAAAAAAGGATTACACAATTACGATGACAACAAATTGCAAATACTCATATTGCACAAGACTTTACAATGCGTGCCACCAAGACTTAGATTAAACCACAAGCTATCTTGTCGTTCACACTCCAAATCAAGTATGTGTGTATCACCTGGATTGTTACGACATTTGACAAGCAGTGATTCTTTTCAATTCCAAAATTACACCACAACCATTCTTAAAAAGGTACACTATTGGAACCCTAAATAATTGATTAATTTATTACGATCTATTAAATCGAAAAACCACCTCACATCAATGTCTACGTACAATTATTTGTCAATTTTCAAAACAAACTTCACATTCTACAGCTTTTAAAGTTTAAACTTTCAAACGAATACCTAAGTATAATATGGTTAATTTACTCACCATCAAACCCAAACTTCTTTGAAACCGAGGTGGATTTACAAACTTTTAACAATATATTTGTTAAAATTACGAAAATACAGATATGTTCACTATTAGTCCTTGCTGCTACCCTTACTGACGCAATAGTAGTGTACTTTTTAACGAATAAATGGTTTACTTATTTCCACAAAAAACCTACAAGAATTACTCATTATCTTGATTACATCATATACAATGTTTTTAATACAAATTCACCCTCTGTGATAACACTTTTGTGTTCAAACTTGTAATGCTTACCATACTTAAATTATGACTACGTCCAACACATTGTAAATTTTAACCTTGTCTTTGTTACCTGTCCCTTACTGAAATTTTCTTTATTTCTCTCAAAGATAATTAAAATTTCCTTTTAATTTGTTCATTTCTATTTAATAAGATCTTTAATTTTAGTATTAAATCTTAAATTACCATTATCAAAAAAAAAGTTTATAAAGCTTTCATACTGAGGAGATTTCTTTCACTATCTATGAATCCTACTCAGAGTACTGAAACGTTACTTGTTAATTACTGAAATTACTCCTTTTATTTTTAACATTTTAAATTGTCTGAGGAAGCTGTTAAAATACAGTGAAACGTTACGATACATATTAAACCATTACATTACATTTTTGTGTTTGACTAATACTTGTTCTTTTTAAATAACATTAGTTATTTTAAAAAAGCAAACTTACCAAGTAACTTTTTAATTAAAAAATTCTTTAGCTGATTCTTTCTCCTAACGTTAATATTATTACCCCAAACAGCTGTACTTCCAAAATTTTATATATCCATAATTATATTTTTGTTTTTTAATAAAGGTATATTTTTTTCCTCCATAAAGTTTGAGAAGTCGATTAGTTAATTCTTTAAACAATATTAAATTTTTGTAAATCTTAATCTGGTAACGTGTGTCAGTTTTGTTTTAAATTTAATATTTTTCTTTGTATGATTATTACAAAGAAAAATATTACATTTGCATTTTGGAGTTACAAAGAGTGTTTTTTTTAGAGGCGGAGAACTTTAAATTGAAATAAAACACAGAAAAATGTTTTTAATATCCATGAAATTGGCTTTGTTTGAAAGATAATTTTTTGGCATTGCTGTTTTAATATGATACCGTCGAGCGAGCTTTTTTACCATTTTGCCGCTCGCCGAGCGTTTTGTGTTTCTGCGTGAGCAAAATAGTTAGCTATGTCAGTATCTTTCCTTGACAACGCTACCTAGTAATTTGTTTAAATAATAGCGTCAGATGTCATAGAATACGCGAATAATTTTAAATTTATTGTCAATTAATATTTTTAATAAAATGAAATAATATGATTATTTTCGGCTTAATTATGCTCAGTCGTTGAAAAAATAATATGTATATTTTGAGCTAAAGGTGCTCTTACCGCTTTAGCATGATTGCTGGTTTATAATATTCATTCATTTAGCTCTGTTTTCGGGTTCGTTACCTGTGACGCCAAGACCCACTAGCCTTACCATTGTTGGTTTGTATGACAACAACAAAATAACAAGCCGGTTATGAATATAACGGTCCTAGGACTGTTATAGAAATTGTTTTGTGTTTGGTTGCAATAGAAACAACAATCACTATGCAACATTTGTAATATTCAACGGTATTTTTATTTTTATTAGTTTATAGCTCAAAAAGTGTTATACGAAACTCGATCCTTAAGTGCCTTATTGGAATAAGCTTCAGAAAATGGCAAAACTCGACTCTTCGGGTCTCGTTCTTCTAACCTTTTTTCGGCCTGTTCTATGGCACTTACCGATCTTGTAACGTAATATATTATGGTTTTGGTTTAATAATACACATGCCTTCTAAAATTTCATAGCTAACTATCAAAATATATATCACCCACTTGTTAAAATTATATTAATTGTTTATTTTAGTATTCTTAATTTTACTTATATGATTAGTACCTAGTATTGTATAAGCATCTATAAATAATGTTGGCATATACTGATCTAAAATTTGTATCCGTTGAGAGTTTTTCAGTACTGTAAATAAAAACAATGTTTAAGAACAAAATAATATTCTCCGTTGCTTTGATTCTTTGAAATGTTTTGTTTTTCCGAAAAGTGGTTTAAAATCGTTGTCGACCAAGTTCTTTCATAAAAAATGTAGAAAAGATAAATAGTTATGACCTAAATCATTAAGGAAATGTGAATGTATTGCTTTTGTTTGTTCAATATGTTAACCCTGTGGGTTCAAACTATATGGCATCGTTCAAGATTCAAACACTTCCATATCCCATCCAGAGTATTTGTCTTCCGATTAAACAGCCTATATTGTAAGTAACCAAATCCATGTATCCATACATATTGCAGCACAAGAAACCCAAATGGTGTTGAGGTTGTAGAATAGGTTCTTGTTATTCGCCCTTGTTTACGAAGTTACTCTAAGCTTTTGGGTCAGTTGCCATGTTCTTGGTCTAGTGCCAATTTCTGCCTTTTTCGTGCAATATTTTCCCAACATATTCGTTCCATAATCTTTTAGATCTTCTTTTCCTCTTCCTACCGAAATGTTTTACTTCGCATATGTTCTTAACATATGTCTAGGTTTTTTTTCCTTCATTAATACCTAGTTTACTGCTCCACAAATTAACGTTAGTACGCAAATTGTTTTGTATACAATCACTGCAGTTTGTTTGGATTTTTGTATAATACTCGATGTACTGCTATCATGTTATTCAATTCCTCGTGTGTATATGGTACTACCTAGATACGTAAACTGATCAACTTTTGTTACCTTTGTATTTTCTACTTTAACGCCTATTTTTATATCTATGTTAGCTACTGCTGCCACTTTGGTTTTTTCCACATTAAGTTCAAGGTTATACCAGTTGTTTTCTATTTCAATTTACATGCCCAGGTCAGTTTCTAAGTGTCATACCGTTCTACCGTACATTTATAACTTGTAAATTTTTGTATCCAGTACTAAATTTCATAATTTTTTGTTGGAATTCTCTCATAAAATATATAAACAATAGTCCTTCTTATCGGATACCTATCGGCGTGAAGTCAGATAAGATATTTCCAGTTCTCACTCTATTGTCAGTTACTGTGTATGCATTAACTTCAACATTTTTAGAACTCTGCTAATGATGGTACTCCATGACCATTCGTACCACCAGCAACCATGAATCAAACTTCAAAATTTTCACGACTGTTCACCAGTTATCAGGTAAATTTTAGCCCTTTTGAATGTACAAAATGAAAAATCCCATTAGAAGAATTTAGGTAAAGCTATTTGCATTCATCATGGTCCTCTGGAAAAATTTGCATTGTAGGTCACGTTTAGTTATGTGAACTGACCTTACAAAATATCAAGTATATACCGGGTGATTATAAATGAGTTGACACAGACTAATGCAAAACCTAACCTGCTAACCTAGAATTTGACATAGACTTACAGTGCCACCAACATATTATTCATACAACAAATATTTCAAAGATAACATGATGGAAAAGCATTTATAATCACCCGGTATAATCCATTCACAATATTTCCTCCTCCCAGCAGGCTATGTTAGGGTGTCAAAGTGTTGTCAAGTTGGTATGAGGAATTGAAAGTAGGAAATAGTGCATTTCACAATGTAGGTTGGCAGCGTCGAGCAGTTCAAGGTCATGCACGTTCAACATTTCAATTACGTTTGACAGACATAACCTCAATTTTGACATGGGGGAAACTATTATACAGTTGCTCGGTAAGTACAGAATTTAGAGTAACACAGTCTGGTTTTTTTATAAAGTTTTGACACTGACAGCTAAAAAAATGGACTGTACATATGACAAAATTAATGTTATGTCCAATTTGTAGTTATGATTTTTGAAAGCTTGCATTGTCAATAGTAATATAACAAGGGCGAGACATACTTACCGATAATTTTGCACACGCCAAGGGTCGAGTGCTGGTTGCAATGAAAACTGTCCCGAGGGCTTGCCCGAGGGCAGTTTTCTAAGGGCAACCAGCACGATGACCCTTGGCACGGGCAAAATTATATGTAAGTGTGTTTCCCGCATTTATATTTTGAAGATTATTACACAAAACCCGTATACGAATTATGATTTAAAATTGATCT
This sequence comes from Agriotes lineatus, assembly GCA_940337035.1. NCBI lineage: Eukaryota > Metazoa > Arthropoda > Insecta > Coleoptera > Elateridae > Agriotes > Agriotes lineatus. The sequence continues at coordinate 254,191,082 of OW679194.1, forward strand.
AATAATGCCAAAAAATTCAAATCGCTTATTCTTGCATCTCTATTTCTAATTATGACACCATCCACGGGGTCGATAATCATCCCTAGGGAGCTTATCGCTTGGTAAGCAGCCCACGGGCGCTTATCAGCTAATCAGTTCGGGATTGGCCGATTTTCAAAAAATGCATGATTCTCATTGGATAATATCAGTCATGTGACAGTTGTGTGTAATAATCAGTTAAATTTTTGTCACCTTCCGTAACATTTTCGGAATTTTAACATTAAAATTGCAACAATGTCAATAAAGCAGGTGTAAAAAATGTCATAGCACTCTTATGTTAAAGTTTTGATTCTATCACAATTCACCCATGCAATCTAATAAAAACATATAACACCCTGCTGGGCCACGAAACAATGCGAATGGATTATATCTTTTAAATTAGGTTATAGTTTTTCACGTTTGACAAATACACTTGTAGCAGCGTCAAAAACATTAACTACATATGACCTACTGGAGATACTTTTCCTAGGGATTATGAGAAACAGAAATAACTCTAGGAGTACACTTCATCAAGAGCGACGACATATTGACTCTTTGAACCAACAAGAACTCATCATACAGCTTTCTTGCATTCGCTCTTCTATTTTATTTAGAAACAGAAGTTGTCAATGAACGTTGGCTTTCAGCTTTAGTGTATATCGCAAATGTTGAGGAATTATATTTTGAATTGTTCATTTTATGTTCCTAAACGTAGTACCATAGTTCGTTGACTGGGCGAATTTGGAGTAATAACATCGAATTGTTTTATTTTTTCAATGTTCCTCGAAAAATTACCATTTGCTGCAAATAATCGCTTGTCTGTTATTCTATTCTATATTCTAATCATACTACTTTCTGAAAGATTAATATTTAGTAATTTGAGTCGTTTTACAATTTTTCTCGACGATCAATCTCTTTGGTAAGCAATTTTATCCATTTCAAACCGTTCAACGAATACATTTGTCAAGTATCCACAGAATCAACAGTCAACGTCAATTTGATAATAACCTTCTGTATAAGTCCGCCATGTTTTTGTGCCTAGCCTGGTAACATTTTGCTATACTAGACTCATGTTAAGCAAATAGTTTTGGTTGTTGTGTATGTACAGTTTTAATATTCAAAGATAGTTTCAACAGCAATCGAACGTTTTTGTAACAATTTACAATTATACATTTGGATTTTGAATATTTATGACGTAATCTTTTAACTGAGGATGTGACTTAAATAAATATAGAAGTTATATTTAAATTTGAAATAGTGTCTGCTGCAGCATTCGTATGTAGAACATGTTTTAATATAAGCTTGAATTTTTTTAATTGTCATTGTTTTAATAGGAGCCACAGTTACACCGAATCTTCAAAAACAAACAGTTGTACAATCACGCGTCTTGTATTCAGGGCGCCATTCTTCTGTTCATCGAGCCCTCTCGAACTAAAACCCCAGCAATTTCATAATCACATTAATTTTCTTTGTTACAGCCCTTACTAGCAGAAGCGAGTAAAAACGCTTCCACATCCTTTTTCCTCTCTTTATCTGGCGCTCGCCTTCTGCAACTCTTCGAAGGATGGCAGCTTGGCTCAGCGCGTTGCTCTAATAATCGAAAAATAAATTGAAGCTATAGCATGTGTTGTTAACACGGGCTAACATGTCACATAAGGGCCGTTAGGCAACGACACCCTTGGCAACGTCGAGCCAATCAGCCCGGAGTCCCGCCCTTGACATTACAAGGGTGCTTGTGCTATTGTACGTCTAACACTTTTCTATGCGCTCGGATAATACGTGTGGCCGTTGACTTCGTTATTATGTTTAACAGTATTAAGTTCAACGAGCGCGTTCGATTGCGTCAGGGTGCATGGGTACACTCGATGGGTGTTCTTTCTTAGGGGGCGCGGAGCTTTCAGCAGATTTTCGTCAACCTTAAATAGGGCTGAACAGTATTATAGCCAGTCTAGAATGGTTATTATTATTCAGTCTTAACATTTTATTAACGAACGACAATAATTCCAGTAATTAACATAAAATGGTGTAGAAGTTGTCCATATGTCTTGTGGTCTACAAACCTGCTTCAGAGATGCCTATTAAATAAAAAAAAAGAATAGTAGTTAGGTTGAGATTTTTATTTTTATTATGTTCCGGAGACATAATCAGAAATTTGACTAATTGTTTTTTTATTTTTAAGTACCAGGGTTGCACAGTATGTATTGTCGCTAGCATATATGATTTTCAAATATGTTGTCTCTAGCAACTGAAATTATTTTGCTATTTTATTGACTAGTAAACTGTCAAATTCCATTAGTAGAACTTTAATAATTACGAAGTTGTGCAAGCTGAAAATACTGGTTGCGCGACGATTTTGAGAAATGGGAAAAACTACACTAAATACCTACAAAACAAAGGTTCAACGTAAAGAAAATCAATGCAGATAAAGTTGGTGTACTTGCGTTGTCTGCTTCTTCCCATCAAGTCGTAAAAAGTTAGTCTTAGGTGTTCCAATGAGGCAGAAGAACGTGCAAAAGGTGCTGATCTGCCACATTCAGCTTGTATTCAAAAATACATCGATCGTGTAAATGGGTTAGTCACAGAAGATAGGAAGCTAACAACACTGGTCAATATTAAGCAACATTAATTACAAAACTTCGTTACTGTATTAATGAAAAAAGAAGAGGAACGTTGTCGCAAGAAATTTTCATCATCATCACGACAATTCTCCGACTCATAAGAGCCTTATCTCTATGAACACAATTCGTAATATTTGATTTAAATTATAAAGCATCTACCTTACTCCCTTAACTTAGCCCCTAGTAATTTTTATTTATTTCCAATGCTAAAATAGTTTTCGGGAGTCAAAATTTAGGAGCGATGACGCTGCTATAGCGGCAGTGCAGAAATTATATTGTGATTAAGGCTGTGAGCTTTTTAAGAATGGTAGTACTGCTATGCTTAAACATTGGTAGAATAACTGTCTACATGTTCAAGAAAATTATGTTGACCCATAATGTGATTTTCAATTCTAGGGACAATAAATACTACAAATCTCTCGTAAATTAAAAAAAAAAAATAATTCCTGAAAATCGTCCCTGTTTGGAAAGCTAGATGAACATTTTAACTACAGGTTTCGTTTGACTGTAGGCGTATTTATAACAATAACTATTCGATTTTCTTATACACTGTTCAACAAAATTAAGGGAGCAACAATTTTTTGAACGCTTATAAGTTTTCCAACAAGTGATGGACGTATAATTTTTTCTTGTTAGTCTCTTGGCTTTTATTGACAACGTATAAAAAGAATTTCTTTGCTCGTTTTATTTGTAGACGCCTAAGTGTCTCAAAACCAAGTGGGGTTGACCACAAAGCAAACTTAAGAAACTCATCAAATTAGGCATTGTTTCACAGTAAACGCTAGTTTTATTTTGCCACTGCTTCTAAGCCCAAAATGTGTTACTTAAGTGACATTGAAGTCTCGAGAACTGTTGCCTGCTTAAAAATGGCTGATCTGTGTGCTATGTAGCAAATCAGTCTCAAACGAGTTCATCTGTTATCTGCAAAGCGTGGAATAGGTACCCCAAAACGGGTAGATGTACCAGGAGAACTGGAGAGGTCCGGGAAAGAAAAACTATCCCTTGAGAAGACCAATATATTGTTAATTCTTGTCTCCACTGACGAATTGCTACTGCTCGTAAGCTACAAAATCTACTTCAAAATGCCATCCATGTGACAATTTCTGATCAGAGAGTTAGAAGATGACTCGAAGAAGTCCATCTGACTTCTCGCAGGTTTGGGCGAGCTCCTCGCTTGAGCAGGAAGCACGAAGTTATCAGTATAAACTTTTCTAGCAAACATATTTCGAGACTTTACTGGAAACTTCGTCCATGCTTTTCGTTAACGTGTCGTGCTTTTGTCTAACTCGTTGCGATGATTTTATACGAGTGTACAGACGTTCTGCAGGTTGAAACACTGCCGCGTCTATACAGGAAGTGGACCGATTCGGAGCTGGATCGGTCACGGAATGGGGTGGCATCAGTATAAGTAGAGTAATATAGTCGGTGGCACCAACTTGGTTGTCCCCCTGCATCTCAACTCACAAATTTATGCTGAGACGATTCTTCAAGAGTATAATGTGCCATTTGAGAACAATGATGATTCGCAGCTTGCCTCAACGATGCCAGATTGTTATTGATACTAATGAAAGGAACATGCGCTATTGAAGTTCGGTACTTGGGCGCTAACAGAATATCCATTACATTTTAATTGATAAAACACAATTTAATTTTGGTAGTTTTCTCGATAGTTTGTTGTTACTCAAGAAATCATTAAATGAGATCATATTTGTTGCTTTAATTTGTTAATTAATGTTGAAGGAACAGTATACCAAAGAAGATACTTGCGTATGTCTTTAATTTGAAAAATGTTTCAAGGTTGAAACGGTGTTTTCCAACTTCTACTTGGCCCTATATCAAAATGCGTTTTATTAGCCCACTATTCTGCTGAAAATATCTACTTCTGAAAATTAATTTCGTTTATTACAATTGAAGCCTGGAATCAATATGGATTATATTCGGTAGAATATTTCATACGGGTATAAGTCATCCTTTGAGATGGTATTGATTTGTCGTATTTTATACGGAAAAACGAATACTACTGCTAAAACCGCTTTTGACACGTAATAAACAATTGCCAACAACGAACTTCATTAGATGATATCGGTTTATAATAACTATGGATTAACTTCAACTGCTTGTTTAAAATGATGTAACCATTTAAAAAACATAAATGTTGTATTGACAGCCGTGAAAAGTCATAGTGACCAATTGAGAAGTACCCAAAGATCAAATAAATTCATAATTAGAGTCACCTGTGATTCGTGTTATACGTTTGGCAGTACTGAAGTGTATTGTCAGGCTATTTCAAATTCGAGGTTAGTAGGTTAGGTTTGGTTTGTTATTTGACACAGACTGACGGAAAACTTAACCTGCAAATCTGGAATTTGACATAGCTTAACAGTGCTACCAACAATGCAGTAGTGAGTGACATGGTTTTTACCTCACTAGTGCGTTATCGATCACTTTAGAGGTCTAAAATCGACCTAATAATAGCCGTATAACTAAGAGGTGTTGAATATTATGTAACAAGTTTTATAAACTTTACTTTAGTTACGATATTTTTAGGCACAAGCGGGGCGTAGCGACTCGATTGTTTAATAAACAAGTATCTAGTCGAGTTTATATAATGTGTTGCATATTATACTTTTTCTACGAATACAAATTTAGACAGTATAACATCATATTATTTCATTAAGGTATTGAATATTTTGTTAGGTTAAATTATACTTGACAAACGTCAAAGTTAACTGCTGAAAACTAACTTGATTTCAGTTTTGCTGTGGCTATTCTATATTACATATTTATAACATGTGAGCAAACGAAAATGAAATCAAGCTTGGCTTTGAAAATTGAAACATATGTCTATTATTAATTCACATTATGATGATATCTGTATATATAAAAATCAATCGCCGTGTGTTAGTGTGTTAGTAACGTAAAAACTCGAGAACGACTTGACCGATTTGGATGATTTTTTTTTGTGTTCGTCTTACTTCCGAGATGGTTTAGCAAAAAAGAAAATTTGGAAAAATCCAAAGGGAAAGCCAGAAAATTGGAAAATATGTGTGTGTTTCTATACACTGTACGACTTTCTATTTGCAGTAATACTTTTATGATTCTGTGCTTAATAGTTCCTCATCATGTCATAATCCAAAACAACGTTCGCCGGGTCAGCTAGTTCTACAATAAAATACCGACAGTCATATCAAACTTGTATTTGAAAAGTAACATAAAACCAAACATAAACAATGTTACATCTGCTACATGAATCATTTCGATTATAAAAACTTTTTGTTGTTGATTAAACATGTAATGGGTGATCCAACAGTTAGCGTGGATTTCGTCAACAAATAAAAATTCATTTTATAAACTTACACATGACATATTTATTATATCAGAAAGTTTAATATGTAGCATTTATGTATGAAAAAGAATATCATTCATATGACCTCTATGGCTTCCTTGACAGGAGGTTATTCGAACGTCAAAATTTTCGATAACTTTTCGCAGTAAAAGTAGATCAATGGCATCTAATGCAGTTCGAAGGTGGTCTTTCAGTTGGTGAAGTGTTTGTGGGTTATTAGTATACACTTTATTTTTCAAATTCCCAAAAGAAAATAATCTGATGGAGTAAGATCACAAGATCCTGGGTGTAAATTCACCTCACAGTTTCCGGAAATGATGCTATGGTCGAACTTCGAGCGCAATAAGGCGATTGTTTTATGGCTTGGATGGGATGTTGCACCATCTTGCTGAAACTAGAGCTGATTCATATCCATTTCATCCAATTTAGGCCTCAAAAATTCTCTTAGCATATTATAATCCGTTGCATAGTGCCTTAGGTCATACCAAATCGACGTTCTTGGTTGTTCACGCACATTAACACTCACGGCAGCAATATATTTTTTAATGAGCTGTACGAGGATGCTGATACTCTTTACGATCTTCCACCTATCCAGTTTCTTCAAATCGTCGCACTACTCTGCAGATTCATGACTCACTAGGACGATTATTTTGACCGAATTATTCTCGAATTTTACGAAATGTTTTTTTGATGGAACGATCATTTTCGTAGTACGTTTGAATAACTTTTACTCGTTGTGAGGTTGAAAAAAACTCCATTGTTGCAATTGCCAAAGTCTATAACTGACTTTTGTCAAAAAATGTTTTTATGGCCATTGCGATATATGTCAGATAACGACAATCAATATCCACGCTAACCGTTGGATCACCCATTATAATTTAAAATTTGGTAATTTAAACAACTTGGCACTTCTACCATTATAATAACTGTCATATTTAAATTAAAAGCAGCAGAAGTAATAAAGCACACTAAAAAAAGTCAAGCATGATTTCGTTTTCATTTGCTAACATATTATAGGTATCGAGTGTTTCACTTTAGGTGCGAACATGGGGAAATATCTGCAGATTCCTGCTCGCTGCTGGAATAGGATTTATAGTGGTATCAATCGAAAGAGAAAAAAATGTGCTTAATTTGATACTACTTTACTTGAATTTGTTGTTTGTTTAAGATAGAAATAGCTTAAAAACTATAATAAATGTTTTGCATTTTATTCACAAAAAACAGACCAGCCACGATCAAATTTGTTTATTTCAAAATACATGTTGTTTTCTGTCAGTTATCAATTCACGTATTTAACTAATTACTATGAATAATAATGTTGAATATTCTAATGAAGAGAGGGTATTTATTATCAAAACATTTTACAGTGGCGTCAGTTTACGCACAGTTCGTGATTTCTTCTGGACTATATTTAATAATCGATTTATTACGTCTATATCAACAATTCACACGTTTGTGAAAAAAATTGAAAGTTCGTGATAAAACAGTGTGCGTTGGGTTGCAAATTACCATTTTTGTTCTACTGCATCGAAAATCTATCAATTTCGGCAGTGTTTAGCGGCCGAATACACCCACCTTTTTACACTAGTACCTTTTATTTTTCGGCAGTAATAACCGTAGCAACAAAAACTAATCACCATTTTCATTGGTCGAAATCAAAATATAGATACATTGCCATTTTCCGGTATGATCATGACTTTCTCCATTAAACTGTAATTTTATAATAAGAAAAAAGCGTTTCCACAACAGTAGAATAAAAAAAGATGTTTGTAACCCGTACGAAAGTGGACTTTTAGACTCGCTCTATTTATGTGTCTCACTCGCTGCGATGGCTTGACCATAAACTTTCGTAATTTCGTACTTGTAACATAAATGTCTATTATGTCGAACCAATAAACTGGTATACTTTGACAAACATTTTCGGCAGTTCTGCGGTCACCAGCGGTATTGTGTATAAAAATTAAGATCATAAAATACATTCACTTACCTGTCTGTACTGAATAAAGACACTACACATAAACGTGTAACACTATGTTATGTGGTTTTACAGATCTCTACTCTACCATAAGCAACTACATATTTTTCTTTCCTCTTATTTTAAATTATTTGTAAATTTGTCATCCAGCCGGCGATATGTAAAAATTGTGGCCCAGACAATTTTTTCACAAGTAGCATACTATAGGTTACTACAATGAATATTATTGCATTTACTGCCTTTATGAGGTAAACGCTGAATTTAGGAAATAAGACTAAAACTTGAAAGAATGAGGATAGGAGCATCTCAATATTCCCGAAAGATTTCATAAAAATATGATATCATCCTGACGCAATTGGGGCCCGTTTCAACATGACATCATTTCCAAGTAGCTCAATTCGCGATTATTAAAATACGGGTGTGGTATCCAATCGCCAATTGACCCTGGTTTTGCTGATCAATTAATCCATTTAGATGAACCGCCGGATAATAACGAATGTTAACTGGAGTTGATCTTTGGCGCCCAGGAACTGCTAACGGAAGCGGGTGATGATGGGAGGTCGTCTGATCCGCTACCACAAGAAATCTCACGACCTTTCGTCTCGCGCAGATTTTAATCCAGTGAGTTAACCGACGAACAATGTCTGGACAAGGGCTAGCTAGCTAAATGAGTGGCAATAATTTGCTGCCTTGCAGCAGTGGTTCTGATAGAAGCAGATAATAGCCTCTCAGAAGTTTTTGTCAAATGAGCGTAATTTTCATGGTGAAAATGTCGAAAACGACTAACTGAGATTTATAAAACTATATGAGGGAATATTAGATTTCACCGTAGTAATGATCAGCAAAATCGGAAATAGAAAACGCGATTTCTTTAATATTTTTGCAATATTGTGTCTCAGCCTGTATTATTAAAATTTTGTGATTTTTTTTTTCAATTTAAAAACTAGCTTCTCTAAAACAAAAGCGCTAATAACAAACACTTGATTCTTGGATAACATGATTTTTCGAGTATTTTTTATTTTTGGGGACAAGCTAAATACTATTTTGAAAACGCTAATACAAAAAATGAAAGAGACTAAAAATCTGTAGATGAAATTGGTCTATCATAATTTCTAAAAATATTAGTGATACAGGGTGAGACACAATATGGCAGCCAAAAAATACAGCAGTGGTTAGCTGCAACAGTGCCTCTTGTGCATCAATTTCCAAGCCAGTGAGAGGGTGTACTACTCAATAATAGATACTCAAGTGTGCCAAATATGATACTCTATGTCAAGGAATTCTTGATTAATTAATTTAAACACGATTTTTCGGCTTGAACTTTAAGGGGCTGTAAGTCATCAGTGATGCGTCTTTGTACCAAGGTATGCTTGACTTAATCTTCTAATTTTGAGTCAAATATTCACCCGTACCATTTATTTGAATACACGTTGTATAAAAAACAATATAACTATAACAAACGATATGAAACACACTAATTGCCAGAACATATCGCCCACATTGAATGGTCTATTAAACATTAGCACGAGATTATCAAACACACACTTAATATACGCAAGTAGTACTAATCAACCTATAATGCGAATTGACATCAAAACTGTGTTATCATTTTGCGCTTCAATTATCAGCATGTTGGAAATCCACCTGTTCTATCTGCAAGTGCTATTTCATAGTTTTCCTACTCATTGATGATAGTTGTTCTGTATTCCTGCTGATTGAGAACAAGCTAAACATTTCAGTAGTGTAATGATTTGTGCTGTAAATAAGAATGCGGCAAAGCGGTACTCGTTTACATAGAACAACATAATCATAATCAATGTTAAGTTGTAAAATTCAAAATTATTATCACGTATGTGATAAATTAAACAATTATCAACAATAATTTTAATAGAACAGATAGATTTACATTTCATAGAGAGCAAACAAAAATGTAAACAAGATGAGACAGTGCAAGCTCCTTATCAATGCGTCGGCTCACTGTTGGCATGGAGTCGTTTTTGCCATGTGTTCTTTGGGGCGCCCGCTTCGTAAGACTCATTTCGTACTCTGTAGAAAAGGTGCCGTTATCGTAATATTATGTTACATATTTGATTGCTCTCCATACGCGACGACAAAAAAGAATTCGCAAGCCTGCACAGAAGAAGTTGCTATAAAATCAAGTCGGTGGTTGATTGCCGTTAATGGAAAGTGCGGATAGGGCAGAGAGCATCGATAATGTGACATTTTAGATTTAAAACTGATTGAGAATAGAAATTTGCATTTGCATCTTTCGATAATTTAAAAAAAGTCACGCCGGGACCGAGATTCGAACTCTCGACCTCAGGTTCGGCAGTCCATGATTGTCATTACATCACTGTGACAGCGTAGTTACGCGACCGCGTAACGTCTATTACCAAGGCGACCGCCTTGCTATTACTGGTAACGCGAGTACAAATCGACCAATCGATACAAAGAAAAGAGACAATTTCCACCAAAAGCTTTTCAGTTCTTTGCATTAATACTCCACACAAACTGGCGTAGACACTATATTGGTAGGTTATATCGTTCTCAATTACAGTGTTTACGTTCATCCGGGGTGACAGACAGCACATTTAATAATTTTCCGACTTTCCTTTGACGTCAAAGCGGTTGCTTTCATCACACAAATTATGTAGTTTTTTATGATTTTGGATTTTTCGCGCGATTTATTCAGCGGTTGTGACGAACATTCTAAATTTGTAAAAATGGTCGAGGTCGAAACTAATACTTCTGCAGGCTGTGCTGGAGTAAAAATCGGTCTTTAATGGTAAGAATTAGTTTCATTTACTTGGGTTTTGTAAATAATCACAAACCTTTCCAATCTTCTGATGGTTTGAAAGTTGTTAAACGGTTACAAAATTTGACAATTTTTAAACGATGCCATACAATTCTTAAACCAATTGAAATATGTAAGAGGGCAATTGATGCACTTATATTATGAACTGGACTACTTGCACAACAATTTTAAAGTAATAAATATCCCTTAAATGACAGAAAAACAACTTTTACTTAGTATACATGGTGAGTCATAATTAGGTGTAAAAAATGTAACAAGGTGTTAATAAATTTTTTTTTCTATATTTGGAAAGTAAACATTTGCATTTTTATATTAAGTAACCTGATTTTCATAGTAAATTTTAAATGTGAAACAATATCAACGCTATTCTTGTTAACATAAAATTTTGGCTTAGACCGCGTAGTATTTGTGAATAAACGCCCAGCAGGCTTAATGTGCCTTGCACCTTATAAACTCGAGCAAAAATCCACACGATGGCCATGCTCTTTGGTGGCTCGTATTGTTTGAGCATCTTGACAACGAGGTAACTTAGTTTCAGACATGCAATCTATAGAAATAACACACACACGGACAGATATCTAAATGCTAACTCACACCATCATCAAACGCAGAAAGCAACAGTTCTCCAGACTTTGGCAACCAGAGCCGTTCGTATCTCAGATGCAGAAAATATATAGAGAGGAAAAGAACATCTATTTGTCTCTTTACAAAAGAACATCTATTTGACTCTTTACAAAAGAACGGATACACAACTACCGCCATACGAAAAGCGCTAGACAAGATCATGGCACAAAAGGCTAAAGTAGAATCTCCACCTTTGGAAGGCTTAGCATTTCTACCCTGAAACGATGCAACATCAAAACTGTGTTTACGACCAATGAAACTTTGAGTTTAAACACCGCTAGCGTATATCGCCTTTCTTGTTTTTGCAGCTCGAGTTGCATTAGACAGACTGGTCGTTCCGTTGATGACTTCAAGAACATAAAGACCATTGCAAACACTAACGCATTACAATATCAGCCGTAGGTGAGCATACATTTACAAATTGGCACACCTTAGAAGTTGAGCACTCCAGAGTACTTGACAGAATACCTCACTACTTCACTACCACTACCACTGTGCGTCATACGGTTACGCCCCACGGATTACGCTTCATTCGAACGACTAATCAGCATTACGTCGCTTCGAGCGGCTGGAATACAGGATTATAAATACTTCCACACCGACCTTTAGTTTCCTCTCTACCGCGCTTCGTAGTTTAGTGCGTTGCACGCCTACTCAGCATTCGGGAGGTCGTGGGTTCGATTTTCGCTACCGTCTGCCTTGATTCAGGTTTTTAGGTTGTTTTCCTTAGTCAACAGAGTACCTTCTCTGAGGTGAATACCGGGGTAGTATTTCTCCACCTTTCCTGGCCTTTCTTCCAGTCTCCACCCCTCCTTTCTCTCGCCCATCCCGAGTTTCCTGTTCTTGACTGAAGAGGGATGGAAGGTCTCTATAGCAGCCAGCCCCCAGTTGGGGGAATTGAAATAATCTCTACCTTTGTCTTTTTTTTGTCCTTTAGTTCCTAGTGCGACTTTCACTGTGATGATGCAAGCTGTAAGATCTTGCAAATCGTTTGTCAATATGGGTGTACAAACAGCAACAAATTTGCCTAAGTATCCTCGTGCTCAAAGTATCGAGTGGATCTTTGGCCGAGTTCACAAGGTGCAAGGCATATTAAGCTAGAGAATGCTGGGTGTTTATCCACAAAGACTACGTAGTCTAACCCGAAATTCTATGTTAACAAGAATAATTCGACTATTTCAATGGCAGATGGATTGGCCGATTTAATGCAGTGAGATGGCCCCCAAGGAGTCCCGACAATCCTCTAGAACGCTTTTTATGGGTTTTTTAAAACAGCTGGTTTACCATGAGGTAATTAAAACGCTGGAACAGTTGCAGCAAATAATTTTTAAAGCTGCTAATGAAATTCGTGAAAACTATAATATTCAGAAAGTATATGAATCGCAAGTACGACGGTGCCATGCTTGTATTGCGGCTAGTGATGGGCTTATTCGAATGAAAAATAACCGGTTATCCGGTTATTGAAATAACCTCTGTAACTCGGTTTTCGTTCCAAGTATTTGAATAAAAAATAACCTCATGCTGATACGTACTACGCTTTGAATATAAAACCTCTATTCAAAGGTACTACGTGCCATATCTCAGCGACCTACGCAGTGCTAAAAATTCTGTAAAAATAAATAAATAATAACTCATAAACAAAGCAGGTTGTATTGAAAACACCATTTGTTTATCGCGTAGCTACCTCCTATCATAAACATTATCAAATTCTGGCGACCTGAAACCTGAACGCCTGAAAACTGCAAACGCATCAAGCTATAAAACAATTTTTTATTTGCTTACATCTCTAAAGGTTTAAAACAAGAGGCGGCGCCTTTAACCCGCCCGATCGATAAAGATAAACGTTTTACCACTTTTTATTGCGATTAGGAAGCAGTCCGGCATATTTCTTTCTTTCTACACTTCTTAATAAATACCTCTTAATTTCCAATACATAACAAATAATGTACGGTCGGCGCCTTAGAAATCGGGCACTACACACTATTATGATATATTTTGCATGTATTTTTTAAGTGTATAAACTGGGTTTTTACAGTTATTATGGTTTTAATTGTTACGTCAGATTGTTTATTGTTTGTCAATTATGAAATGCCATCTCACATTAATGAAGTAACCGGAGCAAGAATACTCCAAAGACTAGAAGAACATATTACGTGTCCCGATTTCTAAGGCGCCGACCGTACATATTATGTTTTGGTTCCTCTGCTATCTGCAAGTTACGATGTCGATGCAGATGACGGTGAACCGCCAACCGGCAAACCGGCTGACTTAATCGAAACGAATCGAGAGCCAAAATTTATTCGAATGATTATTCAAATAATCATTCGGTTACTAATATGATTCGAATGCAAATAATTCGGTTATGAAAATTGTCCGGTGATGCCCATCACTAATTGCGGCTAAACGAGAGCATTCTGAACATTTGCTATAGTTTTGAATTTTTAGTCATTATTTTGTTAATTTTCTGTTTATTATAATATATTTTCAAATTAATCGGACAATTGCTTTATAAGTTAGTCACAAATAGAAATTATTTTTTTATTATCTTTATTTTGCTACTAAGTTGTATTAGAATAATTGCATTAAAGAAGCATTGGTAAAAAAATACATCTATTTATGACTCACCCTGTGTAGACGTCCCAAGTAACAATTTAAATGCTATTTAGCATGGTTCTTATTTTATACAGGTTTTATAAAAGATGTTTGTAGATTAATTAGTTTTAAATTTGGTTTATTGAAGGGTAAATATATTTCTAGAGTATAAATATTTATTAAAAAGCCTTCTAGTGTACCTGAAAACTGAATCATAAAGCCTTTTGGTCTTTTTGTAGAAGTTTTATTATTACTGTTCACTGTACTTTATAAAACTCTCTGGTTTTGACACATCATTCAACGACACATTTGCTTTAATCACTTAGGTATAAACTTGTGATGTCTTAAAACTGTTTTAAAAATGACTTACAAACTATTCTTGTATGTATCGTAAGTCCTATTTTAAAACATTTTACACTTAAGAAATTGTAACCTTGTTAACGAGCACAATAAAGCAATAATATGTTCATTAAATGCTTCTCAAATCTTATTGGTGTGGAATGTACTAAAATAAAACTAAAAGTTATTTAAAAACAGGTTATGAAAGTGGCAAGCGTTAGTGGCTGCATACTGCAAAGTATATAAAATTTTGTCACAATTAGAAGCTATTGGTACCTAACTGGAAAAAAATAGTGGTCATTTTAAAAGGAAGATGAAAATAAACTACTATTTGAAAATTAGTAAAAGCACCCACACAAACCGGACTCTTGATGGCTTAACTTGTCAACAAGTCTGCTAGGTTTATTAGGGCATCTTAGTACCCCATTTTCTTCCCATATTGATGGGACCATCTATAAACAAACTTCGCCATCTTCAATGGTTTTGACAGTTTTAAACGACATGGTCTCGAACACAAACCGCTTATAAATGTTGATCTAAGTTGCTTACCACACACGGATAAAGACTACTAAATTATTTTTATAGGTTAGGTACAAATTTAGGCGGCAAACATGAATAACAATCATAAAGCCACATTAAAAGTAATCAGTTTTATGAAAGTTCTGACATAAAACGGTTGAGTTTTAAACAAGCTGATATGTCTTTAATTAAATCCAAACTGTTTTATGCAGGCCTACAGGACCGTATAGGTAAATAAATGGAGTCTAAGTATTCTTATTCAAATATTTATTGACTTATTTATTATTTATTATTGTATAGGAATTAAGCATCTTAAGAATGATTCAACTAAAGAATAACGGTTTTATACCCAAAGCGGCCATTTTCCCAAAGTGTTCTATTTAAACCATGGATCAACCATTTTGGGCAATGTTTTGGGAAAAGTCGCTTTATTATATACGAGATGTATTAATGCAGTTTTATAACATTTATAAACAAAATATTGATAGTTTGAAAAAAAAATCTTGTTTTATAAAATGTATACTTAAATCTTTAAAATTTTTGAGGGGGATGGTAAAATTTATAGCTATTTACAAAAATTTCATCAGTAAACTGTTTTTCGTTTGAAATTTTTAAGAATACATAGCGCATTTAACCAGTTTATAAACGTACCTACTGACTACAGAGGAAATATAAAAAAGCATAAAACTTCCAAGGTAAGTGCAAAACATTTTTGCTTTACCGTAGACAATAGTAACTTAAAATGTTCTGGGCATTAATAATTTAAAATAAAATAGTTTTATAGTTGTCATTAATCAAGAGTAAGTTAGCTATATGCATAGCATCATTAAGAATGTAATACAACCTATCATCTAAGATCAAATACTCTTATTATAGGTTTTATTAAGCTCTCCAAGCTAATACAGAGAGTAACCAATTAAAGTATTTATAAGTAGAATAGGTTGTATAACAGATTTAAACTATTAGCTTTGACAACCTCTTGCAGAACGTAATTATTTGAGCCCTTTTTGGGTTTATTAGACTCCTAGCTTTACTGTCTCAGCAATATAGATTTATGAATGGTTTTATAAATGGTGCTTATGGAAGGCCTGTAGTTTATTAAAAAACTTAAATTGTTACTTGGGGTACTTGAAAAATATATTAAATTGTAGTAAGGATTCTACTTTTGTGCTAACAAACACTTTGACCATTTAACCATCTTATATTTCTATTCTCTGTTACATGTTAGCAATAGTAATTGTAGGCCTTCTTTGTAGTAGAATACACCCCAGTGTATAAACATAATTGTTTAATTTCTGGCAATCCGAGACTCGGGAAGGCAACACTACACAACTACACTACTACATAGCTTCAGGTACAAAAGAATTCGATTATGTATGCATGATTTTTGTATTAACCATTATTAACCATCTACCGGCGCTTGTATATGGGATATCTCTAGAGTTACCACAAACTTCTGGGGTCAAAATAAATCGATTTACATGTCTTTCTTACATCTAAAAGTTCGTCGTTTCAACGGTATGCCCCCTCCAAGTTTACAAAACAATTTAGGCTCATTTATAATCTGTTATCGCTGTTTTCAATTGTTTTCAAGTAACTTTTTTATTTACACCTAGTTAGGACATATAACAATAACAAACGACTTCCGGGATTGAACCGTGTCATTATTGAGGTCTAAGAACTCAACGTTTCGCCCACCTTCGTAAGGGGCTTCGTCAGGAGGAAAAGCAAAAGAGCACGGTAACTCAACGTGTAAACCACGCTAGAGGCGAAACTCTTTTGCAAAGGAAGGGATAGAAGAGCACGGTAACTCAAAGTGTAAATCACGCCAAATGCGAAACTCTTCTAACGTTCTAACGATTGGAGGGAGAAAGGCGAGAATTTATAGGCAAGTGCCGTCGCGGTTCAGCGGCGGTGGGCGGGGTTTTTTCCTGAGAATAAATTATCCCCTAAAACACGTGACACAAAGTGCCCCTTAAGCCCCTGATCCACATTTTCTGTCAAATCATATTAGCGATCTATATAGTTACAACTTATATTTGTAACTTGGGTTGCAGATCTTACTAACTCTATTTATTGGTAAATTAAATGTAATTTATGAACTTGTTGAAGTAGTCCATTTGCATCTCAGGTTATTTCATTGCTATATTCAAGCTTTATAATTCATTACAAAATTGTTTGTAATGTGTGGTTTATTATAACTAGTTTGGTTTCTATTTTCGTAATTTGTTGTGGTTTGCTGCTTTCTTGGTCATATCCATAAACATATGATCAGTATTGAATTCAGATCGATTACTCCGGGGGGCGGGGGGGGGATGAAACGTTTGGGTTGGGGGGGGGGTGTTTTTACTTATTCCCGCACATTCCACCCATTCTTTTATAGATAAACGAAACATGAATATAAAATGGTAATGTTTCCGAGGGGGAATTGTGTACTGCCCGGGGGGAATTCCCCCCCCCCCCCCAGGTCAACCCCCTGGATTCAACACTTCATATGATAGTTGCGACTTTTGCTGGAGCTGACTAAGCCTTGGAAAGTATGGAGTACTTTTGTTTTGTTTTTCAATTTAGTCCAATTTTCTGTATATAATAATTGGTTTTTGGGTATTTCTTTTTTAAGGTTTTATATTTGCTTTGACTTTACAAATTTGTGATAACAGACGTGTAGACGTTTTAGAGCCATCCTGTAGAATATTGACTTTCTGATATAAGAGTGTCTGAATACTTGAGTGATGTAACGTATAGGAACAAATACTTGACGACAGAAAATAATAATAATAATAATAATAATAATCCAATATCCAAAGATTTCCAATACTTAATACCTGCTATAATGTACGTCAGTTTCTTAACCGTTTCCGTACATTACTTGACTAATTAGTAATGTATGAAACTCACCGCCAAACAAGCTAGTTTAATAGCCAAATAATAATAATAATAGTGTTTTATTCCCGTAGTCAAATATAATAAAATAAAGTAACTATCCAATAATATATAACTCAAACAATGGGAATCTTAAAACGAAATTCAGGTAAGAGTAGGAAGCTACTCTCTCTGTTCTTCCATTTAACCCTGGTTTAATAAGAAATGTATGATATGATTCCGACGGCACGCGAGGGCCTCCATTATCAATATTAATTCGATTACGCCCTCGCCACGCAACAAGGATCAGGACGCGGCATTAATTACCAGATCGCAAAAACCCAAAAACGCAGTTTTAACATCTGCATAACAACAGCCGTCCCAAAATTTTGCAAAGAGCTACCGCATTACTGCCCAGAGCATAACCGTCGCAAACCCATCAAAACAAAGATGACAGCGCGACAAAGGAAGTGTTCCGGGCAGTAACCCGCTCAGGAACACAGGGAAGCTGGCGCATTAATTAAAAAGGGCCAACATTACGCGAATTGAGGTGTTGGTTTTTTTCCTTTTTACTATTGTTATAAGGTCAGGGTGAACATAAGCGACGCACGTATGAAATAATGTCAATCCGCCGCCGGCTGCGGTAGAAAGCACTTCTCCAAGTACGCAAATAGGCGAAATAACAGCACCATAAAACTATAAAGTTTACGAAGGTTGCAGCGACCAGAGGAACATACAGTTTTAGGAATAAGCAGTTTTGGAAAATAAAACCCAAAGGGCACCAATAAACGCTGGCACCAGATAGTCTGGAATAAAATCCGGGTATTAAACTCGTGTTAAAATCAAGGAACAATGAAAACCCACACCGCGAGGGCTAATTAAATTAAAAACACTGGCCACCGGAGGATGCGAAAAATCGCCTAACCAGTGGAAGCACGGGGCAGCAATTCCGCGTGCTAAGAAGTCCGTGAATCACAACCGCGCAGCTTCTATTGTAGAAATAATTTAATTAATCCTAACTTTTTTAATATGCGGGCGAAACATGTCGAATAAGGACTCAAAATTCGAGTCTTTAGGAGACGAAAACAGTGCACAGGCGTTCGACAAGATAGCACTTCGCGCCGCGGCGTAACGAAAAATCCGCACCGCGGCCAAGCGGCTTGCATTCAAGAAAGGAAATTACAACTCGCAACTTTATTAATAGGAGAGCAAGACCTGTCGAATAAAGGATCAAAATTCAAGTCTTTAGAAAGCGCAACCAATGCAGAGGTGATATTTTCTTCTCGCTACGAGATTGATAAGCCCGCAAACGTCGCGGCATCTAAAAGATCAGCGTCACAACGCGCGGCTTCTATTGTAGAAATAATTTAATTAATCCTAATTTTGTTAATATGCCGGCGAAACATGGCAAGTAAAGACTCAAAATTCAAGTTTTTAGAAGACAAAAGCAATGCTCATGTCGGCGACAAGATAGCGCTTCGCTCCGTGGAGATCAAAGCCGCGAATCCAATTCGTATCAAATTAGCAAACGTCCCCACTGCCGTTCAACCAATCGTAAGCGAGGAATCGGCAAACAAAGCTGGCAAGACCTTTATAAACCCCGGGCTTCTTGAAAAAAGCACGGAGTTCCAACCAGCAGTTCAGACAGCAGCATCCAGTATCCAGCAGCTACCGCCATCGGTCCAGCCAGCCTGAGTGCTCCAGCTCCAACCAAACTTAGTCTCCAGCGGTGCTCGCTGAGCTCCTGGGACTTAGAAAAATTCATCCAACCAAACTTAGTCTCCAGCGGTGCTCGCCGAGCTCCTGGGACTTAGCCGAATTGCCCAAGCGAAGCCGGATCCAGGAGCCCGACGCGCCGGCCGCCCCCAGCCTCTGCCGTCATCGCCTGCCGAGTCACCGCCTCTTAGCATCGCCCAGGCGCCCCAACCCGCAGCCATCCGGCCCGACGAGCCAGCGAGGCCGCACACCGAGCCCCCAGCGCCGCCTCCAGCGCCAGAACCTCCGCCGCTTCCGGCACGCACGCCCCTCCCCACGAAAGAAAGAGCCCCAGGCCAAAACACGACGACCCCATGCCACCAGAAGCTTCGAAGCGTCATCAACTAAATAGCCCATTTTTTGTATATATTTTTTTGTTTTCTCTCTCTTTCTCTCGTGCTCTTGCACTTAGGTCTGCCCCGCCTACCGGGGAGAACACCATTGGCCGACTGAGTTGCCAAGGCCAAATCAACAAGAGTCGCCATTAGTAGTAGTTAGCCCTCGCCCGCCCTCCAACGAGGCCGCGGGACCGAGTCGTGTTATGTATATATTCGATAAATGCCTAAAACTATACAATTATGCAAAAATAACAAAAGTTAAAGTTCAGTGTTACATGTCATGACTTAATTACATAAAGCATAAATAACAAAATATCCTATCCATAACTGCAACAACACTGCCATTAAATGACTTTAAATAAATATATCAAACATATATGTATACGTATACAGGGTAAGTTTGAGGGGTCTGTAGAAATTTAAACCTGAGATAGATTGCGGCAATTAGAAAACAAGGACAAAATTAGTTTATCAAAATCTGCTAATTTAAAAAATTTCATTTTAAAGAAATTGTTTGAGAACCGCTGCTTTCAAGAAAAACGAATTATTTTCTACAAGGTCAAACTGTATTAAAACGTATTTTTGTTATCAAATAGTGCACTTCTTTTAGTCAACCGGTGTACTTACCGTCAAACAATGAACTGCTGCTCCAACTGCATGGGCATTGTGCAAATAAGCGTGCTGGCTAAGCGATAGGGATTTAAGACCTACTCACTAAATATTTTTGGGAAATAATTTGTAGTATTCCAGATGTTCTCAATCAAATTTAAGGAATTCAAAATCTAATTTTATTACAACCATGTTTAAGAGATTTGAAGAACCAGATCTGCCATTGTATTCTAATTACCGCAATCTATCTCACGTTTAAATTTCTACGGGACTTTTAAACTCACCTTGATAATTTTCTGTTCCTCAAGCAACTCTGTTTTCAACATGAATTTATTTTTTATAATAGGCCAAGTATTGCACATAAGTATAATAAATTTGAAAAGTAAATGGTCGCTCAAAACAAGAAGTAAAATGTAGTGAAGCTGGAAAACCCCTAAATCTGGGATTAATGTTATGATCATCTGCCCTAAATGTTATTTTATCATATTACATAAATAAAGAAGTGTTCTTGAAAAGACGATTTGATGAAAAAAGCGTTCGAATTGTAATATAGAGTGATTATATATCGTCAGAAAACTAGCTTAAGCTGACTTGTGAGAAATGTGATCAATTTTTCGAACACCATATATAAATCAGAAACAAGCGTTTGCTATCTAGAGTTACTTTGAGAAGTGCAGATTGGTAGATTGGAAGACAAAAGTCAAAATGAAACCAAACCAGGGAATTACCGATATTCCTTTAGCCTCAGTGTTCAAATACCATCTATGAGGGTATAGCTTTTTCCGACACTAGTAACCCTGACTGTTGTTTGTAGAAATTTCATTTCGATATCTGAAAGTATTATTCAGTATTAAACCTAGACTTTTTACTTCATCAACAACCGGAATTTGTGTATGATCAACATGTATGTTGAGAGAGAGAGTGATTTTTGCAAATATTTGTTTCCAAATAAAATAATTGAGATTAATATTTAAAGAATAGATACGTCGTAGATGTATTGCAAAGCATACTTAATTTCTTCTGTAGCTCTACCTAAATTGGATGAGTTGAAAGGGTTACATAATTATGTGGCGTCCGCATAACTATGTGTTTTAGACTATTCCCTTCAGATAATATAAACCAATCCCATCAATCAATTTTCAAAATTTGAACTAATCAGAGTCGAATACAGGGAATATTTTGCACAAGTGCAATACCCGGGTATTTGCACAAGTGCAATATCGAGTATTTGCGAGAAGAAAACCAACCCAGCTAGGTATACAAGAAATTTCAGAAAGAAAACTGAAAACTCTTAAAAAGGAATAATATGGCATACAAAGGATGAAATTTCTTCGGGGAATAGTCTTGCAATATTCTCCGCGTGCATTCTATATAATTTGAGTATTTCTCTCGTGCGCTTCGCGTTCTCGAGAAATACTCGAATATACAGAATGCACTAGGGATATAACTACTGAATATTTTTAATGCTTTTCAGAAAAATCGATGAATAAATTAAAAATAGTAGTGGTCCTAGAATAGACCCTTGTGGCATTCCTTGGCTTAAAGGTAAGGAATCAGAACACCAACGTCTAATTTAGCAATCTGGGATTATTGTTATATATCGCCCGATGTTTTAATAAGGCTGTTGTGCAGCTGTGTTTTGACGGAAAACCAGATTTTACACATGGTAACAAATCGTCACTGCCAATATAATAATACAAATAAAACCAAACTATATACACATATATAGACATACGCGCTGACACAAGGAATTCTAAACAAATTTTGAGAACGGCGGAAATGGGCACATTAAGAGCAATAGGTACTAAGAAAAACCAGAATGTACAGAGTGAACAACTAAGGTGTGGGAGAATAGTTGATATTGTAAAATTCATCAAAAAACGAAGGAAAATAATGAAACAGCCACGTAGGTAGAGCAGGAAATAATCGTCTGATAAGGATCGTCCGTCTTCTATAGCCTAGAGAGAATCGAGCAGTAGAACGACCTCTAAAACGTTGTGCTGAAAGCTGGGTGTCATCATCGATGAACACAGCATAATACAAAAGATGAAGAAAAAGAAAAAGATTGACCATTCGTAGATAGTCTATTATACGCGTTTTATGAAATTAGAAAAACTATACTGAACTTGAACTTCCGCGTTTATATTCATTATAGATATGGTGATAATTTTGGACATTCAGTTGTAATTACTGGACTTCCATTATTTGTAAACTTTTGCGCTCAACTGAATATATTTAGCATCGCACAAAGACGTGGTTTGGATAACTTTTATGTAAGCAACAAGAAAATGGGCTATTTGTTCGGAATACATACCAAGAATTCTAGACTTGAGGGTTTCGAGGCAAGCAAATAACAGAGGTTTGTGTTCTGAATCGTACTGGAAGAAGGACGAATTTTAAATGTCTAATTATAATTTTCGCACTTAGTTTATCCCCATTCAGAGTTACAGCAGCATTTAATAAATTTTCATGTACCTGATAAGGGCTGGATTATTCACGGCGCGTAGCGTGTCACGTTTAAATCCCCGAATATTTGTAGAACACATCGAAATGTATCGGACGTAGCGAGCGGAGCAGAATTGCATGCCAATTGGCTCAAATATCGTCCACCATTACGGCCATGTCTAAATATTATTTTAATGGCTAATTCGAGCATCTGAAATTGCGCGAAAGTGCTGAATCAGTTGTCATAACGAGAGGTGTTTGGATGGCTGGGCTCCGTTTTGTTCCCGAATTAGCCGCGATTGGCGTTCTTACACTGTTGGCGGAGGCGCCTTCTCGAGACGGC
The DNA here is from genome assembly GCA_940337035.1 of Agriotes lineatus. NCBI lineage: Eukaryota > Metazoa > Arthropoda > Insecta > Coleoptera > Elateridae > Agriotes > Agriotes lineatus. The sequence continues at coordinate 254,214,280 of OW679194.1, forward strand.
GCCGGCGAGGCCTCGTCGTTCTCAGCCAGGTTTTAGCAGTGTAGGCAGTAGGCATCGGCAGCAAAAGGCTGATGTGAATGGCGTCTGTTGCCACTTGAGACAAGCAGACGTGTCATTATATTGTTGGGATAAGAGCAGAGCACGATGGGTCGCTGGACGTCCAGGAAATGTGATATTATCTGTTTTCTCGCGTTTTGTTCCCCGTTTGCTACCGTTGGACAGCTCAATGATGGAGCTTTTCGTAATAATAGCGTTCCCTTGTGCGTATTATGTGCAAGTGCATGCAAAGGCGTAATTTCGTATTGTGGCCGGTTCTGTGCTGTCATGGTAGCTTTATACAGTAATTATGGATTCTTGGAAATCTTACCTGATTCTAATCTCTTCGCGTTATATAATTTACTTCTCGGCTATGAGTGACGTTTTTGTCGTTTCTGGTCTATTAAATCCTGAATTTGTTATACTAATATGTATAATTGAAGTTAGGAGGAAACTCGCCGCTGTAGTTAAATTATATTTGAAAACCACAGCAAAGGCTCGCAATAAATATGCAAAGAACTCATTCATGTGTGTATATACGGATGGGATGGTCAGAAAAGTGGGAAATAGTCTATATATCCCAGTAAATATCCATTTCATCGAACAATATTCCAAATAGATGTTGTTTTTACCGCTATGGTTTCAAGCCCGACGACCTTAAAGTTTTAAGAACTTTAAGATGGTAAACGATGGTAGCAGCGACTATTTCATGCTACTGAAAAGTGATATTAAACTTGCAACTACTTTCAATTAGTTCTAATAGTTACCGCGACGTTCTGTAAACCTTTACTATCCCTATAAAGTCGTGGAATTTGTAATATTTATTAGTATTAATAACGTGTTCTCTATCTTCCAAACGGACCGTTACTGTGTGCGGTTACTATAAATTGCATGTCACCTGTTAGAATCGCCATGAAGTAAATTTCACTATCCAGTGCCCAATGATGATGAAATTTCATGCTGTGCATTGTTGTGTAGTGTGTAGTAATGTAGATAAGTAATCGACAGGGTGGCTTTTTAACATAATGATGTCTTTACTAAGTCAAAGTTGATAACAGAAGGAAACCATTTACCAACATTTTATGACCTTTTTTTGGAATTTTTAAGATTTTCACCTAATTTCATTAAAAATAAACATATGAACACTATGTGTGACACCGACCATCTAAAGAAAATGCGATTTAAAACTTGGTACGGGTCAATTTTTGTAATGCCAAGTTCTCTTTAGTACGTTCGCTAACAAGCGAAGTAATTTCTGTGGCAAAAAGGCATAAGGGTATAAGTCGACTTATCTCATTTTTGATTTTATTGATGCCCCGCGTCCAGATGAATATCGGGCATCTAAATACAAAAGGATATAAGTCTACATACCATAACCGCATTGTTACAGCAAGTATTCTAAATGGGATATGTAGACTTATTCCCTGAAAATTAACTAAAAATTGATAAAAAACAAATTTAGTCAATGGCAAATACGTAGATACATGTATACTAATACCCCGAGTCGAGGCTTTTCGTAAAGTTATCTGCAACGCCAGTACAGCATATGTTAACTTATACCATTTTGCCATTTCATAACTTTCCGTTTTTGTTGGAAACAAATAACTTATGTACACTTATACTACGAGTGCATTTCCATGCAGGTTCAATAGCGGGTTTTAGCGATCCAGTTTTCCAGTGTTATTATTAGTTATTATAGTGTAGTTTAACGAATAAGTGCCAAAATGGGCACACGCTCTCGTGCGTACAAAGTTTTGCAGAAGTGCTGTAACAAGAACTTAACCGGTAAGTTTACACATAACCTCACATTATTCGAACTTGAAACCACATATTCTTGTTTAGTTTATGTCTACATATGCTGCGTTGTCATAGTAATTATTGATCAGAAAATCCATATTCCGGGAAATTGCAAAAAGCTATATGTCAACTTATACCCTTTTGCTATTTCATAAAATAAATAAAAGGAAATGCGATAGGGTATAAGTTTCGTATTTATCTATTTTCTAGTAGAAATAGTTTTAGAATCAATAGCAAAGCAAGCTGTAGTCAATAAATCGACTTGATTCTTTTGATTACCAGAGCAAAGCTTTTGATTACCAGAGCAAAGAATTAAATGTCGTTCTCAAATCTCCAGCAAAATAGTTTTTTGATGGTCCTGTAAAATGATCACTTTTGACTTATAAACTTGCATTTTCACCATAGATTTGTCACCCAGTAATTGTTCGCAGATTATATGATAATTTTGGTGCAAATTCTATTTAGATGGGTTCTAGTTGAATAACAATAGTATATTACTTTACAAGGGATGTAGGTAAGATTTACATTACCGAGAACCGTTTGATGTCTGAGAGAGCGCAGCGAACGAGGGTAGCAAGGTGCGAGGTAGTGTAGGTAAATCTTCCTACATCCTGTGTAAAGTACATAATTTTTTCACTACCAATATTTCCTTATGTAAAATAAATGGTAATAGCGTAAAATTATTACATTTTCTAAATTATAGTAGCCTATTCCGGAGCTTGAGGCGATGTTAGAGTGCTGTAACGTTTTGTTTGACAGATATAAATGCACTGTGAAAAATACGATTGCGAGTGCTGTTTTGTGAGCATTGTTGATGTATTCTGATTAAAAATGGATAATAGTACGAGCGATAATGGGTTTCTTCATGTTAATCAAATGGCAAACACGGCATCTCGTCAGGTATAGTAAATGCGGGATGTAAGTAATTCACTTCTCTAGGGAAGTAAGTACATTGTCATGGAAACTATAACAATTTTTATAAATGGTTCGTACATTCCCCAAATCAGACAGTGTAAGGATCACTTGCTAGGACGGTAGTGAAGAAAGTATATTAATAGCCATGTATAACTTTTATTTAAACTCTTGCTGAACAAAAACAAAACAAAAATTTAAAATTTAACAATCGTCCCCTACCAAGGGCGATATATTGTAATGGTAAAATATACTTCACCACACCACGTTAATATTAATAATTTTATTATTGAAGAATTTTCAAATGTTGAACTGAGTAAAAATCAGATGGTTCTAATTTTATTGCTTCAAATTAAATTGTATTATGCCCTCTCTTTTATTTTATCTGACTGCAATTATCATTTAAAATATGCTAGCTCCGGTAAAGATTCAACTCTCATCAAAAGGTGGCTTCATGACAATTTCACTATTAATTTATTTAAAACGGCACGCCACTGCGTTCCCATTTGATTTTACTACGCAGCCGCGCAGCTATGAACTGGTATCAAATGTACAAAGGGGTTCCTAACCTCGCATAACATGTCGTTTGATTCGCAAATTCTAACTTTTGCGAACGTTAAATCAGGTAAATATTTAAATAATCTTATTTTGGCGGTTCTAACTTCTTTTGTTTTAGCCAAAACCGGACCTTGATTGTTAAACCGACCTCGCTTGGGTCGATTTCATTTGTTCTGGAAATTTAACCTCACAATTTGGCTTTTAATTATAATTACTGGCAAAATAATTCTGCTATCGGCTCGGATACGCCTGGCCTCTGCTGCCTTCGGTGTTATCTCGCTGGTACGTAAATTTCCGGCTCCTCAAGTTATTATTTAGGTTTTTACAATACCTTTAATGTTTTTGTGAACATTGGCTTCTTCGGACGGGCGCCTGAGTTGAAATTTTTCTGGAACTTGCTGTACCGGATGTTGGGGTTACTGGTCTCGCTGCTGCTGATTCCCACGATGCTCTGCAACGTCCACACGGTCCTGGTTACCCTTGGTTTAGCTGGTGTCGAACCCGTAGCTGCCTCATCGGTGCCGATCCCAAGATCGGAAGGCTCCACTTGGAAAACAACTTTTTCTCGTAGAAAACGTTGCCCACACTTGTATAGAAACTTTAAATTGCGCTGATCACTGTGGTACGATTTATTTTCATGTAAGTTTATGATAAATAGGAGAAATCTTTAATTAAGCACAGAGCAAATTTAAGTGTGACATCAAATGATTTATTCAACTGTTTCTCTTCTTTTCAACGGTTATAAACAATTGCCTATCTACTAATAAATTTACAAAAACCTGATATTATCTTAGTTCAAATACAGTACATTTTATATTAATTATTATTAACAGTAACTAAAACTACACAACTCTTATAAACTAAATTACAATGCACATTGGATAAGTCTTTAAATTGTCTGTTGGCGCACTGCACTTGTTATTAAATGTTCTTATTGTTTATTCACGTATGTTTATTGACTCACTTCCTTTTAGAATGTTTAAACCTCATGTTTGCTTTTGACCAAATTTTAACAACACTTAACTGTCTATTTTTTCCTGCATATTTTGCCAAGTAGAAATAAGGACTTGGTAATTTCTTCTTATAGTTATTAATTTGCCTTATTCATTTGCTCTATTGCAATATTATTATTCCTTCGCCTCATACCTTTTTATAATCGTTCACAAAATGTATTTTAAATTGGCTAACATGAATTCTATGTTTCATACCTGCACGTAGCAAACCTCTTTGTGTTAATTTGATTTTATTAGGCACTTTATTCTGCCAAATATAATAATTACTTTACTTTAAACTCAGATTCCAACCCTGTGAAAAGCCAGCTGTCTCCTTAGCGTTTCTAAATTCATTCATTTATTTAAACACATGCATTTCAAACTTGTCAAATGCATTTACTGGATTAAATTACAATGATTTTAACATTGCTGCCAGATACAACATCTCTACTCTGTGCTTAATTTACTTTTTATATCGCACTGCAGTCAGAGCAGGGGCGTAGGGCCCAATACCATCTCAATATATTTCAACTAGAATAACATGTAAGCAACATTAAGAAAACTGTAAACTACAATTACTGAGAGCTATAAAAACCCAAAAAGTTGTTGGGCGAAAATATGGACAAAAACTGACAGTGGGGTACATGTGTACCATGCTTGGCATTATAACTAGAGTTAAAATTTTTCATGGGTCCATAGAGTGACAACGGCAACTTTGCACAGGCAGTTTATGGTGGTCACAACTCTGCCTAGACTTTAAAGTGACGTCCTAGTTCTACACGGTACTTTCTAGTAAATATAACTTTTTTTCTATCGCACATGTTAAAGTGTGCTTTTATCAACTCTAAACAAAAGGTCAAGTTTTACTTTAACAGCAAGGGTAGATAAAGTAGCACTTTAACATCAAGGATAGATAAAGTAATTTAATTTTCTAACTTTTGTTTAAATTAAATATGACAGCTTTGTATTATCGTAGCAACCCAATCTAGCTACTGACATTTTGAAATGTCATTATTTCTGTTGAAATTGTTAAAGTTCTTGCTATAGAAAAAAAATATTGTATTATACACGACGATAAAGTTATTTCTATCCACTCTTGAATCATTACCGTCTCGACTTCGTCTCGACGTTAAACGATTCACTCGTGGATAAAATTTAACTTTATCGTCTTGTATAATAAATTACTATTACATTTATTATATGAAACGACTCCAAAATATTGTTTTCCCTAATACACCATTCTTATTAGAAAAATTTACCAGGCCATTATTAAAAAAACATGAATCTTCACGTCAGAAGTATAAAAGAATAGTTTATCATCGTTGCTGCACTATAAGTAAATATTATAAATTACTATATAATAATTAGTGTTAAGTTATAAAGAACAGTAAAACGTTTTCAGTATCTAGCGTCTCATATTGTTGCCTAATGTAAAAAAATAATAAAAAAATACAATTTTGAATAACGCGTGGTCTGATTTGCACGCCATTATGTTTAGCAGTAAACTTGCATTTATTTTAATTCTGTCACTCAGATCAATAGGAAGGAACCCATGTTTTGCTCTCTATTACTATTGTACTTGTTTTAGTTTCTGAGCTATAAAAATGAACACGGGATCATAGATAACTAAATGAACCATAGATATAACAAAATCAATTGCAAGACAAAGCAAGCAACTTTAATCTAAAAGAATAGTTCCGTGCCCATGACTGTGACAAAACACTTTAAAGTTCTTACTGTCGTACATTCTAGCAACTAATTGTGCTAGTGTTTAGTTGTTAATCAGAGATCGATAATTTATATTATACATTTTATTGAACGAAAATTAACATTTTAATTTTTATAAATGACAAGGTACTCCTATATGTTTATTTAATATGTAGCTACCTATTATTTTCTCTTTTAAATTATGCAAAGCTTCTAGGTACACCTTTACTTCAGAAATAGTGTAAAAAAACGGAAAAGGTGCTCATATTTTATTAGTCAGTATTAATCTAGATACCTCAAGATATTGACAAGTTGTTAGACAATTCAGAACATCTTTCTGTGTTCCCTTTTTTTCTGTGTTTTCTTCTTTCTTCATATCACAGTATCACTAAAATGTCAATACAATGTTTTTTAGATAAATGACTCATTCTACGGGTTCTTACTCTAAAAGGCTATTGTACTCACGTAAATCGAAATTGGTTCAATTAAATAAATAATTTTTGACTTTAAGTTCAGTTACCCTGTTGACAGTTCTTAAACGCGTCTTTCTCAAAAAAATACTTATAAATAAGTGTGTAAAATCTGTATCTACAGCTATTAAAAGGGGTGCGGGTGCTTCATCAATACAAAAAGTATTATTTGTGGCTTATTTTCAATTAAATAGTATCTTGTGATACAAACTAAATAATAAACAGCTTCTACTTGAAATATTTGTAGATGAATATTTAGGTAACTAGACATCCATTGGTTTCGGACACACTGAATATTCTCACACAATTGAAAGAGAAGGAAAGCTATTGTATGAACGATTATTTGAACTACGCTCTGTTTAAAAATTTTAAAAACCACCATCTCTTAGATAGGTAATTACTATTGGCCATGCCGTTCAGTGGAAAATTTGGTGAAGTTTTTGTTAAGTGTCAAGTTGGTCAGTTCGTGTAAATTCTAGGTTATTGTAATTAATACCTAATAAAGGAGCTAGTACGGAAACAGTTCTCATTAAAGAATGGTGAACACATATCTAATACTATTAAAAACTTTTAGTCCGCAGTGTATGGAGGTCACCACCAAACAAGCGAGTTTAAAAATAAAATAATAATAATAATACTGGAGTTGTCCATATCGTTTATCCAATCGTTTTTTATTAATTCTTCACAATGAGCAATGGTGCATTGCTGCATTTCAGATGTGCAACTAGATAGTGCCTCTAGTCACAAATTTGTAACACGGTCTTTATCTTCAGTTTTCAAGCAAATATGTTTTTTGTAATATGTTTTACAATCCCCCATGCATTTTCAATGAGATTATATTCGTAATAATAAGGAAGTATACGTATCTCTACCATGTTGGCCAAGAAGTGTATCAATTTCATATTATATGGGTAAGCTGGTAAGTATTAGTTTGAATAATTTCCACAACTATTTTTTTGTAAACTTTTTGTCAGTTGATAATATTTTTATTAATTAAGTAATTTTGTAGGAACTGCTTCTTTGCAGATCGACTTGGTGGTTTATCAAGTTATAGAGAGTGGCAGGTGGCAGAGTGGCGTTGTTTATGATTACCACAACTTCGAAAAACATCGGAAATAACAATGCAGGAATTAACTGATTTAACACCCATATTTTAAAGACATTGCCGTTCATCATGTTATAATAATTACGATCACTATTTTTTTAAAGAGAATTGTTTCCCCTTAGTTTTTGGAATTTTGTAACTAGCTGTTGGAAAATCGTCGATCACCTAAGGTTTTTGCTGCGAATCATATATAAATCCATATTGTCTTTAAGTAAATACATTCAGCTGAATAATTTTATATTATTTTCAGATTTATCCTTGCAGCTCTTTGACTTTAAAATTGTGTACAAAATAGGGCAGCAGTTCGTAGAGTGTGCAATAGTCTCTTTTTTCTTATCTTCTTGAATTTTAACCCCAAATTATTTTTTTAAAGAGTAGCCTTGAAATAATGTTAGCTCCTTTCTCCCTTAATTTTGTATGAAGTCAATTCAGATATGCTTGTAAAATGGTCCTTACTGTACTTCGTAATACCTAGTAGCAGATTTGCAGTTAACATTAAAAAAATATATAAAAAAATTTACCTTAAATACCGATAAAATATGTGCCAATGTTACATGAACCTGACAAAACCAAGTCAGATGACAATTTTTTAATTTCTTCGTAACATCATCCAGTAGGGTACATGTTTTCATACCTGCCGTTAACAACTTTCTAATTTTTCTGCACATGTTTAAATATAAATAAAAAAATGCATTTAAAACGTGCTAATAATAATAATAAAACAATTTGAACGAATTGCAATATTATGTTGTTTAGGTTAACTTCATAATCAGAGATAGCATGTCATAATTTGCAGTGCTACCAATATAGCATGAAATATAGTTCTTCTATTTTTTTTTAATTTTACCGACCTAATTCAACAGATTAAGCAGATTAGAGGTACTTTTTTAATATTTAAGCTTGTCTATTGCTGAGCTTATTTTAGTGAATTCATTAAAAAATCATACGTACAGGAATTTTGGAGTTGAGAGTTGAAGCAAAATTTTTAATGACTATTCAGTTCACCTGTCATCTCTCAAAAGTGGACCAATGAAAACGTCAGATTTTGCTTTTCATAGCCAACCAAAATAAATTGTAGTGACTATTCAATTCACCTGTCATCTGTCAAAAAGTGACCAATGAAAATCCAGAATTCTGACGTTTCTTGACCAATCAAAAAAATATCAGTGGATATATCTTCCTAGAAGGTATTCAAGTGACTATTTTTAACAAATTCGATTTTTATTAGAAAAAGTCAATATTAGTGTTCTGTTACTATAGAAATTGCGTAGTTTGTTGCTAGATGTACTGAAAACTAATTTGAAAAAGTAGTTTGGTTCATTAAATAGTCCCTCGAATACCATTCTTAGTCAAAGTTAAGTAGATTATTTTTGCGGTGGTATCACTACTCATGTCCATTGCGCTTGGGATTAGGACTCGTGCTAGCGCACTCGTCCTAATCGTACCAAAGCGCAATGGACATTCGTGACACCCCCGCAAAAATAGTCGACATAACTTTGACAACTCATGGTATTATAAGTGATTATTGTCCTAGTACTCAAGTGACGATTTTGTACAAATTAAAATATTTATTAAACATGTTTACACAAATTATTGTATTTTAACATGTGTAACTAAGTGTTGAGTCTTTTTAATTTGGAAAATGGGTTTGGTTCACTAAATAGTCCTCCGAATACTATTTATAGTCAAAGTTAGGTAGACTATTTTTGGGGTAGTATCACTCATGTCCATTGTGTGTGCGGAGCAACTCTTCCTATTTGAACCGACAAGCAATGGACCTTCGTGATACCTACTACCCGAAAAATAATCGACATAACTTTGAGTACTTGTAGTATTATAAGTGACTATCTTGTCTAAATTTGTCCATAGTGTTAAAACATATTAGAGGTAAAATACAGTTTATATGAAAAGCACAAGCAGTAGCATTTTAAATTTTTTAAGAACAATATTTAAAACACGACGAAGTTTATATTTTAAAATAAGTGGGACATTTTAACTAACAAATCTTGTGTGTCCACATCGTATAGAAACTGCAACGTTTGTTCGTTGGTTTTACTTTTCCTCTCTATAATTTATTTAATGTCAACATAACACATTCAAATGTAGTAGATGTCTAAGGTTTTAGATATTTGCATTAACTTGGTGCTTTCCAACGAGTGACCAAAGCGGCCGTTGATGTAATTAGGTAAAGCTTTTTCGTATTGTCGATGATATAGGGCTGATTAGTTGAATTGCTCAAATAACAAGATCTTAATACAAAATCTGGCAATAGTTGGCTATTAAATCTCTGTATGCTTTTTAAAACATATCAGTGTGGCTAAAAACTTTAAAATGCTCTATTCAGATCGAACTAGCCTGAGTGGTAAATGTGAAAATAATTTTGAAAATTGAGAAACTGTAGTAGCAAGTGTAATAATGAAATTGAAAGATAAATCTTCTGTAATAGTAATTTTCATTTACGTTACTTGGAACTTGACGGGCGAGCAGGGTAGATAACGAGCGAGCGAAGCGAGCATGTTTTCCGTGAGAGCCAATAAAGTTATAGCAACGGTAGAATATTGTACAATGTTTGATGGTATTTTTTATAAATCATTGTTTCCATAGATAAAAAAATCTCTTTATGACCATCCCGTAACAATTTTACGGGCTGGTCAGAGCCTGTTATAAATTGTTACCGATCGGGGCCGTAAAGGAGCTCTTTATCCGTAGAAAAAGAGTTCAGTAAAGGGGCGTTTACGATTCAAAATACCGTAAAATCAGTTACAGGTTAATACATGTGTGTAGAAAACCTTGCAGTTAAGTTAAATAAAAAGTTTGATATTATTAAAGAAATATACAGGTACGTATTCCCAAAAAAAGGCAATGGACTGAAAGAAAAATAAAAAAGTGGATGGAATGAGAAAGTAGACATCCTTGAGTACAAATGTAATATCTAACAATGTGTTTGGATGAATCGAAAAAGTAGACAAAATTATTGAACCAAGAAGACCTACATAAGAACGGAGGTAGACGAATCAGAAAGAGAAAAATACCTTCATTTTTATTTCGCTCACCTTATAACTTAAACGTATGTGTCCATTGTTTTGTGGTCTCATGGGGAGTCATCCCTTGCTGTCATTCTTTCAATGTGTTCACTTTATTTCATTGTGGTGTCAATATTATCTTATATATTGCCGTATGCTCGTTTCAGATTGATCTTTTAATTTTAATTAATGGCACTATCTTCACTATTGCTGTTTGTTATGTTTCATACATTTTCATTGTACTTATCTAATATGATAGATGTGTATGTTATAAGTTAGTTCGATTGGACCTTTATATATTCTTACCTGTGTTGTTTACACATTTTGGAAGTCTGACTGCCTATCGCTCGTTTTAAAAGATTTTCTGTTCTATTATTATATTAGCATGTAATGCAATTAGAACGAGGTATATATTTTAAACGTTGAAGATTACTTTTATTTCTTCTTCTTTCGCCTTTGGAAGGCGAGTTTCCTGTATTTTTTGCTATAAAGTAAAGGAATATGAAGGTTAATTAGATGAATTTTGGCTATTTTAAATTAAGTTAAATATTGAGCATCCTCTGTAACAAGTTTTAAAAATTCTAAAATAAAACAAGCATAACAAAGCAAATAGTAGAATATATATCTTAGCTCACCTTTTTTAACACTATGTAAAAGCTGTATAGGCTATATGAATGTGTTTGAAAGTTAAAAGTTATAGAATCTGTAGCTCCCAGAAAAGAAGTGGAAGATTACGTTAATAGTTTTTTTAAGACAAACTTTTTTGTATAATGTAGTATCAGAATGAAATAGTAATTATTTTATTTTGGTACAAAAGGTTAACGATTATACATACCTACTTAATAATGTACTTATGTAGGTGGTGAGCGGATGGCCCAGCGAGCAAATACTCGCCTCTCAGGCGGCCAGCCCGGTTCGATTTCTAGTGGCTCTAAAAGAATTTTAAAAATCGTACGCTTCCCGGCTACCACGCTAACTCTTGTGGTAATCGTTAACCTCAAATAAGGGAACTCTTCCTCGATTTCGACGGGCAAAGATTTCCACCTACCTGGCCTAAGGGCAAAGAGTGCTCATAGAACCACAACTTTGTGGAATAAACAGGCCACTGGCCTAATCAATATACGAGGAGGAAGAAGAACTAGTGTATATAGTTTTTACATTCAAAAACTTTTACTTCTACACGATATAAAAATTTGATGCACAAATAGGGCTACACAGAATCTGCAGAATGCGAATGTGGAGCAGAAGAACAAACCATAACCCATATTGTAACCGAATGTCCAATATATCGTTACGACGGAAATCCCGAGGACATATACTCACTAATAACAAAGGGAAAAGACTGGCTTCTTAACTTAATGCTCGATTTATAATCACATCGGCAATGTTAGTTGTGTTAGTTATTTTTAGCACTAATTTTCAGTTAACTTAAAGAATGTTACCTAGTAAGTTTGTTTAATGTAATATGTCTCATACGATATAGGTATATAGCATGAAATTGGGGCCTAACCCATGCATCATTTCTGTTGGATCTGCGGCTTTTCCCCATGTTTTGTGAAGACATTCAATCTACACATGTTTTTTCATTATTCATGTGTCGCTACCATATAGTAATTTAGGTAAGATCTTTCTAATGTAATAAATGAATGTCGCTTCTTATCGCTGTAATTACCCAACAGGTCTTGATAATGATTTAAATAAAATCGAAAAGTCGACTTTATAATTACAAGTGGTCTTCTTACGTAACCAGTCAAGCTGAATTCTGCCAAGTACTGAGATTGGAGCTTTTCGCCCCTATCCCAGTCAAAATTTCTCCTACAATGTAACCACATCAGCTGAAAAAAAGTACTTTTATATATATATATATACATTCAAAAAACTTACTGGTTATAACTGTGGCATAAATAACTAAATGACAATTAACTGGCATATTCTAGCTCAACTTGCTCCATGCATTAAAATTAAGCCCATAGTCTACATTATTTTCTTATTCTTCTTTCTCACTTAGTCTATTTTCTTATTGTAAGTGTTAATTTTATGCTATGACTATGACTAAGACACAATTTTTGAGGACGCAACTATTAAAGAGCGAATAGTAAGTAAGCTATGTGAACTCAGAATTAAACTCAAACTGCTTTATTTTTTTTAAACTGAAATATTTTTCTTTCCATATTCGGGAAAAGCAAGATGCGAGTTTTGATATTGTATTGAAATTTCTAACTTTACAGTTAACTCTCGTTCTTAAGTTAAGATTCAGAGATTATTTGAAAATCCAAATATGTGATTAGTCATTGGTCGTTACGAGAACGATATAATTTTAAAGTTGAAAATTATATTCACACGAGACTGAAAAAATCTTAAAATGGAAATGGTGCCAACGAATTTCTAAAGTTAATTAGGACAATTATGGTGTAAAAGTGATCTTATAATTTAAAATCCAATAGAACATTAAAGAAATATACATTTGAAAGACAATAAGTCGTTAGAATTGCTGCTGTTCCTCGGTGGTGTTCAAACAGGAACTATAACATAAAATGACATCACCTAACATACATCATTATAATAATTGTTACAAATTAATGACCATTGTTTTCAACCGGTTTTGACTAAAACTTTAATAGTTCTATAAATACTGCTTATTTTCCATTTGTATCAATGTGACTTGCAGAAGAAGATGGATGTCACTGATATTTCTGGACTGACATGAAAGGATATTCTCCAGAATGAAGCTCAAAAACCCTGTTTTAAATAGAAAAGTACACAATTACTATCACTTTTTCAGTGATGATAGGCGCAGGATTTTACATTTTCCTCAATATTTTCTTCTGATACCAATCAATTAAGCTAAAACATATGTTAAGAAAATATATAGTTATATATTTTTATATACATTAGCTATGCAGGGTATTCCAGAAATAAGTGCAGAAAAAAACTGCAGTACCTATCCTGAAGTATTATTCTGGCGATTTTAAAGTTTGATTAAAAAATCCGTTTATTCAATCCAGGATTTCGGAAAGATATACCTATACTGCGTCTCAGGGTGACTAGACAGTACAGGGCCTTATGGCAAACAGCGATTCCATATGTCTCCACAAAAGTGTTCTGTAGAAAATATGCCCCCATCACAGACAAACAAATCCGGCTATTGTAATAGAGACAGCTTAACTATAATTCCTCATTCCCTGGTACGTTTTGTCAGTGGCATTCAAACAAGTTTAAGAACGAAACAATTACGTACAGTAGGATCTCCGTTATCACAAACACATAATTCTTTTAATCGGAACTTGTCATAGTTTTTTAATGAGTAAAATTAGGTTTTAACAAGCATAAAATTCGCCAAATTTAGTGGATTTGATAGCCGGTAAAAATAAATAAAACGAATATGTGTTTCACGGCAATCGAGTTTATATATTTAAAATAGAAATTGGAAAAAACAGTAACTGATTATAATTTTTAATTGTAAAGTTTAAAAATTGTACAATTCGTGTATCACTACTCGCTGTCACTATTGTTCGCTTCACTATTAATGTCACTATCACTATCTGCATCATTTATATTTATAATAATTGGTTCTATATCTTCTAACAAATCATCGACTTCCCACATTGTCCTTTCTGTTGCTATTACGTGATTTACATAGTTATTCCATTTTTCTGGCGTAACTCGCAAATATGCTTCACTGATTAAATTTCAGACTTCATTCTCCTTAAAATTCGTGTTATGTCCGGCTACGTACCTTAAAAACATCCGCTTAATTGTGCATTAAATTTACTTTTTAAAGATTAATAATAAATAATTAAAAAATATGGTGATAAATCGTGGATGTTATAATTTTAAATAAGAAAATTATGGACAATAAACTAATTAAGCAAAGGATGTTTAATTTAATTATGTATTTATAATATCTTGGGTGTCGATCTTTGATAACATTAAAAATTTATTTAAATGACATTTTGGAAGCTTTTGCTGCATTACAATTCAATAAATGCCAAAATTAAACAGTGTTTACGACAATATTTAAATTAAATATCTTTTTACTTCACTCCACACCAATTCTATAGGATTCAGTTCGCAATGGTAGGGCGGGAGTCTCAAGATCTTCACATTGTGCCTTTTTGCAATTTCTTCTATTTTATACCCATCATAGTTTCGTTTGAAGGTATTAACTACTTCCAACAATTCGTTTTTTAAATAGTCCTCTTCAAAAAATAAATCTTTAGACCGAAGCCATGCCTGAATTTCGGCTTTATTTGAAGTACTGTTCGGAATTTGCGATGCATTGTTGCGCGCGAAAAATTAGGCAAATTTGCATTGCCATTTACTGCAGCTAACACAGAATTTATTGTAGGCGGTATATTGTCCCGATAAAACTGGTGCACTATTCTGCGAATGCCACTCTTCATTTCTCCGTCGTATTTGTTTTCACGAGATGTAACAATTTTGCGCTTTTTGGGCCTTTCTTTTGGAGGAAGTAGTCCAGCTGGTGAAGGGTACTCTTGTCTCACGTTGTAAAGCTTCTTTTCACCCACGCCACTCATTTCGGACACTTTTTTTATTATAGTGGATAACGAATCGTTAGTTTGATTTAAATGGTAACTGACGAGATTCATTACTATTTGCTTTTCTGAAACTTGCAAAGATTGTCCGCGTTTCCATTTAACAATTTCCTCCATTGAGCGGTCAAAACAACAATAAACAACAATAAAAGCACTAACAATAGATAAATGTATAGAACACTATGCAAAAATAATCGCAAATGGAATATGTCAACAGGCTCTGAGAACAGATGAAGACTAAACATATTTTGTACAAAAATTACCCTAATGGCTTATTAATTTATTTTGCATTAGAAAATAGTTATGAATCACTCAAACTTTTGGAAGTACAAATTTGTCACCCTCATTATGGTTGTAATTAAGAACCAATTTGATGCATACAGCAGACGTTAAACCTGATGTGCAGTAAATTACTTCAGTTTTAAAAATGATAAGATATAGGTATTAATTATTTATAATCTTCTATACAGGGTGATTTATAATAGGTGTAAAACACTTTACTATCTTGTTCCGGAAGTAATTTTAAGATAAAAATGTCATATGGACATAGGTCATATTCCAATTTGTTTTTACTTATGTTTTGAAATTGTTCTTTAATAATCATTACTAATTCACTAAAATTTAAATCTGTTGTAGTTCTGTAACTAATTGGAATATGACCTATGTCCATATGACATTTTTATCTTAAAATTACTTCCGGAACAAGATAGTAAAGTGTTTTACACCTATTATAAATCACCCTGTATAAATAATGGTTTCTGAATTACAAATTATACTTTCTCAAACTGATTAATCTGAACTACAAATGATGCTTTCTGAATTAAAATTTTGCGTGAGAACTTATTGGGAACTTCTGGTTTTCGTCTATTTCGGTCAACTTATACCATCACCCGTTGCATAGAACTGGCAACGTCGGAGCGAAATTCCCATAAGGAAAGCATTCCTATCCTCTCCACGCTGTCTTGTCACCTGAGACGCTCTATAGTTAAGAAGGAAATATATTTAAAAGTGACACACTTTTTTTAATTCATGCTGTTGAAAACCCAATTAACCGTTCTACAAAATTAAAATGATTAAAATCTAACGTTTCGAGGAACAATTTGCCCTCTTTATCACTGAATTAACAATTAAAATTGAAAATAAACAATAACAACTTGCCTTTTTATTGAAACTGAGAAGCGTTCAATTTTCAGTAAATTGCTTGACATTATCAGTCAATTACCTACCTGATCTGATATTTAAGAATCGGCAGTCAACTTTGTCTAAATCAATCGAGAATGACGATTAGGCATTCGTCCTTGTTAAGTAAAATATACGTAATTTCTTTAAGTTTACGTTGGGTTGATATCGATTGTTTAGATAAAATCTTTGTGTTATAGTGTTTCTGTAGTTAATAACAATACTTTTAACAAACACTAACAGGTTAGCAACTATAAAGTAAACATTGGTGTTGCAGTTATTATTTTTTAGATAAAACGGAGTAATTTAACACGCTCCAGTTGGATATTGTAAGGCCTTAGTGAACTGAGTATATTTGCCTTTGTCTATAAAAATGCTGAGGAATGCATGTAAATACAGTTTGATTGGATGTTATGTCCAGCGATCGTGAGGGAAGATCCTGGTATGTTGCATCTTGACAAATAGGGCTTCTAAGCAGGATTTGGCTGCTTTATTCCATAGAACCCAAATAGACGCCAACGAGTAAGGAGAGCTGTTAGTTGCTGCAAAAAGGTGCCTCGTGCATTCTGGAAATCCTAGCCAGCCCGCACGGGAGAAGCGAAAAAGCGGGAGGCACAGTGATTCCCTCAATAACTGCAGGATAACCTCAAGGAAGCCGCATGGAACCGGTCTAATTATCGAAATTAGAATGAAAAATTTAACTAGAAGAGGCATTTTTACCAAATCTGTTTGCGGCCGTTCGTGAAGAAAACAACGCCACTAGAGGTTTTCATTTGTTCAAACAAGAGCGGGTCTTGGTCTCCTTCGTTAAAGTGACATTATTAGCTCCATAACAACCTTCATAAACTTAATATGAATCGGTGAACAGAACAAGGCAACAAAGGAAATTTGCGTCGCCAAATACACGGCGAACGAAACAAAGAACTCAAACATCTGTTCACCAGCAAATCGCCTCGATCCTACAAAAATTTTAAGAAAACCGTTACCCACATAAAACAATAAATCGCGGCACGCGAACTTAAAGAAGCACCAATTATCAAGTATAAACCGCTGCAATAAAAGGGCCAACGGCTCGCCGAACCTCAATAACGGAAGCCGACCAAACGGCGCCGCGGCGAACAAAAACTCCGAACGCGCGAACAAATTAATAAACCAAGTTCGATCACTAAAACGCTCTTAAATCAGAGTGCGCCAAATCCAAAACCCCACATAAGGATACCTGCCGATAGGAAAAATCAACCGCCACCTAATAAAACAACCCCCAGGGCGCTAGCACACATACAGGTGGAGTAAAAGCAATTTTTCCATCAGACAGCAAATACATGCGGCCGGAGCTCGCTCGAGAAAGCGGCCGAAATCAGCGGCCCAGCAGAAACGCATTTTTGTAACGGAGAAACCAGGGCCACGACAAAATACAGCGGGCAAGGATACAATATTACAAATTAAATTATAATTAACGGAAGGAAGCATCCCAGAAAAGCGTAATTGGTCTCAAAAGTCTTATAAAAATAGCGCGCAACCGATCGAAGCATAATAAACTTATTAACATACGCATAAGAGTAATGCTTAATTAAGCTTTACGCGGAACACGGAATTAAAAATTCCAAGTTGAGCTAATCTTTACCAAAACATAGCAAATTGGGTGTCGTTAGAATCGACATTTCAACGACTATTGATTGCGACTCAAATCAAGTCGATAATTGATCACGCCGCTCAATTAAACGCTATAAATCCGAAATATATCGAAATCGGGCAAAACATCCCTTCTACTTCGACCAATGAGCGTCGAGATCGCGTTTGACAAAGGACTGGCTCCTTTAAATAGTCAGACGCTAGCAGTAAGAAATCACCTCTGCTTCGGCGGGTCAATCCAGCAGCAACTCAGCCAAGGAGAGTCCACCAGCAGCCACTTCAGCTTCCAGGACCACCAGCAGCCACTTCAGCTCCAGGACCACCAGCCGTTTCATCTACTGGACTTAGCTGTCTGCCGCATCTTCGTGGACTTAGAGCCAATCCACTTCATTGGACTCTGCTGTCTGCCGTCTTCGTGGACTTGGAATTCGAGCCACTTCAGCTTCCAGGACCAGCTAGCAGCTCCAGCCTCTCCAGAGCCTATCACCCTCGTGGACCTAGAGCCAATCCTACGCATTGGACTCTGCTGCCTGCCGTCTTTGGAAAGCCACTTTCGCCAGCCGCCGCCTCCGCCCAGGAGATCACCACCGCCGCCGACGTTGCCGCGCCGCTGTTCACAGCCCGCCGCCCCCCGTCGCAGTCGCCACCGCTGCAACCGCAGAAGGAAGCCGCCAACCGCCGCCTCCGCCGAGGAGATCAGCACTGCCGCCGACGTTGCCGCCGCCGCTGCTCACAGCCCGCCGCCCTGTCGCCAGTCGCCACCGCCGCCGCTGCAACCGCAGAAGGAAGCCGCCAGCCGCCGACTCCGCCAAAGGAGATCAGCACTGCCGCCGCTGCAACCGCAGAAGGAAGCCGCCAACCGCCGCCTCCGCCAAGGAGATCAGCACTGCCGCCGACGTTGCCGCCGCCGCTGCTCTCAGCTCGCCGCCCCGTCGCCGTCGCCACCGCCGCCGCTGCAACCGCTGGAGGAAGCCGCCGGCCCCGCCTCCGAAGGACCACACCCGCTTCCAATCGCGGATGCCAATCCGCCATTTTCTTTTCTTTTTCTGTACATATATGTTACCTAGTTCTAAGCTTATTTGTATGTTAGTTAGTGTAAATATAATAAACTTTGTTCCAATCAAATCCAGTGTCTAGCTGAGGGTAACGCCCACCCTCCTCTTCCGAAACCGACGCCATTGAAGTAACCCTACCGCTGAGCTTAGACGTAGGCTTGTTAAACTGTATGTGATTCACAAATGAAATAAGAGTAATTTGTATACCAAGGCATTGAAGTTTAGCTTTTATCGCGAATGTGGATTCAGTTGCCGAGGCCCGTAGGGCCAAGGCAAATAACCCACATGAGGGATAAAAAAAGGACTTCAGTGCCGAGGAGTACATTATGTTTTATTTGAAATCGAGAAATCGTGAAACTACAACACTTTAACCAACATTTGTAGGTTATGTTAACGTTAGTTGACATTTATCTGTCGCCTCGCCACCTACAAAAAAGTCGTAAAACAATGGATTACGTACTTTACTGCCGATTTCTCGTATTTTAATGACGATTTCGAGGTACTTTAATGCCGATTTCAAATAAAAGTGTTTTAATTCACCAGAGAATTGAAAAAATTAATTCACTAGAGAATCAAAAAAGTTTCAATGAAGAACAACATATTTTCTATCTATTTCTACAAATACATATTTACATTCAATTATTCTTTCTCTTTGTAGTATGTAATATATAATTACTAAAATTTAGATCAAATCGACGATGAATGGGCAAATTATATCTTAATTTGAATATTTATAAATTTTTATTCTATATTTCGTCAAAATTGAATAAAAACATATATAGGTACACCACGTGAATTGAACATTTCTTAACTTCAAGATATGATCTCACTCGCACTAGTTGCTCGTGAGCTCAACATATTTTCGTGTTTAATTCACTGGGTGTATAATATTTATGCATGTTCATAAGAAAATAGACATCAAAAATTGTATTAACTACAGAAAAATATCCCTTTTATGTGTGGCACTTAAATTTATGAAAGTATACTAAAAAATATACTAAAATATAGAGGACTCTCGACTGTTAGACGTACAAAGTAACATTAGACCAGCACATAGTGTCCAGGATAGGATCATTTATTCACATTATATCACATATAGGTATGTCACGAAGAAAATGATTAAAAAAGGAAAAAATCTACGTATGCTTCAATGGTTTCAAAAAAGCTTTTGATAAAATCAGCAGAGAAAGTATTCGGAAGAACTTAAAGAAAAAAGAGATAGACGAAGAACTTATAGAAGTTGCATAACAGAACTTTAGAAATATTAATTAAGGGCGAAGGAGTAGACAAGGCGAATTGTTAAACCTTTTGTTATTCTTGTGTACAATAGATGAAGTTATAAAAGAGGGTGGGACGAGATTGGTCAAATTTACATTAGGTTATAAAACATGCTACCAGTAAATGCAAAACCTTTGGCAGACGTTGTAGTCCTAATCGCCAAATCTGTAAGAGATCTGGGAGAAAATCTTAACATATGGGTAGAAGTACTTGCCAAATACAAACTAGAAGTGGACATAGACAAAACAAAAGTGATGGCTATATCAAATACTTACTGCAACTGTGTGGAAATTGAAGGAACAACTATTGAGCAAGTACAGGAATTTACATAACAGAGAGCTGTAGGTAATTATCAGCAACTCGTGTGTATCACGCTTTATACAGGGTGTTTAAAAAATACGTTCGGTTATTTTACCCACTTGTAGATCTCATATAAACAAAAATGTCTTAATAAACGTGGGTCCTGAAACGCTTCCTTTTCGGGATACAGGGTGTTAAAGTTTTTTTAAATCCGTTTTTTATGTTATCTAAAAACGCTTTGAGCGATTTGAATGAAATTTTTACAATTTGTTTATAACTTTATAAGGTATCTTTTGGACTTATTACAGTTGATCTAGTAATTCCAGGGGCGTACCCACGGGGCATATCGATTAGGGTTTTTCACAAAAAATAACGCCCACGAATTTTTTTGCAATTTTTATACCTATACCTATTTTTTAATAAAGCAACTACAAATGCTACTTTTTTTGTCTCCTAAGATTTTTTCGGATCTCGCTTCGTTTTCAAGAAAAAAATTAAAGCCCATATTTTTGCACGTCCCTGAACCTGTTAAGACAAACACTAAAATGCTTCAATATCTAAATGTTATTAATGATCATGTTTTGGCACACTTAGATTTAAATTATTTATTCTAGGAGCGGCTGGATTTTTTTTTTGAAAACTTTAACACTCTGTATCTCAGAAACAAAGTATTTCCGGCCCATCTTTATTAGGACTTTTTGTTTGTACTGGTGAGATCTATACTAAGTGGGTAAAATATTCGAACGCATTTTTAAACACTCTGTATAGATACTGCTTGTATAAAAGGGAAATCCTAAGAAATACAAAGACCACTCTGTACAAGATTATAATTTACCCACAATTATGTATGGCAGCGAAAATTTGGTTACGAATAAAAGTTAAATAAAGAGATTGTAAGTAGCAGAAATAAGATATTTGCTAGAGAACAGACAAGAGAAGAAAAATGAAGACGGAAGTGAATTAAATATACAACCTCTAGAAGACACATTAGAAGTAAAGAAATTTGAATTTGTTGGACAGTCATAGAGTGAAAAGTGATACGCAAGTGAAGAGACTGTGTGAGACAAGAGCAGTAGTCAAGAAGAGAAGTGGAAGGTTCAGGAAAACGTGGAGTAAAAGTGTAGAAGAAATAATATGTCAGAGAGGAGCGGCATGGAATGAAGTTAAAGAGAAGACAAAAGATAAAGAATGGCGTAATTTTTTCAAGAAATAGGTATAAGCGAAATGAGTAGAAGGATCCGGATTGTGTAGGCATGTACCTATGTATCTATAAAAAATAAATATAGGCTTTTATTAAGCAAGCTCTGTATACCGATACTGTATCGTCACTGGTACATTAGGTATACTTTACTGTTTTATTTAAAATGACCTGCCTGACTAGGTTAACAAGACAAAAGCTTTGACATTTATACCTAACACAGGAGTGGATACAATAAAAAAATAAAAACATCAAAATTAGCATCCACTTCTGGATGTAGGCGGTTTTCATATTTTTCAAGTTAATCCATCTCTGGTTTTTTGTAGCCAATCCCTTTCAGTTGGCCTTCGAATTCCATTGTAACTACCGTAGAGAATATTTCCACACTTCTCCGACACATTCTTGTTTCCAGTATATTATCAAAATACCTATTTTGGTTCAACTATTTGGATCTAATCATGTGACCGCCCTTCCCTAGATATTTCATTGTAGTAATGCGTACCGCCACATTTATAACGAGTGTTTTTCTTCGTATAACTTGGTTTAGTAATCTGTATCTTAAGCTAACACTGACATGGTTCTCTCAATTGTCAATACTGGCTGACAAACAAGGCCTTAGCACTCCGGCGTGACGTCAGCAGGTCAGCACAAGTATAATTATATCGAATTGGCCAATCTACTCCGCGCTTACTCCGCCTCGAGCCTCCAGATGAGATTTAATCATTGGCCAATATGGTCTACTTGTGCTGACGTCACGCAGGAACACCGAGGCCTCACTTTTTAGCCGGTATTGCCATTGCCCACTGATATATTCTTAGTCGGGTTCTACCTACTTTTTTTCCTTAAGAAGCATCGGCTTTCATGGTGTAGGTAAGGAATACCTACACATGCCTCGTCGATTTTTTTAGATGGGCATTTAAAGGTTGATCAAAATTAATTTTCCAGCTCAACATTGCCCGATTCGCCTTCTGACTTCCATTGTTTTTTCCCTTTCCCTATTTTTTATGTTTTATTCCAAATAGACGTATTCCTGTAGCTACTGTTTCCCACGTCTGGGTGTCTATGGTGACTTGAACACTTAGGTATTTCCCATAAATGTTTCATTCCCATTGAATCCCATGTCGCGTTCTTAAAAACATTCTCCAAAGTAAAAGTGAACAGCTTGGGCTAGATTGTATCTTCTTGCTGGGTTCCTCTTTTAGTGAAACCTTGTTCGTACATTTCCTCAATCATTCTGTGAAGTGTTGCATATTTGTACTTATATGTACCTACTTCTGGTACATTATGTACTGGATAGGATTTGAGTACCTGGAGTCTATTCTCGCCCTGAAAATAGTAGCTATGTAGCTATAGTTGACATGTCAAATTCAAAGAATTGTCTCCAACCATCAGTAGTTAAACAATGGCAATAAAATTATTACAATTGCCTATAAAGTATTTTTAAATTTGTATGTACGATTAGGCGGAAGTGGTCACTTTATACCCTGCTTCTGAGGGCGTAATGTGTCACTTTATAGCTCCCTTAGTGGTTTGTTTCTTAGTTTGACAAGCAATGACATTGTAAGTTGCCAAAATTTATTAGAATTATGAACTTGGTTTGAATTGTGAACTAAATTACAACCAGATTAATATAAACATTCCAGTATGTACATAACATGTTATAGCGTTTATGGTCCTTGTCGCCGATACGCCTTGGGCTTTAATTTTCACGCCGCGGACATTGGTGTACATAAATAACTACCTATTATACCTATATCTAATTAAGAAAAATAATAATGTATTAATCATTAATCCTTCTTTAATTGTTAGCTACTGCCGGTTTGCTAGTAACTATGATAC
>OW679194.1:254238016-254372116 GCA_940337035.1 Agriotes lineatus
ATGTCACGAAGAAAATGATTAAAAAGGAAAAAATCTACGTATGCTTTAATGGTTTCAAAAAAGCTTTTGATAAAATCAGCAGAGAAAGTATTCGGAAGAACTTAAAGAAAAAAGAGATAGACGAAGAACTTATAGAAGTTGCATAACAGAACTTTAGAAATATTAATTAAGGGCGAAGGAGTAAGACAAGGCGAATTGTTAAACCTTTTGTTATTCTTGTGTACAATAGATGAAGTTATAAAAGAGGGTGGGACGAGATTGGTCAAATTTACATTAGGTTATAAAAACATGCTACCAGTAAATGCAAAACCTTTGGCAGACGTTGTAGTCCTAATCGCCAAATCTGTAAGAGATCTGGGAGAAAATCTTAACATATGGGTAGAAGTACTTGCCAAATACAAACTAGAAGTGGACATAGACAAAACAAAAGTGATGGCTATATCAAATACTTACTGCAACTGTGTGGAAATTGAAGAACAACTATTGAGCAAGTACAGGAATTTACATAACAGAGAGCTGTAGGTAATTATTCAGCAACTCGTGTGTATCACGCTTTATACAGGGTGTTTAAAAAATACGTTCGGTTATTTTACCCACTTGTAGATCTCATATAAACAAAAATGTCTTAATAAACGTGGGTCCTGAAACACGCTTCCTTTTCGGGATACAGGGTGTTAAAGTTTTTTTAAATCCGTTTTTTATGTTATCTAAAAACGCTTTGAGCGATTTGAATGAAATTTTTACAATTTGTTTTATAACTTTATAATGTATCTTTTGGACTTATTACAGTTGATCTAGTAATTCCAGGGGCGTACCCACGGGGCATATCGATTAGGGTTTTTTCACAAAAAATAACGCCCACGAATTTTTTTGCAATTTTATACCTATACCTATTTTTTTAATAAAGCAACTACAAATGCTACTTTTTTTGTCTCCTAAGATTTTTCGGATCTCGCTTCGTTTTCAAGAAAAAAATTAAAGCCCATATTTTTGCACGTCCCTGAACCTGTTAAGACAAACACTAAAATGCTTCAATATCTAAATGTTATTAATGATCATGTTTTGGCACACTTAGATTTAAATTATTTATTCTAGGAGCGGCTGGGATTTTTTTTTTTGAAAACTTTAACACTCTGTATCTCAGAAACAAAGTATTTCCGGCCCATCTTTATTTAGGACTTTTTTGTTTGTACTGTGAGATCTATACTAAGTGGGTAAAATATTCGAACGCATTTTTTAAACACTCTGTATAGATACTGCTTGTATAAAAGGAAATCCTAAGAAATACAAAGACCACTCTGTACAAGATTATAATTTACCCACAATTATGTATGGCAGCGAAAATTTGGTTCGAATAAAAGTTAAATAAAGAGATTGTAAGTAGCAGAAATAAGATATTTGTAGAGAACAGACAAGAGAAGAAAAATGAAGACGGAAGTGAATTAAATATACAACCTCTAGAAGACACATTAGAAGTAAAGAAATTTGAATTTGTTGGACAGTCATAAGAGTGAAAAGTGATACGCAAGTGAAGAGACTGTGTGAGACAAGAGCAGTAGTCAAGAGAGAAGTGGAAGGTTCAGGAAAACGTGGAGTAAAAGTGTAGAAGAAATAATATGTCAGAGAGGAGCGGCATGGAATGAAGTTAAAGAGAAGACAAAAGATAAAGAATGGCGTAATTTTTTCAAGAAATAGGTATAAGCAAAATGAGTAGAAGGATCCGGATTGTGTAGGCATGTATGTATCTATAAAAAATAAATACAGGCTTTTATTAAGCAAGCTCTGTATACCGATACTGTATCGTCACTGGTACATTATACTTTACTGTTTTATTTAAAATGACCTGCCTGACTAGGTAACAAGACAAAAGCTTTGACATTTATACCTGACACAGGAGTGGATACAATAAAAAAATAAAAACATCAAAATTAGCATCCACTTCTGGATGTAGGCGGTTTTCATATTTTTCAAGTTAATCCATCACTGGTTTTTTGTAGCCAATCCCTTTCAGTTGGCCTTCGAATTCCATTGTAACTACCGTAGAGAATTTTTTCACACTTCTCCGACACATTCTTGGTTTCCAGTATATTATCAAAATACCTATTTTGGTTCAACTATTTGGATCTAATTATGTGCCCGCCCTTCCCTAGATATTTCATTGTAGTAATGCGTACCGCCACAGTTATAACGAGTGTTTTTCTTCGTATAACTTGGTTTAGTAATGTGTATCTTAAGCTAACGCCTGACATGGTTCTTTCAATTGTCAATACTGGCTGACAAACAAGGCCTTAGCACTCCGGCTTGACGTCAGCAGGTCAGCACAAGTAATTATATCGAATTGGCCAATCTACTCCGCGCTTACTCCGCCTCGAGCCTCGAGATGAGATTTAATCATTTTCCAATATGGTCTACTTGTGCTGACGTCACGCAGGAACACCGAGGCCTCACTTTTTAGCCGGTATTGCCATTGCCCACTGATATATTCTTAGTCGGGTTCTACCTACTTTTTTTCCTTCAGAAGCATCGGCTTTCATGTGTAGGTAAGGAATACACATGCCTCGTCGATTTTTTTAGATGGCATTTAAAGGTTGATCAAATTAATTTTCCAGCTCAACATTGCCCGATTCGCCTTCTGACTTCAAGTGTTTTTCTCTTTCCCCTATTTTTAATGTTTTATCCCAAATAGACGTATTCCTATAGCTACTGTTTCCCACGTCTGGGTGTCTATGGTGACTTGAACACTTAGGTATTTCCCATAAATGTTCATTCCCATTGAATCCCATGTCGCGTTCTTAAAACATTCTTCAAAGTAAAAGTGAACAGCTTGGGCTAGATTGTATCTTCTTGCTGGGTTCCTCTTTAAGTGAAACCTTGTTCGTACATTTCCTCAATCATTCTGTGAAGTGTTGCATATTTGTACTTATTTGTACTTCTAGTACATTATGTACTGGATAGGATTTGAGTACCTGGAGTCTATTCTCGCCCTGAAAATAGTAGGTAGCTATAGTTGACATGTCAAATTCAAATAATTTTCTTCCAACCATCAGTAGTTAAACAATGGCAATAAAATTATTACAATTGCCTATAAAGTGTTTTTTAAATTTGTATGTACGATTAGGCGGAAGTGGTCACTTTATACCCTGCTTCTGAGGGCGTAATGTGTCACTTTTTAGCCCCCTTAGTGCTTTGTTTGTTAGTTTGACAAGCAGTGACATTGTAAGTTGCCAAAATTTATTAGAATTATGAACTTGGTTTGAATTGTGAACTAAATTACAACCAGATTAATATAAACATTCCCAGTATGTACATAACATGTTGTATGCGCCTCGTGCATAACTATAGCGTTTATGGTCCTTGTCGCCGATACGCCTTGGGCTTTAATTTCACGCCGCGGACATTGGTGTACATAAATAACTACCTATTATACCTATATCTAATTAAGAAAAATAATGTATTAATCATTAATCCTTCTTTAATTGTTAGCTACTGCCGGTTTGCTAGTAACTATGATACTACGCGCATATTTCCCTCTCAGTCCACTTAACCAAACATAAATATTTTCCAGCCACTCACACCCAAATAATCAATTAGCGGCCTTAAACGTCGCCGACAAGCTCGCGAGCAATTACAATTCCGCCTGGAATAGAAAACTAATTATTCAGGATTTCGCTAATCTCTGGGTAAACGTTGAGAGGAAAATTCGATCCGCTAGATAGATTTCCCATGAGATCAAATTAGAAGCATTACTCAACCAGGAGCTCAAGGATAATAAGGTATCTCTTATTATCCGCCTCGATATCTGACAGAGCAGGCAGCCATTACACTTTCCTCCTGGCTAATTTCGAGGGCTATCCTCCCATTTTCCCTACCTTGTTCCGGCGAGGAGGAGCTTTGGATTTAGGGTCGGCTTCTGTTTGAGTACACCTACGGGCGCGGTTGCGTTTGCCGCCGCCAGATGGCGCGAGCTTGTCCGCCGGCATTTGCGCCAGGATCGATTTCCGCGTCCTGAAGGTTCGGATGCTCTCTAGCGACGCTGTTGGGGTTGTCTGTACAGAGGATGTTGCAAGTGTTTCTCGGTCATGGTTATGGCTTACAGCTTTTAAATGTGCTAGTTTTAAGTTCATTTAGTTTAAGTTAAAATTTGGTGTTTTTTGTTTATGCCTGGTTGGTTCGTACTCTTAGCTAAATAGGTTATGAGAATTTCATTGATTTTCTATTCTTGCTTGCGAGGTGAAAATTCTGAACAGATCAGAACTAAAGAACTATATGCAGCGGCGCAGGAAGTAGGTACTGTAATTATGGGGGGCCAATTTTTTTCTGAGAGTTTTGACATAACTAGGTAGGCGTTATGTTCGACTGTTCCATAAACACTTTATTACAGCATTATTTAGCGTTAATAAAGTGCCACTTTAGTCCATAGAGTAAAGTAAATCGGCCGACTGCAATGTCCAATAGTTATTAACAAAATAAATGGAATTTTATTCAAATCAAGGAATCCTGTCTTCTCGATCAGAAAACAGCGGTTTTCGAAGTGGTGTATGCCGATCCGTTGGTAAGCCTGATAGTTTATTAGTATGTCAGTCTGTCTATGTCCTCTCTATAGTCCACGTGGTTTAATTGATCATCCTCAAAATTTCTATCTTAGTTTTTAAAATAAATTTGAAAATTTCAGTAATTTTTGGTTAAAATCGGGTAACCGGAAATAGTACTTTACTTTTATTTTTTTCTGTTTTTCCGGGAAATTTTATAATTGTTTGATAAAAATTTATAGTAATAAGTAATATCAGACACTCTAAGCGTATATGGATCCCCCTCAGAAAAAGAAGATAAAAATTAAATTTCATTGAACAAGATGATATATTGTGTAATTATATACAACTTTTGTTCGAAAAGATTATAAGAATAAAATGTTTCAAAAAATGGCAAAATTCAAGTTTTACAGGCAGTAAAAGAAAGTCGTGTGGTAACCACACTTTAATTTTTCGTATGGAATGCAATCTAGAGAAATCATTAACATAAGCATTGTCACTACATTGCATTGTGTTGATACATAAACATGTGGTTAATATTTTTGGAATGAGGTTAGGTTTCTTGTTGATTGGTTGATACCGTAATTATTTTAAATTAAGTATACTAGTTCTGGCTATGATAAACTGAAATTGTCCTTAGTGCAATACCTACGTACCTAGTTAAAACCAAAGTATAGAATTACATTTCAAACTTATAATAGCACAAGCTACAATTTAAATAATGAAATGTCAATCAGTCGACATGAAACATAACCTCACCGCAAAAATAATAACCACTACCTAGTTGCTGTACCATCAGAATGGAGCCTAGTGGCAATAATTGCTGTCAATGGTTTCCCTAGAATTTCGGCATTTGCATTTCCATATGAAAAAAAAACCATATCGAATTCTCCACTGTCGACCTATAACTAAAGGGTGTTTAACAAATTCTTCGTGTTTTATTTGTGCTCCACCTACAATAGAACGAGTTTTAGCATCTCGTATAGATTAATTTGAAAACATTATATACAAATTTTTTTAAAACCTCATAGAATATATCAGGGGGGCAAATTACACTATTTGGGGGGGGGGGGGGTAACCGCCCCCTTGCCCCCCTTGTTCCTGCGCCCCTGACTGTATGAAAGCTGAAGCATCAGAATGAATTGGGACATGATGCAGTCACAGAATAATAATATTCTGTGATGCAGTTTTGATTATTGCTATTTTTAATAGTTTCAACACTGACACAAGTCATAGCTTTAAAGTAATATCTATCTCATTTAATATTTATTATATAATAACAAGTTGCAAAATAAAAAAGAAAGAATAATTAATTCATTTACGCCACAAATAAAGATTTTGGTAGGTACTTAGAAGTGACAGTTATACTGAGTAGTCACTTAGACTAAGTCAGTGCAAAAGTAAAACCTAAACAGGAAAATTAATATTTTTGTATATGAAAATGTAAAATTTGACTCTGGATTCTTTAAGTTATAATGATCCGTATTCTAATTGCCTATATTTTTTGCTTAATGAAGGAGTTGACGATGATATAAGTCTTCAATATTATTGAAGCTTACCGTATTTCATCAGAAACTATGTAGGTACTTACCATACTTTAATAAATGTATTTTAAAAATTGCTAGTAGATATATTTAAAAAACGAGTTATGTACATTTGAAATATGAAAAAAGTCACTTACCTTTTCCTTTAATTATAACAATTTAAATTACAGTACCCATATTATAGTGAATGACTTTGGATGTTCACTTCTAGGATATTGCGTGACTTTTGTCTTAGACTAAGTGATTTTCCCAAACTAATATTCTAGATATGTATTAAGATGTTAATTATCAAATTATAAAGTAAAATTTTGTGTTGTATTATTGATTATAAATGATATGAATTACCTACAGATATATAAATAACGTAAAAACGAAAGCAGTATAATAAAAGAAAATTATATTGCTGGCTTGTGTAATAATTACTATATTAGTTAGTACATTGGAGGTGTATGAAAATATTTTCAGCCATACCTACATTTGCATTAGAAATTATGTTGTATACCTTAATGTGCACTTGCTATATGAAGCAATAGGAATAATCATGATGAATAAATAGCTATCTACAGTTTTGACATAACCACATGTAGATGTAGGTACCTACTTTTTTTATTTAAGCTAAGTTACGTTTCTTACATATAGTGGCGATAGTTCTTCTTATCGTTTCCTAGGATTTGTGTACGTTCCTTCCTTCTCTAATTCTTGATTTACAGTGACCGTCAAATTTGAATTCCTTCCATTTATCTTGACTTCCGTTTTTGCATAGATTTTATCATTTTGCTTGAACCTGGCGGTAGATTCAAGAGTAGTGTTGCTGTGAGACGAGACGAGACGAGATTTTACCTATCTCGATCTCGGTCTCGAATATTCTCGAAACGTGATTTTGGATTTCAAACTCGAAGATTCGCGAACATCGGTTCTCAATTTCGAAATCGAGCATATCGATTCTCGCATATTATACAGTGCTTTCGTAAAGTAAGTGAATAAATTCGTTAAAAAATTAAGGAGTACCTAGGTAACTTTTGGAAAAAACGCTCGGCCCGTCGATTTTTATTTTTATTTGTGCTTGTGCATTTTTTAAAATAAAATCTATACATACAGGGTGACCCGTGTAAGCGGTATGACGTCATCGATGTTTTCTTTAAATAGCAACCCCCTTTTTTTATTACGGAATTTGAAAAAAACATTTTTTTCTTATGTTAAGCTGTTTTTTGAGTATAGGTAAGATGATGAAAAATTAAGAACACAATTTAAAAATTGCAAAACACTAAATTTAATTGCAATAATAATTTCAAAAACAACTAAATTAAATGTACGAATTGTGCATCGTTGTTTGCCTGACAGTAACTAAGGCGACCGAAATGTTTTGTATTGATTGCTGTCATTGATAAAAGCGTAAAATTATACTTCTTAAAAAAAATTAGTACTTTGCAAATTATTTTTTTCTTAATTTTTGGTCACGTGACCTATAGGTAAGCAAAAATTACCTTAGCAGAAGTAAAAAATGCCTTCTTTCAAATTCCGTAATAAAAAAAGAAGGTTATCATAAAAAAACCTCGATGGCGTCATACTCCCTACGCGGGTTAACCTGTATGTAGCTATAGACTTTAGTTGAAAAACAATGAACAAATAAAAATAAAAATCGACGGGTTTCAGCGTTTTTCCAAAAGTTATTTATTGAATCTTTAACGAATTTATCCACTACTTTACGAAAGCACTGTATAGGTACATATGTGGGTACCGAATTGAGGCAGTTGCGACTGCGTAACACCCAAAATAATCACACGTGTTCTGTAATTATATTAAAGTTCTGGGTTTCCCCAGCCCTATACTACTTCAAATGAAAAAGCACTGTACCTAGCTGGTTCAGATGTAAAGTCTCTGGCTCTAGACACGAATAGGTATGTGTGTTCGATTCCCACAGACTCGAATCCCACTGCAATTTCCCAATCCGACTTTGGTAATCATGTCTAGCAACTTGCTCTGAGCGGATTAATTAAAAAATTAATTAAAAATATTATTGAAAAATTATCGCGATCGAGAATTTGGTTTATCTCGTCGAGATTAACCAGTCTGAAATATTCGAGATGGAAAATGTCGATCTCGATCTCGAATTTCGAGACGAGACGAGACGAGATCGAGAGTTTTCTCGTCTTGGTAGCATCATTAAGTATTCAAGGGAATATTTTTGCCTTGTTAGGTTTTTTAAATTATCCTTTCAGTATTTCTCAAAATGTATGTACCTTTTTATTTTAGTACGAATTGTAATATATCTGCTTGCGACCTTTCCCCATTTTAATATTTTATATCGTATTATTTATTCGTCACTTCCTTTTTGCAATAACGGCTGTTTATTGTTTTGCATTCCATTAATACATTTTGAAAGTTCAAGTTTATCTTAAATAGATCTTTTGCTTTTATTGTGTTTCATTCAACTCAATTTTGTTGTTTCTACTTGAAATGTTCTAGACCTAGACTACTTAGAAGCGCATTTAGACAATTAATTGTGCCACCCCAGTATTATTAATGTTATTTTAGTTTTCAATCCCTTTTTATATATCCGTAATATTTATTATTTCTATTTAGACTAGTCGTGTCTGTTCTCCATTCTTACATTTTGTTGTACCATACAAGCCTGTAGCCAGAAATTAATCTCTGGGGGTGCTCATAGAATTTTAGGAAAGTCAATAATTTTGTTTCCTTAAAAATCTAAATACAGCGTTTTCCAAAAAGTTTGCAACAAATAGAAAATTCTCTTTTTATAGATTTCTCGAAAAATGTCACTTTTTATAAAAGTGCGTGCGTCATCTGAAACCAGTCTTAGGAATATGTTTCAAATGTTTTACGGTTTGGAGAGAAATTTAATTAATTTAAACTTGCGACAAGAACAAAATGCATTTGGTTCTAATATATTTTTTTGAAAAGTTACAAGAAAATATTATTACATTTGAAAATTAAGTTCAGATATATTTTTCGGTAGGGACTACTAATTTTGAATTTACTTGGTATTCGAAATGACAATTTTGTTACGTTAAAGTAACTGATTATTTCGTTCGCTAAATTTTAAGAAGAGTAGAGCATAAGGTGGAATGAAAGTTTAGCGAAGGAAATAATCAGTTTCGTTGACGTAACAAAACATTTCCATTGAAAAGGTTAATAATAGATAGATATTAATATTAAGTAAAAAACGACTTCCGGGATTGGACTGTGTCATTATAGAGGTCTAAGTTCTTCGACCTCAATAGTGACACGGTTCAATCCCGAAAGTCGTTTTTTTATTTAATGACAATGGCCGTGAAAGTCTCTGAAATCAGATATTAATATTGTCTAACGAAACTTTTTACATGAATTTAATTATCAAATAAAATAGATATGTTTCTGTAGTACAATAAAACACCAAAACTTCATATTGGCGTACAGCGGAAAAGACAAGAAAGATCAAGCAGCCTTGGGAGTAGGAATGTTAATACATGAGAAATCAATAGGTACAACATACAGGACACTGGATACATTAATGACAAAATACTAGTAGTAACAATAAAACTAGACGACGATAACGTCCATATAATAGCGGTAGGTATACGCACCAGACACAAGTAAACCGCGAGAGAAAAAGGAAGAGTTCTACAACAGACTAGAAATAAAACTAAACACGCTAAATAATACTGATAAAATTATTATACTGGGAGATCTAAACATTCGAATAGGAGCAGAAGTAATACCGGGAAAGTGGAATGGGGACATTTACCCCCACCCCTTTTAATTGATTAAGCCCTGCGGGCATAATAATTAAATTGCCTGGGGCAATGTCGTCACGTAAGTAAATGGCCTGGGGCTTCAGATTT
Organism: Agriotes lineatus; assembly: GCA_940337035.1. NCBI lineage: Eukaryota > Metazoa > Arthropoda > Insecta > Coleoptera > Elateridae > Agriotes > Agriotes lineatus. The sequence continues at coordinate 254,247,932 of OW679194.1, forward strand.
GTTTTCGTCACGTAAATTGCCTGGGGCGTCGGCCATTTTGATTTCGTCACACCCATTTTGTATTTTGATGCTAGTGCTGTTTTGGATTTTGATTTTTCTCGAGCAATTTTTGGATTTTGAATTAGTCACGTTGTTGGTTTTATTACACCCATTTTGGATTTTGATGCTAGTGCCGTTTTGGATTTCGATTTTGCTAGCGCCATTTCTGAATTTTGAATTAGTCACGTGATGATCTGTGAACTTACTTTCTCTCTCACAATCATGCTATCTCTCTTGCATTCGTTTATCTTTGTCGTACGTTTTCAAGTCATATTTTACTTAAAAAACTGTTTTGGCGTTGCTGGATTCGAACAACGGCCATCGTATTGCGATCCTAATATCCTAACCACTGAACTATCGAGGCTGGTTATAACTTTCTCTTTAGAAGTCCGTTACTGGACAAGTTGTTTGAAGTGTTGCCTGTCAATCCTTGGATGTTTGAAGTGTTGCCTATCAATCTTTTGTCTGATTTTAATATATTGTTTTCGAAATTAATAATATGGTAATTTTTAAAAACTTACGAATGCAATTACAAAGGGCAGTTAAACAATCACTTAAACATTAATAACAATATATGTTCCTAATATAAAATATTTGTCTTTATTTCAAAACTAAATAACGTTGAATAAGTTTAACATGACAAAATACTGTGCACAAGAAAGTTGACTGGTTTACATATTAAATTACCCGATAATTTGTAGAATATGTGAAAAATACAATTGTTATAAAAGAACAATGCAAATATTTGCTCGAGAAAGAACACAAGATAATAGTAATGAGAGAAGACTTACGAAATTACTTTAAAATTTATATGAGGGGTCAAGCATTTTTAATACTTTTCGTTAAAATGTTCTGAATACCAATTTACATTAAGTAGTTATATACAAATTAACAGTGAAAAATCTGTACATTTACAATAGCATAGTTTTGTTCTTCCACTTTGTCAAAAAACTCATCTTGTAAACGCAGAATAACTAAAAGTTTTACGGATTTACAATGCGTTCCATTTATTTAGTTTGTCACACAATACTTTTCGAGATTTTCTATAGTAATATATTTATAACATAAGTTACAGATATTGTAAATATAAATTATACATATAATATATTTATAACATAAGTTAAAGATTTTGGAAATAGAAATTATACAGAAGTCTAACAACTCCTTACCGTCAGCAATTTAAATTTACTTACTCGTCTTACACAACCGCTTTGTGTTGGCTAAAATTATTTATCTTGTAGGTTGCGAAAGAAAACGTGTTCTTATTGTTAAGAAGGAGATATACTGTGTTTGTGATAGTCACTTACAAAAGAAATTCTCGAAATTTATTTCGGCTAGTCATGTTGTAAAAGCAAAATTACCTTAGCTACTGCAAAGTAAGAACAGGATGTCAAGAGAAATTATTCTTACAATATGTTTATTGTGGAAACAGAAACACAAGAAAGTTGACTGGTTTACATATTAAATTACCCGACAATCTGTAGAATATGTGCAAAATACAATTGCTATAAAAGAACAATACAAATATTTGCTCGAGAAAGAACACGAGATAATAGTAATGAGAGAAAACTTACCAAATTACTTTAAAATTTGTATAAGTCAAGCATTTTTAGTACTTTTCGTTAAAAATATAGTGCCGTACACGGTTTCGCTGCAAGCTGTTTTGTTTGTTTTACAATTACAATTCCTATATAGTCTTGCATTAAAATCATTCTTGTCTGTCTGGAAATAAACTCATATACAGTAGTTACAGTGCTTCGTTGCGATACGTCTTGTTTGTTATTTATAATTAAATTCGCATTCTTGCGTCTGGTACACCCATGTGTGAACCTCACGCGTGCGTTGTGCTGATTGGTCCTACATTTGAGGATTTGTCTTTTGTCGCTATTTCTTCGGCTGCCTTCAAAATAATTTTGTTATTTCTCCTGTGTATCGATCCAGTCCATTTTCTCCTATGGCTGTGGTGTTATTTTGTACTCCTTCTGAAACAAGTTATTGATATTCGAGTTTGTGTTCTTTTAATTTGATCGTGTCAATTTGTTTTGTTTTAGCTTTGAATGTTTTTGCTCTTTCATTTTGAAGGTTTATATGTATTTTTGTTCGTACCATCATGTTATTACTTCCTGTGGAAAATGATGTAAGGACGCCAACATCTTGTACTATTTGTTTGTTGTCTGAAAGAATGAAATCGATCTCATTTTTTGTAAAGTAATCTGGACTTCTCCAAGTCCACTTGCGTTCTTTCCGTTTTTTAAAGAAAGTGTTCATTATATACATGTTATTACATTCAGCAAAATTGATCAGAAGGTTACCTCTTTCATTTCTTTCGTCTATTCCATGTTCGCCCATTGAGTGTTCTCTGTCTTCCAGTTTTTTACCTACTTTTGCGTTAAAATCACCTATTAGGAGTGTGTATGATGTTTTGTCGTTCTTAAGGCAGTCATTTGTTCCTTCGTAGAATCGATCTATTTCTTCTTCGTTGTGGCAGCTAGTGGGAGCATAAATTTGGATGATTTAAGAGTTTTGGTCTTGTTGAGTTTTAGTGTAATATAGGCCGTTCTATCTGATACGCCTTTATATTGTGCCACATTATTAGCGATTCTCTTGTTTATCATAAATCCTGTTTAATATAGATTAAACAGATGTAAATTTCAGTCAAAATTTACGAAATATTGTTCACAATTTAAAAGCCAGTGTTGCTTCGTAATCAAGGCGGTTTAAAGGCCGAAAAACTGCAAACCGGCAACTTACGCAAATAAACGACCCACAATCAAAAGATTAACGTGCGTACTTACAAACAAGCAGGAAGCGATACTGTTTACCGCTGAGTAGTTATTTTGTAACATTAGACTCGTTCTAGTGAATTACATCTTTGCACTTTGAAATGTTGTTATTTAGTCCTAAGCAATTATGTTTTGTATAAAAGCCCGTCTATTTTTGTAATAAAATCAATCTACAACTAATGTTTGATTCATTCGCAACGTTGCTGCCCTCTTCCAAGCCATAATTCATAAAACGTGAGGCTGGGTTTTAAGGGTAGCAACATCATCATCCCTTTCAGTGCCATTGACTACATTGGCTTAATACGTGAATGCAGTCTCATTCATGTGCTTAAAAATTAGGGATGTAATCAACAGAAACCTGATTCAGCCTCCAGGAATTTCTGTTCAGTCCTATTCCATTAAATTTGTGTTCTTCTTGTCCTTTATAAAACAGCGTGTGTCCCGATTTTAGCTTTATCAGACCTTTTTTTGTTCGTCTCAGCTCGCTTAATCCGACGACATCCCACTTGATTCTATCTACTTCATGTTGTAGTTCGTCTAGTTTTTCGTCAGTTGAGCAGGTTCGTACATTATAGAGATAAAGATAGTCCTTTTCCTTGCCGGGTCGTTTTTTCTTTGACAGCCTGATCCATTCCGGAAATTTTTAACACCCTTTGCCCTTCTCGTAATCCTATCGCTGTCATGATCGGTGAGTTGGGGGCTGAGGGCTTTTGCTTATTTGGAACAATCATGAGGGAGTGTATAGCCATAATGTACCGCGCTGGCCAGACGTCTTGGTACATGAGTTTCGGATGGGTAAGGATAGGTAAGGGGGAGGATTTGTATAGGGGTTTAGGGCCTAATCTCACCCGAAACGGGAATGGGAGTAGATTTGTAGATTGCGTGAGGGCAGAATTTTTCAGATCCTGTAGTGGCCTATCCTGTACTGGGTTCGTATCGAAGGACCACTCGCTACCCCTACAACAACAAAAACCCTAATCGAAAAAAGAAGACGACATCTAAAAATAAAAAAATGACATATGTAGAACGGAACTTACAGAATTGAATAAAACTCTAAAAAAGGAACTCCGAAAAGACAAAAGAAAACATTACACCAGAATAATACAAAACGCAATCGAAAATAACAGGGGGCCGAAAGTAATAAGAAAATGTATAAACCTTGGAAAAAAAGAAATGAACAAAATCCAGAACAGCAGAGGTGATATAATAACGAACAAGAATGAAATACTGGAAGAAATTATATCATTTTACTCCGAACTATACGAATCGAAAGTAAACCCTACCAATCAACAGAAAGAACAGAGTGAACGAAGTATAAAAAATATAGAAACAGAAGAAATTCCCAAGATAAATATAGAAGAACTTGACAATGCCCTAAAAAACTTAAAAAAAAAAAATAACTGCGCTGGCCAAACAACTGTGCAGGATCTATAATGAATGCTTAGAACAGGGAAATATACCAAAAGCGTGGCACTTGGCCGAAGTTATTCTCATACATGAAAAAGAAAACAACACAAAAATAGAAAACTACAGGCAATAAGCCTGCTGTAACAGCTATATAAGCTCTTCACAAAAATAATACGAACAGAATAACAAATAACATCGATTTTTGCCAACCCTACGAGCAAGCCGGTTGCAGGAAAGGATTCAACACTTGCGATCATCTACAAATACTCAGAACAACACTCGAGAAATGCAATGAATACAACATCGAAATATACATCGCCTTCATTGACTACGAAAATGCTTTTGATTCAATGGAGATGTGGGCAGTGTTGAAGTCCCTGACAAACTGTAGAATAGACAGCCGCTATATTACATTGATCAAAAACATATATAAAAACTCTAAGATGTACATTAAAATGTTCGAAGACTCACGTCCTATAGCGATTAACAGAGGACACCATCACCCCAAAACTGTTTATAACAGCACTCCAAGATGCCTTCAATCAGCTAGATTGGTCAAACAAAGGAATTAATGTAGATGGTCGTTATCTCAGTCATTTATGTTTTGTAGATGACATTGTATTAATAAGTAAGTCGCAAGAATAACTACAAACAATGATCACTGAACTAGATGAAACATCAAAAGCTATAGGACTAAAAATGAACATAACCAAAACCAAAATTATGACAAAGACAAACAACAATATAAACATAACATTAAATGAAAGAGACCTTGACATAGTAGACAGTTAGATATATCTGAGGCAAAAAATAGCAACCGCAATAGATAGCATCAACGAAGAAGTAACCAGAAGAATCAAACTGGCCTGGAGTGCATTCGGAAGACTTGGCAACATTCTGAAATCTCCTGAGATTCCCAACAACCTAAAACACAACTTATATAACCAATGCGTCCTACCCACCCTCACATATGGAGCAGAAAGCTAGAGTTATACTGCCACTAACATAAAAAGAATGGCAAAAACCCAGAGAGCACATGAACGTATCATGCTGAATATTAAACTTTCAGATAGAATAAGAAACTCCAATATAAGAAATCAAACAAAGCTGATTGATGTCACCCAAAGAATAACCCAAATTAAATGATCATAGGCTGGATATATTGCACGGACCAAAGATGATAGATGGACAAAATGCATAATGGATTGGCGCTCAAGACAGGCAAAACGGAGCATAGGCAGACCAAACACAAGATGGAGAGACGACATCGCGAAGGTGGCAAGAACAGGATGGCAGCAAATCACACAAGACAGGCATAGATGGAATAACAGAGGGAAGGCCTACATCCAGCAGTGGATGAATATAAACATATCGTGATCGTAATCGTGATACTTGTCGTAATTTAGCTAGAGCAAATTTTGTCTTTGAGTACGCCTCAGCATGTGTCGTAATTTTTAGGTAAAGCGCTTTCCAGCTGAGCGTATCCCATAAGTAGGATAGTACAGATTGTCATACGTGCCGGTCACGGCGGTACCATGTAAGCTGTTGGTTGGTCATGTAAAGTGGCCCAATAGATGTATTAACTGTACCGTCTAATTTTTTCCTTTGTGTCTGAGTAACTATGTTACGATCAATGTAAGGTGAGGCCCGGACGTGATGGACGCGCGCTGCAGGTAGGTTGTTGCGTTCGTCGCTGCACTGTGGCTCCCAGAAATAGTTATTTGAGTATTTTTCGCCCCGTTTGACCACCAATGTCCGGTTGAACGTGGGTCTCCTGATTTGGATCTTGTGGCGCCCATTTATTTGGTAACATTCTATGTATATACCTCAACACGCTTGCCCTGTGGTGTCTCGTTTTAGGGCCCCGCCCCCTCCCTGAGCGTATCTGAGCCGAGGCCTTTAGCTTGTTTCTTACGATTTTCAGGGTGAGCGTGCACATTTCCCGAACTTGTCTAGTTATTTGGTACTCACACAGCCGTGATTTAAAGTATTTTCAATTTTTTTTTGGGAATTTTGGGTATTAAGGCGTTTAGGTAGTGCAAAACATAGGATATACACCACGGTAGCGAATCCTCTTATAACCTTCGAGCGTTAGATACTTCGCGCTTTGCGCTCAGGTTATATACTAGGCTTCGCTACCTTGATTTGTACTATACTATTTGTTGTTCACAACTTTATCAAAATATTATTATGAGGCAAACATGTTGTATATTTACAAATGAAAATTGCACCGATCAGATGCATTGATTTTCTACTTGCAACAGCTTACGGGCCATCGTAAGAACTTAAAGAATTCCAATATCCGGGATAAAGAGCCTGGCAAACAACTCACGGCAATCGCTTAAGAATGTCGAATCCCTGTATGCTCATTTTTATGGAGCAGATAATGCACTGCATTGCATTAGTCTAGCTCAATCCATTATCAGTCGCGTAGCATTATATTGGTTGCTTCTATATGTACGCACAGTGGTGGACAGAAAAACATAGGACAGTATTTTATTTCTAGTGTAAACTGGCCCAAAAATTAACCGAAAATTTGCCACTTGTCTGAATTGTTAATATATCTTTCATCGATAGACACAAATAGCACCACTGCCAAATGTGTGGATTCGTTTTTTCACTTGTTCTACTGTTTTCTGTCCACCACTGTACTTGAATACATTTGACTATTATTGAATTAGGATTTGTTATTTACTTCGTACTTTATTTACGTTTCGGTGAAGCAACAAGCCAGATGTACATCTTTTTTGTTTGGAACTGCTGAGAATGAGCACATTTATAAGTGCAGGTTTTTATTAAAAAATAAGATGTATTTGGATTTTGATCAAACAGTAGTACTGTAATTATTGATCGTCACCTCTGTTTTTACATTAAATTATTTATACGTGTTCTAACCGCAACTTATTTATTTTTGTTTAAAATACTTTTCCAGTATTTTGCTTTTTCTTATACTTCTTCGTCTTCTTTAAGATCTACTAACTTAATGTACAAGAGAAAGGAAGAAAGAAAAACAGAAACGTCTTAAAAGTAAAATATAATAATTTTGTCTAGACTACAAAATCATAAATATTTTCTATAAATTGCCTATGTTTTCAATCTTATATTGCTTAGTATTTTTTATTATTTTAATATTGATTTACAATGTAAGACATATAATCACTTTACGGCGATGTGTTCACCAACTTCTTAACCCTAGAACGCATAGGTGGCGTCATATGAGACACCACCTATTTTACTATCTAGTTTTTAGTGATTTGCTGTGATGTTATCATATTCATATTTTCAGTACCTCTCCAGAAGATTATTGTTGATATATCCCTTTCATTTTTAATTTCCAAAAATTGTTACAACCTTTATAATTAGTTCTTTATTTACTTGGTGTCGTATATGACGCCATCTATGCAATCACGTAACAAGCTTTCTCGGTAGGTGTTGGTCGGAAACAACTTGCCATCTGCCAGTTTATGTAGATATATTTCATAGTAAAGTAATGCGAAGTGGAATTTGTTAATAGTAATTATCACTACTGTGTTTATAGGATGGCCAGTTAGTTATTATACTTGAGCCGCCGAACAGATAGAGTCGTCCATGCAACCAAAATAACTATAATTACTAAAAGGAACAGAGATGGCGACCCTTATGATTAGAACTAATTTCAATTGACATTAAATAACTTTTTTGATCCTCTGCGGGCTATGGAAATTCAAACGTATGAATAATATGTTGGTGGCACTGTAAGTCTATGTCAAATTCGAGGTTAGCAGATTAGGTTTTGCGTCAGTCTGTGTCAAAACTAACGCAAAACCTAACCTGATAACCTGCAGTGTAATTTATGTACTGAACAGAGACTACCGAGTGATTTTTTAAAAATTCAATTTCAGCAGGCCCTGAATACCCTGATACAGTTGGTAGTACTGAAATGTATTGTTTGTGACATTGTAAGTCTATGTCAAATTCGAAGCTAGCAGGTTAGGTTTTGCGTCAGCTTTGACACAGACTGACGCAAAACCTAATCTGCTAACCTCGAATTTGACATAGACTTACAGTGTCACCAACAGTACACTTCAGTACTGCCAACTGAATCAGGCTATCGAGGGCCTGCTGCAATTGAGTTTTAAAAAAATCACACTGTAGTTATTTGGCAAAACTGTTTAACGTAGATATTAGTACCTGATCAGCTCCTTAGATTTAAAAATTAATTTAGAATGTAAGTTTTTATTCATACTCATAAATAAATATTTTAACAACTTAAACTTCCGTTTTGCGCTTTAATATGCATCTATGCAGTCAAAATTGTCTTCCAGATATTAAAAAGGGTGTATAGTAAAGTTAAAGTGCCTCGCTAAACAAAAAAAGGTGTGGTGTCGTATACGACACCACATATGCGTTAATGTAACTTTCTTAGATGTATGCGTTCTAGGGTTAAATTCAACTCACAGTGTATTGTACTACCCATTTTGATTTAAGACATTGAACTAACGTTGAACAATACTTTGAACCAAGCATTATATTAACGATGAAGTGTCGTGAAAATCAACCAGTTTATCAACGTTATGTGGTTAATTCTACGTCAGCCTATGACGGTCTTTTAACCTTTAAATCGTAACCAAACAAGACCGTTATGTGTGGACGTTATAATCGCTATTCAAAACACGTACGTTTGTAATATTGTTGCCGATTATTTAACGTGTTTTTTACGTTTGGTTGCCAAACCAACGTCTTTTGAACGTCATTTATTGCACAATTTTCAGCGACATGTTAACGTGGTACGTCGTTGCACTTCCAACAGAAAATATATTGTAAAGCTAGACAATAGAAATTTAATAGGAACTTGCCTGTAAATTAAATACCTCTTGGGCAAATTAAAAAGAAAATGCAACAAATTTTTACTCTCAACTAAAATGGTTAATTGCCCCGTTCTTTATTTTATTTATTTGCAATATTTTGTATTGAACTAGCTCCGGCGAACATGAAATCAACTTATCTCAGGGTGGGTTCAATTTGAATGATTTGAAAACTCTGTAGGATTTTTAATTCAGAATAGGTTCAATAATCATAAATACTAGTGCATCTGCACTACTCAGTTTACTGCAATATAACCTCACAAATTTATCAAAAACGCAAAATGATCAGTTGGTGCTAAAAGCGTATTAAATGAGTTTTACAGCAAAAAACTGCAAGAAAACCCCAGGTAAATCAAATCAAATCTTCCACTTAGCAACAACGAATTGGGTTTTGTTTCTAGTTGTGACGTAAATTGAAGCGTGCTTGTCTTTTGTTTTACGTCCGGTAAACCGGCGTTCTTTCTTGCAAATTTACGCCTCTAAGGGAAGCTACCTCATTATCTCGACACTGTGCTATGCTGGACACAATCTGGACTCATAGTAGAAGGTGTATCCTTGACGGAGCTCTGGTATCCCAAAGCTGCAGTAACTTACATCCTGTCAAAACGTCTACCTTTTTGTGACGTCAATCTGGCTTCCGCAGCGGCTGAAAGGACGCCTACACTCTAAATCGCCTGTGACTTATTTGGAAACAAATATTCTCCGCACACCTCTCCTCTAGACGTAGGACATGAGATCTATAGCTTTTGATGCTGGGAAACTGCTCGTGACCACCTCCGAACTTGCCATGTGCGAGCTGGACCCGCGACAAAACTTGCTTTCCACAAATTTTATTATTTAATGAAGAGTTTTACTTTTAGAATTTTTCTCACATATGCACAACGACTTGGTAAATAATAGGGTACACAAATAAAACTTCACAAACAACTTTTAATTTTAAAATTTGTATAAATTTCAGGAGCTAACTGGTCCGCAACTAGACATTACAGAATCAATTTCGCTATCTTTTTAAACAGAAGCTATTCGCAGTCTAGCAACAACGATCTGGATTTGTTAAAAAGTAATAAGTTTTGATAACATTTTTACATTATTAGAATAAAATTTGATAACAAGTTTTCTTAAGTTCTAACAAATTGTCTTTTTCTTCCCATAAATGTCACTTATCACTGCTCTGCTCTTTTAACACTCTTATTTAGATGCACTGGCACTTTGAGTTCTATTTATTTCACACGTCACAAATGTTTCTCACTCGGTTGTCATCTTTTCACACTGCTCTTTGCAGATTCTTAACTTATCTTGCATCGATTTTTTTCTACCTTTTAGCTATTTCGCCTTTAACTGACTTTGTACATTTATTAATACCGTTTTTACGCTAGGGCCATTTAAAAATTATGCTACGCTTTTTGTATTAAACATTTATTTACAACTATTAATAATTATTATTTAAAAACACACGAATTAACAAGGCAGAACACAAATTACTTAAACTAACGAACTACAGGCACTATTTCTAACAACGATACATTTATTTATTTATATGCGCTGGATTAAACATCAATTATTTATTTGGCTATTTACGACTTAAACATTAACGGTTTATATGGTTATTTATCTGTTATTTATTTCACTAGAGTTATATACACACGGTTAATTTACATGGGAGCTCTACGCTTCGCTTCCGAATTCGAACTGATGAGAACTAACTGCGGCGTGTATTTATATTGCTAGGTAGTTCCCTCTGGAAAACGTCTCGAATTCGCTCGACCTTTCTGGCAACTCTGACGTGTCACGCGCAAGGTCGTTTCTGGAATGTTCGGGAAGGCTGGCTCACGCCGTCTCATGCAGCTGGCTCCAAGGTCGTTCTGCAATGCTGTCGCACGAAACGCTGAGTCATATTTCTGGGGCGACGGCCTAGTCCCAGGATCGTTACAATACTTTGCGCTCATACTTATTATGCACATAGCCATTTTTTTTGCATTTTTCATTTACTTATTCGGCTTCAAATATGCTCAAACATATCAATTAAATTATATTACATTAGCCATCTTAAATCTTTCTTTTGCTTAAACTTCAAGCTCAACCCTTCCGAAATCTACTTTACTTATGCTATCCTTTATCCCTCAAATTATCCTTCTTGCATCTCACATCAAATCCATTAAATACATTCAAATACTGTCTAAGTTGTAATTAAATAAAATATTTCAATTCTGTGCTTAACTTGACTTTGTTCAATAATTCTCTGGGCATTCAGAATTAATTCTTAAGCAGTAAACCATTACAGTACATGCTTTATACGTTAAAAGTCGTTTTATTAATATTATTGTTCTTAAACTTCATCTTGGTTTTTACATTGAAACGACGTTTTAATGGATGCAAAAGTGATATTTTATTTAGATCAAGTATTAACTACAGAAGAACGATACTTTCCTTCTGATTAACCTTTACTGTGCCCAGCCCAACTGAATAACACGAAGACTTAATTTGATATACGAAATTTCAAAACAGATTGAGTAACCGCTTCAACACTATGTAGTTCCACTCAACGTCTGCTAGCCATATGTAAAAATGTAATAATAGACACACAACGTTCTGACTTTCCGATTTTATCAGCTACACAAATGGCAACCTAAACAGTGAATTAAGATCACCAAACAGAGGAAAAGAACGGCTTGCCAGCATACTGTTCCATTGTGGTGTGGTAGCATGACGCGTTTTACTTGATCGGCACTATCATGTCAGCAATGACCTTACGCGTGATAGGCGTGTTGAACATACTCGCTAAGGAAGGGTACAAATTACGTGTTTTTGTGAACGTCATGTCAATAATGGTCACAAATAAAAAGAGTAACAAAATCTTGTTATAAAAAGTACATCTTTACTACTGAATATAATATTAAGAATAACCCGAAACAATTTTAGTCCTTTGTAAAAGAAAATAAATCTAGCAGTTCTCTACCCAAATCTATGTTTTTTGTAGATGTCTGTGCCGATAATCCTGAAGACTGTGCTAACTTTTTTTCTAAATATTTCAACTCAGTGTATGAGGATGAAGTGGAAGTGAACTACAATTATGAAACTAACAATAACCTATCTAAAATTGTATGCGAAGTAAATGCCATAGAACAGATGTTTCATGTGAAAACAAATAACTCCACAGGACCTGATCGTATTCGTCCATTTTTTGTAAACATTGTTACGGTATAATCTTAATGGATCGACATTGCATGTATTCAACGTCAAAGAGGGGGTTGGGTTAGGGTTAGAAGGGTTTGCCGGTTTCCTAAAAGACACAGATCTAAAAATGTCTCGAAGCAGATGCTCGGCTTCTGTTACCCTCAACTAGCTTAATCGGGAAGGCGTGGTTCGACAAACTTAACGAAACCGACAGGGGTTATCCTATTATAATCCCTAACAATTCAATTCATAAATGGGGAAAATGCTCGGAGCTCCACTTGTTTTTAAACAGAGAATTGCTAACGCAGCGAAAACAAGAAATACCACGTAGCAATGAAAAAGTCCTCCAGGTTGCTTTACACCACTCCAGCGTCACTCGTCAGCTCCACCGACGCCGGATGCAAACGTAGGGTGGCCGCAAAAATCGAAGTCACTTACCTTCGATGGCCACCGCTCTGGAAGCTAATAACAAAATACAAAACACCCCGGATCTTAAGGGCTTACGCGTTCTATCGCATGCTCTGGTCTTTACATGAAATTACACTCGGCTAAAGCCGTCTTTAGTTTAGGACTCAATAGGTTCACACATTTAAATCAAACCAATAATTAATTTAGCCAATAATGAAATTTAATGATTTAAATTTTAGTACATCAAGCCAAAAGTCGGCTATCAAAAAGGTTACACCCTAGCTGAGGACAAAAGGGAATCCCACGCAAGAACTAACTTAGTCTAAACAGAGTTACAAGGAATAAACAACTGAAATATTGGCAGGAGTAAAGCTTCCGCCTTCAATGATCAACTGACATAATTAAAATACAAAGACGTACGCAATGTTCGTTACTCCGCACACTGCGCAACAACAAATGATAATAACACACCCGGCACTGGATAAGCGTAACAGTAATAGTTAACAATGTACAAATTTACCTTAGCCCAGGCATGGTAGTCTGTTGGAAGTCCAAGCCTCGGTGATGCTTCAAAGGACGCCGGGGTGGGTGCTGCTCCCTGCAGTGTAGAACAGGTAGACCCAAGGGTTGTGAGGAAGCCGTGGCTTACGGCCCAAGAAGGGGTTGGAATTATTTAAGATGAATACAGCCGCTCCCTCCTGGAACGAAAAGATATTCGGATTTCGGCGCGACGTAACTGGATTTGCAAACAGCAGAAGTTTTCAACTCACTATGGGCACATTAAGTAGGCTTCATAGGGCGTCTTGTATTAAATGTGCAACAGGATGCAAAAGAACTCCGTTCCCGACTCTGGGGTTGAGTTAAACAAACATTAAGGCGCCGCCAAAAAAAAAATGCGTCCGCCGAACACACAACGTCCCGCGGGGAGAGAACAGAAATCTTTCACAAAACATTAATTTAACTGGATAGCACCGAAGTGGGTCAACACAAAAGGTCCCCCGGCGAATCGCCGAGGCGACCCCCGAGGGTGCAAAACAAACACCTCTGTCTGAACTGAAGGCTGGCTACTCATTAATTTTAAAATCGCGGAGCTTAAAGATTGCCCCCGCGCTAAAGAAGAGTCCATCTCACTTTTACTAATCCACACTCAATCTTTCGTCTCCTTGTTGCAACACGAAAGGAAACACTGCATCATGAACTCGGGGAAACCCCGATTAAAACAAAGCACAAAGGAAGTCTTACATACTTGGAACTGCCAAGTCAGGAAAGTCCAGGCGTATCAAATGTCTTAAATTCAGAAGTTAAATTAATCGAAAAGAAAGTTTGGGCTTTACAGAACGTGACCCTATTACTTGGGCACAACAGATTAATCAAAACTGATTTCCAAAGAGCTTGCAGTGTGCTACGGAAGGCAAGGCGCTTAAGTTGGCTTATCGATAAACTAAAACAAAGCTGTCTTTGAAAAGGAAAGCAGTATTAAGGTCTGAAGTCAGAAATATAATGCACAGAATAACAGGAGCTCTACTAAAATTTTCTTCCTTTTGACAATTTGTTCGCGAGACCGACTAGTATCAAATGTCCCTAACGGCGTTAAGAATTCTACGAAAGAAAGCAGCTGAGCTGCGTGCGAATATAGATTACGTCACCCTGGACAGAAATAAGCTTGACCTGATACCAAAATTTCGACGGATATGTAGGTTGTAAATGATTTACCATGAATTGCAAGGTCCCAAAAAAACTAAATAGGCTCGTGAGAAACAATGCAATACAAACAAGCTCGGGCAATTCGCTGCCGCAGCTTGAATGACTTTAAATTACACAATCGGTTTTAAGGCAGGGCCGGTTTTAGGGCAGAACCGGCTTCAGAAATTAACGAGCTCGAAAATGATCTAACAAAATGTGCTCCCATTCCTTAGCTTACCCGCTAACTTTACTTTTTAATAAATCTTTACAACAAGGTATCTTTCCTGACATGTCTAAAATTGTTCATATTACTCCCATTTTTAAGTCAGGAGATAGATCAAATGTGTCTAAAACTACAGGCCAATATCTAAACTATCTATTTTTGGGAAAATATTTGAATCTTTTCTAAATAAAATACTTTCAAATCATATCAATACTTTTATCTCCTCTTATCAACAAGGCTTTCTCCCTTCCAAATCTGTCACAACTAATCTCCTATATTATTCTGAATTCATTTGCGATGCAATGAATGAGAGATCTCAGGTGGACGCGGTATATACTGTCTTTTCCAAAGCCTTTGATAAGGTAAACCACGCAATTTTGATTCAAAAACTTTTGGGGTTTGGAATATCGGGTACTTTAAAAAATGGTTTCGATCATACCTAGCTGGTAGGACCCAGTGTGTTGTAATTAACGGCTTTGCATCACAAGCTGCTAGCGTAAGTTCTGGTGTACCGCAGGGATCACACTTGGGCCCTACGTTATTCATCACGTTCATTAATGATCTTACTTTTAGCTTAAAATCTTCCTTTCTGTTATATGCAGATGATCTAAAATTATTTGCTAAACGAAACTCACAGGCGGACTGTCTAGTTCTACAACAATCAATAAGATGTCACTAAATATAAACAAATGTCACAAAATTTCTTTTTGCAGGAACAAGTCACGTATTGATTATGAATACCAGCTGGATAGCAATATAATTAGTGAAGTGTCTAACATACGAGATTTAGGCGTTATATTTAGCAACACTTATTATTTTGATAAACATGTTTCGCACATTGTCAGTAAAACCAACAAAATGTTAGGCTTTATATGTCGAATAGCCAGAGACTTTCAAAATATCGATACTTTGAAATTGTTGTACTTCGCATATGTACGCTCACATCTTGAATACTGTAGTTTCATTTGGAATCCTTACTACCGAATGTATGTGAACAGAATAGAATTAATTCAAAAGCGTTTTATTAGGTTCGTTAGCAAAAAATTTGGTTTGAGGTCTAAATATACTTATGATTTAGTACGTAATAATTTATTGTCTTTAGAACATAGAATGACTCTGCAAGATCTTAAAGAACTTTTTAAAATTATTTATAATTTTTACAATGACTGCACTATAATACCTCGAATTTACTTTTACGTTCCGACATACCGCACAAGAAAATCTTTACTATTTTGGCACGACCACTACTCAACTAATTTTTCTTTGCACTCTCCTATGGTCAGAATTGTCAGGACTTACAATTTTTTAGCCTTTTCAGACACTGACATTTTTTCTCTGTCTTTATCTACCTTTACTAAATCTGTATCACAGTACTTTTTGGATGACTATTGTATCAAAATTAATATTCACTTCTAGGATAGTTTGTTCTTCTAGGATAGTTTCCTTTTCAAAGGATATAACTTATATTTAAAAAAAATCGTCTGGTTTTGACATGTACAGTTTTGGTTTGATATTTTTTGCTAAATAATATTACTCATAATGTTAGTTTTACTTACTTGTTATATATGTTTTACCTTGTTTCAAAATGTACATTTGTTTAATTAGTTTTCTCATGGATTGTACGTTATATATTTTTTGCACTCATGATTTCAAAATTTATATTTCCCGGTCATTCCCGATGCGCCGAAAATGACTTTTCCCGCACCGGGGTGTTTTTTACTTTCCCACAAAAACTATGGCAATTGTGTGTTCCAGGGGCGCTGTAAACGTCAACAAAAGCTAACAGGTGCTAGGATACGTATAAAAATTTAGTAATTTGTGCTGCCAACTCAGTAAAGTTGTAAAACACTAAATAATATTTTTTTAACTTTTTTAAATATTTTGAGTTATTCGTTACAAAAAACATTGTACCTACCTCTTTCGGGAAGAATTTTCCCGAATTCGCACTACATGCAGCACTCCCTTCGGTCGTGCTGCAAACAAAGTGCTCATTCGGGAAAATTAACTTCCCGAACTTGTTAGGTAAATAACTATTTCCTACGACTGCTTCTAAAATCCAGCTTTCCGCCTTGTTGACGTACGTCAAAAATTGATTGTTTTGAATCAGTTCATCGCGGCAGCCGTCATACGTAAGTATATAATCGTGAATCGTAATACATAGCAACATACATAAATTTTATATAAGCTTTCATGATTATATACCTAAGTCGGCTAGTGGTCAGCTATTTGAAAACGTCAAAGTTGACAGCTGTCACTGTGAATTTGATTTAAACCTTTTTTCGCGATTTAAAGTTAGCTGTGCTTTATTTTGTGTATTGTCGGTGTTTAAGTGTCAAGAAAAATAAGAAATGGGCGATAAAATATCCAATTCTGATGTAAAAATTTGCACGTCGCTGGAAATTTTAGAAATGGCAAAAAACACCAGTTTAAACCTATTTTCGAAAATTTTACAGTCGTAGGAAAAATTTTGTATGCAACGCGAGCAAAAAATGCATTAGGCGTTTGTTCGAGTTTTTTCGGACCTCGCTTCGCTCGGCCCGAAACTTTCGAACTCACGCCTAATGCATCATTTTTCGCTCTAGGTACATAAATAACTATTTTATCTTGTTTCAAAATGCACATTTGTTTAATTAGTTTTCTTATAGATTGTACGTTCTTTTTTTTGTAGTTTATATGTCCAAACCTATTATTGGATGGCTGCCTCGGCAGCCTATCTGTTGGTTTGGCTGGTGTATGTACAATAAATAAATAAATATAGGTTTAACCTTAACTCCTGGTCTAAAATACACCTAAAATCAACGACATATAAACGTAATGCAAAAGTGTTATCACATTGTTGTACGCGTTTTACATGAAAAGTGTTTAACGTAATATAAAAAATTAACAAATTTTGTGTTTTTATAAGCATAAAATTTACGTTTTACATTAACTGCTAGTGTAAAAAGCTGTTAATATCAATGACATATCAGCGTTATATAAACACGCTCAATAAACGTAATAGCCAACACTTTTAATAAACACGTGAACAGTAAAGCGAATTAGTAAAAATGCACATATAATTCACGTTGAGGAAACGACGTTAACTATTGGACTAACATGTAACGTTTAATTTTTAACAAATAACTTCTTTTTAATTACGTTAACGTCTTTTTGACGTGTTTTAAACATACGTGTGCTTGCTGGAAAAGAAAAAAATCTACTACACAAACTACAAATCCTGAAAACCTTAGCAGCCTTTGATAGGTTGAAAATAATTTTACAAATTAAAAGTCAACTCTGATTTATGACCAGAAATCAAGTTTCTGTTAATAGAGATTGTATTACTTGCCCTAACACTAGGACATTGATCAAGAAAACCAAGTTTCCCTTCCGGTTTATTGTTGCATATCGTATTTCTTCACAATATCAAACTCTACATTTTAAATTGTTTATGCTAATACTAATTTTTAAACTAACTTATGTCTTCAAAAGTAACTTCAAGATGTAAAAAGTTGATATTAGATAAAAGGGCAAGCTGTTCTTTGTCACCAACAAATAAACGGTCACCTAACACCGGATGTAAATTTACGCCACGACTGCCCCGAATTCACGGCCCCCGAATATAGATTCAGAAACTTGTCGGTTCAAAGCAAATATGAAAGTGCAATTTAAGCCAGATCTTGACCACAACGTACTTTCGCCACCGAAAGAAGCGGCTTTCTAAAAAGAGCGCAAAAGACGCGTCGTTTCTAGAGCTCAAAACAATGCTCACATTTAACGGCTTATAGGTTGAGCGTCCAGAAGGGGTTAAAGTCAAGCACAACAGGTAGCTTACTACCGAGCAGAAACCTTGCGAGGCCAAACCACTAAAGAAATACACCCAAACATATGAGTCGCGGCATATACGTTAGGAAACATAAAAATGATACTAGAAACATCAAGTTTGGAATCAAACCAAGCCAAATCGCAAGGGTTGTGCAATGCCACACAAACACAACGTCACAAGAAGTACGGAAAGAGTTACAACAAGAATTACAAATTCACGGAATACATGCCTCTCCCTCTCCAATAGCCAATCATAGCCAGAGACGGTTGAAACAAAGAATCGGCTCATTTATGAGAAAGAACATTTTAGCAGATAGACGTCCAAACTTTTGAACTCGAACCTTCCACTTCGGTCTAGTTTGTAGCACCTTCGAAAAGATTCAAACTTTAGGGTCCGTACATCCTAGTGCGGCCAAGTTTGCAATTAACTCCACACGCCTTCAAGCTTTGGGATTGCACCTTTCAGTGCGACCTAGCTAGCGAGCGACTCAAACCTTCCAGTCGAAGCTTTTCAACCGCCTTCCAGCTATTTCTAACTCTGAGATCGAACAGTTTAAGTTCGTCCTTTCATATTCAAGAGACTGGCCAGGTCCCTGGCGTAAGCTGCCCAACAGCACGACTAAACCTCCAATTACCTTCAGCTGTGGCCGATTTGATTTCTATTTAATTACAGGCACCAGGAGCTATTGGAGCACCTCTTCGGACCCTCGCCGAAAATTACCCACGAGCCCCGCTCTTCCTAGAAGCGCGCCGCTGCCGGTAAGTACTGCTTTACCAGGTGCCTCTCACCGCCTCGGCATTCCTCGAGGAAAACTCAGCCCCAGCCCTCCACCTCGCACACCGGATCCGAGGAACACCCCTACCGGCTACCTAGCCCTTGACGCCCTCACTCCAAAAACAGTCCCCTGTGTCGTCGCCGCTGAGCGCCTGAATCCTGTGTCTCTCGAAAGCTGCACTCTGATCTGGAGCTGTACTTAGGTGCAGAAGAGGAAGAGGAGATTCGGCAGCTGTAGTAAGCTACTCGCAAAGCCCCCAAGCCCGTGATCCGACATCTTTGGCGAGAGGTCGACCATCCTCTACGAAGCGGAGTCGTGGTCTCCAACCGGTACGCCCGCTGGGACCCTAGGTTTAACATCCGCCTCCGAAGCCAAGTCCGCAGGCCTACAGCAGCCCAGCGGCCCTACCAATTAGCCTTTTTATTGTTTTTCTGTACATACTATCAATTATTGTAAAGATTTGAAGTAAAGCTTAGGAATAACACTTAGAACAAAAACAATAGCTGAAAAAAGTTGCTATCCATTGACAAGAGCTCTGCAAAACCCCCTCTTCGTTGCACCAACCTACGACTGAGCCGTCGCCCTAGTCTTGTCACGGTACTCAAAAATACACGTGCACTACTAAAAAGTAAATATCTTAAAAAATATTATCAATGCTTGACATTACTACATGTAAAAAGTGTGATGTGTGTTCTATGATTATGTTGCGGTAAAACTAAATAGTAATAAAGAAATTGCTAATCCGTGTATATTTAGCACTATTTTAAAACCACAGTTAATTTAATGTTACATTGAAGAGTATTGGAATAACTGCATAAAATTCCAATTGAAAGTATCGTTATATGTTTTAAAACTATTTATCTTCGTATTTAACCTATGTTTAATTGCTTTTCTAATTGGAGGGTAATTCTTTGTCGGATTACTACTTTAATATATTTTATCATTTTATCAAGATAAATAGTCAGGTTTAATAGTTTATTAGTAAACCAGAATCTTTAGATATGGTTTGTGTTGTTGGTAAAACAACTTATTGGAAATACAATTTTCTCTCTACACTACTTGTTCATAAGTACATACGCAATGCATTTTACAAAATTTAATAATTTCTCGTCCGTTTTGCTACACAGAATGGCTATCAAATCCAACACCGGAAGCAGCAATCATTGAGTGCAGTGGCAATTTTCGTATTATCACAACCGCAGTGGATTTAATTCTCATTTAAATTGAATTACTGTTATCTGCTTCGCTTCCGCCGTGCGGACGTTTTAAAAACTAAATATTTCTGGAAATCCCATCACATCTGATGTTTGCAGAATTTTAAAAGGTTCCCATTGACAGCCAAAGCCATTACATCAGGCAACAATAGCAGAACACAGACTGAGGAGCAACACTCTGTTCACACATGCACGTAGAGCGTCAGATTAAGCCCGATTTAACTAATTGTTAGCAAATGTAATCCGCATGTTAAAGTTCTACGCTTGGTTTCGCTACTGGAGTAGATGGAGATTAGATCAGCGACCCTAAAACGGTTCAGAATTGACGTACGAATTAACTTAATTGGTGAAAAGCCACAATTTACAGGAGTAAATTAACGTGTAAAACTTTCTTTAGTAGAACTTAATCTCATTCTGGCAAATCTGACATACGAGAATAATTCAGCTGCATAATCGTTTGTTCTATATACCAGTTAAAATAAGTAAATTTTAATAACCCACCTAAGAAAATGCTGCGGCTGAGCAAAAACAATCACAGTTGAAAGTGCAGCTGCTAAAACCTACTTATGCAGCTTATAAAAACTGAAAGTCTCGTTCATACAAATTAATGAAAGGGCTTCCCCAGTGCCACGGTTTGGCAACCGCTACCACAGCAGCTCGGTAATGGAATTATCATTTAGCCAACTTGTAAAACGTGGAAGTGGTGTTTGTCCCGGTCGTTATTTTTTGCGCGGGGTTTGTACAAATGCAGGGCTGTTCTGTAGAGGGAGCCACCCTTGTTATTCCACCGAACCGATGCATATGTCGAAGTGCTAATGGATTGTGTGGCATTTTAGGCATCTTGCGATGCTGGCGTCACTTCTGCCTTATTCTGTAACTTTACTTCGGGAACTCTGATTAAATTGGTGGCTGCTGCAGTAATTAGTTTGGCAGTTTTTGGAATTAAAAAATTCAACAAAACTAAAGGCTTAATACGTTCCTTGGGTCCTAAAAAATAAATATCATTATTGTTGAAAACACTAACTTGATTTCGTATCCTTCAATTTAAAGAAAAGGGTTTCTGTAAGTATCGGAAACATACTGCATTTTATTGTCACTCATCTTTCAGTAAGAATGTTTGTTAAAGTTTGCAAAATTAAGTCTTTTTCTCATTAAAAGGATCAAGTGTATTTGTACTAAGTTAACTTTTTTCACTGTTGTGTGTAAATACTTTCAATGGGATTTTTTATAGAATGTGAAGTTTAGAGTCTTTTCAAATTGATTTTGTAATTTGTACTACATTAAATTGAATAGGTTCTGTAGGCTATGCCATTGTACAGGTTGTAATTGAAAAGCTTGCCTATATTTTAATGGCGGATTCTATGTCACAAATTGACAAAAAAAGTTTATATACGAGTAAATATGTGCCCGAAAAAATCTGTGTTTTCGAGATACCGGAAGTTAAAAATTAATAAAAAAATAGCGTTTAATTTAAATCTAAAGAAAGATGATTAAAGCGATTGATTTTTCACAAACGTATGTGTCGTTTTTGAGACAACTGGCAAAAAACAATACTATGTTAAAACAATTGTCTAACATCTCGATTGATAAATAATAAGAAATACCTCAAAACAAAACTATTTATTGCTAAGGCACACACTGTTAGAATATGGATTCATAAAACAATTGTTTTCCATTCAAAGCAAATGCTCGAAGTGATATGGTGTACCGTTTTGCTATTTATCTAGAAAATGGTGCATGCTAGCATCATTCAAAGAATCAGTTTTATTTTGTGAAACCTTTGGTGTAATAATGTTACGTTAACTTTAACGTAAGCCTATCTTTTTGCCTTATTTACTAACTCACTTCAGTGTTCCCTAAAAGCTAATTAATTGTTAGATAAATTTAAAAAGGTACCCATCCTTTCTTTGCAACCGTTAACGTTTAAGATTAGGTAGTCAAAAGTTTGTCTTGGATTATCGCAGCCTCTATCCTCGAGTTATGTGGTCTCACCTGGTATCGTTAGTTCCTCTAAAAGTAATATTTTGATTAACTAGCTGTGGTAATTTACATACTTGCCTATTTGGTAAACGAGGTGTCTGTTTTGACGTTTTAGGTGTTAATGTCGTTAGTAGTTTGTGGTTTATTTATCAAGTTTGTAAGCCTGCAGTAGATTGTAAAAAGTCTGTGTTTTGTGTCCCCGCAAGTGTGGTTGTAATTGATAGTTCATTTCGGCAATTACATTGTTTGGTTTGTCTGCTCGTATCTGCGTGTCATGTATCTTACTTCCTTAAATTTTTAAGCGCTTTCTATTGACTTTTGGCGTATCGTCTAGACTATTTCGCAAATTTATCGTATTGTCGCCGCCACTCTTAATGCGGTCACTCAGGAACGTTTTTTGCCGTTAGGTTTTCTAGGACTATTTCGTCCCCCTGTAAAGGTGAAATTGCTTATTGGTTTTGTTAGTCAAACGACTTCCGGCCCGAGCTTGCAAAAAAACCATTGCAATTTTTGGGGACCCAGGAGTCTTTTCCTTTATGAGAGATTTATAATTAATTCGTTGCAATATCTTCCTCTATCATTGGTTAGTTAAGAGGAATCTGGAAAATGCACCATTTGGGAAATTTACTGGAGCTACCTGTTTCTTGATGGTGGTTTACGATAAGTCAGTACCTCAATATTATGCTGCTTGTGACTGGAGATAAATCACTAAGCCGTTTTATACCTGAAGTGAGTTTTCCTGAATGGGCTCGGCGTCTGTACGGCAAGTGCGTCTAATTGTTATAGAGCTTCTGTTTGCATGTATCGATGTTAATATTTATAGAACTTTATTTGGGTTGTATGGATTTGAATATGGATTTATAGATTGGAATTTTTAGTTGTGACTTTGGCCCCTTTTCAAACTTTGTTTTCGTAGGACCCTAGAACCAACAAATAAGCCACAACCTTGCTTTAATTTAAATAAATATTTTGCTCCAATTCAAATTGTATCAGCATGATTAAGTTTATGAACTGACGATATTTAAACGCTTTACCATTTCTTGTTGTATTGATTTGCTAGCGATTTATATGTACATTTTCTACTTACCTTGCACTTTGTTTATGTTTGCTTTAAGCTTACATTTGAAATTAAAATACATACACTATATGCTGTGAACGCTTCGTGTACAAGTCCCGGGTTTGGTAGTAAGTTCATATCAATTACTTATGTACCTTGTCTTTAGATATCATAGATTCAATAATTTATTTCGGTACGAGAAATTGCTTTCTTATAATATTTGTCTGCATTTATTGGAAATAAATATTACGTTAATTGCTTTGCATTTATGTCTTTTTTGTTGTATTGCATATTACAGCTTATTAAAAATCCTGCTTCGGATAAACGTATTTTTGAGTTATTTCCCTGCCTCTTAAGTTGCGATTACCGGATCGTCGGGTAATTTTTCAACTTGTTGGTGGCGCACCTATTTCATTTGATTAGTTTAGTGTTAATCCACCCCTTCTTTCGGAGTAGCTCAGCTGTCCCGTTGAACGCAATTGGTTGAGCACTATTTTGAGCATTTATAGCTCGTTTTATTTTTGTACTTATGCCTAATAGTGTTCAGCGGTCACTATAATTATGAGCCGAATTCGAAATAGCTTGAAAGAAAAAGTAGGAAGCGACAATTACCAAGCTCGCCCGTCGGAATTACGTTCTTGTTTGTAAAAATCTATCACATGCATATACGTTTGTGGAAATTAATCGTTGCAGTCTTTTCTTTCTGAATTTTAATAAACCATTTTCTATTAATCTTTAACACCACTACGTGTCTCGCAAACAAAGCGTTTGCAAACAGATGTTGATATGAACTCTTTTGTCAGTTTGTGAATGGAATTCACCATTAAACTATAATCAAGCATTTTAGTTACACTCTGTATGCGACTTGGTAGCTTTTATTGCAACTTTTAGTTGTAAGCTTTTTTATTGTTAACAGAGGGAAGTTGATTTTATGATTTGCACTATTAATTTCTTCTAACATATTACACAATCTGAATTGCATATAACTTGATATTTCAAATAAGTTATGTTAAGTTAATTTATAGACCTATACAAAACTAAATTAAATATTATACTAATACATTAAGGAGAAACTTTTATCACTTTTTGATGTTTTATCGGCTTTGAAAACGATTTTGTAATTGGCACTAATTTACCTACACTATTTCTTTTCTCTTGGTTATATAAAAATATTCGCCATGAAAATTTTTGTTAGGATAAATATTATCGAAGATTATGCGAGATGTCCCTGTTTTCGCAGAATACTGCAGGGAGCTGTCCAAATTCAAGAACTGCTCAAAGATACCTACCAAAAAGCAACATCATAATTGGGGACCTAATGCAAAGCGTGGACAAGGTGCGGAGGAAAACATTGTACCATCAGTCGGACTAGGCCAGTGGAATTACAAAAGAGAGTGACTAATTCAGTTCTGTAGGGAAAAACAGAATGCCATCATCAATACTTGGTGCAAATTTATCTTCTCCCACTCGGTATTTACATGGAGGGTATCAGCACACAGACTTGACAACCTAACGAGGAACCAGATAAATTGCACGTCAATCAATCGCAAGGATAGGAAGAGCATGGTGTCCATCAAAATTTATCCAGGTCCTGACGTCTCTTTCAATTATAATATCTTCATTTACCGTCTTTCGAATAATCTGTTCGAAATAAGCTCCGACGAATTTGCAACGCTTTATAATAAAGAAACAAAAGAGCCAGTAAGGAAGCCAATCAATAACGAGTTTCAAAGGATCCTACTATCTTGTATGCAAAACTGGGAGGCGATGTTAAAGAAAAACTGTATGGATGACAGATAAAGTCCTCGAACTGATGGACAGGAGAAGAGATGCACCAGTCTATTCACCATAGCATCTGAAGTTCAGCAATACGAAGGACGCTTGGAAGAAAGAACAATGTAGGGACATATAAAAACTAAATGATAGGCACGATGTCTTTAACATCCACTCCAAGATCAACAAAGCAATCGGCAGTATCGAGACCTGATGAACTATGGATCAAAGCTCTGAAGATCATTGGAGGAAGACTGTGCGAAACCTTTTACTACGCTGAACAAGTTATGCCATACAAAGATCATAGCTGAGAACTGGCTCATATCTACTTTTGTAACCTTTTCGAAGAACAGCACTGTGAAAACCGGTCAGGGCTTCAGAAGCCTTGAAGATATTACTCAAGGTAATCCATAGCGTTATATATCGTGTGTTCTAAAAAAACTCATTTAGGACAGGCCTTGGAAAGAAAAAATCTAGTCATGTATTAACTTAAGTCTGTAGTTGAATGTCAGATTGCATTTTGTTTATGAAAACATTTGTTTTTGTGATAGGCAAAAGCTTACACTGCATTAAGATTACTACAAGCAAGGAAAATAAGATGGTATTTACACAACAACGTGTGTATTAATCATAACAGTCAATAAACATTGTTTTTGTTAAGTGTTTTGTATATTTTTAGGAAAGTAGTTCAAGATCAAGATTTAATTTAATTCTCTCTGACTTAAGGTGGTTCATTTGCTTTAATGGGTATGTATCAAGTTATGGCAAACTTCAATTTGATCATGGCATGCTGCGAATGATTTTTTTTGTTGAAACACACGATATAATAAGTACGAGGAGAACAGCAGAGAAACACAATTCGGCTTTCCTAGAGACCTTGGTACCTGGCTTGTTTGCTATACAAGAGCTTATTCAGCTGTGAAGTGTACGTACTACTGACAGTTTGATATACCATTTGACTGCTGTCAGCATTGAAGAACGATCTCTGCAATTACAAATATCGGAGCATATGAAAAAGGCATACGTGTTATCTACCACCAACTTACACTGCGGACAGCAGGCACAGAAGGCTCAGAGCACATATTCAGGGAAGCAGTAACAGAAGTTTAGTACATCATTAATGTGAATGGAAAAATTATCGTGCTGATGGCTGACACCCTAGAGTGATTACAAAAACTTGTCAACAGGCACTATCACAGCAGTCGCAATTACGGTCTAGAGCTTAACCCCCAAAAGACCAAAACCACGGCCATTCTTATGAGTAAGACTCCTTTAGCGTCTGGAATCCTCATGAGTCACGACCAATCGATCGAAAGAGTGACTAATTTCATGTACCTCGACTGCACTCTCAACGAGATCTGAAATAATTTCTTACTGAGAAAGCCAGAATCACCTTCACGAAGGTAAACAGTTGGGAGCTCAGCCTCAATTTGAAAGGTAATCTTGAGGTCTTCTCCACTCTACGCTTATTTTTTAGCGTCGAAGCTTGGACCATGTTTGAAGATACACGGAGAGAACAGCATAAACCATGTGTGGATCACGTCACCAATGAGAAGGTCCTTCGATGAATAAGGTACCAACAAAGGTTACTAAATACCATTATGTACTCGTAGATGAAACTCGAACATTTAGGCTACGTCTTGCGGAAAGTACACAAAACCGCCTTTTATCAGTTTTTATCCAAGGAAAAGTGAAGGTAAGAAGAGGACCTGGTAAGAGAAGAATTTCCTGGCTTGCGAAGCTGAGGAAGTAGTTCCACGTCATTTCCGCATCGTTGCAAGCAAAGCCGCATAGCCAACATCCAAAACGGATAAAGCAGTAAGTTGGATTTCCGGTTTGTCTTAAGAAACAGAGTCCACTGCCTTCAACATACAGTTAGAAAAACAGATATTCTTCAACAGTGTGAACCAGACAAGGGTGTTCGAAAAAAAAAAATTAGTGCATAAAGCAGCAATCGTAGACTTTAACATTAACTATTAGAAATTTAATGCCACTTATACATATAGAGGCACCCTCCGAAAAAACAAAGATGATTTTAATTAGAAATGGAGCATCTTTACAAATCATTCCAAACACGGAATTTACAATAGTAATTGGCGAATGTAATGCAGAAGTGAGAAGAGGCAAATGATAACGATTTCAGTAGCACCAAAAGGAAACAACAATCCAAATAGATAATCAATAGTACAAGAGGGTTTTGTGAAGCTAATATAAGTAACTAAAGATCCGATTCTGACTCAGATGATTTTGTTTAGTAGAGAAGAGAAGGGCATTTTAAAGAATATTTGTTAAGACCAGTTTAAAATCCAGCTTCGCATTCCAAAGATTTGTGCCTTTCCGCTTCTTTCCTTTAAATACTGGAAATTCCGCGCTCCCTCTGCAAATTCAAGAACCGCCGCTTCCCACTCGTTTTAGAATAGTACAGTTTTGATTGCTCACAAGTGTGCGACTCGGCCCAGATGGCCTCTGACGCCACTTCGTGAAACCGAATCTGGTGATGTAAGTCCAGTCTTCGACAAACCCGGCGCAACATGTACGGCGTAACGCTTTTGGTGTAATACTGTAACACCTGGACCGTTCTTTTTAAGGGATTAATTATTAATTTACCTCGGATAAGCTCAGTAGTCGGAGACAGAGTTCAAACGTACATTTCAGCCACCATACGAAGTTAACAAATACTCAAACAGAATTTCCTGTATACACTTTTATTTGTTTTAACTATGTACAAAATAATAAAAGTATGAATCAACGAAAATAGGAGACTTTCAATCAATTTGACATTTAATAACAATAACGGCGCGAGCTGCCCCTTCGTATGCCGCAACCCAAATCGCATGCGGATGAAAAATTGACATCGACGGCTGGAGAGGCTCACTTCGGGCGTTTCGGGCCTGTTCGGTACTCTCGCACTTACGTGGACCCGCGCAGTGGCTGCGTCGCAGAAAATAGCTGTCAAAGTTCACGCCTCGTGGTTCTGTAAACAATCAACAAATTAAATCTATCAATACACTTTTTCCACCCTTTCCGGGTGACGATAATAGGTTGAATTAGAACCCCGGGAGGGACGCCGTACAGCGGCGTGATCACGGGATGATTTAACAAAGCCCCGTGGTTCTCGTAAATATGTTTGTGGAAGCCTGCACGTTCCTGATATCGTTGAGACCGACGGCGTGCCGCAATTTTCAACAATTAACAGGTAAATTTACATTTACTTTGCAAGAGTGATATGTTTCTATTCGGCCGGCTGAATGCCTAATTTTTCAATGTAACGGTAGCCAACGTTTATGAATTTACAGGAGTCTCTGCGAGCTCGCAAGTTGATATTTGCGGCCGGCGTAAAAATTCTAGTTCAAGCGGTGCAGCCGATTTCAAAGCGGCTCAAAATGTATCGGGCTTTATTTAATTAGGGCCATATATTTCGGCTGGGGAGAATTAATGACATCTAGATATTTATTTTGGCAAGCCACTAGGTCAAACCACGATAAACAGAGGACAGCCAGGCGGGTTTTCACCACTGAGTCGAATTCTGTTTATTGGCGACTGCGAGATGTTTCCCAAAATAATTCACTAGGTCAAATCTACTCTCGGGGAAGTTAACTAACTAATCAGTTATTGACATCCAGGCGGATTTTCACCACTGGGTCGAAACAACTTATTATTTAGCTTGCTAAGTTCGGTCGGGCGGGGTCTCCTGAAGGGAGCTGGTGCTAGCAGGAAAATCTCTCTGTCGAATGCCCTCCACAAGAGCTTTTATATGCTGCGCCAAAGCTTATGAAGAGGGGATTCGGCGTGCGTCTAACCTTTGTTTCGATTGCCCGGGCGGGCTTATCTGTTCGGTACAGGTGGAGGGTCTTCATAACGCTACGTGAGGATGACGACTAAATTTGATCATATTACTTAATATGGATTTTACCAAATTTAAACGGAAGCTGCGTTACAATACTGTGTTGTAGCGAATTGGTTGCATGAGTGAGACAGAAAAAGCAAGCAGCAAAAGCGCACATACCCTTATTTCTTAACCCCGCGTCTCGTCAATCATCGTATGAAGCTATTATCGTACGGTTGTATGTGGCTGACCTTGCCTTGGCGGGCGTGTGTTTTGCCGAACCAACCTTCTCCGTTGTGTTGTTGCACTGGGTGTGCAATAAACGCTTTATCGGATTTCTACAAGAGAGGTTTTCCGAAGTGCGCAATCTAGAAAACTGTGGTAATTAGGTGTCGTTTTGCTCTCTCACCAATACTTGGCGCTGCAAGGATCTTCATATTACAGTGGCTTTATACAAGACAGTGTGGCCATAGGGATGTCTTCGCCGCTATTGGTCGACGCGAATATCCGCCATTAACAAGTAAAATATTTAGTTATTTCTAAGTTGTTCTTAAAGAGGTTGGTAGAACCTGTTCATTAGGTTATGGAAGAAAATAAAACCTCTCAAATTTGACAATTGTAAATTGTCAGTGTCCTGAAAACCTAATATTCTGCACAGTATTTAAATATGACAATTTAGAATTGTGCTATTGTTGTACCTAATAGCACAAGATGCGTTCGAATTGGAATGTTTGATAAAGAGATTACATCGGTGCTACGATGAATGGGGCTTTAGCATAAGTTTAGAAAAAACAGAGTATCTATTTAGTAATCAACTCAGAAGCAGAATATGAAGTCTTAATAAATGAAGATGTCGCAGTAAGACAAGTAGAAAGGTTTAAATACCTCGGTGCTACAATACAATATATGAAAAAGGTTTGGGAATAGAAGAGATCAGAACTCGAATAGTACAAAGTAAGAAGATAGTGGGATGCTTGAAATCAATTTGATGGGACAATACTATCTCTAACAAAAACAAAAAAGAATAGGTGAAGTAATGGTAGAATCGATGCTATGTTATGGCAGTGAGGTATGGACTGTAACAGCGAAAATGAAATGAAGACTAGAAACAGTTCAAATGGACGAAAAAGCGGAAAGGTATCTAGACGAGATAGAGTGACGAACGAGGAAATAAGACGCAGAATGGAGGCACCAGAATGAGTTTTGAACAGAACTGAACGGAAAGCGTTAAACTGGTTTGGTTATCTGATGAAAATGGAGGAGACGACGTGGCCTATGAAGATCTTTAAATGGTCGCCGCCGGGTAAGAAAAAAAGAGGTAGACCACACAAACCGTGGAATGAGGGTATTCGGAGAGCCATGGAGAAGAGGAACCTGGAAGAAGACCAAGCACAGGACAGAGAGGTTTGGAGACAGGGAACAGGAAAACGGCATCTAGCTGTATTGTAAACTACCATAACTGAAACCGGTTGTAAACTTCATGCAACACCTTAAAGCACCACGAACGAACGCCAATGAAAAATGTCAAACGTTCAAACATAACACTGCACGTGCAGCTAACATCAACTAGTTAAAATAACTAGCGCCAAAATAATGACCACTCAAAAACGTTAGATTATTTCTAAAGGCACTGTATATCTCTACACTCAAATTTGCCTGAAAATGGCCGCCAACAATCGTATGGCCACACTGTCTTGTATATAGTCACTGTACTTCATATTACAGTGGCTATATAAGGACAGTGTGGTAAATTTTAAAAAAGGCAGACATTAAGAGTTGTCTCTACAACAACCAGCCACGCCCTAAGTATTGTTCTGTGCAAGGCATGCTAAATTGTAAGACAAATGTCACACTGCTAAATTGTGACATAAACGTCGTTTTATACGGACTGGATATATGTGATATTTAGAGATGCTTTGCAGAGCGCTGTATACCCACGATCGCGAAAATTTGTGCAATATGAGGTGGTCAAAAAATGTGCAGTGTAACATTAATTTTACAAGAATGTTAATAATATTACTTAAACAGAATTAAACGGCAAGGGACGATGTGAAACGTAATAAATCGCTGCCAGCGATTAAAAATCCTCGTTTAGGAGCAACCTAATATTGGAATATAAGTCAAGGTGTCCTTTTTTATCTTCTTTATTGTGTTTTTGTATATAGAAAACGAAAATTGACAACATTTTGCGTTGATCGACACAGAGATTACGTACAAAAACTCAACAAAAACTTTTTTTTTATATTCAAAATCAAACCGTTGTATTTATTCCACCAGTTAAGTTAGAGGAATAGAATATTCAGTGTTACCTAGCTTATGAATTCGGGCGCTAAATAAATATACAGAAGGGGCCATAATTATATATAGCAGCAATAAGATAACATGAAAAAAACAAATAAAATGCTTGAGTAAGAAAGAGATGACCATACGATAAAATTATTTTAGTAGGCATGTTTAGTTGACTTATGTCATAATTAAAATAAGCGTCATGCCTACTAGAATATTTACTACTATGTTTATCTCTTTCTTAGTCAAGCAATACGTATTATTTTCTTGTTCATGTTATCTCATTGTTATATAGAGTGTAAAAAAAGTCTGGAATATAGCAAATATTTCAAAAACTACTGGAGATGAATTTTCCAAAATTGCCAGACTTATATAGGTAAAAACGGTGCATCTAGGAAGGACAAAACCGTTTCTGTAACTGTACAGGGTTAGTCTGAAAAAATACCAGCTTTTGTATTTTAAATTGGACACCATGTATATTATTGAGGAATCAAATAGTCCTTCAAAAGAAAAATTCAACGATATAGGGTTTGACGGATTTGTCTGTCAAAATCTGGTTTCAACAAGATGGCGCCCCCGCTCATTTTGGTTTACAGGTGCGCCAATTTTTGAACCAAATGTTCCCAAATCAGTGGATAGGGAGGAGAGGCGAAATTGAGTGGCCTGCTAGATCCCCTGAACATCTTATAAAGTAATTTGTATCCAATCCTAAACGTTAATGCGAAATACTACGACATTTGTTAACAAAGCAAAAAGAGATGATGGTCACCAGAGTAAAGCAAAGCAACACTGGAACTTAAAGAAATAGCCATTAAGCCATATTTTCTACATATTTCTTCTCCTATATTTAAGACATGATCAAACTCTTTCCTCTACACATTTTTCACAGTGTACATTTCGTGAATCATTCTTTGCAAAACTCCCAAATCAAAATAATCGAAAACGATTTTCGTGAGTCTTCCTTCAGTTTCTTTTTCTTATGAGATGTCAAAGAAGTGGCTGGAAAAAGTCAGGACGAACGTATTATCTGTTTTTTATGTTTTTAATAACAATTCTGAGAAATAATGTGGTTTTTTTTGTGCATTACCTGTTGATTTCCCAGTTGCTGCCGCTGCTAATTCTGTATCTTGTTCTATCGGAAATATCTATGTTTCTGAAGCCTTCCGTTCGTCAAAAAACGTTATAACATTTGCAGTTATACTTCTTGCTTCTGAATGCATGAGTTTCCTTCCTCTACGGCTCATTGTAATTGTTGAAAAAATGTAATACTTACGATTTGAGGTTATAAAACCAAGTCGACCTAAATTAAACAGCGAATATGTAAACTATAATCAAAACAACTATTGCAGAAGAGCAATACTAACAATAATAGCAATAATTAACACAAAACCACAAAACTGATTAACAACGGCACCCGAAAAACTGGAAATTAGACATTTCTATATGATACGATAGCAGCAATAGCGAAGTGACGTTTGTACTTTTCGTGTGAATGTATCTCGACGCTAAGCTTGCTTTTTATTGGTTCGTTAATTTCCATTATTTGAATTTTACATTTACTTCACATATTTTCCGCGGTTTTTGTGTGCTTGTTGCTACTGTACTTCTTGGTCTATATTCGTTTTTGGGTTGGTGCATTTTATTTGTTTGTCCTACATGGTTGTCCACAGTATCTTGTATCTTAACTCTTTCGGTCTATTATGTAGTTTTGGTTTTTAGCGTAGGTGACACGATATCTTGTGATCATAAATTTACTTTTTGAAAGATGGACCGTCATTCTAAGATTATCATAGCTTTTGTGTTTCTATGTTTCTATTTGAATTCTTAAACAATAGTTAAACTTCATAACTTGTTCTGTAGTTTGCAGCGCAGACATTTCTGTGGCATTGCAAACCGTTCTCAGTATCAGAAGGAATGTGTTGTAACGTACATAATATAGAAACTTTATTAACAGTTTATAACATTCTTTGTCTCTCGCGGCTGCTCGGTATGTTATCCAGGATTGAATTATTCAAAAATTGTTTTAACGGATCCTCTTCTTTGACTCTGGGCTGCTGGTTTCTCACGTGTTAATTGTTGTAGTGTGTTAATGTGAGTTAAGCGCTCTGCATTCATGTCATTTATAATGTTATATTACTACCTTAAGAATGCGTTTTTAGGTAAAATTGCTTGAAGATCGTAAGCTGAATCTTGCGAAATGCAACCGTAAATACACAGGAGTGTTATGTTTAATGAATGTCTTTATAATTTGTTAAATTACCAGTGTTGCGTCTACAGCGGGTCCTGGAATGATACAGATACACTTACACAGCTTATAGAGTAAATGGTGGATTATAGGTGAGAGAAATGCATCATTATTTGTGAGTGACAATTTCCCACAAGCTTATAATGGCATTTCGCTCACATGTGGTATACGACGTTTTATCTTACAGTAGCAATTCTTGTACCTAAATAGTTTGCGCCGTCAGAATATTTCGCAAAACGGACAATAGATAGTTATAATCTAAGAGCTGGTGACATTTTTTGGTGATCATTTAGTTAAG
Source organism: Agriotes lineatus (assembly GCA_940337035.1). Taxonomy (NCBI): domain Eukaryota; kingdom Metazoa; phylum Arthropoda; class Insecta; order Coleoptera; family Elateridae; genus Agriotes; species Agriotes lineatus. The sequence continues at coordinate 254,281,752 of OW679194.1, forward strand.
ACCTATTTTTTGAGAGAATGTTGCTGGAGGCATGTATAAGTGTCATCTGTGAGGATTCTCCTAGATAGCGGTATCGGAGGGAGGCAGAACACCCCCAATTTGCACTGTCAGTATATGTCAAATTCGAGGTGAGCCGGTTAGGTTTTGTGTCAAAACTGAAGGAAAACCTAACCTGCTAACCTCGAATTTGACATAGATTTACAATGCCACCAACCTATTATTCATAAGTTTCAATTTCCACAGCCGCCCCTTATGGACTTTTTTAGTGTAAGTTATGTCAAATTCGAGGTTATCAGGTTAGGTTTTCCGTTAGTTTTGACACAAACTGACACAAAACCTAACCGGCTCACCTCGAATTTGACATATACTGACAGTGCAAATTGGGGGTGTTCTGCCTCCCTTCGATACCGCTATCTAGGAGAATCCTTACAGATGACACTTATACATGCCTCCAGCAACATTCTCTCAAAAAATAGGCCTTAACTAAATGATCACCAAAAAATGTCACCAGCTCTCCTACTATTACGATAAACACGCATTGCATTACTGACAGTATTATCAGCGTACATAAATCAAACAAGTAGAGACACTCACTGTCGGTTCCTTTGATGTCAAAATTCAATTTTGGATGACCTTGAACGGCTCTTGGGGGGTACTTTCCAATAGTACTAACACTACTTAATCACATCTTGATTGATAGCAGAGCTAGTAACTGGCTCTGATTGGTAGTAGTGTACTTGTATAATACTTTAGTAAGAGTAGGGCAAACAGCGAAAAATTTTGGATTATTTTTTCATGGCTACCAAGATTTAAAGATATATTGAAAAACAAGGTTGGTAAAACTAACACACGAGTTGTCAGTTTCATCAAATTCGTGGTTAGCAGGTTAGGTTTTCCGTCAGTTTTGACACAGATGACGCAAAACCTAACCTGCTAACCTTGAATTGGTTAAAACTGACAACTCGTGTGTCAGTTTTACCAACCTTGTTTTTCAATGTATCATTAAATCTTGGTAGCCATGAAAAAATGATCCAAAATTTTTCTCTGTTTGTCCTACTCTTACTAAAGTATTATACAGGTACACTAATTGGTAGTACAGTCCCTTTATATACAACAGTCTGGCCATATGAAATGTCACTTATGACATAAGACAGAATATGGTCGCCTTCAGTGGCGGGTCAAAAGCAGTGGCGGGGTTAGTGTTGGAAAATAGTTTAATTAAATAAATGCTTAGTATAAGTATATATATGACTTAAATAGTAAAACAAACAATGTCGTATCAATGAGATATTATAAATTCTATTTACAGTTAGTGCTCACATAAATAATAGCAAATCTACAGAACTTACAGTGATCCCAAAACTAATAAAACAGTGAGTATACAGTCTAATACGCTTAAAATTACTTTTCATAACTTCCCACTTAATTTATATAGCCTAAATTGTGCATTGCCACAGAAGTACAACTGTATTTGCTTCGTTGTGTATTTTGCGTTTTCGTTTCAGCTATTCTTAAACGAACACCGATAACTTTGGAGATAATAAACTTTTCTAATTGATTAAAAGTTGCAATATGTTTTACATCAACAATATGCATTTTATTTATATAAAATGCTTTTACATTTAGATTCTATTCTGACCTTTTATGTCATTCTAATATGCTCGATAAACCTTGTTAAGCTCATTTTGACATTTTCCTACTTGTTAATTGAAATAATTAGTCAGATTTGGCAATTTACTTTTATTCTCTAAATATACAGTACTTTATCCATAGTTAGGCAACCCAAATACCTTCAGCCTCAATTTTGAATTAAAAGGAACACTTTGTTATCAGTTCTGCACATACACTCTGCACCTATAGTTTTTCTTCCTTTTTTCGAATTTGACTTTGACATTGATAACCTGAGATCGTGAATTGCTCTGGCCAATTTGCATTCCATTCTTTTCCATCGCTTCGATCGTTGAAGTTTGTGCCCTGGGAACCTTTTGCTTCTCTGGCTTTGGTTATAGCCGTCCTCGTCGTTTTGAGGGATTTTTGGAGGCAAGGCGCCCTTTGGAACGTTCTGGAAGCCGTTGGGAGTTGCTACCAGCGTTCGTTCGCTTTTCTTGCGGTTTTGAAGTGGGCCCTTCTCGATCGAATGGAGCGTTAGGCTGTTCGTCACCATTCGCAGGTTTGTTACGATTTCTTTTCTTCAGCGTGGTTGCTTATCTGGAAATTTGTAATTTATAGCCAACTATTCTATGCCAAGAAAATGCGTTAACTATTCTACGCCAAGGAAATGCGTTATGTACTGTACGCCATGGAATTGAGTTCTCGTAAGCCATGGAATTGAGTTTTATTACCTGGATTGGTCCTGTTCGTCGTCGTGCATTTGGTTTTGCCTGGATCATGCGGTGCTCTACGAGCCGGCTGGCCGCTCGCCTCTGCGGCCTGGATTTGCGGTCGTTCCCTCTGTGAGCGCTGCCCAACGCACCTGGACTCTTGCATCTCTTCCAACAGCTCGGCCTCCACGTGCCGTATGCATCTGAGGTTTTGTAACGTTTTAATTTGTATCGTTCGTTTATTTGAATTACTTTTGAACTGTTTAGTATGACCTTCCGAACTGCTATTTTAGAGTTTTTGTGCATATCGATTTTTGGTGTTAATTTGAGCTACTAGATATGATATTGATTAGTTTACTTACCTCTGTGTATAGCAGCCATGTGTAATTTTGTTATGATTTGGCTTTGAGGCTGCTTTTGCAATCACTGTAGTTTTTTTTTGACGTCGCGTATTGCATTAACCTTGTTGTTTATTTAAGATCACTTGCTAGAGCTAAATTTTTTTGGCGGTGGCAAAAGTGCCGCCAACGGGATTTTTGTTGGAATTATTTAGCTTCCCGTTTTGATTTCTGATAGTTTAGATTAGGGTTTAGAATTCTCGCAAGCAGTTTTAGAACGTCAGGTATTGCCGTATGACTTTCCTTTAGGAACTAGCAACCCCTGTGAGATCTCATAACGTGCTGGAACCGCCCTATCTAAATTTTGTGCTACTTAAAGATAATTTTTTTTAGGCCAACCTTCGGGGTTTAATGTTGGCATTGCCTATTTTGCTTGCGTTATTCGCACCCTTGATTTTCGTACTCCGCTTCACGGGGATTTGTTGCTTATTTTATTTTAAAGTTTTTTTTTATACCATTTTGGTAGGTTAATGTAGTCATGCTTCGTGTCGTAGCGATTCCCGCTTCACGGTGAACGCCACTGGTTGATTATTTAGTTATGCTTTGCCTATTTTTGTTTGATATAAGTTTCGAGGTATCTTACGCCCTTCAGGCTGTTTTAGTTGTTACGCCCTTCAGGCTGATTTAGCTTTATGACACCTTGAGCTCGTTTTTAGGTCAAGTGTGTTGTGCGCTCGTAGCTTTAGATGGAGTATTACTTTTGGTCGACTGTGATATTTTTTTATTGTTGTTATTTCTGTGTATTTGCGGTGATACATTTTGACTGTTTGTGGATTTGCTGTTTTATGTATTTGTGGTGTGTGTGAATATTTTCTGGCACTATAGTACCCACCAGGTTATTGTAATAAAGCTGTGATATATATTCATTGGTTGTTGATTTGTTTATTTTTGACTTGCTGGTTTTTATCTTCGACCTTGTGTAAGGTCCGGCACAAGGAATTGGATCTGAGTCTAGGACCTGGCGCCCATTCTCTTCGTATTTCGTATAGTGTTCTTTTCAGCATAGTTGGAACCATGCGACCCTCGCGGCGAGCTAGCCCATTTAGGCCGATAGTTACCAGCCGGCAAAATACCAAATACAACTTTCGCCAAAAGGTAAGGCCGACCCTCTATCTTCCCTGACAACCTGTTTGACCACAAGCCCCGCTTTTTTATTTCTAGGAAAGCTTTTCATCTTAATACCATGTTCAGACCTATTTTTGCATTCAAATGCACACGACTCCATACCTAAAACTTAAACGTCGATAAAATCAGTTTTTCGAACGGAAATATTTTCAAATTTTACCAGTTGTTTATAAAGACATTGGTATTTTCAATGGCTGTAGGCTCCGAAGCAGACGATGAGAAAGTAAATAATGTTAGAACAGCATTATCCTTACGTCTTTTTTGTCACCAACTCGTGCTTTTTCACACATACAATCTGTAAAATGCTTTTCACAAATTCTTGAATTTCCATTCGGGTACCAATTTTCTCTATTAATTTTATTGTTCATAAGTCCCGTCTGTCCCTATTCCTAAGGAAAGTTTCCGTTGCACACATTTTTCAGATTTGCTTTTGCATCCGACTGCACAGCAATACCTCTTATCTGAAGAAAATTTTTGAAATTGATAAATTTCTTTAAATCTTGTCAGCTTACCGTTAATAAATTATAGTTCTAGTTGTTTCTAAAAATTATGATCAGTTTTTAACTATGTACTCGCATTTTAAACTTTTTTTCTTGATTGAATGTCAACTTATTTTATTTGAATAACTGTGACTTTGACACTTTTGCAATTTAAATCTTATTGTCAAAATGACGCAAGACATAAAATGGCGGCACCAATGAGAATCGTGACCATGTATGGCCAGACTGTTAACGTTAGTGTATATAAAGCGACTGTAATTGGTAGAACTTTGTGCTGTCATCTGATAGTCAAGCTTGGAAATACCCCCCGAGTTACTGTCCCAGGCACTCTAGACAGGTTTCAATATTTGGTATGAGTGTCTCTACATGTTTGATTTATGTACGCTGATATTATCTAGTAACCAGTTTTTTGTTGTCATGGGTTTGTTTGGAATCTAATAAAACAAAGTGACGAAAAATATTTGTACTTGACTGGTGGTTCTGGAGGGTTTACCCCAAGATCTACGCGAAGAAGCTGAATCAGCAGGGATTACTTTCTTCGAAGTCGTAGGAGCTGTACAAAAAATAATACGAACTATTTACAGTTTGGAAAACAAAGCACAAAGTGACTGGGAATTCGGAAAAAGCATTGCTTGCATACTTTTCGAAAACGATTGGCTAACAAAATTTTTTGATTATAATATACAGTGTCCGCCAAAAAGTCGGCATAATATGGATTTTTTTTAATTTCTGATTTTTCAAAAAACTTTTTACGTCAATAATTTGTGTTTATCTAAAAACCTATTTCTTTCTTTCTTTCTTTCTAGGCTTCTTCTGTCCACTTTGTGACATAGCCCTTCTTTTTCTGTTTCCACCTCGGTCTATTCTGTGCTAATTGTTGCCATTTAAAGCCTCCACTTAATTTGACATCATCAGACCATCTTGTTTGTGGGCGTCCGGTCGGTCGTTTGTGAGTCCATGGTCTCCAATTTAGCAATTTCTTTGTCCATCCATCTTTGGATCTCACAACGTGACCTGCCCATTCCCATTTTTGTTTTTCCATACGCTCTACGATATCGTCTACTTTTGTTACTGTTCGTATCCAGGTATTTTTCTTTTTGTCTTTTAGACTAATATCCATCATCTTGCGTTCCATAGCCCTTTGAGTTATGCGCATTCTTCGAATGATTGATTTGTTAAATGCCCATGTTTCAGTACCATATATTAAGACAGGTAATATACATTCATTATAAACTTTTTCCTTGAGTGTTTGTGGTATGTTCATTTTCATTATGTAATTTAATTTAACATAGGCCGTCCATCCTAGTCTAATGCGCCTGTTTAGATCTGCTTTTTGATTTTCCTTTCCCATTCTTATTTCTTGTCCTAGGTATGTGTATTTTTCAACCTGTTCTATTGTAGAGTTGTGTATTTGAATGGGAATAATCTGTCTTACGTTGGTCATAACTTTTGTTTTACTGAAATTCAGTTCTAGTCCTACCTTTTGAGATGCGTCACTTAATTCTGTGAGCATTGTTTCCAAATCTTGTGGGTTATCCGCGATTAGAACTACATCGTCGGCAAAACGTAGATGGTTGAGTATTTCTCCAGAGATGTTAATACCGATTTCTTCCCAATGAAGTTGTTTGAATATGTCCTTCATCGCCAGAGTAAATAGCTTTGGGGAAATTGTATCCCCTTGGCGCACACCACGCTGTATTTTGACTTTGTTTGTGTTTTTCATGTAACTGGACAGTTAAAGTTGCGTTCTTATATATATTTTTGATTAGAGTTGAGTATCTGTGATCAATTCTAGCATTATACATTGCCTCTAGTATCGCCCAGATTTCAATACTATCAAAAGATTTTCTGTAATCGATAAAAGCCAGCCATAGAGGTATTTGGTATTCTGTAGTCTTTTCAATCAGTAGTCTTATTGTTTGTAGATGGTCAATACAACTAAAACCTTTTCTGAAACCCGCCTGCTCTTTAGGTTGATAAAAGTCGAATTTGTACTCTAATCTGTTCGTTATAATTTTTGTAAACAATTTGTAAACCTGGGATAACAGGCTTATCGGCCTGTAATTGTCTAGGTTCACTGCATCTCCTTTCTTAAATAACAGGATAACCATTGCGTTATTCCAGAATTCAGGTATTTCTCCTTTCTCCAGGCATAGGTTGAAAAGTCTTTGTAGTTCTATTACTAATTGAGGTCCTCCATATTTTATTGCTTCTATAATTACTTCATCATCACCTGGGGCTTTTCCATTTTTCATGGCTTTTAATGCTTTTTCTATTTCTACTGCAGTTATATCCGAGATGTCTTCGGAATTTACATTAACCACTTTTTTCTGTGTTCTATTTGCATAAGGATGTTGATGTTGTGATTTATATAAGTTTTCATAGTACGTTTTTGTCATTTCCAGAAGTTTGTTTCTATCTGTTATCAGGATACTGTTTTCATCTTTTAACTTATAAATCTCTCTTTTCCCTGAATTCAGTTGCCTGCGTAGTATTTTCATACCCTTATTTTTTCTAAAGTACTTTCTACTATTTTTGTTTTATGCTTTTTAATATCTTCTTTGATAGTTTTTCGGACAGTCTTGTTTACTTCTACAAATTCTACTGGTTTTCGTTTTCCTTCACAGATAAGAAGTCTTCTTTTTTCCATTAACTGTTTTGCTTCATCACTTATTCTATCGGTTTTTTCTCTTCTTTTGCGGGCATCTATTTTTTCCAGTGCCTGTTTAATTGAAAGCGTAAGTTTTTTATTAATGCCATTAATTGTACTAGTTTCGGCTATTTTGTTCTGTAGGAAATTATTTTCCAGTGTTATTTGATATTTCTTTTCATGTTGTTCTAGTTTATAAGTATCTATAATTTGTTTTCTTCGGCTCATTTTTTGTAGTCTTTCAAATTTTCTATTAATTATTATTTTTCCTCGTATTGCTCTATGATCACTTCCTGTGTTGAATTGGTTTAATGTGCTAACATCGCAAACTATCTGTTTGTTCGTCGATAAAATATAATCTGTTTCATTTTTGTATACACCATTTGGGCTGATCCACGTCCATCTTCTATTAACCTTCTTTTTGAAGAATGAATTCATATTATATAACCTATTCTGCACCAGGAAGTCCACTAGCATATTGCCTCTAGGGTTTCTTTGATCAGCTCCAAATTTTCCTACATAAATTTCACCATCGTCCTCTTTAGGGCCAACTTTGGCATTAAAATCGCCTATAATTAACATGTTAGATGCCTTTTTCTCCTCTATAATAATATTAATTCCTTCTTTAGATATTTTATTATTTAACTGAAAGATAGTATGTTTGCATAATTTTTACGTTTTTTTATGCAAGGCGCTTTTTAGGAGAAATATTTTTCAATTCTAATTAATATACAGGGTGTTTTAAAACAAATTCGAAAAACTTAAGGGGCTGATTCCTTGTTCAAAATAAAGGATAGTTTATTATATAAACATTGGGTCAAAAGTCAACCATTAGGGAGATATCGCACTGCAAATATGGCTGAATAATTAAATGATCAGATAATAAATTTTTGATTAAATTAGTCGTATTTTGTATTCAAACTAAGTGAGCAATGTCAAATAAAACAACAATAAGAAACGTCTTAAAAAGTGATAACAGCCAACTAGATTATTTTTCTAAAATAAATTTCTTTTTCTCGACATGCAATGCTTTACGTTTTATTTTTTTATTTGGAAACGGTAAGTTTTATAAAAAAATTGCAAGAGATAAAAAAGTTTCTAAATAAACCAGGCTATCAATTGATATTTTTCCATGTCATTGCGTAAGTTTTTATTAAATTTAGTAAAGAAGAATAATAGCGGTAGTCTAATTCAATCCCCTCTACTCTTTTTTAAAAAGTTGAGAAAAATGCAAAAAGTGTGTTTTTATAATAGTAATAATTCCATAAAATTTTATTGTTCTACCTCTTTTCGTTTTTAAGATAACAAATAAAAACATTATTTTTTCGCCATATTTGCAGTGCGATATCTCCCTAATGGTTGACTTTTGACCCAATGTTTATATAATAAACTATCCTTTATTTCGAACAAGAAATCAGCCCCTTAAGTTTTTCGCATTGGTTTGAAACACCCTGTATATTTAAATGGCTTCAAGAAACTTAATTTAGCCTTGTTAATAAATTACTGTTACAAAAATCTTGTAAATGTTCTTTTACAGTTGTCTAAATCAGGATATTTTTTTTATCCAATTTATATATTTTAAAAAATCTGCTCATTTAGACAATTGTAAATGAAGATTTACAGAATTTTTGTAACAGTAATTCATTAAGAGGGCTATATTAGAGTTTCTAGAAACCATTTAAATAGATATTAATCATAATTTCTCCTAAAACGCGCCTTGCATAAAAAACGTTAAAATTATGCAATCATACTACTTTTCGATAAACAATAAAAAAACCTAAAGAAGTAAATAACATTTTATATTATTTTTTCCAATTGTAAATCTTTAACATCTTCACATAAAAAAATTAATTTTAATATTCAGTAGGTGGTATCTGAAATTTTGAAAAATTTATTTTTAGCTAAAGTTAAAAAAAAGGTGTGTTCTCACCCTGAGATTGTTCTGTTAGCTAAAGATAACACAGAAATCTTACATAATTTCCGAAAAATAGCACTGTTCGGATTTTGACAATTTCGAAAAACTACATTTTCTAAATAAGTTAAAATCACTCGGTATATGTGATAGGGACTAAATAGGTTTTGTTAACGTAAAAGGTTTTTTTTTAATCAAAAATATTTTTTCCCATATTATGCCGACTGTCTGGCGGACGCTGTACATATTGTAATGGATTGCATATAAGAAAATTAAGTTAATTTATTAATACAAGACAAGGGTTTGTTATTATATTCAAAAATTTGATTAAAATATTTCATTATTAAATTTACAAAGATGAGTTTGGGTATAATAAAAGGATATCAGAACCATTAAAACGTATTTTGTAAAGTAATGGAATAATTTGAATTCAGTTGATCAATGAAAAATAAGAACATAAGGTTCTAAAATTATTTAAAGGTTACCTGAAATAGAGTGGAAAATTGATAGTAAAGTCTTATTTGAGAAATGTTATTCAATACAGCGGGTGTTACTAAATGTGATAATAAAATATATAGAGTGTTGAACTGTAAAAAATGTGTAAAAACGATATCACGATATTAATTTTTTTGTATACAAATAACTTTTGATAGTAAAACATGTAATAATATTTTGTAAAAAGCTGAAATTTTGAAAACCCTTTTTTTGTTTATTAATCTATTTTGGTATTTGAACCGGTTTAATTATAATTTAATTGTCGAGAAGAGAAAAAGTGTAAATTTTAAAACAAGAAGAATATAATGAAGATATACCTAGAGAAGATGTGTATGGTAAGAAGAATAATTTAAAATACTACAGGCTATTAAAATAATTTCTGAAATTGGATGCTGAACTTAGTTTATTGTCAAATAATTACATCTTGTGAATTGGGTAGCTTAAGCTGTATTTACTGAAAATAGGACACGCCAGATTTTTGGAGTGAGAATCTTGGGAATTAGAAGTGGTTTTCCGTCTGATGGGGTTGAATTTTGCTGAACTTCTGTTGGGGTGGCGTTTTGAGATTGGCACTAGTTGAGGTGACGTCCTGTGGCTTCTGACAAATCTGGAATTGCATTATTTGGATTGTCAATGTCTTATTTGGAATGGAGAGTGTATTCACTGCTCGAGAAATTGTCGAGCTTCGTGTTGCTGAATTGTATGCTGATTGAGAATTGGAAGGAAGCATTTCCGAGGGTGTTTGCAGTTCTTGACAGTAGGATGAGCTTGTACTGAGGTTACTCTGTAGTTGGTATACATTTGGATCTTTGAAAAGGCGGATTCAGTCCTTTGGACGAGTTACAGTCACAGGTATTTAACTTAGTGGGCTCCATTTGTACTTTGCATGAAGAAGATTAGTTAGAAAATCCAATTTTACTGCAAGAATTACTAAAAAAAATCCAACTACCTATAAAATGCAATGGATAGAACATTGCCAAAAGAAAATCAGACGCGCGTTAAACTAATTGAATTCCAAGAGTGGTTGGAAGAAAAGGAAGATGCAGCAAGCAAACTTAAAATTCCAAAGTTTGTAGAAGCTGCAGCTAACTTCAAAGCCAGAAAAAAACGTTACCCTAGCTACAGTGGCCAAAAAAAGAATTCACTAGTTTTCTGAAACTTGTCAATATTGTAAAATTGGAATTCATTGCTTAAATCAGCGTTCCGACTTTTTGAAAGCGCATGTTGAGAAGAAATGGAAATATGTGACAACTAATAGACTCTGTTTTTGTTGCTTTCCATTCGGTCATCTTTTTCAAGAAGGTAAAAGAAAGCAGAAATGTGGGATAAATGGTTGACTGGAGACACATTACGATAAAAGATTTGAACAAAATTGGAGTGACAGTGTTTCAAATTATACAAAAACCGTCAATGTTACTTACATCTAACTTAACTAATGGATTCAAATCCACTGCCGCTCCGAGAAAATTCTCGGCTACGGCCAGATTTGAACCCATGTCCACCTGGTTGCTAAGCAGACAACAAGACCACTCAACCAGCGAGGTACCATTATTAAATGTTTTTATTCTTCTTCATATCATTTGTTACTTTATCTATTCAGTCTATTTATTAAAATTCGTTTATTCTCCGTTTCTTTAATTTTACTATATCACATCTAATACACCATCCAGAAGGTAAATACCATTATAATAAAGGGTTTTTATTATTCAAATTTGCTTTTACTCAAAATACAGGTTGCAAATACAGAAAAAAATTGTTATTTGTAAAAATATAATTTTCTCTAGCAATAATAATAATTTATACCAAATTTCTATATGATATTTTATTACAACATTTCATAATCGACTTTTTCAGATAATTATTTGAGTTTGGCTTTCACTTTAGTTATTCCGATTGTCTGTTAACACAAATTAAAATCTCTGATGTTACCAAACAACTTAACAAGCCTACGTCTATGCTCAGCGGTAGGGTTACTGCAATGGCGTCGGCGTAAGAAGGGGTGGTTGGGCGTTACCCTCAGCTAGACACTGGATTTGATTGGAACAAAGTTTATTATATTTACACATACAAATAAGCTTATAACTAGGTAACATTTATATACAGAAAAAGAAAAGAAAATGGCGGATTGGCATCCGCGATTGGAAGCGGGTGTGGTCCTTCGGAGGCGGGGCCGGCGGCTTCCTCCTGCGGTTGCAGCGGCGGCGGTGGCGACTGGCGACGGGGCGGCGAGCTGAGAGCAGCGGCGGCGGCAACGTCGGCGGCAGTGCGGATCTCCTTGGCGGAGGCGGCGGCTGGCGGCTTCCTTCGGCGGTTGCAGCGGCGGCGGTGGCGACTGGCGACGGGGCGGCGGGCTGTGAGCAGCGGCGGCGGCAACGTCGGCGGCAGTGCGGATCTCCTGGGCGGAGGCGGCGGCTGGCGGCTTCCTTCTGCGGTGGCAGCGGCGGCGGTGGCGACTGGCGACGGGGCGGCGGGCTGTGAGCAGCGGCGGCGGCAACGTCGGCGGCAGTGCTGATCTCCTGGGCGGAGGCGGCGGCTGGCGACTTCCTTCTACGGTGGCAGCGGCGGCGGTGGCGACTGGCGACGGGGCGGCGGGCTGTGAGCAGCGGCGGCGGCAACGTCGGCGGCAGTGCTGATCTCCTTTGGCGGAGGCGGCGGCTGGCGGCTTCCTTCTGCGGTGGCAGCGGCGGCGGTGGCGACTGGCGACGGGGCGGCGGGCTGTGAGCAGCGGCGGCGGCAACGTCGGCGGCAGTGCGGATCTCCTGGGCGGAGGCGGCGGTTGGCGGCTTCCTTCTGCGGTGGCAGCGGCGGATCTCCTTTGGCGGAGGCGGCGGCTGGCGAAAGTGGCTTTCCAAAGACGGCAGGCAGCAGAGTCCAATGCGTAGGATTGGTTCTAAGTCCACGAGGGTGATAGGCTCTGGAGAGGCTGGAGCTGCTAGCTGGTCCTGGAAGCTGAAGTGGCTCCAATCCCAAGTCCCACGAAGACGGCAGACAGCTAAGTCCAGTAAAATGGATCGGCTCTAAGTCCACGAAGATGCGGCAGACAGCTAAGTCCAGTGAAATGGATCGGCTCTAAGTCCACGAAGATGCGGCAGACAGCTAAGTCCAGTGAAATGGATCGGCTCTAAGTCCACGAAGATGCGGCAGACAGCTAAGTCCAGTAGATGAAACGGCTGGTGGTCCTGGAGCTGAAGTGGCTGCTGGTAGTCCTGGAAGCTGAAGTGGCGGCTGGTGGACTCTCCTTGGCTGAGTCGGCGATGGAAGGCTGAATGGTTCCTGGTAGCGAAAGTGGCTCGAACTCCAAGTCCCACGAAGGCGGCAGACAGCTAAGTCCAGTGAAACGGCTGTTGGTCCTGGAGCTGAAGTGGCTGCTGGTAGTCCTGGAAGCTGAAGTGGCTGCTGGTAGTCCTGGAAGCTGAAGTGGCGGCTGGTGGACTCTCCTTGGATGAGTGATTTCTTACTGCCAGCGTCTGACTATTTAAAGGAGCCAGTCCTTTGTCCAACGCGATCTCGACGCTCATTGGTCGAAGTAGAAGGGATGTTTTGCCCGATTTCGATATATTTTGAAATTATAGCATTTAATTGAGCGGTGTGATCAATTATCGACTTGGTTTGAGTCGCAATCAATAGTTGATGAAATGCCGATTCTAACGACACCCAATTTGCTATGTTTTGAGTAAAAATTAGCTCAACTTGGAATTTTTAATGCAATGTTCCGCGTAAAGCTTAATTAAGTATTATTCTTATGGCGTGTGTTAAAAAGTTTATTATGCTTTGATCGGTTGCGCGCTATTTTTATAAGATTTTTGAGACCAATTTCGCTTTTCTGGGACGCTTCCTTCCGTTAATTAAAATTTAATTTGTAATCTGCATCTTTGCCCGCTGTACTCGGTCGTGGCCCCTGATTTCTTCGTTACAATATGCCTTTCCTCGGGCCGCTGAACTCTCGGCCGCTCTCCCGGGCGCGTGTTTGGCTGCCTGATGGAAAAATTGCTTTTTCTCCACCTGTATATGTGCTAGCGCTCTGTGGTTTGTTTTAATAGGTAGCGGTTAATTTTTCCTATCTTCTGGTATCCTTTATGTGTGATTAAAACAGAGCGCACTCTGTTTTAAGGGCGTTTTAGTGAAAAATTCTTAATTTAATCTGCAAACATTCGTGAGGCGTATTTCGCTGGCTGTCACCTTTCTTGGCCGGCCGGCTCCAATAAAGTTTATGGTTGCAATCTTGCTGCACTTTAGAAATTCGTTGTAAGGACACTTATTTTTATGATTTTAGGGTTTTGAAAGATACTTCTGCGTAGGATCGCGGCGGTTTGTCAAACAGATGTAATATTCTTTGTTCTTCGGGCGCCTTTCGGGCGGCGTACGTTTCCTTTGTTTTTATTCGATCTGTTTAACGGTTCATATCAAACTATCCCAACTAAATCAACTTATATGCTCGAACCTTTTTGATAAACTATTCACAGTTTAACAGGAACTGTATCTAATGTATCAATTATTAAACAATTCTCAAATATTTATGTTGTACTTTTAATGTATAAATCTCCTCTTGTACTTTTTAATTGATAATTAATTTATTCTTTTAAAATAATTTCCTACCTAGAAATACTCTTATAGATAATTATCAGTCTCAAGAAGCTACCACTACAATATCTTTCTGTTTGTTCGCTTAAAGAATGTAGATTTCCAGGGGGCGCGAAATATTTTTTTTTCTGAAAAGGGGGCGGCAAGCCAAATAAGTTTGGGAACCACTGATCTAAAGAAACAATTTTTTGAAATAACTTGCTTGTAAGCTACTGGTATCGCAGTCGAAACAAGTCTCTTCATTTTATCAACTTTTATATCGGCTATTTTAAAGTGTTTTTTAACAAACAACGCTAATATGTATTTTCAATCCGCTAGTTTTAACAATTCAAAACTTGTTAGAATTTTTGTGCCACCGCTTCATTTGAGAGAAGTTGAACACGCTAATTAATATTTAGGGCAACTACTGAAGCTTAGTTAATTTGACTTGCAGCTTGATAAGCAACACTTCAAAGGCATTTTTGAAACTGATGTGAACTACCTTGTCAATCTCAAAATAGTTTTTAACGTCAAATATATTTGAATGTTTTAAAACTTAGGGTGTTCTGGAATGGCCTAACAGAACATTTGGAGACAGTGTCATGGCCTTGATTATACCCATTAAATTGCGTAGGCCGAAAGCTGCGATGTATTGTCAGAAACTCTTCAATATTCAAGATTACTAATGTAAGAACCATTCAAAGTTTATTCTTTCATTAATAAAGTGTGAACATAAGTGAATTATCAAAGCGGTTTTTTTACGTTAAAGGAGTTCTATTGGGATGGGGAAGTTTAGCCCCCACTGGTTAGCCCCCACAGTTTAGTCCCAGCCGTTTGGCCTCCGGCGCCGATTCGCCCCCTACCATTTCGCCTCCAAGTTATGCAGTATACTTCGTGTTAATTTCTACTGTAATTTTGTATACCTGGACATTTTAAAATTACATACATACATGGGCATGCGCTCTATGGATTCGAAAAATTGCTGCGCTCGCTTTAATCTCAGTGGAATCAGTAGCAGACCAATTCGACGCGCTCATAGAGACGAACATTTTCCACAAAATGCACTACCCATTGCGGATTATTTTGAGGACTAAGAAATAGAAGACACAGACGAGCTCCTCAATTTTAAATGATTGTCACAGGACAAATAATAACATAGAAGGCTGGCATCGACGTTTTCAAAGTACTTCCGGTATTTTATTTATTATTTATTATTTATTTCCAAATATATTTCAATTTTTAAATAGTTTAAAAAACAACCATCTCTACATAGATGTGAAATTTCACAATTATTATTAGGTGTTAGACCAAAGATAAACAAAAAATATAGTATCATTTCAACAAGAATTAAAAATATTGCAGAAAGTTATGGTGATAGATACTATGGATTATTTGTTAGGCATTGCCCATAATTTTGAATATTGAAATATTTTGTAATATGTATTATATGAGGATTATTTGCGCTAGTGGGTGAACTGAAATGATAACACTGATGCGACAACTATTTATTAACACGATACACCAATGTGTGGTTTACAAAAACAATAGATGACATTCAGTATGATACTTAGAATATCACATTAGCCGCGTAACGACGCGAGACTGTAGTTCGGTACGGAACGGATAGTACCAACACTCCCCCTCGTTACGTACAGAACTTTTTCATACCTAACAATTCAAGGCACTTCCGATGTTTAGGTCCGGCAAGACCTTTTGTCAGGATGTCAGCTCCCATATCTTCAGTTGGCTTATGTTGAAGACAAATATTGTTGTTACGTATTGCCTCTCGTACGAAGTGGTGACGGATGTCGATGTGCTTGGTGCGAGAGTGAAACACCGGATTCAACGCCAGCTTTTGAGCCCCGATATTGTCACAAAATATCGTTATGTTGTCGACAAGTGCGTTGTATCCCAATTCATCTAAGAATGTCTGTAAACAGGCGCGTGCTGGGACTCTACAGAGGGCCCGGGCATTGAAATTTTAGGAAAGGCCCCTAAAAAATACCCGTGGCAAATTTTAATTTTTTCAAGGTTGTAGGATGATATACAACGGTAGAAATATAGTATAAACAGTAATTGGTGTCGTAGAATTAGGTAGGGTTACAAAACTCAAAACTAAGTAAATAAAATGTATTCAAAAATAATAGTTATTGAATGTATCAGTGTCGAATGTAGCTTGAACAAGCGTCCACGGACGGCTGAGTACAAAATAAAATAAAATAAAATAAAATAAAAATAAAAATAAATAAATTAGTCACAAAAGAAAACCTTTAACCACAACGCCCGTTGTCCAATACAACTTTTTATCCATTACCTCTATTAAATCTCTTTAACTTATTTTTTCTTCTGATTTTTTTTACGCTAACATGATATTAGTAACATTTAAAAATTACAAGCAAGCCTTTAATTTTAGTTGTTATGTATCCATAATAATTATTTCTCCTCGACTTTTCGCTTTTTCCGTCACTAGTGGCTGACTAATGATGAACTTGTTTTATTTGAAATAACTGTATTAATATTTTTAGTTTGAGAATGTGTTGGATAATAGCTATTTATATAGCAAGTATATAATTTGAAGAGTTTATTTTATGGCCGAGATAGTTTTGTGAGTTAGGTCAATAATAATTATTAATGTATTAAGGGCATAATAGATTAATTATAGTCGAGGAAATGTTTAAAGGGCGACTCAAAGCGGAGGACTCGATGGTTATAAATAACGTGATTATGCACGTGGCACATAGAACATTTTATTTTATTTTACTTTTGAAATGTACGCAATTGAAGGATTCAGTATATTGGCTACAAACTACTGCGTCATCGTTGTGCTGGAGCTGTGAATATTTGGTGTGCTATGGTTTTTATGCAGATTGTTGGTGTTGCTATACTATACTGTGTTATTATACTACCTAGCAACTCTATAGACCCTCAGGCCATAACAGTCACATTACACCCGCTATTAAGAGCCAGCATAGTTATGTATGTACTAAGGGCATTATGAAGATGTTTATGCATTTTTGAGGGCGACAAGTTTACAAGTCTGAGGGTCTGGCTTTCTATTTACGCCCTAGGGCGTCATAGACTACTTTATATAGCTCTTATCAAAGATATAAACAAAAAATCAGTGGAAAATAAAACAGGATTATGGTTTTAAAATGAAATAAAGTCAAATTATGTACTAGCTGTATAAAAAGATTTATATTCGACTGCTAAAACTGAAAAAATCGAGTTTATACGTTCTGTAACAGAAAGAAATTTGACATTAAAGTGGTTTGGTGGATATTGAGAAACAGCGCAGAGTTACCAAATGTTCTTACAGCTGCGTAAACGAGCAATTAATAATTTTAGTTTAGAAAATAAATTTGCACAAGATATTTGCTTAAGTTGGATTGTGAGAAGAAACTTGTATAGGTTAGACTCAGATGCCGAATTCGCTCAATTGCCCAAATAGAATACTCAGTACGAGAATTGCGTAAAACCTAAATTCGCTCAATTGCCAAATTAATTCCCAAATTCTTGCTCAGTTGCAGTATTGGCCAAATTAATTTCGGTAATTGGGCCAATTTGGTATCTGAGAATCATACACATCGAATACAGTAGAACATAAATTATACATGCATATAACCACAAATACATACGATACACAACTAATGCACTTCACAATGCGAAAACAGTGTCTACAATGATAGCTATAAGAGGGAACTACATTTGTCAAGGAAATATCATCTTCAAAGTCAGTGTCAAGACTTTCTTCATTTTCTTGTCCTTGCTCATCTTGATCATGTTTTTAGCTTTATCTGTTTCATAAATGTTTTCAAAATTTCTTTTTGGAAACTGAGGCTACAGTTTGGCAAACGTCATCAACTTTTCCTTCAATTTTTTTTTTGCTGTTTAGAGGGCTGGAATAACTTCACAAATTCTATTGAAGGAGTTCATTGGAATACTCAGGAAATCTAGGACGCTTCAAGTATTCTAAATCACCATAAAATAATCAATGATCCACAAATCTGGTGTCTATACTGACAACAATTTGGTTCCTCACAACATTATTAACGTGGTCAAACGAAAGTGATCTTCATTTTGATAATTTATATTTTTTAAAGAACAGACTATTGTAAGAATAGTCCTAGGGCCCGGCAACTCAGGGCCTACCGGGATATGCCCGGTAGCCCGGCGGGCCAGCACGCGCCTGTCTGTAAATAGATTCCTTCTTTGACAGATTCTGCTATGCCCATATATTCTGCCTCGGTAGATGAGAGTGCGACCGTTCTTTGCTTACGTGACTCCCACGTGACCGCTCCGTCAGCGAGAATATAAGTAAAACCGGTATACGACCGTCTATCGTCAGGGCAATTCCCCCAATCAGCATCAACCAGTCTAGTTAATTTCGATCTCGAGGGCTTATATACAATTCCGATCTTCTTGGTACCTTGAAGATAGCGCAACACGCGTTTTGCTGCAATCCAATGAACATGTTGATGACAATCATTAAAACGGCTCAGCCAGCTAACCGCGTGTGCTATATCGGGTCGCGTACCCATCGTCAAATACATTAAAGAGCCGACCAATTCACGGTATGGTACCTGAATAGAATCATTGTCGTTTGACTTTTCGCTTTTCGATAACTTGGCATTAACCGACATTGGAGTGGACACTGGTTTACAATCAGCCATCCCGAATCGTCGTAGGATGTCTTCGATGTGTCTCCGCTGATGTATTGTATATCCGTCGTTTCGTTTGATAAACTCTATTCCGAGGCAACATCCGACTTCACCAAGATCTTTTATCCGAAAACTCTCAGCGAGTTTGCTTTTTAGTTGTGTCACGTCTTTTGGATTCCGTGAGATCAATAAGATGTCATCGACATAGATCACTACTACCATCAAGTCTCCCCCTGAACCTCTGACGTACACACATGAGTCGGATTTAGTCGGTGACAACTCCAGAGCACATAATTCGCTGTTTAACCTTTCGTACCATCGTCGTCCAGCCTGCTTCAGGCCGTAGAGTGCCCTTTTAAGAAGGCACACCTTGTCGCCCTCTTGAAGGTCCTGCAGTATCTTCGCCGCCTTGTTCTTTGTGATTTTATCTTTATCGGTCCGAACAATGTACCTCAGGGTCTCCTCAGTCATCACCGGAACTTCCATATAGATTTTTTCAGTCAACGTACCGTTCAGGTACGCGGCAGTAATGTCGAACTGATGAATCGTCATTCCGTACTGAGACGCCAATGCCCGTGGCAAGGCGAATAGAACTCAGGCGTGCAACCGGAGCGAAGGTTTCGTCATAGTCAACACCAGGGCGTTGTGAGAACCCCCGAGCGACGACTCTTGCCTTCCTCCGTTGAATCGTTCCATCTGGCCCGTACTTGTTTCTCAAAATCATCCTGCTCCCTATCACCTTTCCAGGTGATGGACGATTTACAATAACCCAGGTACCACTTTGAATGATACATTTTAACTCGGTGGCCATAGCATGGTACCACTCCGTAGCGTATGGACCTGTAACAGCTAAATCGACATCTACCTCGGCCAGTAGACCATATTCAAGAGCAGCAAGGTTTACATTTTGCATATTGTATACCTTTTTCGGTCGACCTGGAAGCCCTGTTTTCGCTTTTCGGGGTCTACCGCGGCTTCGCTTTGCAGTTACGTGAGGCTCATTGTCTTCTTCTCCAGACTGCTTGCTCTTGTCTGCGTCAGTATCGAATTCATACGTGAGTTCTATACCTTCGGTTTCTTCTGCTGTTACGTTTTCAAGTTCCATATCTACTGCAACGCTCGATTCAGTCGTATCACTTGATAATCGAAGCGGTGCTAAAGTAACGTCCATCTCTCGATGATCGTCTCGAAGTTTGGGGTTGCCTTGGATCTCCGAAGAGTATTCCAGGAATTTCACGTCGCGTGATACCTCTACTCTACGTTCTTTCGGGATCCAAACGCGATAGCCTTTGATTTCCTCCGAGTATCCTAGGAAAACGCCCTCACGTGATCTAACGTCAAACTTTCTCTTGTCAGACAACCTATCCAAAACGAAAACTTTACAGCCAAACTCGCGAAAGTTACTCACGTCCGGTTTCTTCCCAAATCGAACTTCGTATGGTGTTTTCCCATCTAGTGATTTTGATGGACTGCGGTTTCGTATATAATTGGCAGTTGCCACTGCCTCGGCCCAAAACGCCTTTGGCAATCCGGACTGAATGAGGAGACATCTCGCCATCTCGATGAGAGTGCGATTCTTCCTCTCCGCGACGCCATTCTGTTCGGGATTGTTTGGAACTGTCAATCGCCGACGAATCCCGTGAGCGTCCAAATAATCATCAAAGAGTTTGTTCTTATATTCCGTCCCGTTATCAGACTGCAAACTCTTGATCGATGCTCCGGTCTCCTTTTCTAACAAGGTTTTGACCTTCTGGAACTCCGTGAAGACTTGATTCTTCTTAACCAGAAAACGAACATCGCACCATCTCGAACTGTCGTCAATAAATGTGAAGAAGTATTTGGCCTTTCCCAACGATTCTGTCCTCATCGGGCCGCATACGTCTGAATGTACCAACTCCAGCAATTTCGTATGTCGATTTGATCGTTTTGGGAATGGAGCACGCACCATTTTACCTTGAATACAGACATCGCACACAAAGGTTTCATCAGCTCTAACAACGCCGATTCCCTTCATCGTCCCCTTTCGCGCAGCATCAGTAAGATCCTTCACGTTCAAGTGACCAAGGCGTTGATGCCAGAGACGAAGCTTGTTGATATCTGACAAAGTCGATGCCATACATCTGTCGTTGTTTTTTGCTTGAATGATATATAACCCGTCTACACGTCTTGCGGTTAATATTGCGTTACCTTCGTTGTTAACGATTTTTGCGGATTTTTGTTCAAAAACTACACGATACCCCTTGTCAGTGATTTTGCCCACCGACATAAGGTTTATGCGAAGATCGGGCACAAATAGTGTATTTGACAACTCTATTTGTTTAGTTACGTCTTCTTCGTGTACTTGAAACAAAACGTTTCCGCGCGCCTTGATGTCGGTCGAAGCACTGCTTGCCAAATGCAATTTTTCCGTGTTGACGCTTTCTTTGCTTAAAAATTCGTTAGAATTTTTACAAATATGTGAAGAACAACCGCTGTCTAGGCACCACGATCCGTCTCCAATTGTACTGGGTACTTGGAATACATTATCAATGTCTTTACAGTTCTTTAAAGAATACGGACTCATCGACGTATAACACTGAAAGTGTTCCGCGTTTTTCGCACTTTGTGATACTTTATTGTCCTTCTGTCTGCATTCACTGACTTTGTGACCGAGCCTCTTACAGCGATAACATCTAATAGTTGATGACAAGTCTTTGCCGTTGTTGTCCTTATTTTTAAACTGTGTGTTTCTACTTTTATGAGTAAATTTACGAACCACCATAGCGTTCGGCACTTCACTATGCATTTCGCTTTTGCGCGCATCGGATTCCTCAATAATTTTTACACGTAGTGTTTCCGGCGATGGTAAATCGTCTCGAGATTCGATCGCGCAACGAAAGTTTTGAAAACTTGACGGCAAACTATAAAGAAGCATTATGGCGAGTAAATCAGCATTTATATCAACGTCCGTATTGTTGAGTTTATCAACTACATCGAAAAACGTACGTAAATGCTCTCGCACATCTTCGCCCTCTCGCATCCGCTGAAGAGTCAGCTGCTTTAACAGTGTTGCTTTACGCGCGGGCCCTTTCGACTGGTAAACGCTTTCGAGCTTCAGCCATACATCCCGTGCAGTCTTGCATCCCTTTACCTGTTTCAACTCCGCTGCACTGTTCGACAAAATTATGTCAGATTTCGCCTTTTGGTCGAGGGTGATCCACTGCTGTTGTGCTTGAATTGACGTGGCATCCGCCTCCACAACCTCTGGTTTCACTCTTGTGCCGTTGACGAACTCCCATGCGTCGTTTTTAACGAGAAGAGCTTCCATATGCATCCGCCATGTATCATAATTTTCTCTGTTGAGAGTTTCAATTCTCGCAGTACCTGCGGCATTCATGTTGACTTTTTGAGAATGACGTATGTCACCAAAAAATGATTTCAGGAATGCAATTCAAGTAAATTCAGGCCGCGATTTCGTTATCTTCAGTTCACACCGTTAGCTGGGCCCATAACCTATGAGGATTATTTGCGCTAGTGGGTGAACTGAAATGATAACACTGATGCGACAACTATTTATTAACACGATACACCAATGTGTGGTTTACAAAAACAATAGATGACATTCAGTATGATACTTAGAATATCACATTAGCCGCGTAACGACGCGAGACTGTAGTTCGGTACGGAACGGATAGTACCAACATATTATTTAATAAATATTATTTTCAAAAGTATCTGACCCTCAATATTATTTATTATTTTCGGGGGCGAAACGGCGGGGACGAAACGTCACATAACCAGTTCTATTAACATGGTTTAAGAATACCAAACCAGTGATACTTATCTGACAAGATCATTGTCAGCTTACGATTGCTCAAAGGATACTACAAAAAATGCGGAATGCTCCTCTAGTTTCAAAGATATTATTGGGCTACCAATAGCAGTTCAGCGAACAGAGGTGGCAGTAAAAGAGACGACGCATGAGCTTGTAAAGGATTATTTTAAAACTGAATCCTTTGGAGTCAAGACAGCTGATGGAGTAGGAAGATCCAAAGAAAACCAACATGCAATTGAGATTATGGAGAATACAATAAGAAGAATTGAAAACAGATTCAAAATAGGTCTTTATTGGAAAAGCCGCGATACGTTTTTACCAGAAAGTAAAATGGCTGCTATCTCTCGTTTAAAGTATATGGAAAAGAAAATGGACAAAAATAATGAATTTGCAGAAGAGTGCAGTAGAAAATTTCAAGAACATGAAGAGAAAAGAAACATATGAAAATTAACTGGAAAACAGAAACGTTTAACTTAAAACCTGATATCTTCTACATTTTGGATAATGAATCCAAACAAGTCAGGAAATTAAGACTAGTATTTGATGCTGCAGCCAAATTACACGGAAGAAGATTGAACCTTCAGCTACTGCAGAGTTCTGATTTTATTCAATGTCTTCTTTGGAGGGGAATAAATAGAGAACGATCTCCAGACGTTTAGCAAATGAAAGCGATAGCATTTGAAGCCAAACGTTTACCTTCTATAGCTCAATTTGTGAAAGACATAAATACAGAGGAACATGCTGAGGCATTCCCAAAAGCTGCAGACTCGATTATCAACAAATACTACTTTGATGATTATTTAAACAGTATAGATACGGACGAAAAACTAATTAAACAAAATCAAGATGTTATAGAAGTGCACCATAGGGGAGAGTTTCAACTTTGTAATTGGATTTGTACTTCAAAAGCTGTACTGATGCATATATCAGAGATTTTACGAGCGGCTCAAAATAAAAAGTTAAATTATTTCTTTCGGCAACTAGTACAAAAAGTTTTGGAGCTTTGATAGTTGAAGCAACCTGACGAGTTCACCTTTAACATTAACTTGAATAAGATAGTACGAAACCTCATTAATGGAATTTAAATACCTACAAAAAGATAGCAGTCTCGGTGCTTAATCCAATTTGATTTATTTTTCAATTTATCATTGAAATAAAAATATGTGGCAAACTGGAATTGGATGGAACATCGAACTTACAAACGAAATTAAAATGAAGGAAACGTCGTGGTTGGGCAAGTGTTAAGCCATTTTGTAACCTTCAGCAACAAAGCTGACTATCTAAGCTTTCTGTACAGCCTATCTGTACTTCAAATCTGATTCCAACATTTTTAACTTTTATCACAAAAACTCACAGGAGCAAGATCACTTCTTGTTCATTTGAATCCGAATACCCTGTATATCGACGCGGCTGCCCCGCTTCGATCATCTTGGGCCACCCTTTATCACCGTTTGCGCTCGTAAATCCAGTTATTTCCGCCGTAGCTTACGCCACTTGATTGGCTAAGGCTCCGCGTGGTTACGCGGTTGGTAGACCCTCGCATGTTTTGCAAGCAGAGGGGAGTCGGCTGAAAGCTATCGAGTGCGACGCACGTGGTTGTGGAGTGTCTTTTTTTCCTGGGGTTTTCCAAGGGCCGCGTCCAGCGATGTCGTTATGAAGTGTTCCTTCATTCCCCACTGGTCTTGGGGGATTTGTTAGCAGGACGCGCAGAGTGCCCGTAATTCTCTCGTTGTACCCAGTTGCATGTGTGTGATCAATTCAAAATAAACGCCGTCGTCCGGCGAATTCGTTACCAAAGGAAATGCTCTCGTACCGCCCCCACAGTTAACCTTAGGCGCTGCTAGCCCGCCGTACTGTACTGCACCGCTCAGGAGACGTCAAACAAACACAGGTACCTTTTTAAAGTATTGTGTAACCAAGTAGCTATTTTGCTTACGATCTGAACTTACTACCATGTGTGTGTTAATGATTCTGTATCTAACTTGTCGCTCGAAGAGTGACTGAATTGTCATGCATGTAGCAACCTATGAAATTATCATATTTCCGGCCGCCATTGTTGTAAATCGAAAAGCTTCGGCCGTTTGTGATTCATAGCTTTGGGCGCGGCAAAATCAAGTGAGTTTGCCGTTGTGGTCTGCGCCGTGTCGCAGGCTCACTTGCGCGAGCAATCAGCTATGTAGTGCGTGACCCAGTTACTCGAGTTTGTCGTTGTCGGCGATGGACTTTGATCGCTCTTACCTGCAAATCAATTGTTGTTTGTATCTGAACTAAAAGTAACTATTACTGTGTTGTAAATTTATGTGTTTCTTTTAACATTGAACATTTGCTTTGTGTACGTCTAGTTAAGCGATGCAATTACTGCCAATTTATGTGCTCCGGGTACCTTCACCGATATTTAACTATTTGTTCTGCGTATGGCTTCACCCCGCGACACGGTCGCTGTAAAGTAGTGGGCCTCGGCCGTATTTATTATTCATATTTAACCAATAACGTTCGGTAGTTCGCTTAACGGGTCGACCAAGGTCTGTTGTTTTGGTATTGAACGTTTGATGGATTTGTGTGTTCTAGTATTAGCGCACTAATTTAAGCCCTACGTTTATTTAAGGCGACATATTCGTTAAATCTTTGTTGTAACGTCAGTCAATAGATACCTATGTAATTAAGAGATTTATTATTGTGTACGCCCATTGCATGCTTCTTCCAGATTAAATAACTAGTGTCAAGATCGATGTACAACGGAACTTGAGCGTTGGAGTGTGCAGGTAGGTCTGGCAACGCCCCCGCAGTGGCAGTACTTACCCGAATTAGTAACGCAAGCACCTATTTTTCGAATTTCTAATCTGAGCTCGATATATCTCGAGTACTTTCATGAAGTAGTACCCAGTGTACTTCCCGTCCCGTCTAACCGTCCAGGTCCGGTTACACGGGTATACTTAGAGACAGACTTGATGGCGCCCTTGTATTTTTGATTTACCCCGTTCATGTCACACCACGCTTGCCCAGTGACGTACCGTTTGAACCACGCCCAACTCCCTGAGCGCTTCAGCCGAGGCCTTTAGCCTGTTTTAACGAATATCAGGGCGAGCGTGCCATCCTTTCCCGGACTTAACCAGTCGTGCGATACTCACCTCGCGTGGGTGTCGCTAAGTTATTTTAATACCGTAACAAAAGTTAAGGGAAATTAATGGAATGCGGATACCAAGAAGTGACGGAAAAAATTTATTTGAAGTGGAAGAAATTGAATTTTATGGTTTTAGTGACGCGAGCACATATGCTTATGGTTTAGTGGTATATTTACGATGTGGTTCATAAGAAAATGAATACGAAACAACATGTGTAGCTGCAAAAGCTTGTGTTTCGCCACTTAAACCAATACCAATTCCAAAGTTAGAATTG
This sequence comes from Agriotes lineatus, assembly GCA_940337035.1. Lineage (NCBI taxonomy): Eukaryota > Metazoa > Arthropoda > Insecta > Coleoptera > Elateridae > Agriotes > Agriotes lineatus. The sequence goes on from OW679194.1 coordinate 254,307,581, forward strand.
CAAAAAGCAGTGATGCGGAGCAGACTAATTGCTACTACTAAAAATAATTTAGAATGGCCAATATCGACTGTATATTTATTGACAGATTAAAAAACTGTTTCATAAAATCTGACGCAAGAAGGTTTAACACATTTGGAACAAATTGTAAACTTACGAATGTTTCAAATTTGAGTTGAATTCTTAACAAAGAAAATGTAGCTGATAAAATCACAAGGAGAGATTCCACTATTGACTTCGGATCGGAAAGCAGTTAGTTTTCTGGCCCATATTTTCTATGCCAACCGAAAGAGAAATGTCAGAAAAAAATCGTCCAGTGCAACAGATGAAAACTTGAAATATAGCAGACTGTGCTAGTAATTAAATATCATAAACCAATTTTGCCAGATATTAACTGATTTTCTAAGTATCAGAGGTTAATAAAAAGCACGCGGCTGCTCCATCGAATAACACAGTATGTGATAACGAGTAAAATTATGGGAAACAAGAAAAAACTTTAAATTGCTAGCCCCACACTCTGCATCCATACCCAAAGTTAAATCCGATATATTTGCAGTCTGTATTAAAGTATAATTTTTACTGTCTGACCAAAAATCATGCAACCCTAAAATGTTATGGTAAAATGAAGTTACTATGTTTTGAAATCCAATGAGTGGGCGGAAGTGAGGATTAATTAATTTTCTACACAGTATCTACAAGAACAGCTTTATTTTTTTATGATAGGTACACAAAAATTTTTTTTTTAGTAAAAAAGATATGCTGAACAATTTAAACTAATACAAAAATACAAAATTACCTAAATAATCCCATAGTATTTTTCTTGAAATTGTCATTTCTGATACTAGTGGTTGTCCTTCGCTTAATTGTTACCGTATGCACATTTTGAACCATCCACTTCCGACGGGGAGTATAATTTAAAGATCTCGCAGTTACTGTGTTATACATAGAATTTTGAAAAAAAAGTTTGTTAGGTGTTTTTTCTAAAACACAGTAACTACCAGATACTGTGTTTTGTTTGGTTCTTTCGGATATTATATTGACTTGCTGTGTTTTGAATTGGAGTGCAGAAGAAATGCATGTAGATACTGTGTTTATGGGTAGCTGTAGATTGGTAACCAGTATAAATAGCTCAAATCTGATTAGCTAGAAAGACGGGGAACAACACATTATCTACATATGAATATTAAGCTCAATTTCACAAAAAATGTTGGATACTGTGTTTTTCGATAGAGCAGCCGCAAGCCCTGGCTGCTCAGATTAATTAAAAAGTGTAGGGAGGAGGAAACATTAAAAACAGAACTTACAGTGCCAGAATTGCAGAAATTTGAAGAACCTTTTGTAAAACACGTACAGCACAACTATTTCTTGCAAGAGATCTACGAACATAAGAAAAATGGCAGCATATCTAAATCAAACCGCCTGTACAAGCTAACTCAATTTTTAGATGAAACAGGAGTAGAAGTGGAAATTCTAGATTATGAAAATAACAAGTGTAGTAAGAAGTTGTTGGAGCACCTGCATGTATTGCCAAGTCAAAAGATGTAAACCTCGAGTTCCATAAATGGATCAGCTACCACTATCTAGGCTAGCCGGATTTGAAAGACCTTTTTCATTTACAGAAATGGACTACTTCTGTCCTATGGAAGTAACAACTGGACGAACAAAAGAAAAAAGATACAGAGTGATGTGTATATCCATGACAACCACTTTAAAAGTAGCAACTTCTTTGAATGCCAACTCTGCAATAATGCCTATCAGAAAAATTATTGTACGAAGAGGAACATCCAAGTAGTTATATTTTGACAATATGCATTAATTTCCATGGTACGATTAGAGAAATGCAAGAATGCATTGGTAATTAAACAACAACAGAATGGTTCAGGACATGACATCTAGAGGAATATAATGGCATTTCAACCCACCAGCTTTACCACACATGGGAGGCTGTTGGGAACCATTAGTTAGATGAGTGAAGACGGCCTTAAGGGTGGTATTAAGAGAAAGTTTGAGAAGAAAGTCTACACAAATTTATGGTGGAATTGAAGCATACCGTAAATAGTAAACCCCTAACTCACGCATCTGTAGATCCAGTTGATCCAGAATCCCTAATTATTTTCTTATTGGTTCATCCAGTGGTGTTACGAGTTTAGGAAAATTTGAGGAAGTAAATATTCGAAAACAATGGAGAATGTTGCAAGCACTTGCTGACCAATTTTGAAGACGCTGGATAAAGGAATATTTGCCTACTTTAAATACCATATGTTCAAAAAGAAATTACATAAGAGTTGGCCATGGAAAGCAAAACTAATGTCAACAGCAGTTTCCGAAACTCTTGCAACTCTGTTAAACACTAACGAGTAAAACACTAACGAGCTGTTTTACTTCCGGGTTTCTATTATTTTAGAATTTGTCAAAATGTGGATTACCACCAAGTAAGTTTACATCCGATTTAAAATTACCAACGAGTGGATTACTAACGATACGAAATACCGTCACATGGATTACTTACCGATTGAAGCGAATTTGTAGTTTTTGTCAACGTACGAAAGCCATAGATCGGCTTGCATTTCAATATAAAACAAGGTGTATTAGCGATAGGCGTTAGCTGCACTTAGTAATACATATTATAGATATTGTAAGATATTTTATCTGTAAACGTGGTGGTGGCTGTATTATGCGGCGACCGCATAATACTGCAACATACCTTTTGCTGATGCTTAAATTCTTATCGAGTCGCAGACCTAGGTCTCCTGGCCACAATACATCATACAAGATCACATAAGTTATTCTTTTCAAAGAATTTTAATTTTATGTGCGAATTCGTACACAATACTGACATTTTATTACAGTGTAAACAATTTTCTGACGAAATATGAACTCGTTCAAAAGCTAATAGCACCAATTACTTCCTATATTTTTGCCAAAATTTAATAATTTTAGAGAAAATGCAAGTATCCATATTTATATTTTCTTTTACAGAAAGAGTAGCTTTCAACATTGAGTACTTCGACCATAAAGACGATGTTTTTCAAGTTTTTGATTTTTCATGGAGATAAGTTAACACAACTTCCTCGTTTATGGCCGTAACGCCGTTTATCTTATTCCATTCTTGAAATGCCCTGTATTCCTTCTCATATTGGTAACGAGATTTAGTCGGCAGCAAATCTAGCACAATGTTCTTTGCTCTTTCAGCAATTGCCTCTGGTACACCACTAATTTTACCACTACAAGCGTTAGCCCGTTTACGAATTTTGACAGACGCGTAGTTGATAAACAATTGGTTGACAAAAACATTTTCGCCCGGCCTCCTAATATAATGCCGCGTTAATGGTAATTGAAACTTCATATTATAATGTTTGGAAAGCTAATACAAAAAAGCGTTGTATGCAACAGGTCCTCAAATGGCTTTAGAGGACTCATCTTCATATTACGGACTCGTCCCCTAAAGCCTTGCTTTGAGGACTACTTACATAAACTACTATTATCGTACTCTTAAACTCGTTGCACGTGCTTTAAAGGCTTACTTATACACTAGTATCATAATAGACTAATATGCACTTCAAGAATATACATTTCTAGGTCAAAATATAAATTCCAAATTTAATTTAATCTGGAAATACTTGCATGGAGATTTTTTGGTCTCCAATCTACACTGAAATCTAAAACTTTTATATTTTGTCAGTTTACGGCATATACCAATTTTTCAATTAAAAAAAAACTACAACTTATGTGTCTAAAGTTTACATTTCTGCATTCTGCCATTTAGTAAGTGCTGCTAGGTGTCTTTTTATAAAGCCCACAGAAATAGCATCTAAATTTCTTTAAATTTGATATTTGAGTATCTCCACATATTATAACTGCTGTGAGTATTTTACCAAAATCCCAGTACACCGTTATTGGAGTGCCAGATTGACTGAATTTCTGAAAGAAATATTTCGGGGACCTTGACTTTCCTTGCCTCAGGCCATGCTCCTACAAGGAATGAAGTGCGCGATTTTTACCTATATACCGTCTTATCTATAAAAAAACGCTCCAGCATATAGCCCTTTTGTTAAAGATTTTCGACCCAATAAACTATATACAGGGTGTTTCATTAATAATTGGAAATATTTTAACTGTAGAATTCTGGGCTTAAAATATTAATATTTAACCCAAATCACTTAGATAAAATGTGGCTTGTTACTGAGATATAGGGTGTTTTATTTAAAAATTTAAAAATGATTTTTCCCCATTACTTTAAAACCATTTGTCGTATCCGTATCATATTTGGCAGGAAGTTTAGACACTGTAAACCATGCTAAATTATGTTAAATAAACGTTTCTGGCTACTACCAGAGGCGTACCACAGGGGCAAGTGGGTGGTTGACCCTTCCCAAATTCTACGCCACTGGCGGAATTGCCATTTTAACACAATTTTTCGATTCTCCAATACTTTCTATGTAAATAACATACTCTTCCTTCGTCACGATAACGTCATTATTTTTCGAGATATTTAAAGTTAAACATAAAGCTGAACAGTTATTTTGATTTTAATGTGTATTAATTATGTCGGTGTTTTTTGTCATAAGATTGCATTTATTACGCAAATGAAACTTTAATCCGTATTAACAAAAAAACATAATGTTATTTATTGAAATTTCTTGAAACTAATACATAGATGCATTCAACATAAAAAAATGTATCCATGTATTCGTTTCAATAAATTTCAATAAATAACATTATATTTTTTTGTTAATACGGATTAAAGTTTCATTTGCGTAATAAATGCAATCTTATGACATAAAACACCAACATAATTAATACACATTAAAATCAAAATAACTGTTCCGCTTTGTTTAAATTTAAATATCTCGAAAAATAATGACGTTATCGTGACGAAGAAAGAGTATGTTATTTACATAGAAAGTATTGGAGAGTCGAAAAATTGTGCTAAAATGGCAATTCCGCCAGTGGCGTAGAATTTGGGAAGGGTCAACCACTCACTTGCCCCTGTGGTACGCCTCTGGTAGTAGTCAGAAACGTTTATTTAACACAATTTAGCATGGTTTACAGTGTCTAAACTTCCTGCCAAATATGATACGGATACGTCAAATAGTTTTAAAGTAATGGGGAAAATCATTTTTAAATTTTTAAATGGAACACCCTATATCTCAGTAACGAGCCACATTTTATCTAAGTGATTTGGGTTAAATATTAATATTTTGAGCCCAGGATTCTACAGTTAAAATATTTCCAATTATTAATAAAACACCCTGTATACCTACATTATTAAATTGTATACTTTTATCTAGATTTTGAAGATATTAGTTTTTAGATTACAGTCAACTGTTTCGCCTATCAATATACAACTTTTTTATTTGAAATGGAATACCCTGCATATTTTTATAGGATTTTTAATTCTCTTTCGTTTGGTATAACATAAGTTAGGGTTTTCGTGGAAAATACTGCCAAAACATTTTTAAAATGTATCAAATCTAGATTCCCATGGAAATTCGAATTTAAATCTAGATGTTCTAAAAAATAGAAGTAAGCAAAGAATTATCAAGTCGATCATTAACGAATGATTTAGTTCACCATTTTCGGCATTACAACAATTATAATTTATTTAACAATGAAAATCGCTATAAATTGACATCATGAAAGAACCTTAAAACCAAATAATTAAACCAAGTTACGAAGAAAAGCAGAGAATGTGACAGAAAGTAAACACAAAAACCTACTTTAAGTAGTTTACAAAAATTGTTCAAAACGTAGTCTGTTATTGTCACTACAGTGTTGACACCTTTCTTTTAAACTTTCTACTGAGCGGAGCAGTATATCAGCTGAAGTATAGTTAGCTCCCTCTTTTATACGGTGTTTTAACTCTTCAGTAGCTTCGGGCACCGCGAAGAAATGTGATCCTTAAAATAGCTCCAGAAGAAAAAATCATAAAAAGGCTTCGATTTGGAATATTTCTCTCAGGAAATCGTACATTCGTAATGCTGCAGCACTGTTTTTACGGCATTCATAATAAATCTGTAGTGTACAACTCTTTCCTTAATTTCTGCCATTATTAGCAAGGAAAACTGATGTCTAAACGAGTTTAATGATCCACTTAATAAAAACAATCATCAGCAAAGACTGTTTACTTCTATTTTCTAAGAATTTCCATAAAAATCTAGATTTGATACATCTTTAGAATTTGTTGACAGTATATTCCACGAAAACCATCCTAACTTATGTTATACAACAGGAAAGGGAATTAAAAATCCTATCAAAATATGTAAAAATGTACAGGGTGTTCCTGTGAGCTAGAGGTAGGCAGCGAACTTCGTGGGAAGCAGTTTGAGCCTTAGGTGAGAGGCAACGGTTGAATTGGAGGCGTTTTCGCAGCGGTCGAGCTACAGGGGTCGTTCTGTAAGCGTCAGCGGCTTGTATCGGCAGGCCTACAAAGAAAGAGGGGTCCAGCCATCGTGGGATTTGCTGGAACTCGAGTTAAGCCATAGTTTTCATTGGAGAAGCATCGGAAAGCTCAGGCAACGTCATCCTAAAAGATTGAATTTTTTGAATTTTTTAGTAGCGTCGGCTTTTTGTGGACTACCGACATACGCATCCTCTGAGTGTTTGTTGTTTGTGACGCGTATTTATTGCAATAGTTATCACCTAGGCAACGCTTTAATGATGTAATCACAGATAATTGTTGAATAATAGCGAACTTGTTTTGTGAATTGTGAGGTTGGATCGCCAACTTCCCATTAGTTAAATAATATCCAGTATTTTAGCGATCCCATTAGGTAAATCAGCATTATACAAAGTGTTTACAAAACGATAACAAGATAATTAAGATGATAGTAAATGTGTTTCTTTAAATTTATACAACTCAAGATAATATTTGCTAGGATGTAGAGACCTAACAAATATAAGATAATAGCTATTTATGCAACAAGTGCTAAAAGTCGACGTTTATGCACGAGACATGAAAATTATGAAACGAAGCCGAAGGCTGAGTTTTATGACATGTCTCGTGCATAAACGACTTTTAGCGCGGGTTGCATACAATATTTTATCTACGACCTTAATTTTACCGATATTAATCCATAAATATCGATTTAACAAAAGTTTGCATCTGCGACAATTTTAATTTATGTCATAATAAACAGTAGGGCACGCCGGGCGGGCGATTGTTTGGCACGCCAGTGCTGTCAAGGTGAGTTACGAAATGTAATTATTGATGCTCCACATCTGACTGTATTCATTATATAATGCTTTAGTTATTTCAAAAACACTTTACCTGTAACTCAAGAAGCAACTAGAATAAATGTACAACTTCGCTTGCAGTTCGAAATTGTACTTTATAACCTCACTTCACTTTTAGCTTTGTGCTAAAAGTAAACAGCTGATTTCTTTAACCACGGTAAACTATAAAACGTCACTTTTAGTGAAACAAGCTAGCGCTAAGAGGCCTGCTTTTAGTAGTGGTCGTAGATAAAATCATTTATCTATTTAAATAATAATAATATCAAATATAATCCACAACAAAAAGAAACCATAGTAATAGTTTATTGGGTCGATAATCTTTAAATAAAGGGTTATAATCTGGGACCTCTTTTATAGATCGGAAGGTATGTTATATATTTTATTTTGTTGTATGTCTTCGCCCAATGTTTTACTTTATACTTTCTTAAAGTCAAATTTTAAATATACTTTACGCAAGATTTCAAAGCGGTTAGTCTTTTGCTATTACTGCGAGATCAATAGCTGAATTGTTGTATTTTAAAAGGTTAAATGTCTGAAATTATGCAACTTTGATAGTTTTAGTACAACTGGATCGAGTTGTTACATGGGTGTATAAATTGTATACTCATTTTAAATAATACGCACTAATACGTTTATCAGTAGTATTTAAAATATTTAAATTTCCTTGGCTTCTAGTATCAAGTGGCTGTAACGACCTCTAGTTAGTTTAAGCTAATATTGGAGGCACCATCTCCGTTACGAAAAATGCCACGGCTTCGGCAAACGAGTTATCGATTCATCGCAGCGAAGAAAATAAGGCTGAAACACCTCCAAGTAGCGCTGCTTCAGTGCACGAAGTAGCAACAAACCCTGACATAAATCGAACCCTATATACTTCAAAGTGCAGTTCGGGACGCACTCGGTTTACAGAAAACTCTGCCCCCTTTGATCGGATTTTCTTTGATACGGAAAGTACGAAACATGAATATTCCACCTTAAATAAAACAAAATCAATCATAGCCTGGCGAGGTAATCTGGATCAGGCGGGCTGCACTACCCGACCACGATCAACTGCATGCCCGCAATCAGCGAGAGGGATTAAGAATAACCAACGCTTTGTTTGCAGAGGATTTACAAGCCATGCATAAGATACGATAGCTTATTGTTCTCCATTAAATGAGTATCGAATACGCAGTACATTTTGAAGCTGTTCGAATAAATTTAGCCCATTATTCTAGACCACTAGAATTTATAGAACTTAAATGGAAAATTAATAGTTTGCAAAGATAACTCATTTGTACAAGCAGTTTATGTAGGGTGATCCACATGGTCCTTTTCAGCTGCCATTACTTTACTAACCCGTGACATAATTTATATTCAATCTGAAATATGTTGTAGTCTATTTATTAAATATTAACGTATCGTGATATGATACGCACATATCTTATATGCATACTTGCCTTATAGTACTACCAATTCATTAGCATTAAAAACTATTCTAGTCGTACCACTTCATTTAACATCTGTGCTGTGCTATAATGTCCATATTACTATATTAGTAATGCAGTGAGGCGATACCATGATTAAAGTTGAGTATTTCAATATTTTGCCATGTTTAGATAATATTCGCACTCAACAGTTTCGAGCACTACCGTTCAAGTTTAAAACTGCAAACACTCAAAATCGAAAAAATACAAATTAAAAGTCTGTATGGTATCAAAATATGTTCAGAACATATTTAAACCAATTATTGTGCAAAACCATAACCCACTATTTATAAAAAGATTTAGTAAGTCGTAATTTTAAAATGCGATTCATGAAAGTGAAGTTCACCATTGTGGACATATTTAAATAAATTGTTTGTTAGCTCCATAGTTGTGTTTAATTTTTATATTTATTTGTCCTTTTGTTGCCAGTTAGCTTAGTTTACAACAAGAGAACTCTTCCTTTTTCCCCAATCGAGGTTACGGATACTCGATGCAATAAAGTTCCGGAAATTGTACGAACTGGCTCGAGACCTGCAATTATATGCTCAAAGCTTCTACTTAAATAAAAGCCAAACTGCTCACAATCAGTATAGCATAAGTATATATTGGCCTCAAATTTACACACACAAAACAATAAAGACATAGCGTTATACCCTAAAATAGATAGCCATTTCTAAACACCACGATGCTTACTAATGATATATAAATTACAAGCGCTTTCTGAATGCTACACGCATTTATCAGTTAAACAAAAGTAGAGTCACTATGATTAATATACATTTATGTATGTATGTATGCATTATCTGCAACCCCATTTACCTTGCTGTGTAGAGGTTGGTGCATTGTACTCTTGCGTCTGGAGGTACAATGCTCAACTTGTCCCGCGCTTTTTGTGCTTGCGCAGCAACCATTGTGTGAGGTTTGTGTCATGATGATGTGTTGACCTTGTTACTCTATTTCTTATGTCTGTGGTTCTGAATAGAGCACATTTAATTTGGTGGCCAACTGTGAATGGTTTCACCGAGTTCGAGTTCAATCGCCAACGCTGCTGAAAAATTTCGACCCCCGCGGGATTCGAACCGAGGACTTGTTTAATGCAAGCCTAGTGCTTTCCCAACTGCTCTACGCGGCTTCTTGATATAAATTTATATTTAAACAAAATTAAAAAGAAATAAAAATAACTGTCATTTATAAGCGAACATTTAACTGCATGCAAATCCAGGTCGAGTCTGGTGTAATATTTCGTTTTCAAACGAGGAATATCACCAACTTGTAATAATATTATGCAGTAACTTTACTATCAGGAGTGTAAAACATTGTGTGAAAATGAAAAGAGAACTTATCGAATGTGGTTACGTTAAAAAAGAACATTTTTTTAATACAATGAAAACAATTAATACAGTAATGGAAGGGTTTAAAAAAACGTTATTAAAATTAACGCTTCAAAGGAAAAAGATGTGTTATTAGGCAGAAGTAGTTGAAGACAAAGTTGGAAAATGACTGCCTAAACCTGCAAGGTGTTACAATTCGAATTTCTTGTGCGAAAATGTTCACCAGTGTTCGCCACAGATTAGAAGATCTGGAACGCCGGAGTACATTTCGGACTGCCTAGTAGGTCTAGCAAGCTTTGAATTTACAATCCATGCGCTTTTGCCTTAAAGCTTCCTAGTATGCAACTTATAGTTAGGTGATATCTTTTTTGGCGGCAATTGCATCTTTTTCGGAATTTCCATTTCCTGAATTTGTTTCTGAAGCTGCTCGACGTGATCGTACGGGACTTTTTCTTGCTATCGCGCCATATGCAGATTGTTCCTGAGGGAATAGTCGCCACAGGAGTAGCTTTGGTCCTGTTGTTGGGTTGCCGCACTTTCCGAGTATTTCGAGACAGCGTAGTTTCTTTCTGGAGAAAAATATCGCTTGGTCTCCCGAAATTTGATTTACGCCCGTTCTGTAATTACTTCCACGTGGGCTAATGCTCGGTTAAAATTTGTTTCAGATCTTTTTTCCTTTTCTGTTTTTTGTTGTTCTACTTATTATTTTTTTGCGGTTTTCCAATGTTTAGCTTCCGTTTCGCTTTTCTTCACGTTGTGGATTTATCGTTCGAGTGCCAGCAGTTTCTATCGAAGGAAGTGTCTGTGGGTATTCGACATAGCTACACACTCCGATAAGCAAAGGCTTCGCCAGCTATTGCCGCAAAATCTGCAGTTTTCTTCCAGGTCATGCCTCGGTAATCAAGGTTAATTTTTTTCAATATCGGACGTCTAGCAGCGCAGCTTAAGCACTTCGAAAGGAAATTCCCAGATTCTTCGAATCACGTCTGTTGGCGGAAATCACCACCACCCCTTCCCTGATCTTTCTTTAAGTTATAAAATATATTGATATCGAGCTTATGTGTCAAAGTAAATTCTAAAAAAATGAAGATTTCTACTGAGGCGATGCCAATATCGACAGCGCGCAGAATACTAAAAAAGCACTTCTTACATGTGATGTACGTAAAAATAGAAAATGGAAAAGAATAGCCCTCTTTTAGAAGAACATTTTTTTTTCGTACACAAGTGGCAGCAAAAGTAAATGAATATATTATTATTCTTTGATCTGCAGTCAGCTGCAACTGTAAATAACAGCTTTGTGGTAGGTAATTGGCAGCATTTAGGTACCGAATGCTTTGTAGTACTAGAGAAGTAACGCAGCTGTCGAAGATGTGATGATACAGCATTTACTGCACCGTTAAAAGAGCGCTAGGCGAGGGAGCTGGGAAAGATGTGATCTGCTAGATTTGAAAACATATTTTTTAAAGGAGTGTGGCGCTTCGAATTTTATGATAATGAATATGCAGTACACTGTACACTTCGAATCCTTAAATTCCCAACAACAATACAAACTGCTGAACCTGTTATTATTTTATTGACAAGAAATTAACGTTTAAATGGATATTGCAAAATGTATTTAAATGTACTATTGATTAAACAACTGATCGACTTACAAGAAAATAGCAGTGAATAACAACTTCGCCAGCACAGCCAACAGGCCTTGGTCTGTAGAAACTCTAAAATAAAACTGTAAAAGGTATGCGAGGTGAAACTTTGATTTGATTTGATGGGGCTCACGTTGAACTCGGTTCTCGACTCGTCTCATGCCTGCGCGGTTGTTCGAGTCGTCTCCATTCCTAATTTAATACTGCGTAGCTTTACAGATTCTTTCTGAAAGGAGGAAATAATAACCAGGCTGGTAGCCCGAATCACGGCCAACTAGACAAAAGAATAGTCCTGAAGATGACCATTTGTGGAGTTACTTTTAAGTTTATAAAACGTCATGAGCTCGGGAAAGTCCTATAAAAACTGGCAGATCTAAAAATCCCGAAAATCCCGCTCGCTTTGTCCGGGGAACAAATCTGTTGGGTCAAACCAAGATTTGGTGAGTGGATACTGGGGCGAGCAAATTCTATAATATAGATCTAGCCAGCCACGAGATGAATCACTCCATCAAGTCGACCTGACAGCTTGACAGTCTTCGATTCTCCTGCATACACACTCGAACCGAGATGGAGCTTGTCTTCTGTAGGTTTCGACGTTCGCTCTCTTTGGGTTTTTTTAGTTCCGATGAAAAACTTGTTAAGTCTGTTTAGTGTTCTTTAAGCAACATGGAGTCTTACTTTCCCTATTTAGAACTTTTGAGCGTTCAATAACGTTTGATGGCTGAATGATAGAGAATGAACTTATATTTATGTCTTTTCCCAGAAAGGGTCATAATATTGAAGAGCTAACAATTTTAGTGGAGCCCAATAAAATTCAGAGAGGCCGACGCAAAACAGTAGTCCCTGCAAGCACGAAAGAAACTTGGCTGTGCAGCCGTAAGTTCGTACATAATTCGATTCCTTCCTCGCTACCGTGATAATAATGTTAATGCAGCGTTGGATGATCGAAGCGCAGATCCTCGAGTAATCTAATCAAACAACTCCAATAGCCTCTCAGATGTTTCCGATTTTTCAGATGTTTGCTTTGGATTTTCGTTTAATGCACGTACAAAATGTAAATGTGCCGAACTCTACTCGCTTATCGTCTTTTTCTTTCAGGAATGTTTCGGAGCACTCAAGCCGTTGTTACAGTAAAACTTATGTTTTAGAAGTTTCTCCAGTATATATGCAAAGCATGCTACCTAGTATCATTTATCCAATCGTGTGTTAGTTAAATTAAAAGACCGCCGGCGCCGAAGCGATTTAAAAAACACTTAATTTTTATGTTACCATGCAATTTAACGTTAGAAGCTTAGCACAGGCTTCGCAAGACAATTTCCTACATCAAGTGTCTTAAGCGCTGAACTAGGAACTAAAGATAAAACTCTAAATCATTAACCTATATATTACAATGGCTATATAAGCTACACGTTGGACTATACATATATTTTATGAAATGTAATGCACCACTTTAAACTAGCCCTTTATTAATGCAATGCACTTTCTAATTAAATAATAATTCCTTTTTAAAATTAAGTTCTCTTATCTCAGGTGGTTTCCCAAATCAAGATCTCTATTAATTAAATTTTTATATTACAGTTAATGACATTTTCTGCCAAACCGATTTTCAAAACTCATCAAGCCAGGTATTGACAATTGTATATTATCTTAACACATATATTAATCAATTCTCCTAAGTAAGTAACAAATCAAGTCTATTTGAACACCTTCTTGTACTAATTGTTATTATTATTACGACAGTCGACATTAACTCTTTACACAAACCTTAATACTTTCTCTTGCTTTTTCTACCAAACTCCAACCTACAACGGATCCCAATATCGTCAGACTGCAAAACTTACTGCTCACTCCTCAAACAGTGGCACCCAGGATGGCACGTGAACTCCTTTGACTGCATCCATCCAGAATATCACCCGCACTGTTTACAGAATCCAATCCTCCCTCCTTGCAAATGTCACCATCAAAGCATTCAACCTCTGGTAAGTTCCAATTTTATGAAGTTCCAAATCTAACCTTGTTCCTTTTTATAGCTATTCCGATGTCTACAGCAACACTTACAACTTATCCAAATCAATTAGTTACTTGTAAGAATCTCCAATAATATCTTGTATACTCTCCAATCCAAATGTATTCAACTAACATAACCTTCTGTATGTTTATTTCCAATTGACTGTACTTGTATAATTTCTTGACCGATCATGTACCTCCATAAGTTCCATTTAACATTTTCATTTTATCTCACCACGCAGATTTGTTTAAGACCCTTTTTAAATTTGTATTTACCAAAATAATACAAATTTAGGAATAACTTTCTAGTTTTATTTACAAAATGCTTTAATTCAGAAAATACATGTCTGTTTTTATGAGTTTGTTATATAACTAACTTAAACAAAATTTTCATTTATGTTAGATATAATTTTTATTGCACACTTATTTATTTTAAAAATCCTATTATTACATGCTATTAATTATTATCATTCTAACAAATACATTTGTCAATTGTAACCTTGGCTTGAACTTTATCAAAATTTTCTGTAACCATTAAATTATTATTCAATTAATATCAAACTCTCCTCTCTCATTGTCTCAATTAAATTTATTTATAATGTTTAAAATTTAACACCCATCAAGATTTAATTATAGCAATCTTCCAAATTTATTCGTTTTAAATATTTCTTTATTGTATTTGATTACAATGCCTCATGTATCATAACAATATATATGCGCTTCTCGACTTCCAACGTCTTCTATTTAGCCAATCTCTCTGTTGAAGACCTCTGGCAGCCATCGCTTCATGGACCAACATTCTAATATGTATATTAGAAAAACACGTATTTCTCTCCTAGGATGCATATGACAGGGAGCCACGAGGTGCATCAAGGTTACAAAGTAAGCAGTTAGCACAATAAAAAAAAAGGAAAAAGGCTTTACCCACAACTTCATTCGTCGACATTGTGACACTAAATAATTTTAAAAATCAAATTAAGTTAGGAGTGAAAATGTCTTAGCGTTTGTAATAAATAAACGTTGCCGGTGGTCGAATTCGAAGGGCAGGCGGACCGCGTATACAGTCCCAAAGTTTTGTGGGATATTTAAGGCAACGGGCTATATCTACCTGAGCTACGGAGCACCGACCCTTCGAAATCCTGCGTTGCAGCTGTATTAAGTAACGCATTAATTTGTTGCTCTTTTTTGTATCGTGCAACATTTATACTGTATTTATTGGGGTTAATTTTTGGTAAGAATAAAGCCTGCGCTGTGTACAAATTATTACTTGTATTTATTGCTGAGTTAAATCATAAATACACAAAATTTTTTTTTAATGTACTCATCTTGTACATATGTGTCTATGTCTCGGTTTCATGGTAGGTAGGTATAAAATGGGTATGCAAAATATTGTCTTCCTCCGACAAGTAGCTTTTGGGTGATATCGCCAACAGACAGACAGACAGATAGACTGACTGAATTGAGAAAACCTGTTTTTCGTCATCTAGGGACCCCGGAACGTGCAGATCTGGAGAAATCTCGAAAGGTGATTTTTTCGCGATTACAATACTTCCTTCGTCTTTTAGACGAGCGAAGTAATAGAACTTGTTACTTTTATTTAATAAACTGTGAAATGCAAGTGAGAGTATGTTGCTACTCAAGAAACCTTTTTAAGTGACATATTTATCGGTTTGAATACCGTTTTACTGTAGTAGAGATATTAGATATTTGTACAATGCTCACAAACCCCAACACGAACTACAACTAGATAAGAAAAGTTGTTAAACTTTTATTTTGAAATTGTAATGGTCTGGAACTGTAAATAAATATGTACGTTTAGTTCATCCAATTCCTGAAAAAATGTATCGTTATCCTCAAATTCTCCCCGCCTACTTCCTTTAAATTGTTTTTCTTCCGTACAGCTCTTTGTATTTTTGTGGTGCAAATGCAGTCTATTATTGCTATTCTGCAATATCCAAATCTTGGTTCGATAAGTGCCCTTGGCATTCAGTTCACACAAGTGTTTATTAGTTTGGAAGGTTTGCAATTTTTGCTGGAATCGATTAATCAATCGCGAAAGGTTTAATAAAACTGCATAATTTTGTGAAGACAGCAAACGCTTTGGCGTTAACGGAACTTCGGAAAATGCAGTTTAGTGAAGGACACCTTCCGCCGAATTAATGTAAACATCCAATCTCGAGAACGACGTAACCTGCAAGGATGATTTTTGAGCCAGTATTTGTGCTGTCGGCTAAATAGCATAGCCGCAGAGGGTTTACAACGTTAAGAATAAAGCCCGATTTATAAATTGACGCCCGCCCGTTTGACGCTACCGCTAATAACGCGGGCGCAGACATAACGCCGACGTTGTCTATGGCGAGCTATTTTATAAATTGCCGTATAGTTTAACGTACGCAGGCGCATTCAAAAGTAAACGCTCGATTTATAAAAGTGACAACCGACACACGCGCCACCAGCATCGGAAGCCCTAACCCAACATTTTGATTTATTATATGAGAATGGACAATCAAGAGGCAAACTACCTATTAGCTGCAGCAAGTGTGCTTATACTAGGTGCAGCCCATTTCGTTGGAACAACTACAAGAAGGGCGAGACAATGTTAAACTCGACAAATATACACAACACGCTATAAGGACGGTTTTTATCAAGCTACATTTCTTCCAATGAAAGAAAAGGGCCATGGTCATTTTTTTAAATACACAAGGATGAGTGTAAACGTGTTTAATAATTTGTATAAACAACTGGATCCGAAGCTCTCTGCTCTGATCCTTGCGCAGCAGGTCAAATAATCCCGCGCAAAATTTCTCGCCTTTTGATTGGTCGAGTAAATCCGTCGACGCAAGACGTTGACGCCAAAGTTGAATCTTGGCCAACTTTTCCGCAAACGGTAGCGGTGCAGCGTTAGCGTTTGCGTCATTTTATAAACGGTTACATTTAGACCAAATAGTTTAACGTCGGCGTTACGTTTGCGGCCGCGTCAGCGGTAACGTCAAACGGGCGGGCGTCAATTTATAAATCGAGCTTTAGGGCTTCCTGCGAAAACGAAGTTACTAGTCATGAATTGAGCCTTTAATAGTACAATTCGATTTTCTTTAAATGGAAAACGAAGTTTCAAACCAAATTCAAAATTTTGAATTCTGGAATAGGTAGCGTAATAAATACAAAAGTTAAAATTTGGTTTCTTTATTTGTTAATGTATACTTACTTAGTTTTCGACTTTTATTTCCTTTGCTGAATCGACTATTATTATTAATTTTACCACAATAATGTTTAATCAACGTATTGCTTGCAGAATTCATTAGAATTTTCGCTATTCTTTCCTCACTATGATATCTACATCCAAGAAAATAAACTTTTTAAGAAAATGCAATTTGCATACCTGAAAGGAGTAAAATTCACCCATGGTGGAGCAGTAATCCACTTTCTACGTAAAACTTCATTTTTCGGGAGACTAAGCACATTGACTTTACTCTTGTTTCGATTACTGCGCCCGTCAAGTAACACTTTTACGGTATAATAATTTCATTAATGTTTGTATGTATGGTAGCAGTAATAGCCGTTAAGCGGCCGCCGCGTAACTGCGGAGCACAGTTGTGTAATAGTACAGAACTCGGTTGCTGACCTTAAGGTCATGAGTTCGAAACTTGCCACCGAATGCATTTTCTGTAATTATTGAAAGATTCTGATACAGTGAATTTATTTTAATAGTTAACTTAGCAGTTTCGTTTCTAAGCCAGCATTTAATCATACAGGGCAGTTCCATAGTTACCAATGATATCAATAGATTAGAGCTTTTATTTTACGAGTTAACATACGAATTTGAATTAGGTACTTGCTAATGAGAAACTTTAATTTTGTTATCAGAATGTAGGTATGCAACTAAAAAGTAGATACGTAGAAACAACTTGTGTGTTGTATCTTTTCTTTGGTGGTATATATTAGGATAACTTTTAATTGTCTTTTTGACAAGTAATAATTCCTATGTTAACTTGTAAAATACACGCTCTAATCTATTGGTCCCATTTGTAACTATGGAAATGACCTGTATGACTAAATGGTGGCATAGAAACGAAACGCTTATGTTAACTATTAAAATAAATTTCCTGTATAAATTTCTATCCATTCTTACATTTGAATGTGAAATGCCACATTACAGGCGTTCTCTGCTCTCACACTGAAGTTACCGTGAATAGAATTGCCTGGAGGCTGAACAGGTTTCTGTTACTTGCGCTGGTTCCGTCCCTTTAATTTTGAGCACACGGTTGAGACTGCAACCGTGTTTTAAGACAAAGTAGTCAGGCCGAAGTGGAAATTATAATTTCGTAACTACTCTGAAGTGAAACCTTACACTTCAAAATTTTAGGCTTGGAAGGGCAGTACGTCGATGTTAATGAATCAAACACTTAATGCCGATTGTTTTTATGATAAAAATATTGGTCTATATATACAGATATATTTGCTTAGTTCTAAAAATTGCATTATTTCAAAGTGCAAAGTGTTTATTCTTATTAGGTAGATATAAAGTGTCATAACAACAATCAGCATTTAACAACCCCGCTTCCGCGATATCATCATCATCATCGTCGTTGGCCATCCAGTCCTTTGTGGACCATCGCCTTCTTAAGAATCTTCTGCCATCCATTTCTGTCTCCAGCTCTCGTCTTCCACTAGCGTATTCCGATTGCTCGTAGATCCTTATCTGTCTCAACTAGGTATCTCATTTTTGGTCGGCCTACGCCTCTTGTGCCATCAGGTCTGCCTTCTAGAATTTTCCTTAGTGGACCCTCCACTCTCATTCTCTGACAGTGACCGATCCATCGCAATCTTCCAATTCTTACTGTCTTTATGTCTGGTTCGTCGTATATTTGGTAGAGTTCAAAGTTGTAACGTCTGCGCCAAATTCCATTTTCGTTTACCGCCCCATATATGCTTCTTAGGATCTTGCGTTCGAAGCATTGTAGTGTTTGGCCACTATCTATGTTTCTGAACCATACATCAGTACTGGCTTTATTATCGTTTTATATATTTTTATTTTTGTGTGTTTGGATATAGTGTTGGATCTAAGATGTTTGAGCAGTCCATAATTTAATTTATTCGTTAGGTGTATTCTTCTCTGAATCTCTGTACTGTTGTTATTTTCCGTATTAACTTAAGACCCTAGGTAGACGAATTTCTTCACTCCCTCAAAGTCATACTTGTCTATGGTAAGGTTTTAGCGGACTATTAGGCGCTGTCCTTTAAATGCCACCACCATATATTTCATTTTTTGCTCGTTGATTTGTAGGCCCATTTCTTTTGCAGCTTCTCCGAGATACATAAAAGCTTCTTTGACAGCTAGTAGGCTTCTTCCGATAATGTCTATATCGTCTTTGTATGCTAATTCTTGACTGGACTTGAAAAATATCGTTCCGTTGGTGTTGATCTTGGATGTTCTGATGGCTTTTTTAAGGACTATCTTAAAAAGCAGACAAGAAAGGGCGTAGTCCTTTTACAGTATTGAATGGGTGTGATCGCTCGTTTTGTATTTGCACTCTGCTTTCAACTTTTTTCATTGTTAATTTGACTAGTTCGACAAGGTGTTTTGGTATCTTAAACTCTTCCATAGCTTTATAGAGTGCTTCCCTGTTTATGCTATCATATGCATTTTTAAAATCGATAAATAGATGGTGCATTTCGATATTAAATTCGCGTGAATTTTCCAGGATTTGTCTGAGTGCGCATATCTGATCTATTGTTGATTTGCTTTGTTGGAATCCACACTGGTATTTCCCTATTATTTCTTCAGTACATGGTCTCAGTCGTTCGGATAGGATATTAGAGAAGATCTTGTATGCTACGTTTAATAAGGTGATTCCTCGGTAGTTAGCGCAGTTGAGTTGATCCCCTTTTTTGTAGATTGGGCATATAATACCACAGTTCCACTCATCTGGGAGTATCGCTTGTTGCCATACCTATGTTAGGAGTTTATGAATTACTTCAGTTAGTTTACTCCCTCTTTCTTAAATAGTTCGGCTGGTAGGTTATCTGAACCTGGTGCCCTATTTGACTTCAATTTGTTTATTGATTTTTGCACTTCTTGTAGTGTCGGGGGGTTAGATTTTTGTTCTTCTTCTATTTCATTCGTTAGTTGTTCGTAGTCTCGTGGTAATTCTTTACTTCCTGGTAAATCACTATTGCTTGAGTTGTCCTTGTACTTGTCTAATTGCTCTCGGAAGTGTTCCCTCCATCTTTCTAGGCTTTCCTGTTTATTGCTAATGATGTTGTTCTTTTTATCTCTACACATAGTTGATCGTGGATTAAATTCTTTCCTTACATTATTTAATTGTTTATAGAATTTTCTCGTTTCTCTTTGGTTGTTTAGTTGTTCTAGCTCCATCGGCTGTTTTTCGTTGTGTGCCTTCTTGTTTGATTTATGTATTTTCTTTTCAACATGTCTTAATTGTCGATATTCTTCTTGAGTTCTTCTTGTGCGGTGTGTTTGTTGCATTCTTCTATATGCCATATTATTTGCGGTTGTTGTCTTTATGCATTCGTTATAGAAACCAATCATTTTGTTTTTTTGGGGGCTGTTTTCCCAAGAGTTCGTCGGCTGTATTCTGCATTATGGTTTTACATTTTTCCCATAATTGATTTATGCTACAATTTTCATCATTAATGCCATGTGAAAGTTTGTTGTTTAAGGTTCTGTTAAATTCTTCTTCTTTGTTTTTATCTGACAGTGCTGCCACATTTTACCGTTTTGTTCTTTCACCCTTTTGTGTTTTCTGATTCGATATTCTAGCCCGGAGATTTTCTATAGGTTCGCACATCTAAAATATTAGATAAATGTCGAGAGTCCACCAGGATATGGTCGATTGAATTTGTTGTGTTGTCATCAGGGATTTCCAAGTTCCCTTATGGATTCTCCTATGATCAAAGCATGTGCTTGCTATCTTCATGTTTAAAGAGGCGGCTAAATTAATTAGTCGTATACCGTTATCGTTGCTAGCGCTATGCAGGCTATGTTTACCTATTGTTGGTCGATATATTTCTTCTTGGCCCACTTTGGCATTCAGGTCACCCAACAGGATTTTGATGTCTCGTTTTGGGGATTTCCGATAGGTATTTTCAAGGGTCTCGTAGAATTCCTCCTTCTCCTCCTCTGTCTTATCTTCTGTGGGTGCATGGGCATCTATGAATATGTAATTGAAGAATTTTCCCTTCATTCGCATGACGCATGACACACAATCTAAGGTTTATGGCTTGGAAATCAATGATTTGGTTTTTTATTCGATTTTTAACGATGAAACCAGTGTCTACAATTTATATGTTGCTTTTTATGACTGCTATTGATGTTACTTGAAAATAAAAAGCATTAAGCCTGGTTGGGGCAAGGGATGAGGTCATGTGGCCATTGGCGATTTAATATTCTTGGTGCGACTGGTTCTTGGGCAGCTGAAGTACCGATCGTTTTCGTGTCCCACGAGAGTGTAGTGGTAAGTAGTTGCAATTTTTTGGATTTCGCTGGATACATATGGAATCCCCAGGTCTTCGTGGAGGGTCTGATTATTAACATACCAAGGAGTGTTTGCCAACATGCAAAGCGTCTTCGACTGGAAACGCTGCAGGATGTTAGCGTTGAACGGCTTTGTGCAACTCCACAGTTGAATGCCAAAAGTCCAAATTTGTTTCAAAATGACTTTATGCAGGAGAAGTTTATTTTCTAGGGATAACTGCGATCGCCTTCCAATTAGCCAGCTCATTTATTTAACTTTGAGGTCAAGATGTTTTCGTTTTGTCTTTATGTGAGTCGTCCAGGTGAGCCTTTGGTCAAGGTGCATTCCTAAATATTTTATTTCTGATTTTACTGGTATAATGTTGTTAATTGTGAGTTGTAGACATACACTTCCCTTGTTGGTGAAAGTGACTTGGGTGGATTTTTCGTTATTTACAGAAATTCTCCAGTTGCTGTACCAATTCTGGAGGAGGTCGAGGTGATTTTGAAGGTTTTCAGATGCCTCTACCGATGAATTGCTGATAGATAGTACAGCTGTATCGTCAGCAAAGGTGGCGATCTCCGTGTTGGCTGTGGTTGGAGCGTCTGAAGTTAACACTAAGTACAATAGGGAACCTAGCACGCTTCCTTGGAATACTCCAGCAGATATATGCTGATAATTCGAAAATGAATTGTTTATTCTGACTTGGAAGTTTCTGTCACATACGTAAGATTTTAGCAAGGGATCAATTTGACTTGGAAAGACTGATTTGAGTTTGTATAGTAAACCTAAATGCCATACTCTATCAAAAGCTTGCGTCATATCTGAAAAAGCTGCGGCGCAGAACGCTTTGGTTTCCAGTGATTCCATGATCTTTGTAACAATCCTGTGGGTTTGCTGGCTGTCGAGTGTCACTTTCGAAAACCAAACTGATGGGTTGGTATAATTTGGTCTAGGTCAACAGTCTCTTCGATTCTTTTTAAGAGCAGTCTTTCGAATACTTTTAACATGAGAGTAAGAAGACTTATAGGTCGGTATGACGTTGGTTCTGTTGGTGGTTTGCCAGGCTTGGCTATCATTATAATTAGAGCATATGTCCATTGAAGGGGAAAGTAACAAAGCCTTAGCATGCTGTTGTAGATGGTAGTGAGCAATACTAATGTTTTCCGGGCACATAGCGTAAAATTTGTCCCGTTATAAGATCATAACCAATGGATTTATGGACATTGTTATATTTGAGTTTTTGTTGTACCTCGGCAGGGGGGAATGTTTTGATCGGTAAGAACAGTTGACACGGCGCATGGATGAAGTCTTCTATTGATTCAGATTTCTCGAACAAAGAATACTTTTTCAATGTCTTTCATATGAAAGAAAAACAATGCAAACACGGTGTTTTAAAAGAATCTATCGAAGAACCGTTTCCACTATTTACTGATCACATATTAAGACATCAAAATAGATAATAGATATTTACTATACAAGTGCGTAAAGCTAGTCTTTAGTCAAGAGTGGGACAGAGTGGATTCCACATGTATTAAGTCCCGCACAAAAATTGTAGGAAAATAAATTATCAAGCAATTGCTCGAATTGTTGCAACGATTCCTGAATTTAAAAAAAAATCAATAGTTATCCCTGTTGATAAGATATAGTTAAAAAAAATTCGGACCAGAATTGAAGACACAGACAATTGAATGAAAAATTGCAAGGTCCCCTCATTCCTGGAAGTGCTTAAGCTTAGACACGAAAGTAAAGGCCATGGTGTGCTACAGCTACTGCACGAATTGAACACACCACTACCGTGATTGCTGACTTTTGCAAATAGTTCTTATAAAAAGGCTTACTCCTTAAAAATCGTGCTAACCAACCAACAACTATACTCATGGCGTGCTGATTTTACACGATAATACCAGACCTCACATTTCTGATACGCTACGAAAGCTGATGGAGGCATAAGACTAACAATCGTTTCAGCATTCTTCATACAGCGATGACATGAGCTCTTCAATATGTTGCCAAAAAATAAAAAAATCGGTAAGTGGTAGACTTCTAAAGTTTCTCTTTGTAAAATCACCTGAGCCATTCGGTAACTTAATATGAAAAATTAAAAATTAATCGGAATTCAGGACTATTTGCCTATAGCCTGTTAATTTTCTATATGATTCTAGTAATCTTTGGATTTTGTATATTTTTAAAGTGTATACATTTGTTTATCAAAATGTCAATTAAATGTTATTTATAAATGTCAAGATTACAAAATAATAATTTAATGTCTGCAAAAAATGGGATTATAATGTAATAAAACATTTTTGGAATCACTTTAAGTTGAATATCTTGTAAGCATTGTCATTTCAATGCTTAACTAGTACTCCATGTAATTCTTGTAATGTCAAGAGTGGAGTGATCTAGCCTATGCGTAAATGTATTGACATATTTTTAAACTGTTATAAAAATTTCAAGAGTGATGCCCGTTTATTCTGCATCGCATAGAGAATGAACCGGCTGTGAACACCCAAAATCGATTATTTTTAATCTGTTTAGTAAATGTTTTTTATAGTTCTTCTGACGCTTGAGTATTAATGCTCAGTCTCCTTGTGCACTTTTTTATGTTAATTAAATATGGCGCAGAAAATTTGTTTAAATATCAGAAGCTTCCAACCCGTAGAAACAGTATGCTGCACTTGGGTACGCGTTCTCGAGTAGCTGTAATTTCAACTCCAGTTAAACGCTGTTATTTTCTTGCAAGGGACTAAAATTTATTGGCTTATTTTTAGGAAAGCAGAATATGAAATAAGCGGCAGTATAATTTTATTGCTCCTGTGTGGGTTGGTAGGCTCATCGAAACAGGTGTGCTTTGCCAATTGCGGTTGCTGCTAAAGTAGAAGTGGTTGCGTCTTAATGGATAATTAATATATAAATAGCTGCATTCTTTAAAGTTATTAAAGTAGGTAGCTCGAAATGCTGTGTTTACACAGTGTGTAAAATGCATTTACCTTCTACGAGTTTATTTTAAATCATGTATTTTTTATAAATTTGGCAGGTTTTCTTAAATATAAAGCTCGGTGCGAAATTGATCCACAATGGTGACCCTAAATTTTGAAAATATCATTGACGTGTCTGCATTATGATATATTTCTGAGGCTATATCAATAAATTTAAAAGTATGTTAGCTGAAAATTGACACATTATTCTACAGTAACTTGTTTGTTAGGCTATACACAATATAAACGTATGAATAGAGCACCAAATCATATATGTCAATGATTATGGAATTTGGATAAACAAAATAATAAGAAACTTATCGGTAATATTGTGTCAGACTGTTAGATTAAGCAATATTACTATTTTAGCCAAAGGATTAAAATGGGACTGTAATTATGCTTAATTCATTTAGAAAACATTATTTTACGATCAATATTATACCAAATGGAATGAAATTAGATATAAAATATATATAGGTAAGTTGTATATTGTTGAAATGTATGCGATATATCATGTGTTAAAAAAAAACTCATTCCCAGCATGCCATGATCAAATTGAAGTTTGCCATAACTTGCTATACCCATTGAAGCAAATGAACTATTATAAATCAGAGAGTACTAAATTACATCTTAACCTTGAAATATTTTTCTAATAATATGCAGAACATTTAACAAAAACAATTTTTATTGACTGTTATCATTAATACACTCGTTGTTGTTGTGTACATGTCATCTTATTTTTCTTTTTGCTTGATACAATTAAGCTTAATGCAGTGTAAACTTTTACCTGTAACAGTGACAGATATGTTCATAAGCAAAATACAATCTGACATTCACCTACAGACTTATGTTAAGACATGACTAGATTTTCTATCTTTCTTTACAAGGCCTACCCTAAAATAATGAGTTATGTTTTGGAACACACGATATTATATTAATAAGGTAACCATGTAAAATGAAAATAATAAGAAGTCATGCTAAGAGATGAAAAGGAAAAATTACATCCAATCTTGAAAATTTAATATGGAAAACGTGTAATGATGTAAATTAGACATAAGTAAATGATGTGCCCAATAGGAGTTTTATTTGATAATTTACTATTAAAGTGCAACTATGAAATAGAATGGAAGATGAGTAATTAAAAATGTAAAATATAGAATAATGTTGAATGAAGGAAGGTATTTGAAAACAGAATCAACAGAACTAACAAAGAAGACAAGCTGGGGTTGCAGAATCCGAAAAGGAGAAGCTGTTTAGTGGAATATTAGTGAAGATGCAGAAAATCGACATATTGGAGTAGAAGTAGGACAATTTTAAGTGCCGAGAAAGATAAGTGAGCTGTATGGTAGTACGTGTATGAAGATGCAGTGGGGAAATATGTGAACATCTTCAAGTAATGCGAAATGGAAATGTGGCAGATGAAGATCTAATCAAAATCATCAGAATTTTACCGAAAGAAGATATTTTTTATTATCATAATGAAGTCTTCAAGATAAACCAAATAAGAACTGGCATTATATGAAATAAATAAATATGAGTTCTTGATTTTGTATTTGGTGTATTCAAGTGAATTAAACTAAAGGAATGCCCTAACCTGAGAGGAATATCCATGTTATAATAATTAACGACTGAAGTAGCTTTTACAGAAGATAATTATTCATACATAGATAGTAACACTGGGTTTAAAAGTAATTTTAATAATCCATATGAATCAGATAATCTGATTTTATTTGCAATGACAGAAAAAATTAAATTGTATGTAGTAGAATTAAGAAAAATTTTAATAGCACTTAACTACTGTATGATCGAAAACTTTTATTCTCTAGAGGGCTGTAGAATGTCCTTAAAAATTTATGTTGGCAGTTGTGGTAGTAAACGTCACATTGGCATTTTATATCTGTTAGTTTAAGGTTAAGACAAATACAAACGTTTTTGTTGAATACATAAAAATGTTAATGGTAAAATCAACTACAGCTGTACAAAGCGATTTCCTTCATTTTCCATACTTAGCATCCACTTTGTGTTCAGCATTAAATATTCTGTCAAAGTTAGGCGATTCTGTCAAAATATTTAGGCTACATTACTAAGTACCTTTACTCGCCACTGCCAATATAAATTTAATTTTAAAAAAATTCACAGCTCTCTACAGGATAAACGTTTTCCATCATACGCTATGTACAGTGCATTCAGAAATGATCGAACGTTTTTGAATGGTCATTATTTTGGCGCTAGTTATTTTAACTATTTGATGTTAGCTACACGTGCAGTGTTTTTGACGTTGAAATTTATCATTGGCGTTCGTTCATTGTGCTTTTATGTGTTGTGCGGAGTTTACAGCCAGTTTCAGTTATTGTTCTGTGGTTTCAACGTTCTGTTCTTTTGCAAAAATCGTTTCTCTAAATAACGTATTTGAGTTTGGTGTAAGTATACGCACTAGGTTTGAAGTTTTGAGGTTATTTTCTTATTTTAAATTACAAATTATAATCATGCCGCCACAACTGAACAAGATGCTTTTATTCTAATGGATCACTTTCACCGTGGAACCCGAAATTAGGATGGTTCATGGTCATATTTCATTCAGTCATAGAAAGATTTACTAAGGCGTTTCCAGGTGTGCAAATCAATTACGAATCTTTTGATCAACATAAGCGGATTATTATTCACCATTTCGAAGACAAACACTGCATCTGCAAAAGCAAATCAATAGGCAGGCAGGCCGAAATAAAATAGCTGACATTAATAATCGAATTCAACTGAGCCCGCACAGATTAGTTTCCACATTGGCTGCCCAAAGTGGTATGTAAATAATAAATTGCTCATTTACAGCGTAATTTGCTCATATATTTCTTTATACCTAGTTATTTCTGTTGGATTGTGTCATAAGGCGTTAAGAAAAAATCTCCGCATGTATCCACACAAGATAACAGTGGCCAGTGGTTTACTGAAAATTTAGATGACCATAATGTGTTGGATGTAACATTTATATCTGACGGAGCGTGGTTCCATTTGTCAAGCTATTTTTTTCCAAAAACTAACTTTGAAAATTGAATTGGTGTGATTGAAATTTTTTCCACTTTACATAAAGACACTTGAATAAATTTTGTATCAATAAAATTTTTATAATAAAAGTGTATTGTATAAGATTATTCCGATTTACTTTAGTTTATTCCTTGCAAGGTAACATTTTATAATTTTGAAAAATTGAGACTGTTTTTATAAGAGTTAGATTGATTAGAGTGTTATTTATTTTCACTTAATGAGAAATTAATAAATGGTGACATAATAAACTGTTTACCCCCAATACCCACGCGGACGCTACTGCTACGAAAACTAAAGAAGAATGTTTATGTTATACAGTAATACCAATTCCTGTTAAATGGTTTGCCTACATACGCCCTTAATCACCGTTCGGTCATTTCTGAAGGCACTGTAGTTTACCATATTTATGTTATAAAAGTATATTAATTGACAATAATTACTCTATTTTTAGGGGTGTTATATACGCTCCAGGGAAATGATTTTTTAAATTTCTTTAGAGACAACTATTCAATGAATATCCGAAAAATATAAATTTTGCAATCACAGCCGTGAAAGGTCATAGTGACAATTTGAAAAGTACCGAGAGGTCAAATAAATTTATAATTAGAGTCTCCTGTAACTCGTGTAATACGTTTGGCAGTACTGAAGTGTATTTTCAGTCTATGTAAAATTCGACGTTAGTAGGTTAGGTTTTGATTATTATTTGACACAGACTGACGCAAACCTTAACCTGCAAATCTCGAATTGGATATATAAAATACCTACATAATAGAACTGTTATTAGTGTAATTATGTCTCTATAATATGTGAGTTGTGGATCAAATAAGTAAAGCTATATTGTTACAATACCTACAAAAATTTTGGTTTGGAATCTATGTAGAGCCGTGTTGATTAATGGGTTGTACAGCATTTGCGCTTTGTGAATATAAATTAATACAAAAATTTAAAAAAAAATTTTTTGAAAGTATATATCTAAATCTATCTAGTTAATGATGCGGTGTAAGCCTTTGTTGAGTAATAACACAACCACCAATAAACTTACAACTGTCTCTGTAAAACACATTTTTGAACACTGCTGCACATCCCTAAATCGTCGTGGATTCTCAGTATATATCTCAGAAATATTGATTATTTTTTACTTAAGAATCTCTTGTCAAGCATAATGAAATTAGATATTATTAACACTATAGGAAAAGTTACTCAGCCGAGTTGATATTAAGCTACAGCAGATATTTTTGCCTTCTACTTTGTCAAATCGAAAATTAGGTTACATTTGCTTGCAATTATAATTTAATTTTTAACGTCTTCATATAGTAAGTGTATCTTCCTAGGATTCCAGTATCAGTAATTGTTAACTTTAGAAGATCGCCGGTCTAAAACTTCATAGCCCAAGTGGTTATGGCTTAGGAAGCGATCTCCTTGGTTAAGGGTAGGCCGGTCCCCAGCCTCTGAGACCACATTTATGGCTTGGATAGCATACCCTTGATAGATGTTGAGGGAAAATCGTTGTATTTAGTTCAGTCGTCCTGCACACACACATTAATAATAATAATAATAATAAAGATTTATTTCCAACAGGTACCAAGACCCAATTACAGGAAATACATGTTTAAATTTAAAGAAAACTACAATGCACCCAACACAAAACGTATCACGATAATTCATGCAATTAATTAAATTAAACTAAAAAACAAAAACAAAAAAGATTCTGATGGTATCAACCACATTCCCCACTTATGGCAGCACGAAACTGTGCAAAAGATTGTGAGAAAATATCCATATGCATATTCATGCGATTAAAATGAAAAGCCATAGCAACAACAGGCGAATGTAATAGTAATTTACGATACAAGTAACGTTATCAAGGTTTTTACATTACAAGAGAATAGTTTGAATGAACGAGCGACGTTAGGAGCGAGTTCTTTAAAATTCTCGAGTAATGTAGAAAGCGAATAACGTTACGTATATCGTAACACGGTTTATTTTATCCTAAAATACTAATCTTGAAAAAATAGGAAAATGGTTATTAATGACACAACAGCGAGTGGTGGTATCACTAGTAAAATAAAACCTCAATACTGTATTGGTGGTAGCACTGTCAGGTTATGTTAAATTTGAGATTTTCAGGTTAACTTTTGCGTCAGTTTGTGTCAAATAACAAACAAAACCTAACCTACTAACATCGAATTTGACATAGACTGACAATACATTTCAGTGCTGTCAACATGTGATTAATGCTAATAAAGTATCGTTATGTTATTTTTCTTAACAACACTAGTGTTGTTAAATGCATCTTAACGCAACTCGTTGCGAAGGAGTTATTGTCATAATAACATAATAGGATAAAATAAATGAATATTTGTGTTATACGAGTAGGCAAAAGTGAAATACGATCTAGTACGTCTATGTGGCATCATAAAGTTTAATTGTGATAATAGTGAGGGCTAGTGCTGGGAAATCCGTTACAGTTTGAAATCCGGATTTCGGATTTTAAATTATCCGGTATCCGAATAATCCGGAATCCGTTAGGATTTTACTATCCGGAAAAAATCCGCCAATATCAATCCGCTATCCGATAAATCCGTTATTATGCTTTATCCGAAATCCGAATTATCCGAATAATTTGAAATCCGAAATTATCCGAAAAACAGAAATCCGAATATATCCCAAAAATCCAAAATCCGGATATATACAACAAACGGAAATCCGGATTTAGCCCAAATTGGGATTTATCTGGAAAATCCGAAATTCAGATTAATAAAAAAAATCCGATATCCAGATTCATCACAGTAATCCGTTCCTCAAATTTACCTGACAAATTTCGACGTTCACATATGTCTACAAACCTACTGTCCGAATTCATTTACATTTAGATAAAGATGTAGTTAATTCAGCCATTCATTTGAACGTTGAATTATGTTAATATAGGTATTCAAAGCGCGTATAAGATTAAAGTTGGTGTTCAAGATTAAGTTCGTTTTTAAAATCCATATTCAATATTATATTTAAACGATTAAGAAGATTGGTTAAATATCTTGTAAGTTTGTACTTTAATAAATCCAATACGCAAAATCAAATATTTAGAGTGGAAACTGGAAAGTCAGATCAATAATTGCGACAATTTTGAGCTATTCAGGTATTCTCAAACGCAGGTAGTGCAGGGGTGACAACTATAATCCTTAGGTTTTACAACTTTGTCGGCTTCTACAGAAATGCATTTGGTGAAATTTGCAAAATAATACTATGCATATTGCCCTACAGCTGTTCACAATTCAGAACATGAGCACCAACGTCGCCCTGGAACTTTCCAATACAATAAAAATTTTTTTTGAATTGTTATATTCTCAAACAATTTTTGCAAGTTATGATTCCAATACTTAAGGGTTATTAAGTGGTTTAAAGTATATGTCAATTAAGTTAACAATTTTTGAAAAAACCTTAATTTTGAGGTCAAGAGTTCTGCGAAAAAACTATCAATTTCTATTAGATTTCTCTGTAACACCGCAATTTCAATAATTTAGTTTAGGGTTTAAAAAATCATGCTATCAAAGAAGCAATACTTTGGCTTCCGTTCCTGATGTTTTTGCAAAGCACTCTCGGTTTAGAGATATCGGCGGCCATATACATACACATACTGTTTACATATAGTAGATTTTCGTAGGGACCTTCTGTCCGTTCACCAAACTACATATACCATTTCTTTGCAATGTAAGCGGAAACAAGGCCAAGGAAAAAAGTTCTCGGAATAAATTCGGAAAAATGGCATAGAAAAGAGTTCACAGGAAAAGAACATCACTGAAATAGAATCCAAGTTATAAAATTTGTTATGTCGTACGTCACAGATGCTTTACTTTTATCTTGAACTTACCGATATGATTTTAACCTTTACAGTTGTTAGAAAAATAAGCAGGATTGAAAGATTTCCATATTTTTCTTGAACTTCCAATATCCAAAAAGTAAAAGCCCCCAGCATTAGAATTTTATTGTATAAGTGTAATAATACCATTATTGTAAAAACAGGATTTTTTAAAATTCTCATAATATAAGACCGTAAACGATGAAATTTTTTTTGAGAAACTGTGCGTTTCCGTCGACTCTTGTTGCGCAATTACACGAAATTGTGAGTGGAATATCAGCAAAATATTTTTGAAAATAGCCCACTAATGATTGAATACGTATGGTGATAGAGGCCAAAACGGTAACACAATTACCTACTTCCCGTGAAAGCGCATTTCTAGACAATCTAGAAATGTTTGACAATTCCTACTTTAATGCATCGAAGCTGAATCTTTTTGATGAAATTTAAAATATAGAGGTAATTTAATTTTTGTTAGATTTCTTCAAACCACTATATTTTTGTTCAAGGCTGGAACACATGGAAATGAAATTCCCACAATATTTGCAAAAATGCCAACTGTATTGTAGGAGCAATAAAAGGGTTTAAAAGTGCAATAAAAATGGTAGGTCTAGGTACTTAAGCAGTTCCCGAGCTAAAGCAAAACATGTTTGGGACTAAATTTCTTACGCCTTGGGCATCAACCTTACTTTCGACAAAGTTGTGTTTAAAATAAATACATTACAAATCCTTTTATGGGGAGTTAAGCCTGGCCAGGTAAAGTTTGCCAATTGAGAATAAAAATACATTATTATATACGTACCTCCAATCCAAAATCGTTTAGCATTAGATAAATATGTTGTTAATGCAGCCATTTATTTGAACGTTGTAGTATTAACACTATTAACATATTACAGCGCGTATAGATTAAAATTACTGTTCAAGATTAAATTTGTTTTTTAAATACATATTCAATATTGTTTTGAAACAATTAAGGAACAAAGTCTTGTAAATCTGTACGTGAATAAATCCAATATGTAAAATTAACTTTAAAACTCGTCATTTAAGACTAAGGCATATTATAGTAGGACGGGTGGGCAAATTTCGATGTTAGGGAATCTCGATAACTATCAAAGGTGTGGAAAAACAGATCCCCGTCCTCGATGTCTTTTTTCGAGAAATATTTAATAGTGTAAACGAAAATTTGGCTACCATCGTCATAAGAATGCGAAAACCGGTTCTCCGCGCACAATTTGTATCTACATAAAATTCTAATTTGCAGAAAATCCGGTATCACACAAAATCCGGAACTATATAAAATCCGGATCTACATTAAATCCGGATTTACAGAAAATCCGGATTTACAGAAAATCCGGATGTACAGAAAATCCGGATAAATCCGAATATCGGATTTTTAACTTCTACCATATCCGGATATCCGCCTATAAAAAATCCGGATTTCCGAAAATCCGAATCCGCTTCCCAGCCTTAGTGAGAGCACATCCAAATGATAATTTATTATCTTATATAGGAAAAGCAGTATATGCGTTTTTCTTCGTTCGGCTAGTGTTGTAAAGTTATAATGATTTAAATTGGATTGATAGTCATTGTTGATGTTATTTATTCCAGATTTGTAATTACAATATCTCAAAAACTTTTTCTGGATCCTTTTTAGCTTTATTGAATAATAATGATAGTGTGGATTCCAAATTATTATTGCATATTCTAATTTTGAACGAATCAAACTTATATACAGAGTCTTTAAAGTTTCAATGTTATGAAAATAATTAGTGTTACGTATTAGGAAGCCTAATTGTTTTAATGACGAGTTAATTAAATTTTCTATATGAATGTTAAATTTCAAAGGCTGTTCAAAAACTACACCTAAATCGCTTATTTCAACCACACGATGCAAACTATCGTTGTCCATGGTATAATTAAAATTAATAAAATTTTGCTTTCTAGTAAAAGTCATACATTGGCATTTTGTAACATTAAAATGTAGTTTATTAACGATAGACCAATTCCAAATGTTATCCAAATCGTTTTGCAGAAGCAAACAGTCTGCTTCAGAATTAATCCTTAAGAAAAGTTTAAAATCATCAGCATATAGTAATTTATCACAAGATTTGATTACATCACATATGTCATTTATAAAAATCACAAAAAGAAGAGGACCAAGGATGCTTCCTTGCGGTACACCCGAATATGCTACAAACTGATCAGATGAATAACCATTTAAATAAACACACTGACTGCGCTCAGAGAGATAAGAATGAAAAAAATTTAATTAAGTTATTAGTAAAACCAAATTTATGAAGTTTGTTTAAGAGGATATTATGGTTCACAGTATCAAATGCTTTCGCAAAATCTGTAAAAATGACATCAACCTGGTATGGTTTTTCTAACGCGTCAGAAATATATTGAGTGAAAATGCTTAAGTTGGTTACCGTAGAACGCTTATTGATGAATCCGTGCTGTTCAATACAGAGAAATGAATTAATTTGTTGTCTTACGTGTTTGTTTATAATTGATTCAAATATTTTTGCAAAAATATTTAGTAAAGAGATGGGCCTGTAGTTTGTTATTTCAGATTTACTACCTTTTTTAAAAACTGGAGTGATTTTTGAATTTTTCCATTTCATGGGGAATGTGTTCGTACTTATGCTTAAATTAAATAAAGTACATAAAGGGCCAGCTAGATAGTCAGCACACCCTTTTATGATGTAGGTTGGGACATTATCAGGACCAGTAGCCCGTGTATTTTTTAGCTGTTTAATAGCAGTCACTACCTCGTCATAAGTTATAACGTTTATATTTATATTTGCTATAATATTAGCGATTGGCTCTAAATTGTAATTTGCATTTCTGTCTACAGTGTATTGACTACTAAAATACCTGGCAAAAGCATTTACTACGTCTACGCCATCCTGTATTGATGTTCCGTCTGTATCAATCATTGATTCAGGAGTACCACCGGATGCACGTTTGCCTCTTACAAAATTCCAGAAACATTTTGGCTCGTTTTGAATATTGATTTCTAAATTCTCCATATATGTTTTATAAGCATACTTAATCAGTGTCTTAGTTTCAGATCGCAATGATTTATAATTTTCATTAAAAACGGCATTTCCTGTTTCACGGAAAAGTTTTCTATTTTTATTTTTAGCGTTTAATTTCTGAATTATTGCTCGGTTATACCAATAAGGGAATTTACGTTTACGTTTTCGTGACTTGGGAATACTACAGGCCAAAATATTATTAATAATATCATAAAATTTCTTTACCGCTTCATCAATTACGTTGTAATTATCTAGATCACTCCAATCTGTGTCTCTAATTAACTGAGTCAGTAAATCATAATTACCATGCTTAAAATCATATATGAATTCATTATTCATTTTACCACATTTTTCTTTAGAAGATTTAATAGTAAACTCACATGATAATGCAGGATGATGTGGATCCGCTGGCACTATCCCATCGGACTCCCTGAATACCTTGATTTCCTTAAAAGATACAATTAAATCTAGTATTCTGCCGTTTGTGTTGGTGACATGGTTGTGCTGTTTACAATTTAAAAAATTTATAAAGTTTATTAATGCTATAGTTTTAGGAGACAAATTTATTTTTGTATTTTCTAAAAAATATTTTGAATAATCTGGACAATTAAAATCCCCAAACAGCATGCAATTTTCATTGAAAATAAATGGTAAGTTACTTAGGTACTCAAATAATTGCTTATAATCCTTTCTAGAAGCATTCGTAATGTACACAACAATAATGTATAAGCAGATTTTAAAATTTAAAACAACCTTGACACATAAAAGATCACAAAACCTGGCACCAGGAAAAACAATGGCCATCTTTTCCGCTTGATAATTAGTACTAACCCCAAGCAAAACACCACCACCTCTGGATTTTCCCGAAATATCTACATCTCTATCTTGTCTAAAAACTACATATTTGTCACCAAATAATTCATTGTTGTTTACATTATTTTTAAGCCATGACTCGGTTATCACTATAACATCATAATCGCAGGACACCACATTTAAATAAAAGTCATTCACTTTAGTATTTAAGCCACGCACATTTTGATAATATAACTGAAGTTTGCGCTCTTCTTGATTACTACCTCCACCTAAATTAATACTTGAACTGAGATCGTTCTAATTAGTAGGAAGGTCGTCTTCGGATGATATCTTGATTGTGTGGGAATTATCGGTTTTTTTCATATATACAACGCCTTTTTTTGTCCAGACGTACTTGTAGTGCATATCTTCTTTAATTTTCTTTGCCCTCCAAAGCAGCTGTTTATTATAAGAAGATAAATGTTCATTTACATAAATTCGACTGTTTTCACTGCCCAGATCAATGTCCAAGGATGTTATTTTGGTTCTTTTGCTACTTTCAATAAATAGATTTCTTATAATTCTGCTGTTGAACTGGACAATAATAGGTCTTGGCTTATCCGTTCTTCTATGTGGAATTCTATGTATGGCTTCTACTGAATTTGCATTGAAACTCACTATGTTCAGTTTCGCTCCAATTTTACTTAAGATTAAAGTTAAGTTTTCTGATTCAGATTCGGTAACCCCATGTAATTCTATGTTTCTATTTCTCGTATACTGATCCAATTCATTTACGTGTTTATGTAGCGCCTTTATTTCAAGATCTTGACTCTTTATAACACTTTCTAGTTTTACCATTTTTTTGGTATTTGACTCAGTGCTCTGCTTTAACTCCGATATTTGATCCTGCATTGAATCTAATCTAATCGAAAAATTGTTTACAGACTGTGTCAACAATTCCACATTTGCAGTGAGTGTAGGCAACAACTTTAGCTGTTCTAATATTTGGAGTAACACAGCATTATCAGACCCTGTATTGGTGGTTTGTATTCCTGCTTCCTTATCACTATTTTTATTTTTGCACATTTCACATTGCCAAGATTTTAGTGTTTTATCTTCATTCATCAGGTTGAATAACTCCAATGATACACTTGCACATATTAAATGAAATGATCCACCACAGCTGCCCGTACACACTATAGAATCATCATATCTTCCTAATTTAGTAGAGCACTTTACACACATAATTCCTTTGCCCGCCATGTTGGATATCACCTCGATGTGTCTGTCTCATTGCTGAGGTTGTTGTGGAATACAAGATTAGTGACGTCGATTGTGCCAGTGAAACTGCTGAATTGTGATTGCAGCAAATTCTTTGAGCTTATAGGCCCAACGAATTGCTTCAGGCTCTGACCGAAGTTTTAACTAACAAAATTATGAAAATTTAACTCGACAAATCAATAGGGCTAACAATACGAGAACCTTAAATCGTAACGAAAATTCAATACAAATTGAGAATATCAATTGGTATAATTGATTTCAAATTGTAATTCTGATTATAAGAAAGCATTGAAAACTAAGACAAAAATGTTCTAATTGTTTGGATTTTATTGTTTTGTCGTCGTATTACAAAAATAAAAAAGTTAGCACACGAAAATTTCGAGAAAAATTCTATTTTTGCCACCAGGCTACTATATAATCAATACATCCAATCCAAATTAATAAATTAAAATAGTAATTTACGATACAAGTGCGTAAAGCTACTCTTTAGGCGCGAGTGGGGTAGAGTTAAAACGCGAGTGAGCGAGCGTTTTAAGCCCCTCGAGTGACTAAAGATGCTTTACGCATGTGTATCGTACAATATTTTATCTACGATAGAATCTAAAAAATACGGTAAATATAAAAACTATTTTACATGTAAATTAGAATTACTAGCAACCGGTTCTAATTTTGAGTGTTTTAAAAATTTTAAAACACGTTGCTACTAACTACGTGCCTAATGAAATTTTTTAAGCACGTTGCTATTAACGACGTAAACTAATGAAAACATGTTATTAAACAGTCGTTTTACAAACTTAAAACTGCCAACTAAAAGGCAATTTTACACACTGTCGTAGATAAAATAACTTTTATACACCTAGTGAATATCTCAGTGTCTGACAAGTAGTTATTGATGGACAGTTTATTACATTCATAAGAATCTATAATTAACTTTTATTCAGTTGAACAGAATAAAAAGACACATAGTCATATTTGTTTAGAACAATGTACTCGTATAATGTTAAAAATGTTTTTTGTTTGTTTTTAAGGTAAATTTGATGCTTTCAGAGAGAAGGGTGATAGGTCGATAATTCTTGAGATCGGTAGAACGAAGCTTGTAACGCATAGCAGTCATTACTACTACAATCAGTGGAATTTTTCTTTCTCCCAGACATTTGTCAAACCGAATTTAGAGTACATCCCCTATAATTTACACTGTATCACTATCCCATTGCCACCTGGTGTTTTCGTTTCAAACTTCGATAGCTCAGTTCAATTCACAAAACCGTTTTTTCGACCGCTTGCCACTATTGCCTTTCACACCTGGCTCAGGCTTTTAGCAATCGAAAAGGCACAAACAGGCAACCTTCAAATTCTATTAGCACAGTACTAACAGATAACCATAAACAACCTCTTTGTGTTTTCCACAGCTTTAATTCGTCACAGAATTCGATTCATATACAGCTCAACAAATTCAATTTTACAATTACAATTTTTATTTTTGTTCTGACACTTCTCTTAAACTCACACTAGATTATTCCAAAACTATTAATTTAAAATAAAATCATGACCACAATGATTGTTCTCTTAGGCCACATTGACACCTGGGGCTCGATTATTCTTCATCTCTTTTAATGTTCTCTTAATTTTTAAATTTGTGATTTCTGACAAGTCATCTGAACCCTGATTGCATATGATTGGTAGTGGAGGTGTTTCATTGTTGGTAGGGCGTTTTATATACAGCTCCCTATAAAAGTCCGCAAGAATTTATATAATTCTTTGCCTATCAGTTGTCATAATACTCTTTGGTTTCCAGAGCTCATGGATGCCCTTTTTCATACGATTACTTATTTTCTCATTATTATTATACTGTTCTTTTGTTATATTCGAGATATTCTGTCTCATATATTGGTCTCAATTTCAGTTTGTGAAGTTGTCTATTTTCTAAGTTGTTCCTATCCTGTCACGAGAAGTTTTGTTTGTGTGCTTATTCTGTTCGTTCTTCGTTCTGGTTAACGCAGTATTTATCCAGTGCCTGTTAGATTGTTGCAGTTACGTGTTTGCTCAAACCATCCATGTGTATTCGTGTATATTTAGAAGATTTTGTTCTTGATTGAATGTATTTTCACGTTTGCCAATAAATGTTCACTTTGTCATATTTTTCTTCCACATTAACTTTGATGTCTCCATTCGCAGGTTTATCTTAATTTGTGTTTCCACAAGTCGATTGCTGATTCCTACTGAGAATTTATTTTATACACCAACACCCATTTTTTGTTTATACCTTTCTGAAGAAATTGTTTATAATGTAGAGGTTCTGATGTAATGAAAGTGTTGCTGCTTTTTTCGCATTATTTGACACTTGCTTTGGAGTTGGTCTCTAATTAGCAACGTTTTATAGAATGATCTATAGCTTTTACTACATCTTCATAAAACGTTTAGGCTTAGTCGTCTGCATAGAAAGAAGTCGGTGCCATATGCATGAACTATTTTGATGTTGGCATTAAGTTTAACTACTACGTAAATTGTTCTGACCCATTTTCCCTATTTTCATGATGGTTTTTGTAATTTGGTTGTTTATCAAATATTCAACTCCATGTATTGATGCTTCTTCGTCCTCAAAATAATAAAATACATTTCCAGACTATAGTGTTAGTTGACTTTTGGCTTTTCTTCTGGTCTCATTCACAGAATTCTCCTTCATTTGTACAAACTGCTAATGAAAATAATTTCCACGCGTCTCACAAACAAGCAGGATTCAGAGTTAGTTATCGTACAAACTTTGATCTATTGGTTCTTCTTCTTTTTAGCCTAGAGTGGTCCACTCCTGAACATAGGCCTCTCCAATAAGTTTCCATTCATGTCGGTCCTGAGCTACTCCAATCCAATTCTTTTCCGCGGTTCTCTTAATGCCATCGGCTCATCTTTTTGGAGGCCTACCGACACTCCTTTTTGTTTGTCGTGGTCTCCATTGCATAATCCCGAGAGCATGGCTTAATTGCCATGTCGGTTGAGCGCCGACCGGGTGCGTCCCCAGGTGGCGGATAGGGGAACGGCCACGACCCTTTACGGGAATGACTGGTCAGCAGCACAGCTGTCGGAGACCAACTCGCATACCGTAAACCAGCAGTGTTTGATGCAACGACCCCTGAGTGGCCTTCGGCGATCAGGGTAGTGTCAACCTGGGGCACGGGGAACTGGGCTTAACCGCCTGGTTCGTGTGGATGGGGCCCCACTATAAAAACCCCCCTAATCCCAAGGTACGGTGCGCGCCGAAGGGACTCTCAACAACAACAACGGAGGAGGAGGAAAAGAGAGAGATTTCTCTCTTTTCCTCCTCCTCCGTTGTTGTTTGTTGAGAGAGATGGGGGGCTCCGTGCGTGTCGAAACCCTTTCCCCCATACTCGTGGGAACAATATGGATAACGAAGACATATTACCTAACCTTTCCAGCGGGGATGAAGAAGCCCTGTTGAAATCACCCAAATCAGATGTGGCTGAAAAAACCATAACTGAGGAGGGAACCACCGTCGATTCGGAGGCTGATACTCTAACCTCCAAAATCGAAAAGGTGTCACTGCAACGGCTTTCTGGAGCACAGAGACGGAAAGCCGCAATCGAGAGGGCCAAAGCTCTTGGCGAACCCATACGCCATAGGAGAAAGAACCCCAAGAAACCTAACACAAACCGTGACGGGAGCTCACACGCTCCCACCGGCAGTGTTAAGAAAGGTGAAACAGCTGGCGGCTCAGGCGTACCGGCTACTACACCTTCTAAGAAAGGAGAAATAGCTGGCGGCTCAGGCGTACCGGCTACTACACTTTCTAAAAAGAGGCAGAGGTCCGACGGGAGCACACCAAACTCCCAAACCGCGACAACTGCAAAAAAGTCCTGCACTGATGATAATGCAGTGAGGAAAGAAACCTTTAAGGAAGCCCTTAAAGGATTAAAAATGGCTATAGCTCCTCAGGACTTCCCAGACACACGCCTGACGGAGGAACAAGCCGAAGAAATTCAGTCCGCACTGTTGGGACAAATCCAACCCGGAGGGGAAGGAACAGGACCACAGTTTAACAGCTGCTACTTTGAAAAAGGTGCAGTCATCCTCTCCTGCAAGAGCGAGGAAACGAAGTCATGGCTGACAACCACGACTCCAAACCTCCAGCTGTGGGAGGGAGCTAGGCTCAGAGTAGGACCAGCCAAGGAGATCCTGAATGCGGCCAAAGTACTTATGTGGGCTCCCAAACCCTTTAGTACCAAACCGCAGAAGGATATCCTTGATCTCCTTAAGACCCAGAACAAGGGGCTGAAGACAGAGGACTGGCGAGTCATCAACAGTGTATCGGAGCCTAAAGACAGGACACTGATCATGTTGATCGACGAGGCATCCCTAACCACTCTCCGTAACCTGAACATGAAGCCATGTTTAGGCCTAGGTAGAGCAACATTCAGATGTTTATCTGTACCTACCCCTGACGGACAAGATGGCGCCAGCACCAGCAAGTGTCCTGAGGCTACTGCAAGTAAACCTCCAACACAGTAGGGGAGCCACGGCTGTACTATGCAGCCGGTTACAAACCGAGGACATTGATGTGGCCCTCATCCAAGAACCATGGATAGTAAGGGGCCAAATAATGGGACTCGGACAAGCCAGAGGTGAGTTAATATACGATAAATCCTCTGATATACCCAGGACATGTATTTATGTAAGAAGGGGGGTAAAATACATGGCTCTGTACAACTTATGTTTTAGGGATCTAACAACCATTAAACTGAAACAAATCAGGGAGGGCAACGAGAGGCAGGTAGTGATATCCTCCGTATACCTTCCCTACGATGCCATCAACCCTCCACCAAGCACAGAGTTGATGGAAACTGTAACGTTCTGCGAGGCCAACCGCCTCCA
Source organism: Agriotes lineatus (assembly GCA_940337035.1). Classification (NCBI taxonomy): domain Eukaryota; kingdom Metazoa; phylum Arthropoda; class Insecta; order Coleoptera; family Elateridae; genus Agriotes; species Agriotes lineatus. Next base: position 254,348,607 of record OW679194.1, read on the forward strand.
CTTCTTAGCAGGCTGCGATGCCAATGCGCACAACACTGCATGGGGCAGCACGGACACAAACCAGAGAGGAACCGATCTCCTGGAATATTTGGTAAGTAATAACTTACAAATACTTAACCGAGGTAGTGAGCCCACTTTTGTAACTCGACGTCGGCAAGAAGTCATTGACATAACTCTGTCCACGGCTGGACTGCAGGACAGAGTAATACAATGGCGCGTATCTAACGAACCATCACTGTCTGATCATAGACACATTGAGTACTTCCTGGCAGATTTTGAAAAGGCAACAATAACCTATCGAAATCCCAGGAAAACTGATTGGGCTGCATACAGGGAGGAACTTCTTAGCAAGTTATCCGATGTTAAAACCCATATCCATACGCCAGCAGACATTGAGGTAATTGTGGACCAAATGAATGACGCCATACTAACCTCATATGAAAACAACTGTCCATTAAGAAAGAGACAGACCAACAGGAAGGTCATATGGTGGAATGAACACCTGGCCAACCTGAGGAAAAGAGCACGAAAACTCTTTAACAGAGCAAAAAGGAACGGAGAGTGGGGCCAACACGCCCAGGCTCTAACCGAATATAACAAAGCTCTGAGAAAAGCAAAAACAGACTCATGGAGGAGCTTCTGTGGGGACATTGAAGGCACCACAGAAACAGCACGCCTCCACAAAGTTCTGTCAAAAGACCCTTTAAATCCAGTCGGGAACATGCTAAAACCGACACAGGAATACACAACCAGTGAAAGGGAAACCCTGGAAATGCTAATTCAAGCACACTTTCCAGGAGCACTGATGGCTGATCAGGCTAACATAACATCACAGCCAGTCCCTAGCAACTTCTCAAAAAGGCCCGCGAGAGACGAGTGGAAGGTAGCTAGGGAAGTGATCAGTCACAGCAAGGTACAGTGGGCTGTAAAATCCTTCTCACCTTATAAATCACCCGGACCAGATGGAATCTTCCCCGCTCTACTGCAGCGGGGAATAGACCTTCTGGTACCGATCCTAATTAAGATCTTTCGCCTATGCCTAGCGGGAAACTACTTGCCACTGGCGTGGAGACCGATCAAGGTCGTCTTCATTCCCAAACCAGGGCGAGCATCGTACACCCTGCCAAAGGCATATAGACCGATTAGCCTAATGTCTTTCTGTCTAAAGACTATGGAAAAACTGGTAGACAGGCACATACGAGATGGGGTCTTGAAAGACAATCCCATACATCGTAGCCAATATGCATATCAACCAGGAAAATCATGCGAATCGGCACTTCACAACCTACTCAGTAGGGTAGAAATGTCGATAACCAACAAGGAAGTAGCCCTAGCTGCTTTCCTGGACATAGAGGGAGCATTTGATAATACCTCCTTCGAATCAATAATGACTGCAACCCTAAGACATGGCGTGGACGACATCACAAACAGATGGATAAAAACCATGTTAGAGGGACGCCAGATACAGGCCGATTTGGGAGAAGAATCCCTCAAGGCACGTGCTGTCAGAGGTTGTCCACAAGGGGGTGTACTATCCCCACTACTGTGGAACATGGTAGTAAACGATCTCCTGCAGACACTCAATGATGAAGGGTTCTACACCCAAGGTTATGCAGATGACATAGTCATTCTCATAAGGGGCAAGTATCCAACCATCATTGCAGCTCTCATGCAAAGGGCACTGAACATCACCCAGGCATGGTGCAATAGGGAAAACCTCAAGGTAAACCCTAGCAAAACATCTATAATACCTTTCACTAAGAAAAGAAATGTAGAGGCCTTCAACAACCTTACAATCTTTGGTGAAAGAATTCAGGTTAGCCAGGAAGTTAAATATCTGGGTATTACCCTAGATGCAAAACTAAACTGGAATGCACACCTAGATAAAATAGCAAACAAAGCAAAAATGGCCCTCATGATGGGTAGACGCATGTTTGGTAAAACATGGGGACTGAAACCAATGATGGTTCATTGGTACTACATAACAGTAGTCAGACCCGTGATATCCTATGGCACCTTGGTATGGTGGCCAAAGGTAGAACAAAAAACAGCAATTAAAAAACTATCCAGGATACAGAGACTGGCCTGTTTGTGCATCTGTGGAGTTATGAATAGCACTCCAATAGCATCTATGGAAGCTCTCTTGGGACTAACACCTCTAGACATATATCTAAAAGGGGAAGCCCAGATTGGAGCATACAGAATGAAAACCACCGGAAACTGGAACACCAACCAGGAACGGTGCGGACACAAACGGATACAGGAAGTGGGCGAAGGTAACCCCATCTTAAAAATGGGCTCAGACTACAGCCTTCCAGAGTATTCCTTTGACAAACCTTTCACTGTGAGGTACGATTGCAATGACTGGACCCAAGAAACCTCAACCCACCTGCCAAATGGGCTAGTCTGGTACACAGATGGATCCCGAACAGCAGAGGGCACGGGTGCTGGAATACATGGCGTAAGACCAAAAGAGGACATTAGTGTATCTCTTGGGACCAAAGCCACAGTCTTTCAAGCTGAAATCTTTGCTATAATGCAATGCGTCCAGGAAAATGCAAAACGCGGGTATTCCCAACAACGCATAAGCATACTTTCTGACAGTCAAGCGGCACTGAAAGCGCTTGAATCACCTCGTGTAAGCTCTGTGCTAACAAGAGAATGCTTAAGTCACCTGACACTCCTATCTGAAAAGAACACTGTTCAGCTCATTTGGGTGCCAGGGCACACAGGGATAGAGGGAAACGAAGCGGCAGACGCCCTCGCAAAAGCTGGTGCATCTACCCCATTTATAGGCCCAGAACCTGTATTTGGTATACCCAAACAAAGCATCCGAACAGCGATAGAAAAATGGACCGTTAGACAACACGCTTCTCGCTGGGATGCCACACAGGGACAAACACTGGGGAAGGAAATAATTAGAACGCCTTCTCGCAGACTAACAACCGATGTACTCCATTTAGGACGAACTCAGATCAGACGGCTGGTAGGACTAGTCACAGGACACTGCCACCTGAGAAAACACCTACACAAAATAGGCATATACAGAGGGGATATACTCTGTAGATTATGTCAGGAAGAGGAGGAGACAGCCTCACACATAATCTTCGACTGTCCAGCGTTACTCCGCAAAAGACAGCAACTTTTCGGGGGAACTCCACACGGAGCAGCTCTCACACACGAGCACCTCGTAAAACACCTCCTACAACTCGTTGAAGGTGCAGATCTATTTTAATAGGGTCAGGGGGGGCACAAAAGACCACAGAGTCGAAGTGCAAAACTGGGCTCACTACTAACCCATCTAAATCCCTGCTTTTAATCAATCAATCAATCAATCCATTGCATAATTCTATATGTCCATCTGTCTACGTCCTGCCGCGCGATATTTTCCGCTCATTGCCATTTCAATCCTTTCTATAACATCTGTGGCCGCTGATCTACTTCGTATTTCTATGTTTAGTATTCTGTCCCGTAAGCTTACGCCCAGCACTGCTCTTTCCATGGCTCGTTGTGATATTCAATCTATTGGTTGATCTATTGATTAGTAGAACCTAAATTAAGAAATAGATCTAAATCTAATATAAATATAACAAGCCCCTAATACTAATCTTTATAAACTTCTTTTTCATGTTTCGTCTCCGCTACGGAGTTTGTAAATCATCCTAGCAATTGGTACTTTATACACTGCTGCTCTAAAGAGTTAATTGGAGGTGGAGTAATACCATTCTCTAAGATTACGCAGGCACGACATCCTTCTTCTTCCGATACTACGTTTGCCTTTGATTTTTTCCTGCAAGATTAGTTGTAGCAGATAATAGTGTTCCCCTGCATCACGTGTACCAAATATTGAAATTTGTGTCGTTTGATTTTAGCCAATATTTCTGTTTTATGTTTATTCACTCCTTTTAAAACGTCAGTACTCCTTATTTTTTTCGACCAATGATATTCTCAGAATTCTCCTATATGTCCCCATCTCGTGCTTCTAATTTCTTCATAAGATGCTTGTTCAATGTCCATGCTTCCATTCCATATAAAAGTGTACAGTAAAATAACATTCTACTATCCATAATAATAGTTACTTTATTCAACAGGTAAAAAAAACCCAGTTACAGAATAAAGATAAATACATAAGAAAACCAAATTAAAATTATAATTGTAATGCAATGGCATAAAGGTGCTTATTAAGCTTAGTTTTAAACTGACAAAATCCCAGCCCAAATATATCCAATTCGTTACAAAACTGGTTGTACGTGTAACACATGGTAATCAGCGGACTACAAAAATGATAATTAGTTCTCGGATTGCCATACGAGAAAGATTCATTGTTACGTGTGTTAATACAAGGTACACGTATATTTAATTTGGCTAACAATTCCGGTGTAGAAGTTAGATTATTTACTATTTTAAACAAAAACAAAGTGATTAATTGAACTCTTCTTAATTTTAGAGAAGAAAATGAGAATACAGATAATAATTCATAGTTTAAGTGTTAGGAAAAGGTCTTTGCTGCATAGGATATTTCTCATATTTAAGGGTACATTTCTTGCTTGTTCTATCCTGGAGGTTGGTATTATCATTTTTATCGTTGACTATAGTGCTTAGATATGTACATTTCTTTGCTATTTCAATCTGTTCTCCTTGAATGTTTAAATTAACGTTGTAGAAGTTTCTTTTGGAGATAATCATCAATTTTGTTTTCTTTGTGTTAAAGGTTAATCCCAGTTCATCACTAACCTCCCCGATTCTTCTTAATACTCATTCCTGGTCTTCGAGAGATTCTGTAATAATGATGGTATCATCTGCGTACCTGATGTTATTGATTGCAATTCCATTAACTCGCACGCCAGATGTTTCATTTTGTAAAACTTCGCTAATTTCTATATATATTATGTGATGGATAACATTAAGAAATACTTTTGTTTTGGAATAGCTACAAATGTGGAGATCACCATTCCTCCGGAATTATGACCGTTTTGTATATAATGTTCAATAATTCTTGTAACGTATTAATATGTTTTTCTCCTAACAGCTTAAGAATTTCACTTGGGAGATTGTCTGGTCCAGGTGCTTATCCGGTTTTCGTATTTTTTATGGCACATTTTATTTATTCTACAGTGATGTCAGGGCTACTTTCTATATTATCTGTCTTTCCTTCGTATTTCCCTCGGTTATCTTGAAATAGTTTTTCTATATACTCTTTCAGCAATTTTATTTTTCTTTCAACGTCTGCTATTATTTTCCCATTTTCGTCTAACAAATACATAGTTTCTTGTTTTCTTGTAAGTCTTCTTAATTTTCTTCTCTTGTTATGAAGATTGTGTGCGTCATTATCTTTTTCCAGTTTTTCGATCTCCTCGCATTTTTTCTAAAACTTCCTCGGACTGTCAAATTTTATAACGGATTTCTTTTTGTATATTTTTGTATTCGTTGTTATTGTTTTTATTATGTCTTCTTTTGCCCATAAATGCCAGGATTTCTTTTGTCATCCATCCTTGGCCTTCGTTCCCTTTTTTCAGCTGAACATATTTTTCTGTTGATATTATTAAATAGGATTTGAATAGTAGCCAATTCTGGTTGATATCATCTGGAGATATTCTTCTGTTTTTCAGATTTCTATCGATATCTTTTTGTCAGTTTTTTCTTATACGCATCATTTAGGCATTTATAGTCAATACGAGTCTAAGCTGATGTTGGATGTTTTTAAGCCCAACTTCCATTTTGCAATTATTATAGATTGTGATTTGAGTTCATGTCTGCGCCTGGATATGCCTTTATTGATGTTATGCTGTTTTTGTATCGGTTGCCTATTACTAGATAATCTATCTGGTTACGTACAATTTTTTCATGATTATCTTGAGGTGATACTCAAGTATACAGTCTTCTTGGCGGTAATTTGTATACAGTATTGGTAATCACAATATAATGTTTTTGACAGAACTGAATAAGTCGATGGCTTCTTCCATTCCGTTCCCCTAAGGCATAATCTCCAACTACCTTTTTCACCCTACCTGTTTCCGCCTTGGCGTTAAAGTCACCCAAGAGAACGGTAACATCTCTAGTTTTTGTCTGCTTAATGGCATCGTCGATTTCTTCATAAGATAGTTCGTCCTCTTTGTCCGCTGTGGGTACATAGACCTATATTAAATTTAGTTTCCTATGTTGTATCCGTAATAGCATCACATGTTCAGAAAATGGAATAAAGTTTATGGCCAAGTTGGAAAGGTGTTTTCTTAGCATGATTGCCACTCCGTGTCAGTGCCGAGTGTTCTTACTACCTGCGTAGTAAATTATATGTTGACTACCAATTTGACATCCTTTTTCGTTTGCCCATCTTGTTTCACTGATGCCCAAAACATCTATATCCATTCTGTTCATCTCTTGGGCTACATTGTGGGATTTATCTGTTTTATACATGCTGGTTACATTCCACGTTCCCATTTTAAAGATGTTATTCTTTTTACTTCTTTTGTTTAACTTGTTAGCTTCATTCAAAACTGTTTCACCCCTGAGATCCGATTCGGAGACTATTAATTCCGGAATATTTCGATTGGAACTTTACTATGATGGTTGTACTGAGGAAATCCTAGTGGATTCTTAATGCAGTGGTTGCCCTTTGCTTTCTGCATTCCCATGCCATTGACCTATTGGTTCTTCTGCCTTTAGATGCGATTCCTCTTCCCTGGCACAAGAGCGTACCCTAACCTCAGTTGCTCATCCGCCCTTGTCAGACCGTTGGCTGCTGGGGGAAACCGCTTATACTGGCCCTTGTCTGTGTTATTGTTGCTAGTTTTGGTCCGTCCCGGGTATTTTATTTCCCCGGTACCCGCTATATCTAGTGGGGAGAATGCCCGCCACCTGGGAAGGCACTCGCTTGAGGATCTAGCAACCCCGCTGGGGGGTTACAGACTATGAAAGAACAAAATAATGACACCCCCCCCCCCCCAAGCAAACTGTCTGGTAGACTACCGATATATATCGAGTGTGCAAATTTGAGATTGGATTTTGAATTTCGCTGCATTTGCTTTCTGTCAAACATACAGCGCTAATATTTTATAGTTGTCATTTTGACACATTTACATTTAAGTTATTTAAGTTATGGAGCTGTTCACGGTTCAGCAACGCATATTCATTGTAAAAACCCATTACAGATATGGGTAAAGTTTTGCAGAAACTGCAAGAAAAGTTTTGCGCTATGGACTTGCGTGACATGTGGTTTCAACAAGATGATGCCACATGTCACACAGCGCGCGAAACAATAGCTTTACTGCAATTAAAGTTCAGAGGTAGACTTATCTCTCGATATGGTGACATCAATTGGCCGTCAAGATCTTGGGAATTGACGCCTTTGGATTTCTTTCTCTGGGGTGATGTGAAAAGCAATTTCTATGCCAATAGTCCACAGACAATTACAGACCTAAAGCCCAAAATTACACGAGTAATTGGTGAGATAGACCTTTGTTTATGTTTAAATTTCTCTGATATTATCTTCTATGTTTAATCGTGACGTATATGCTTTAAGTTTTCGTTAAAATATCTTATATTTTCAAATTATTTCCGCGTTTTATTAACGAATTAAAATCCAACCTCAAATTTGGACAGCCTTTAGCACTAGTTAAAAACATCTATCAAATTGCAAGTGCTATCATGAAATTCTGTGAAAATACCTCTAAATTCAAAATCAAAATAAAACCAGGGATAAGACAAGGTGATAATATCTCTTCCGCAGGTTTCACCACGCTGTTTGAATTCATGTTTAACAAAGTTGACTAGAACGACAAAAGTAAAACAACTGATGACATAAAACGAAATCACTTGCAGCTTGCTGACGATACTGTAATGATAGCAGATCACTTGTCTCAAGCTATTTTACAATACTTAGAGAGTTCAATGATGTCTCGAACGAGGTTGGACTAAACATATCGAAGACGCAGTTGTTCATGACGAACCTAGTTCTCAACAACTTTAAAATATCTGGGCGAACAAATTACAATTCGTTGAGACAATCAAACAACTGAAATCAAAAGCAGGATAAGCCTAGCACCGGCGGCTTTCGAATAACGTTTTTAAAACGAACATACTTAGTTGCTTTAAGAAAAGAGCCTTGGATCAGCATGCTTTACCGATATTAACATACTGTTAGGGACAGTCAAGAAAGCGAGCGTTGTCTTCTACTTTTAGCGCACGATGTATATGTCGATTTACTTGGCTTGTGCTAACTCGACAGTATTCTAAAAAGCAACGCGTGTAGGTGTCGAATCTCGGCCTCTGCGAGCAAGTTTTAATTACGCGTTTAGAGCAAGATGCTCTACGAGTGCGAGCAAGTCCGCAAGCTTTCAGTCACTCTTTCTATTGTTGCACATGTTCAGTTAGAGCCACAGAAGCGCTTCCCCCCGTCCCGTTCTGGTGGCGTTCGTCAGCTCGGCTTAAACATTGGTCTCCCGGACCTCGTGCGAGTTGGTCGTAATTTCTTGATGTGAGAGTTTTTGTACGGATCCCGTCGAATCCAGGCGCTCCTCAGTCTGTTATTAAATGGGCCAAAATAACCGCCCTCGCGGATATTCAATCACACATGGAAGCGATTTGGTCACGAGTATATCGTTGCCATTTTGCTGTGTAAGATTTTCGTAGCTACCGATGATGACAGCTTGGCTATCGAAATACGTATTTGGCAGTTGTTAAATATTTGTGTGGTGAGGAGTTTTTAACGAATTGTGATATTTTCAAACCACAGGCTCCAGCAGTGTTTTATTTCGTTACTGTAAATATGTTTAAGAGATGTGTTCATTTCATCTATATCATGAGGTTAAATTGTAAAATATCATCAACATACTTTCACCAAACTATTGGTTGGTCTTGTGCAGTCATGTTGTTGCTCAAAGTTTTCCATAAACATTTTACCAACAGAAAGAATAAACGAGACAACTCATTGTCGTCCCAAAATCTTATTGGAAAATTCATCAAGCAATTGAAAGTATTTATGTTGTATTGAATAATAGTTTAACATTGTTCGACTCTGAAAACTGTATTGTGTATCGAACTGTTAGTAAATAATTGAACATTGGATATGTGGTTAGCGCTTTTATTTGTTTCTTAAAGTTTTCGAGAAAGTGGGTTTTCAATGTATGGGACTATATATTTCCTGACAGTGGATTAAACAGTGTTAAATTCTTTTTGACGTTAGCATCCATTTCTGGCTTTATTCACTAACAATAGCTCTACAGTTCTACCTCATCTTAGTCTTTAATAAAAGCTGTTTAATTGCTATGTCAATTTAAAATGATATAGGTGGCTTTATATGCTAAGGTTGAGCTTGATGTTTGTTGCAATATATGCGTTTGGTTTGGGATTCTCGCATTCTCCTTTTCACGAGTAATGTAAAGCTTCATTATTTTCTGATTTTGGTAGCGTTTCTGAAAGTGCTGATTTAGTTAGTTGGCTCTGGCAATTTACATACTTACCCTTTTAGTAAACGAAGTGTCTGTTTTAATATTTTGGAGGTTAATGCCGTTGCAGCTTTTGGGTGTATTTAACATGTTTGGAAATCTACAGCAAGTTTTAAAGAGGAGGCGCTTCTTGCCTTACTTGTGGAATTTATTTGCAAGGTCGTTCCTGTTGTTTCTATTAGATTTTGGTGAATCGTCTACACTATTTTGCAAATTTATCGTATTACCGGAGTAAGTTCTAGCGCGACCACTTAAGAACTTCCTTCCACAGTCAGACGTTCTGGTAATATTTCGTTTCCTTGTGGTGGTAAAACGAGTTTTCCTATTTTCTTTTGTGTAAACAACTTCCCGCAGAATTCTTAAAAACCTACAATTGTTAGATATTCCCTTCTTACTTTTACAAGACATTTTGGATATTTGGTGGTTCTGCCATTTCTGTATTTTCCAAATTCTTAGTTGTGAATTCTGATAAATACACCCTGTCGGTGGATTTATGTAGAGACAGCAGCTTTTGATGAGTCATGCTGTGAAAGTTCGTGTTAAACCTCGTCGATTTGGTATTGAGTTCGCCCCAATTATTTACGTACCTTGCCTTAAGATACCATAGATTCAATAATTTATTTTAGTACGAGGAGCCGCCCTCTTATGGTATTTGTCTATATGTATTGCAAATAAATATCCCTTTAATTGAGCCGTATTTACGTATTTTGTTTTCCCTAGCAGGTTGTAACTTATCAAAGATAACTGTAATTTTTTTTTTTTTTTTTTTTTTTTTTTTTTGGCATTTCGGGATCGAAGCCCATCAGCCACATTAATAACTGTCGTAGATTAGGAAGAAAAGACTAGACACTGTCAGACAACAATCCCACTTTTACGCATATATTTTATGATAGAGCCGAATACATGTACATTATTGGTGCTTAACACTGTTGTTATATTTATTGGCAGCTGCATACCAAGTAAGATAAGCTCATTCAAAAACGAGTCACGATGCTCTGCATATTTTCCACAGCCGAAGAAAAGATGGTTAAGATCTGCAGTTTCCGAACCACAATCACAATCTGCTGTACCTACAAGTTTTAATTTGAACAAATGGGCGGGAAATTGCCCATGTCCAAACTTTAACCTCGCTATCGTTGTATAGCTGTAGCGGGACACCTTAATATTTTTATGCCACCTAGTAAAATAAACCGACGGGTGAATACAAGCATATTGTGTGCCTCTTTGTTGACCAAACTCCCGCCAACGCCTCTCCCATGCTTGGTTTACCGTCTCTACTTTTGCTATTCCCAGTGCTTCTTGTTTTGACAATTGAGTCATCACTGTGGTACCTTTATGTATTGCCGCTTTTGCCAAGAAGTCAACTTTCTCATTAGGTATTATGCCCGAATGTCCCTTGATCCAAACAAAGCTTACTTCTACGTCCTTTGCTCTTAAAGCTGCACATAATGTTACTATATCTAAAATGAGTGGATGATGTTTAGCGAAGTATTTTCTGTTCATTAATGCTCGTAATACACTTTGAGCATCACTCATGATAGCTGCACGAGAAATTGTACTAAGACTAATGAGCTTTAAGGCTTCGAAGATGGCTTTAGCTTCCGCAGAGAAAACGCTAGTAAGAGGATTAATTTTGAACATTTGACTATCCCCATTAAGCGAATCATAAATGGCACACCCGCAGCCCGTTTCTGATTTAGATGCGTCCGTATAGATTATAGAAGTATCGGGGAGAGTTTCTATTATCTTTGCAAACACTTCTTTATTATTCCACATATCCGCTGTATAAGGTGGTATAATTACAGTAAGGGGGTTGATGTAATCATAATAGTCTATATTGGGGATTTTAGTTATTCTGATATCATTTTGAAACTTAGATATATACCTGTATGCTTCTGCAAGCGGTGGGGAGCTTTTCTTCTGCCAATATAAATTTGTGAGATCAAAATGGTTTAGTTTGTGGATATTATGAAACAAGACTTTAAGTGGAAGCGTTTTAAGCTTAAGTAAGTATTTAATAGACAGATACCTTCGACGGATTTCTAACGGCGGTTCTTCGGCTTCCACGTATAAAGCTTCTACTGGCGTTGACTTCATTGCTCCCACGCAAATACGCAACCCTTTATTTTGCAATACATTAATACGCTGTAACTGATATTTACTGGCGCTACCGTATAGTGTACAACCAAAGTCAATGTGTGATCGTATACATGCATTGAAAAAGAGGCGAGCTGTCATCACATCCATTCCCCATTTAACTTTAGTAAGCGTTCGTAATACATTTATGTATTGTTCACATTTACTAGTAATATAGTTGATGTGACTAGTCCATTTTAATTTGTTATCTAAAACTATACCTAAATACTTTATTGTATCTCTAACAGGTAGTTTAATATTTCCTAAAGTAATCAGATTTGACGGAAGATTTCTATGACGTGAGAAAAACACCACAGCAGTTTTACTGGTAGATAGTTCCAGACCATTGTCAAAAAGCCACTTTTTAGTACGATCCATAGCGACAGATAAACTATTTTTTAATTTTTGTAAAGATTTATTGGATGAAACCATGCATACATCATCTGCGTACTGAATAATTTTAATATTGGCATTAAAAATGTTATGAAAATCCATTGTATACAAATTAAACAAAAGTGGACTCAAGACTGAGCCTTGAGGCAACCCAGTGGAAACCGTTCTTGGTCCTAGAACAAAGTTATCATTTGCTCTGGCATAAACAATGCGATTCCTAAAAATGTCAACAATTCTTTGGGCACACGTTCCGGGAATCCCCACTAAAACTAACTTATATTCCAGGATATCTAGGTTTACAAAGTTATACGCACTTTTAATGTCAATAAACACACTTCCTACATATAAATTATTTGAGAAACCTAGTTGAACCTCTGTGACTAAATCAGTTACTGCATCTGTTATCCCCAGCATTTTGCGAAATCCATACTGTTGCGGGGCAAGGATATTATTATTATCTATCCACCATTCTAATCTGTTCTTTATCATTCGTTCATAAGTTTTTAATATACACGAAGACAACGAAATTGGTCGATATGAATCTGCGCGAGTAGGATCTGTATGCGTTTTTTGTATACCAATAATAACCGTCTGTTTAAGTTGTGAGAGCTCCACCCCACCAACCCACATCTCGTTGTATATGGAAAGTAACACTGCTTTCAATTCATCAGGTAATCCTTGCAATAACTTGTAGGTTATATAGTCTAAACCTGGAGCTGAGTCTTTTGGACCTTTCCATGCTGCCTCCAGTTCCATCATAGCAAATGGCCTGTTTAATAAATATTCCTTATCTATCGCAGTGCTATACGTTTTTTTCCTGTTACTAACATATGACGGCGTTAACAGATCAAAGAATTCAGATAACCACTCATGGCTTTCGCATTTGCCTGAATTTGTTTCGATTCTCTTAAATTTTTTAATTGAGTTCCAAATTTTTGCACAGGGAGTATTTCTATTTAGACTACTACAGAATGTTACAAAACCGTTTCGTTTTTTTTTTTTTAGAAATCGTTTAGCATATGCCTGTGTTTCTTGCAATTTGATATAGTTATCATAATTATTATGGATCTTATATTGCCTCAGTACTTTTCTCCTCTCTTTTACAACTTGGGTGCATTCATCATCCCACCATGGTGGCGGAGATTTAAACTTACGAACGATTGGTTTTCTAATCTTAAAGCAGTGATCAGCTGCTGAGCCAATACAATTATAAAGATATATTAACCTAGCCTCTGCAGCATATTCATAAACTTTTTCATCGAAGTGTGCGATAATGTACTTTTTAAAATCATTCAGCCCGTTAGAGTCGATTTGCCATTTACGATTTGGATAGTAACTAAAATATGTTGATACCGTTGTGGCTATAGTCAGTAAAATCGGATAATGATCAGAATTGTACGTGTCTTCTAACACTTTCCAAGATGATTTAGCTGCAATTTCAGGAGAGACCAAGGTGATATCTAGGACTGATGCGCCTTGACCTGGCCTGCTAATTCTTGTTGGACTTCCATCGTTTAAAAACACCAAACCGTTATTATCTATTGATTTTAATAGAATATTACCGGCATTATTTGATTTTGTGGACCCAAATGCGTAGTTATGTGCATTAAAATCTCCCCCAATTATGCATGGTTTTGAAATTTGAGAAAAAATTAGGCTGTAATCCTCACAACTTATATCAGCTTGTGTCGGTCTATATATAACCACAATTGATAATTTTATTTGAGTAAGAAGTATACCACACATGTTCACATTTTCCGGAATATTATTAAACCTGATTGGTGTAAAAGGTATCGACTTATTAATCAAAATTGAAACGCCACCATACCCATCCATTCTATCGTCCCTAATTACATGGAAGTGTTTAAAAAATATGTTATATGTAGGCTTGTACCAAGTTTCACAAATAAGTGCAATATCTACGTTTTGTTCGGAAAGAAGATTTATTAAGTTTTCTTTCTTGGACCAAGCCGATTGAGCGTTCCATTGAGTTATGTTTAATGTATAATTAGCCATTGAAGTTATTATAAAAAAAAAGTATATGTGTGTTTAAAACGTAGATGTATCCGTTGAATATCCTTGAGAAGCATTATCTTCTTGGGAAGAGCTATGTGGTTGGCCTTCACCGGATTGTATTTTTAGTTTTTTGATTAGCCTTTTAAGCCGCGACTTCAGTGAATTAGTTTTAACAGCGCGAGTCACTGTTATTAGTAATCCTACTAAAGAGCCAATGTCTGTTACATATGACTGTGCAATCGATAGTACGTCTTGTTTATTTTTTGATTCCATTAAAAGGTCGCAAAAATTGTCGTAACTAATAATTTCAATGTTTTCAGAGAAAATGTCTTTAAATTCTATAAAACCGTCGTCGTCCCGTTTAATGGAATCATCTTTCTTTTTTTTACTTAATGGTTTAACAAATTCGATTGTCTGAAACGGATTTGTTTCGACTGTTTTACCTTCGCCTTGCTTATTTATCTGTTCGTTATTTAAACTAATAGCATCGGAATCAACCGACGACCTAGCTGGACGCTTTTTTGTAGGTGAAACTGTAATTTCAATATTTTGATCCTCGTTGCGATATTCTACCGGAGATATCAAAGGTCCCCTGTTGTTTTCATTAGTCTCCTCTAATTGAGGGGGCGCATGGACTTCGGCGGTCACTATTTCAGTATGTTATTCTTGATTTGTGTGACATTTGTTTGCGATATGACCTATTTTTTTACATTTAAAGCAGCGGATTTCATCCGTAGTAAAAAAAATTCTAAAGGAATTCTGTTTGAACTGAATCAAACATGATTCAGGTAATGTATCACTTTCTTCTAACACAACATATACCTGACGCCTAAAACTCAATACGTGCCTGTATTCTGGTTTATTTAAACCAGCGCCAATAAAATTAACCGCAGAAACTACTTTAAGACCTAGCCGTTTAAGTTCCATTTCTATGATGTCATGTGGTAGACATGGCGATACGTTCGACATAATTATGCGTTTGGCAGGGGATACCAAGCGCCGTGCTGCTATAAACATATTATTCAACGTGATACCGCCATGGTTAGTCATAAAAGTATCTACCACCTCTTTAGATGATAAATAAATACAAACTCGGTTATTGGAAACACGAGAAGCAAATACTACCTTTTTTGGTCCTACCAATTCACCTACTGCAATGATATATTCGTTTTTTTGTGTGTTCTCTATTGTATCAAAAACGATAGCTTGATCACGCTCGGGAAAGTTATATTTAACGTTAGAGTCTTTAACAACAGATGCGAATGACTGAGAGTTAGTGTTAATATTCATATTGACAGGGTTAGAATTAACGGTACGGTTACTTTCAACTTCCGAATTACCTCCGTCCACAGAAGTAATTCGGTTAATGTCCGCAGTATCCATGCAGACAGATAAAATATTCGTGCCTGGTGTCCAGCCGATATCTCGGCCGGCCACTCTCCACGCACGCGGGCGCACAAGCTCGCGTGGACGAGAAGTGCGATATGAGTTTCAAATCCCCACTACATACGTATACCCACATATAATAATACGTACAGAAAAACAAATTAAGCAAAATGCTAATAAAATAAGAACTTATTACAAAAACTTAACTTAATTTGGGTAGTTTCACTGTAGTTGTGAGACCGTTTGTAATACACTTCACGAAATAACGTTCTAGTATCAGTTTTCACCCGTAATTTTGTCAGCACAAACACGCGCGTGTTACTCGCAGCTGAACCACGGCCGAACTCCGGATAACTGTAATTTTAACATATCTCCCTTCAATGATAGTTACAATTACCATATTACCGACGAATTTTCCAACTTAGATTCACGAGTTAATTAACAATCAAGTTGGTGGCGCCCGTATTTAATTTTCTCCATTTTAGCATTAATCAATTTCTGCTCAGGAGTAGCTCAGCTGGTCCGTTAAACGTTATTGGTTACGGCATTGTTTTGGATATTCCCTACTTTCTATCCTATTTATATCGAAGTACAGGATGCGGCAACGAAACTTGCTGATTTGAAGAGGTCGCCGTGAAAGGAGACGTAGTAAGCGTTTATTCACCATCTGCCTCAGTGGCGAAAATGCATTGTCAATAGGATCAACGGGCATTTGCAGTAGAGGCCTATTCTTCTAACGACGGTCAATCGTCGGCGTGCAGCATGCATTTCGCGCACACTTCAATATTCCTGCCCGAGGTCCTGTTCCTAGCCGTCAATGGATTGTTTCGTGGGTGGATACCTTCAGGAGAACTGGAAATGTGCAAAGAAGAAGAATAGGGTTACCACGGCCCGTGAGAACACCACAAAACGTCGAGCGGTATGTCAATATGATTGAGAACTTTTTTGTGCCCAATCTTGAAGAAATTGATGTTGGGGATGTGTGGTTTCAGCTCAAATTCCAGTGCATGTTTTGCGGAAAAAACTTCCCCAGGCGCTTGATTTCCCCGAGGAGCGATCTTCCAAGGCCAGCGCGCTCGCCCGATTTAGCCACTTGCGACTCCTTTTTATAGGGATATCTGAAATCTATTGTTACACCGATTGTCCACGGACTCTAGTCCACTTAAGGAAAATTATTCTCCAAGCAATGGGCCGAACACCCATCGCTATGCTCGACAGAGTCGACAGGAACTTCAAAAGGTGAGTAACTCAGTGTATTGACAATGAGGGGCGTCAATTTCCGGATATTATTTTCAAAACCGTGCAATTTTAAATTTCCAATTATGTAGAAACACGAGAAAAAAGAATTAAAACGATAAATATAAAACTTTTTGTTTTATTAACCTTTCAAGTCAGCAAGTTTTGCTGCCGCACCCTGTATTACAATAATATCATTCCCAGTGTGCACAGACACGTTGAGCTAACGTTTAAACATAGTTTTGGGCCAAGCGTTATATTAACGTCGAAATGTTACGAAAATCTACCATTTTTTCAACGTTACGTGGTTGATTCTACGTCTACGGTATTTTAACGTTTAAGTGATGACCAAACAAGATCGTTATCTGTGGACGTTATAATTACGATCCAAAACATGTAAGTTTTTAACACATTATTGCCGACTATTTAACGTGCTTTTTACGTTTGGTTGCTAAGCCGACGCGACGTCTTTTGAAGTCATGTTATTGCGCAATTCACCTATATGTTATAACGTCGTCTATTAAACAGAAAATATACGTGTTTTATACGTTAAAATTACATTTTATTACACCATTTTTAAGGACGTTACGTTTCAACCACATGTTCACCTTGCTTTTTACGGTGAAACGACGTTTTAATCTATACAAAGTTGATATTTTAATTATGACAAGTATTAACTACAGAAAAACGATACATGTCTTCTGAATTATCTTTACTGTACCCAGCTCAACTGAATCAACGGCGACTTCATTTGATAAACGAAATCTCAAAATAGATCGGGTAACTGCTTAACCCTATGTAGTTCCACCCAAAGACGACAGCCGTATCTTAAAAAGAAGTTTAATGTAACATGGGACGTACTACCTACCATGTTTTCTTCTAACGCAATTCTGCTAGCCTTATGTCAGACTGGAATAATAAACGCACCTGTTCTTACCCTTCTGACAAAGGGAGAAAAAGGCTTATCAGCATATTGTAACACTGTGGCGTGCTAGCATAACGCGTTTCAAGTGGTCGGGCCTATGATGTGAGCAATGGCCTTACGCGTGATAGGTACACTAAGCACATCCGCTGAAGAAGGGTACAACTTACGTGTTTTGTGAACGTCATATCACCGTGTAACATTAACCGCTGGTCTATAATACACTTAAAATCAACAACATGAAAACGTAACGCCAAGACGTTATCTATATATATAAAACTGAAAGTCTTGACTCACTCACTCACTCACTCACTCATCAACGCCCAGTCCAAGCTCTTGGACCTAAAAAGCTGAAATTTTGCACACAGGTTTCCTTTATGATGTATACAAGGAATAAGGAAAGATATTTTGAAATTGAACCTCTAAAGGGGTAAAATGGGGGTTCCAATTTTGTATGGAGAAATAATATTAACCCTGCAGCGGGCGCGTTGGCGCACCCGGTGCGCCAGTCGTCATTAAGTTCGTGTTAAACCGGTGATAGTCGAGTTACGGTGCTGTTATAAGAGGTAATCCTTCATTCGACTTCAGTCATCTGTATGTTGTGTCCTGAGACCGTTGTCATTGTGTACAAGCGAGTAAACCGTGTTTCATTTAGACGCTACAATTACGAGCACAAAGTGCGCCGCGCGCCTGCTGATGTAAGTATTTTTTTGTAATTGTAGAATATTCAATTTTATGGTTGAAATAAATGATTGAGCAGTAAGAAAAAATTTTTAGAACATTGTTTTTTTGTTGTTTTCAGTTTTAAAACGTAGTTGCTTTCAGCAAGTTGTCTGTTGCTATCTGCTCCAACTATCTCGAAATGGCAAATCCTCTTACTGAAGCCGAAATAAGAAAGTTACTTGAGACAGACGATTTTTCGGATGAGGAACCGATAGAGGATGAGCGTGACTATGGTTGGATCGATTCCGATGAAGAAGAAGAAAATGTCACTGTCAATGACCATCAAACTGATTCAGAACAAGAATGTGGGGATTCAGAAAATGAAGATGAGGGCGAAGAAGAGGTCGACACCGTTTTTCAACCTTATGTTGGCAAGGACAAGTCATGTGTTTGGAGTAGAACCGACTTTTCCACAGTATCAAAAACAAAAAGCAAGAACATTGTAAAAGTATTTCCTGGTCCAACAGCAGCCGCAAGAGGCCTTACGTCTGAAATAGCGGCATTTGATAAAATAATTACTATTCACATAATTGACAGCATTGTACATAATACAAATTTGTACATAGATTCGAAGAAAAATACGGTTCATTACCAGCGAGAAAGAGACGCCAAATACACTACCAGAAGCGAAATCATGGCTTTGCTTGGAGTACTGTACCTTATAGGTACTAAGAAAGGCAATCATACAAACGTGTTAGAACTTTGGTGCACAGATGGAACAGGGATTGAAATTCTTCGATCAGTAATGAGTTACAAAAGGTTTTTATTTCTATTACGATCCATTCGATTTGACAATAAAGAAACAAGAATGGAAAGACGGAAGTATGATAAACTGGCTCCAATACGGGACATGCTGGATGAATTTGTGAATAATTGTCAAAATAACTACTCTCTTGGTGAGTTCGTGACAATTGATGAAAAGCTTGAGGGGTTCCGCGGCAGATGTAGTTTTGTACAATATATTCCTAATAAACCGGCCAAATATGGAATTAAGTTTTTTGTTTTATGCGATTCTAAAACATATTATACGAGTAATTTTGAAATATATTGTGGAAGGCAACCCGAAGGACCCTATTCTGTACAAAACTCACCATCTGATATTGTACACAGGCTGCTAAAACGTTTAAAGGGGACAAATAGAAACCTGACAACAGATAACTGGTACACTAGCTACCCTCTAGCAGTGTCGTTACTGCGAGATAAAATTACGCTAGTAGGTACGCTCAGAAAAAATAAACGAGAAATTCCTCCTGAATTTATGCCACAAAAGCAGCGTGAGGAGGGATCTGCGGTGTTCGGCTTTCAGAAAAATATCAGTATAGTATCCTACGTCCCCAAGAAAAACAAGGCAGTTATACTTTTGTCTACAATGCACGATTCTGGTACTATTGACGAAGAGACAAACAAACCAGATATAATCTTAGATTACAATGCAACAAAAGGCGGAGTGGACACAGTAGACCAGATGTGTGGCACATACTCTGTAAAAAGAAAAACTAGAAGATGGCCATTAGTAGTTTTCTTTTCAATGCTGGATATTGCAGGTATAAATGCACAAGTCCTATATTTTTCAAACCAAGATAATCCTAAGATACACAGAAGGGAATTTCTAAAAAATCTATACATGGGCTTGATGAAGCCTTATTTGGTAGAGAGGGCAGAAATCAAAACACTTCCGCAGGACATCAGGACTTTTCTCGCAAGATATAAAAGGGTTGCAGAGCCAAGAAATGACGAGCCTCCAAGGAAAAAAAGAGGAAGGTGTACAACATGCGGACGAGCCAAAAATATAAATACCACAATCACTTGTGACCTTTGTGGCAATTTTGTTTGCAAAAAACATACAGTAACGAAGATTTCATGCGAGAATTGTTCCACGGTCCAAACAGAGAGTGAATAAACAGAGAGTGAATAGAGCTTAAATTTTAGTTTCCTACTTTTTTAGTATAGTACTTTAAGTTATATAATTCAGTTGTTTTATTGCTTGTCTATTCTTATTTTTTTTAAATTAAATATAATTTCATACGTTATCATTGTCTTATAAGTGTACACAAGCGTTGCCATAGACTAGGCACTGCTCAACTAGTTATTATTATGAACTATCGCTGTTTTATCACACGAAGCACTGAGTGCGCCGCGCGCCTGGTTGTATAACTTTAAAGTACGCGCCCGCTGTAGGGTTAATACCGTAACACAGTTTCTGTTTTTCAAACAAAATTTCAAGATATCATTACCAAACTGACATTTACTTTAAACGACAAATTTCGAAATGTCAAATAACGAAAATAATAATATTATTCATTATCAATAAAAATTGCGTCTGATTTTTATAGTTGAATTTTACAGACTGTAGATAGGTATAAATTATCTATTCACACTTAATTACAGTTTCTTTCTAAAGCTTTGTTCGTTTGGCTACTCAGACTTGCTTAGTGCAAGAAAATGTGTTCGTTTGTGTGAACTGCATTCTGTTTGTAGTTCGAATTACGAACCAAACGTGATTAATTTACTCCTGGCTTCGAGTAGATTGAACGAGTTAAGTGTGGGTTCAAGGAGCGAGAAAACTAACCTTAAAATTGTTTCAGATTGGATTTACGTATAGTTACAAATTCATTTCAAAAGATGTAAGAACATTGCAATCAGCTGTGTAAATATAGACTCCCGGTATAACTTGTCCAATGCGCGATTACTCTGACGCTGTAAAACTATTGTAATTAACCATGTTAATCAAACAGAGCAGCAACAAAAAGGTAATTAAAGTTGTTAGAGTAGTCAGAACGTTATTTGATATGATTGATTAAGGGGCTTTTACGTTTCAGCATCCCTTTTAACTATGTGTATGCTGTAACTTCTAAAGACTCACGTTGTATAGAAGAAGCGTAAATGTGCAATTCTCCCCAAAGTTGAAGTAGTGACAAATTGCTAATAAGTCAATACAGAGAGAAAAGGCCAAAAATTTTATCTATAGGAATGGTATCTATTTCAAAATTATCACATATAATCTCATAAGAGCATTAATTCTTTCCGGAAATTTTTTTGAGTGCGTTCCAACAACGTCGTATTAATTTGCCCGAGCGGGACGCGAGGGTAAATTAGGACGTTGTTGAATGCACGAAAAATAATTTCCGGATATGAATTAATGCTCGAATGCAGATTCGGTAAGAAAATCGTAACGACACAAACCCTAAAAAGAAGTAATGTCTACCTACAAAAAATTTCCAAGAAATTTTGTTGTTGTCTTGGATACGGCTCGTGAACTAATTTTTCTATTGGTCATTAATGAGTGTCGTACGATTTTCAAATTAATTTTTAGTTCAACATTATCTAGTTTAGAGAACTGTGAAATACTTTGAAAACAACATACAATACACCAAATGTAGGCTATTGGGAACAACAAATGATGCAGACAATATTGATAAAAAGAACTGCAGTAATGTCAACAGTGAGTAACTTATAGAAATTTAAAATTATAGTTTACAAATCTTAAAATTTACATTTTAGTAGACCACGTAGTACTACACCATGCCAAATACACTAACAATTACCATTCGTAATACTAGAAGTCATGCAAGTGTATCAAACGAATAGCACGAATTGCGAAAAACCATTGTAGAATGAAATAAAAATTGAGAAGAATTGGAAGTAAAGATATTCAACAACGGAAACAAATACTCCAGCAATTAAAGCTGAAAATGAGTTGTTACAGAAGTTATTAGTTATTAAAGTTACTTTTCATTAAAATAACGTATAGGTATATTTCATTTTTATGTATAACAACAAAGTAATATGAGTGTTTATTTTATTTTGAGGAAATTAAACACATCCTCTAAAATACCACTCTCAAAAGTGATATCTTGCAATTTTCTATTTAAGGTTGTAATTTGTAGGGTATGACAAATGTAGCTCACAAATTGTATTATATCCACTAGAACCACAAATAAACTAAACTTTATCTCAAAGCTGTTGCTACCGTTTTATTTGACCATGGTGTAGTACTTGCTTTTTGTTGATGCATTGCCTCAATTTGATCATCATCAAAGATGTTTTGAAAAGCCGATTTCCTTTTTCTTTCCAAATGTAATTTAATACTAGTCTCTTATTTTTTTCAAAATTATTATTCTTCTGTTGAGGTTCTTTATGACTTCGTTTTGATGTGCAATAATGTCTTTTAATTTAAAAAACTTCCAAAATGTCACCCTCAAAATGAGGGGTAGTACCAAGATTTTAGAAAATTACCCGTAACTTTGTTTTCAAAATTTTTATCTTAATTATCTCAATAGAATTCGCTCCCACAACTGTTTATGTGGAATAATGATGGCACTGCATTATATTTTAATCTTTTACATGGGGCTTTGCCTGTTGTTAAGAACTGGTCTGGTGTAAAATGTTCTTCGCATAATCTGTAAGATTTTTCATCTTAATACCAGATCTTTCTACCCATACTTTTTTATAAGGATAATTTTTTGGAAACCTAAACACAGCAATGTTCTTGCTAGAAAGGTTCTTACATCCAACTGCTGAACAGCCAGTGTTTTAGTAAAATTTATTAACAATAATGATCCTCCACACCGAAATGTCAAAGAGGCTAAAGATAATGAATGAATGAATGCACGGTATACCGAATGCACTAATAAAAAAATCAAATAAAGAGAATGCCACTTGTAATTACAGCAAAAACCACAAACATCAAATGACATTAATAATTTCCATGGCCGGCTGTCACTTTGACACTTGTCACACAATTCAGCAGGCCATGGAAATTGGTTCCAACCTATCAGCATTGATCACTTGTATGTCCCATCTCTAACCTTAATATACAGATTCTCTAATTCTAGGCATCGTCGTATTTTAAGGTTGGTATTTAGAAACACCGCATTTGATTTATAATCAATTTGGTAAATTTTAGAGACTTTTGTTAGTAAGCCACTTGTTAACAAGTACTACCTACTCTAGACAACGTTATTAATATCTGAGTACTTGGTGAGATTTATTCGAAAACCAAAGAGGATAAATAAGCCTCTTGCAGTAAATAGGTGTATGCAGAAGTCGGATAAATATTTTCACAATCGAAATGACAAATTAATTAATGTTTTTCATACTTAAAAGCGAACAGTAACAGTAGCCAGTATTTATAATTATTATTAAACTGTAAGACCATTTTGCCCCATGTCAAAGTAAATGAGGTAATAATTCACTAGGGCCAGTAATTTAGTAAAGTTACCTTACTGTTACTGCAACTGAATGACGTGTTTAAT